>JAWZYV010006402.1:0-701008 GCA_038373885.1 Cheiracanthium punctorium | reverse complement strand
AGCGCGAGACACTCAACACTGTCACTGCAGTGGACCGTCCAAGAGAGGAGTGGCGCCCTCAGTGTCCCACGTCGTACCCTTCCCCCAGTGCAGTCCGAGCAGCGTCGAGGACTCGTGTCATTCATTTCAGCCACTGAGTGGAGATCTGCGGGTCACCTCGATCCAGGTAAGCTCCGGACGGAGTTTTTTCGTTCTTCTGCATTGTTTTACGTCATTAAAAAAAACTGTTATATTGCAAATAAACCGAGAAGACGGGGTCGTGCTGTGCGTAAAAACAATTTCAGCATTGCTTGTTCAACTAGAGTCGAACCTGTTTATCAAGACCTATTTTCTGAAGTTCTCTACTTCTACAATGTAAATTCAATGGATTTTTCATCTCGAAAAAATTTTCTTCAGAACCTCTGTATCTCGAATTTCGGAGAGCATGAATGACAAGAGTCGATGGCCAAAGACCTCTTTTTTTTTACAGAAGTTACATCTCTAGTTCGACATACGTGGACTTGGAGTTTCCACTGTTAAAACGATCCTTCAAGATTTTGTTTTGTAGTTTTGAACGGACGTGCATAGGCTGGATGCTTTCATTTTGAATAAAATGAATTTAACTCGTGTGAATGTGTATATTATGCACACTGACACACACATTTTGTTTTCGTTTGCCGTTTCACAAAAGAGTATATTATTGAATTTCCAAATTACATATCTATATGCATATTCTAAATTGAAGTTGAGTTTGGGAATATGCATATAGATATTTATTTTATTTTTTCAAAATTCATAACGTTGACTTTCGTCGTAAACCAAGTGTTATGTATTGTGTTAACTCAACCTCCACGAAGGGTTTTTGTGGGGGTGTGTGGCTCGAGCGAAGTCTCTTTTAAGGCGTTCTAATGTGCATTGACGTTGCATCTGGAGGAAACCTCAGATCGACAGCCGCGTGGTAGACCAGAATCTTGGACCTTCACACTTCAGCCATCTCTGCCCCGTTCACTGATGGATCCACTGGGACTTCATCTCGCATCGAGACTGAAAGGTATGTATCGACACTTTATTTAATTTATATCTTATCAGTTTATGTTGGATAGCCTATTAAAATAGTTATATTAGGTCGTTCAGGTTGTAATTTCTAGGAAAAATATTGCCAACATTAACCCATTTGTGCCTGGACATTTTTGCGACTTTCTTCGATTTTTACAGATAACAGATATAATAGATAAATTTCTGATCTCAACTTCTTGAACAAGGGATGATTTCTTTTAAAATCATTATGCATAAAAATCGAAGTATAAACATCCTACTGTGTCATGTTAAAATATTTGGTGTTTTTGTTCTTTTTCTCTCACCTCCCAGGTACCGGACCTGTTTTGCCTGCTGAAGGCGTCTCACTTTGCCACGGACGTTGATAAGCTGTACCTCCGGGTCAGGCCACTGTTTCGTAGCGTTGCAGGGTGCGACAGAGCCAGAGGACGACGGAAGATGACGACTCGAGCCCGAGGACGAGACATTCCACCAGGGGGCGAACGCGATGCAGGGCCGACGCTGTACTGGAGTTGAGACTCTCAAATTTCATCGTCCGCCTCTCTCTTTCAGTGGTTTATTATGTTAAAATTGATAGTTTCTTTATTATTGTTTGGTGTTTTTGTTCTTTTTCTCTCACCTCCCAGGTACCGGACCTCTTTTGCCTGCGGGAGGCGTCTCACTTTGCCACGGACGTTGATATGCTGTACCTCCGGGTCAGGCCACTGTTTCGTAGCGTTGCAGGGTGCGACAGAGCCAGAGGACGACGGAAGATGACGACTCGAGCCCGAGGACGAGACATTCCACCAGGGGGCGAACGCGATGCAGGGCCGACGCTGTACTGGAGTTGAGACTCTCAAATTTCATCGTCCGCCTCTCTCTTTCAGTGGTTTTGTTATGTTAAAATTGATAGTTTCTTTATTATTGTTTGGTGTTTTTGTTCTTTTTCTCTCACCTCCCAGGTACCGGACCTCTTTTGCCTGCGGGAGGCGTCTCACTTTGCCACGGACGTTGATATGCTGTACCTCCGGGTCAGGCCACTGTTTCGTAGCGTTGCAGGGTGCGACAGAGCCAGAGGACGACGGAAGATGACGACTCGAGCCCGAGGACGAGACATTCCACCAGGGGGCGAACGCGATGCAGGGCCGACGCTGTACTGGAGTTGAGACTCTCAAATTTCATCGTCCGCCTCTCTCTTTCAGTGGTTTTGTTATGTTAAAATTGATAGTTTCTTTATTATTGTTTGGTGTTTTTGTTCTTTTTCTCTCACCTCCCAGGTACCGGACCTCTTTTGCCTGCGGGAGGCGTCTCACTTTGCCACGGACGTTGATATGCTGTACCTCCGGGTCAGGCCACTGTTTCGTAGCGTTGCAGGGTGCGACAGAGCCAGAGGACGACGGAAGATGACGACTCGAGCCCGAGGACGAGACATTCCACCAGGGGGCGAACGCGATGCAGGGCCGACGCTGTACTGGAGTTGAGACTCTCAAATTTCATCGTCCGCCTCTCTCTTTCAGTGGTTTTGTTATGTTAAAATTGATAGTTTCTTTATTATTGTTTGGTGTTTTTGTTCTTTTTCTCTCACCTCCCAGGTACCGGACCTCTTTTGCCTGCGGGAGGCGTCTCACTTTGCCACGGACGTTGATATGCTGTACCTCCGGGTCAGGCCACTGTTTCGTAGCGTTGCAGGGTGCGACAGAGCCAGAGGACGACGGAAGATGACGACTCGAGCCCGAGGACGAGACATTCCACCAGGGGGCGAACGCGATGCAGGGCCGACGCTGTACTGGAGTTGAGACTCTCAAATTTCATCGTCCGCCTCTCTCTTTCAGTGGTTTTGTTATGTTAAAATTGATAGTTTCTTTATTATTGTTTGGTGTTTTTGTTCTTTTTCTCTCACCTCCCAGGTACCGGACCTCTTTTGCCTGCGGGAGGCGTCTCACTTTGCCACGGACGTTGATATGCTGTACCTCCGGGTCAGGCCACTGTTTCGTAGCGTTGCAGGGTGCGACAGAGCCAGAGGACGACGGAAGATGACGACTCGAGCCCGAGGACGAGACATTCCACCAGGAGGCGAACGCGATGCTGGGCCGACGCTGTACTGGAGTTGAGACTCTCAAATTTCATCGTCCGCCTCTCTCTTTCAGTGGTTTTGTTATGTTAAAATTGATAGTTTCTTTATTATTGTTTGGTGTTTTTGATCTTTTTCTCTCACCTCCCAGGTACCGGACCTCTTTTGCCTGCGGGAGGCGTCTCACTTTGCCACGGACGTTGATATGCTGTACCTCCGGGTCAGGCCACTGTTTCGTAGCGTTGCAGGGTGCGACAGAGCCAGAGGACGACGGAAGATGACGACTCGAGCCCGAGGACGAGACATTCCACCAGGAGGCGAACGCGATGCAGGGCCGACGCTGTACTGGAGTTGAGACTCTCAAATTTCATCGTCCGCCTCTCTCTTTCAGTGGTTTATTATGTTAAAATTGATAGTTTCTTTATTATTGTTTGGTGTTTTTGTTCTTTTTCTCTCACCTCCCAGGTACCGGACCTCTTTTGCCTGCGGGAGGCGTCTCACTTTGCCACGGACGTTGATATGCTGTACCTCCGGGTCAGGCCACTGTTTCGTAGCGTTGCAGGGTGCGACAGAGCCAGAGGACGACGGAAGATGACGACTCGAGCCCGAGGACGAGACATTCCACCAGGAGGCGAACGCGATGCAGGGCCGACGCTGTACTGGAGTTGAGACTCTCAAATTTCATCGTCCGCCTCTCTCTTTCAGTGGTTTATTATGTTAAAATTGATAGTTTCTTTATTATTGTTTGGTGTTTTTGTTCTTTTTCTCTCACCTCCCAGGTACCGGACCTCTTTTGCCTGCGGGAGGCGTCTCACTTTGCCACGGACGTTGATATGCTGTACCTCCGGGTCAGGCCACTGTTTCGTAGCGTTGCAGGGTGCGACAGAGCCAGAGGACGACGGAAGATGACGACTCGAGCCCGATGACGAGACATTCTACCAGTAGGCGAACGCGATACTGGGCAGACGCTCTACTGGAAATGAGAATCTCAAATTTCATCTTCCGCCTCTCTCTTTCAGTGGTTTGTTATGTTAAAATTGATAGTTTCTTTATTATTGTTTGGTGTTTTTGTTCTTTTTCTCTCACCTCCAAGGTACCGGACCTCTTTTTCCTGCGGGAGGCGTCTCACTTTGCCACGGACGTTCATATGCTGTACCTCCGGGTCAGGCCACTGTTTCGTAGCGTTGCAGGGTGCGACAGAGCCAGAGGACGACGGAAGATGACGACTCGAGCCCGAGGACGAGACATTCCACCAGGGGGCGAACGCGATGCAGGGCCGACGCTGTACTGGAGTTGAGACTCTCAAATTTCATCGTCCACCTCTCTCTTTCAGTGGTTTGTTATGTTAAAATTGATAGTTTCTTTATTATTGTTTGGTGTTTTTTTTCCTTTTTTCTCTTACCTCCCAGGTACCGGACCTCTTTTGCCTGCGGGAGGCGTCACACTTTGCCACGTACGTTGATATGCTGTACCTCCGGGTCAGGCCACTGTTTCGTAGCGTTGCAGGGTGCGACAGAGCCAGAGGACGACGGAAGATGACGACTCGAGCCCGAGGACGAGACATTCCACCAGGGGGCGAACGCGATGCAGGGCCGACGCTGTACTGGAGTTGAGACTCTCAAATTTCATCGTCCGCCTCTCTCTTTCAGTGGTTTTGTTATGTTAAAATTGATAGTTTCTTTATTATTGTTTGGTGTTTTTGTTCTTTTTCTCTCACCTCCCAGGTACCGGACCTCTTTTGCCTGCGGGAGGCGTCTCACTTTGCCACGGACGTTGATATGCTGTACCTCCGGGTCAGGCCACTGTTTCGTAGCGTTGCAGGGTGCGACAGAGCCAGAGGACGACGGAAGATGACGACTCGAGCCCGAGGACGAGACATTCCACCAGGGGGCGAACGCGATGCAGGGCCGACGCTGTACTGGAGTTGAGACTCTCAAATTTCATCGTCCGCCTCTCTCTTTCAGTGGTTTTGTTATGTTAAAATTGATAGTTTCTTTATTATTGTTTGGTGTTTTTGTTCTTTTTCTCTCACCTCCCAGGTACCGGACCTCTTTTGCCTGCGGGAGGCGTCTCACTTTGCCAAGGACGTTGATATGCTGTACCTCCGGGTCAGGCCACTGTTTAGTAGCGTTGCAGGGTGCGACAGAGCCAGAGGACGACGGAAGATGACGACTCGAGCCCGAGGACGAGACATTCCACCAGGGGGCGAACGCGATGCAGGGCCGACGCTGTACTGGAGTTGAGACTCTCAAATTTCATCGTCCGCCTCTCTCTTTCAGTGGTTTTGTTATGTTAAAATTGATAGTTTCTTTATTATTGTTTGGTGTTTTTGTTCTTTTTCTCTCACCTCCCAGGTACCGGACCTCTTTTTCCTGCGGGAGGCGTCTCACTTTGCCACGGACGTTGATATGCTGTACCTCCGGGTCAGGCCACTGTTTCGTAGCGTTGCAGGGTGCGACAGAGCCAGAGGACGACGGAAGATGACGACTCGAGCCCGAGGACGAGACATTCCACCAGGGGGCGAACGCGATGCAGGGCCGACGCTGTACTGGAGTTGAGACTCTCAAATTTCATCGTCCGCCTCTTTCTTTCAGTGGTTTTGTTATGTTAAAATTGATAGTTTCTTTATTATTGTTTGGTGTTTTTGTTCTTTTTCTCTCACCTCCCAGGTACCGGACCTCTTTTGCCTGCGGGAGGCGTCTCACTTTGCCACGGACGTTGATATGCTGTACCTCCGGGTCAGGCCACTGTTTCGTAGCGTTGCAGGGTGCGACAGAGCCAGAGGACGACGGAAGATGACGACTCGAGCCCGAGGACGAGACATTCCACCTGGAGGCAAACGCGATGCTGGGCCGACGCTGTACTGGAGTTGAGACTCTTAAATTTCATCGTCCGCCTCTCTCTTTCAGTGGTTTTGTTATGTTAAAATTGATAGTTTCTTTATTATTGTTTGGTGTTTTTGTTCTTTTTCTCTCACCTCCCAGGTACCGGACCTCTTTTGTTTGCGGGAGGCGTCTCACTTTGCCACGGACGTTGATATGCTGTACCTCCGGGTCAGGCCACTGTTTCGTAGCGTTGCAGGGTGCGACAGAGCCAGAGGACGACGGAAGATCACGACTCGAGCCCGAGGACGAGACATTCCACCAGGAGGCGAACGCGATGCAGGGCCGACGCTGTACTGGAGTTGAGACTCTCAAATTTCATCGTCCGCCTCTCTCTTTCAGTGGTTTATTATGGACTTTTAAAAGCACGTTTAAAATTGATAGTTTCTTTATTATTGTTTGGTGTTTTTTTTCTTTTTTCTCTCACCTCCCAGGTACCGGACCTCTTTTGCCTGCGGGAGGCGTCTCACTTTGCCACGGACGTTGATATGCTGTACCTCCGGGTCAGGCCACTGTTTCGTAGCGTTGCAGGGTGCGACAGAGCCAGAGGACGACGGAAGATGACGACTCGAGCCCGAGGACGAGACATTCCACCAGGGGGCGAACGCGATGCAGGGCCGACGCTGTACTGGAGTTGAGACTCTCAAATTTCATCGTCCGCCTCTCTCTTTCAGTGGTTTATTATGTTAAAATTTATAGTTTCTTTATTATTGTTTGGTGTTTTTGTTCTTTTTCTCTCACCTCCCAGGTACCGGACCTCTTTTGCCTGCGGGAGGCGTCTCACTTTGCCAAGGACGTTGATATGCTGTACCTCCGGGTCAGGCCACTGTTTCGTAGCGTTGCAGGGTGCGACAGAGCCAGAGGACGACGGAAGATGACGACTCGAGCCCGAGGACGAGACATTCCACCAGGAGGCGAACGCGATGCAGGGCCGACGCTGTACTGGAGTTGAGACTCTCAAATTTCATCGTCCACCTCTCTCTTTCAGTGGTTTTGTTATGTTAAAATTGATAGTTTCTTTATTATTGTTTGGTGTTTTTGTTCTTTTTCTCTCACCTCCCAGGTACCGGACCTCTTTTGCCTGCGGGAGGCGTCTCACTTTGCCAAGGACGTTGATATGCTGTACCTCCGGGTCAGGCCACTGTTTAGTAGCGTTGCAGGGTGCGACAGAGCCAGAGGACGACGGAAGATGACGACTCGAGCCCGAGGACGAGACATTCCACCAGGGGGCGAACGCGATGCAGGGCCGACGCTGTACTCGAGTTGAGACTCTCAAATTTCATCGTCCACCTCTCGCTTTCAGTGGTTTTGTTATGTTAAAATTGATAGTTTCTTTATTATTGTTTGGTGTTTTTGTTCTTTTTCTCTCACCTCCAAGGTACCGGACCTCTTTTTCCTGCGGGAGGCGTCTCACTTTGCCAAGGACGTTGATATGCTGTACCTCCGGGTCAGGCCACTGTTTAGTAGCGTTGCAGGGTGCGACAGAGCCAGAGGACGACGGAAGATGACGACTCGATCCCGAGGACGAGACATTCCACCAGGGGGCGAACGCGATGCAGGGCCGACGCTGTACTGGAGTTGAGACTCTCAAATTTCATCGTCCACCTCTCTCTTTCAGTGGTTTTGTTATGTTAAAATTGATAGTTTCTTTATTATTGTTTGGTGTTTTTTTTCTTTTTTCTCTCACCTCCCAGGTACCGGACCTCTTTAGCCTGCGGGAGGCGTCACACTTTGCCACGGACGTTGAATGCTGTACCTCCGGTTCAGGCCACTGTTTAGTAGCGTTGCAGGGTGCGACAGAGCCAGAGGACGACGGAAGATGACGACTCGAGCCCGAGGACGAGACATTCCACCAGGGGGCGAACGCGATGCAGGGCCGACGCTGTACTGGAGTTGAGACTCTCAAATTTCATCGTCCACCTCTCTCTTTCAGTTGTTTTTTTATGTTAAAATTGATAGTTTCTTTATTATTGTTTGGTGTTTTTGTTCTTTGTCTCTCACCTCCCAGGTACCGGACCTCTTTTTCCTGCGGGAGGCGTCTCACTTTGCCAAGGACGTTGATATGCTGTACCTCCGGGTCAGGCCACTGTTTAGTAGCGTTGCAGGGTGCGACAGAGCCAGAGGACGACGGAAGATGACGACTCGAGCCCGAGGACGAGACATTCCACCAGGGGGCGAACGCGATGCAGGGCCGACGCTGTACTGGAGTTGAGACTCTCAAATTTCATCGTCCACCTCTCTCTTTCAGTTGTTTTTTTATGTTAAAATTGATAGTTTCTTTATTATTGTTTGGTGTTTTTGTTCTTTGTCTCTCACCTCCCAGGTACCGGACCTCTTTTTCCTGCGGGAGGCGTCTCACTTTGCGAAGGACGTTGATATGCTGTACCTCCTGGTAAGGCCACTGTTTCGTAGCGTTGCAGGGTGCGACAGAGCCAGAGGACGACGGAAGATGACGACTCGAGCCCGAGGACGAGACATTCCACCAGGGGGCGAACGCGATGCAGGACCGACGCTGTACTGGAGTTGAGACTCTCAAATTTCATCGTCAACCTCTCTCTTTCAGTGGTTTTGTTATGTTAAAATTGGTAGTTTCTTTATTATTGTTTGGTGATTTTGTTCTTTTTCTCTCACCTCCGAGGTACCGGACCTCTTTTTCCTGCGGGAGGCGTCTCACTTTGCCAAGGACGTTGATATGCTGTACCTCCGGGTCAGGCCACTGTTTAGTAGCGTTGCAGGGTGCGACAGAGCCAGAGGACGACGGAAGATGACGACTCGAGCCCGAGGACGAGACATTCCACCAGGGGGCAAACGCGATGCAGGGCCGACACTGTACTAGAGTTGAGACTGTCAAATTTCATCGTCCGCCTCTCTCTTTCAGTGGTTTTGTTATGTTAAAATTGATAGTTTCTTTATTATTGTTTGGTGTTTTTGTTCTTTTTCTCTCACCTCCCAGGTACCGGACCTCTTTTGTTTGCGGGAGGCGTCTCACTTTGCCACGGACGTTGATATGCTGTACCTCCGGGTCAGGCGGCTGTTTCGTAGCGTTGCAGGGTGCGACAGAGCCAGAGGACGACGAAAGATCACGACTCGAGCCCGAGGACGAGACATTCCACCAGGAGGCGAACGCGATGCAGGGCCGACGCTGTACTGGAGTTGAGACACTCAAATCTCATCGTCCGCCTCTTTCCTTCAGTGGTTTATTATGTTAAAATTGAAAGTTTCTTTATTATTGTTTGGTGTTTTTTTTCTTTTTTCTCTCACCTCCCAGGTACCGGACCTCTTTTGCCTGTGGAAATCGTCTCACTTTGCCACGTACGTTGATATGCTATACCTCCGGGTCAGGCCACTGTTTCGTAGCGTTGCAGGGTGCGACAGAGCCAGAGGACGACGGAAGATCACGAATCGAGCCCGAGGAAGAGACATTCCACCAGGGGGCGAACGCGATGCAGGGCCGACGCTGTACTGGAGTTGAGACTCTCAAATTTCATCGTCCGCATCTCTGTTTCAGAGGTTTTGTTATGTTAAAATTAATAGTTTCTTTATTATTGTTTGGTGTTTTTGTTCTTTGTCTCTCACCTCCCAGGTACCGGACCTCTTTTTGCTGCGGGAGGCGTCTCACTTTGCCAAGGACGTTGATATGCTGTACCTCCTGGTAAGGCCACTGTTTCGTAGCGTTGCAGGGTGCGACAGAGCCAGAGAACGACGGAAGATGACGACTCGAGCCCGAGGACGAGACATTCCACCAGGGGGCGAACGCGATGCAGGGCCGACGCTGTACTGGAGTTGAGACTCTCAAATTTCATCGTCAACCTCTCTCTTTCAGTGGTTTTGTTATGTTAAAATTGATAGTTTCTTTATTATTGTTTGGTGTTTTTGTTCTTTTTCTCTCACCTCCCAGGTACCGGACCTCTTTTGCCTGCGGGAGGCGTCTCACTTTGCCAAGGACGTTGATATGCTGTACCTCCGGGTCAGGCCACTGTTTAGTAGCGTTGCAGGGTGCGACAGAGCCAGAGGACGACGGAAGATGACGACTCGAGCCCGAGGACGAGACATTCCACCAGGGGGCGAACGCGATGCAGGGCCGACGCTGTACTCGAGTTGAGACTCTCAAATTTCATCGTCCACCTCTCGCTTTCAGTGGTTTTGTTATGTTAAAATTGATAGTTTCTTTATTATTGTTTGGTGTTTTTGTTCTTTTTCTCTCACCTCCAAGGTACCGGACCTCTTTTTCCTGCGGGAGGCGTCTCACTTTGCCAAGGACGTTGATATGCTGTACCTCCGGGTCAGGCCACTGTTTAGTAGCGTTGCAGGGTGCGACAGAGCCAGAGGACGACGGAAGATGACGACTCGATCCCGAGGACGAGACATTCCACCAGGGGGCGAACGCGATGCAGGGCCGACGCTGTACTGGAGTTGAGACTCTCAAATTTCATCGTCCACCTCTCTCTTTCAGTGGTTTTGTTATGTTAAAATTGATAGTTTCTTTATTATTGTTTGGTGTTTTTTTTCTTTTTTCTCTCACCTCCCAGGTACCGGACCTCTTTAGCCTGCGGGAGGCGTCACACTTTGCCACGGACGTTGAATGCTGTACCTCCGGTTCAGGCCACTGTTTAGTAGCGTTGCAGGGTGCGACAGAGCCAGAGGACGACGGAAGATGACGACTCGAGCCCGAGGACGAGACATTCCACCAGGGGGCGAACGCGATGCAGGGCCGACGCTGTACTGGAGTTGAGACTCTCAAATTTCATCGTCCACCTCTCTCTTTCAGTTGTTTTTTTATGTTAAAATTGATAGTTTCTTTATTATTGTTTGGTGTTTTTGTTCTTTGTCTCTCACCTCCCAGGTACCGGACCTCTTTTTCCTGCGGGAGGCGTCTCACTTTGCGAAGGACGTTGATATGCTGTACCTCGTGGTAAGGCCACTGTTTCGTAGCGTTGCAGGGTGCGACAGAACGAGAGGACGACGGAAGATGACGACTCGAGCCCGAGGACGAGACATTCCACCAGGGGGCGAACGCGATGCAGGGCCGACGCTGTACTGGAGTTGAGACTCTCAAATTTCATCGTCAACCTCTCTCTTTCAGTGGTTTTGTTATGTTAAAATTGGTAGTTTCTTTATTATTGTTTGGTGTTTTTGTTCTTTTTCTCTCACCTCCGAGGTACCGGACCTCTTTTTCCTGCGGGAGGCGTCTCACTTTGCCAAGGACGTTGATATGCTGTACCTCCGGGTCAGGCCACTGTTTAGTAGCGTTGCAGGGTGCGACAGAGCCAGAGGACGACGGAAGATGACGACTCGAGCCCGAGGACGAGACATTCCACCAGGGGGCAAACGCGATGCAGGGCCGACACTGTACTGGAGTTGAGACTGTCAAATTTCATCGTCCGCCTCTCTCTTTCAGTGGTTTTGTTATGTTAAAATTGATAGTTTCTTCATTATTGTTTGGTGTTTTTGTTCTTTTTCTCTCACCTCCCAGGTACCGGACCTCTTTTGTTTGCGGGAGGCGTCTCACTTTGCCACGGACGTTGATATGCTGTACCTCCGGGTCAGGCGGCTGTTTCGTAGCGTACAGGGTGCGACAGAGCCAGAGGACGACGAAAGATCACGACTCGAGCCCGAGGACGAGACATTCCACCAGGAGGCGAACGCGATGCAGGGCCGACGCTGTACTGGAGTTGAGACACTCAAATCTCATCGTCCGCCTCTTTCCTTCAGTGGTTTATTATGTTAAAATTGAAAGTTTCTTTATTATTGTTTGGTGTTTTTTTTCTTTTTTCTCTCACCTCCCAGGTACCGGACCTCTTTTGCCTGTGGAAATCGTCTCACTTTGCCACGTACGTTGATATGCTGTACCTCCGGGTCAGGCCACTGTTTCGTAGCGTTGCAGGGTGCGACAGAGCCAGAGGACGACGGAAGATCACGACTCGAGCCCGAGGACGAGACATTCCACCAGGGGGCGAACGCGATGCAGGGCCGACGCTGTACTGGAGTTGAGACTCTCAAATTTCACCGTCCGCATCTCTGTTTCAGAGGTTTTGTTATGTTAAAATTAATAGTTTCTTTATTATTGTTTGGTGTTTTTGTTCTTTGTCTCTCACCTCCCAGGTACCGGACCTCTTTTTCCTGCGGGAGGCGTCTCACTTTGCCAAGGACGTTGATATGCTGTACCTCCGGGTCAGGCCACTGTTTCGTAGCGTTGCAGGGTGCGACAGAGCCAGAGGACGACGGAAGATGACGACTCGAGCCCGAGGACGAGACATTCCACCAGGGGGCGAACGCGATGCAGGGCCGACGCTGTACTGGAGTTGAGACTCTCAAATTTCATCGTCCACCTCTCTCTTTCAGTGGTTTTGTTATGTTAAAATTGATAGTTTCTTTATTATTGTTTGGTGTTTTTGTTCTTTTTCTCTCACCTCCCAGGTACCGGACCTCTTTTGCCTGCGGGAGGCGTCTCACTTTGCCAAGGACGTTGATATGCTGTACCTCCGGGTCAGGCCACTGTTTAGTAGCGTTGCAGGGTGCGACAGAGCCAGAGGACGACGGAAGATGACGACTCGAGCCCGAGGACGAGACATTCCACCAGGGGGCGAACGCGATGCAGGGCCGACGCTGTACTGGAGTTGAGACTCTCAAATTTCATCGTCCACCTCTCTCTTTCAGTGGTTTTGTTATGTTAAAATTGATAGTTTCTTTATTATTGTTTGGTGTTTTTGTTCTTTTTCTCTCACCTCCAAGGTACCGGACCTCTTTTTCCTGCGGGAGGCGTCTCACTTTGCCACGGACGTTGATATGCTGTACCTCCGGGTCAGGCCACTGTTTCGTAGCGTTGCAGGGTGCGACAGAGCCAGAGGACGACGGAAGATGACGACTCGATCCCGAGGACGAGACATTCCACCAGGAGGCAAACGCGATGCTGGGCCGACGCTGTACTGGAGTTGAGACTCTCAAATTTCATCGTCCGCCTCTCTCTTTCAGTGGTTTTGTTATGTTAAAATTGATAGTTTCTTTATTATTGTTTGGTGTTTTTTTTCTTTTTTCTCTCACCTCCCAGGTACCGGACCTCTTTAGCCTGCGGGAGGCGTCACACTTTGCCACGGACGTTGATATGCTGTACCTCCGGTTCAGGCCATTGTTTCGTAGCGTTACAGGGTGCGACAGAGCCAGAGGACGACGGAAGATGACGACTCGAGCCCGAGGACGAGACATTCCACCAGGGGGCGAACGCGATGCAGGGCCGACGCTGTACTGGAGTTGAGACTCTCAAATCTCATCGTCCGCCTCTCTCTTTCAGTTGTTTTTTTATGTTAAAATTGATAGTTTCTTTATTATTGTTTGGTGTTTTTGTTCTTTGTCTCTCACCTCCCAGGTACCGGACCTCTTTTTCCTGCGGGAGGCGTCTCACTTTGCCAAGGACGTTGATATGCTGTACCTCCGGGTCAGGCCACTGTTTCGTAGCGTTGCAGGGTGCGACAGAGCCAGAGGACGACGGAAGATGACGACTCGAGCCCGAGGACGAGACATTCCACCAGGGGGCGAACGCGATGCAGGGCCGACGCTGTACTGGAGTTGAGACTCTCAAATTTCATCGTCCACCTCTCTCTTTCAGTGGTTTTGTTATGTTAAAATTGATAGTTTCTTTATTATTGTTTGGTGTTTTTGTTCTTTTTCTCTCACCTCCCAGGTACCGGACCTCTTTTTCCTGCGGGAGGCGTCTCACTTTGCCAAGGACGTTGATATGCTGTACCTCCGGTCAGGCCACTGTTTCGTAGCGTTGCAGGGTGCGACAGAGCCAGAGGACGACGGAAGATGACGACTCGAGCCCGAGGACGAGACATTCCACCAGGGGGCGAACGCGATGCAGGGCCGACGCTGTACTGGAGTTGAGACTCTCAAATTTCATCGTCAACCTCTCTCTTTCAGTGGTTTTGTTATGTTAAAATTGGTAGTTTCTTTATTATTGTTTGGTGTTTTTGTTCTTTTTCTCTCACCTCCGAGGTACCGGACCTCTTTTTCCTGCGGGAGGCGTCTCACTTTGCCAAGGACGTTGATATGCTGTACCTCCGGGTCAGGCCACTGTTTAGTAGCGTTGCAGGGTGCGACAGAGCCAGAGGACGACGGAAGATGACGACTCGAGCCCGAGGACGAGACATTCCACCAGGGGGCAAACGCGATGCAGGGCCGACACTGTACTGGAGTTGAGACTGTCAAATTTCATCGTCCGCCTCTCTCTTTCAGTGGTTTTGTTATGTTAAAATTGATAGTTTCTTTATTATTGTTTGGTGTTTTTGTTCTTTTTCTCTCACCTCCCAGGTACCGGACCTCTTTTGTTTGCGGGAGGCGTCTCACTTTGCCACGGACGTTGATATGCTGTACCTCCGGGTCAGGCCACTGTTTCGTAGCGTTGCAGGGTGCGACAGAGCCAGAGGACGACAAAAGATCACGACTCGAGCCCGAGGACGAGACATTCCACCAGGAGGCGAACGCGATGCAGGGCCGACGCTGTACTGGAGTTGAGACACTCAAATCTCATCGTCCGCCTCTTTCCTTCAGTGGTATATTATTTTAAAATTGAAAGTTTCTTTATTATTGTTTGGTGTTTTTTTTCTTTTTTCTCTCACCTCCCAGGTACCGGACCTCTTTTGCCTGTGGGAATCGTCTCACTTTGCCACGTACGTTGATATGCTGTACCTCCGGGTCAGGCCACTGTTTCGTAGCGTTGCAGGGTGCGACAGAGCCAGAGGACGACGGAAGATCACGACTCGAGCCCGAGGACGAGACATTCCACCAGGGGGCGAACGCGATGCAGGGCCGACGCTGTACTGGAGTTGAGACTCTCAAATTTCATCGTCCGCATCTCTGTTTCAGAGGTTTTGTTATGTCAAAATTAATAGTTTCTTTATTATTGTTTGGTGTTTTTGTTCTTTGTCTCTCACCTCCCAGGTACCGGACCTCTTTTGGCTGCGGGAGGCGTCTCACTTTGCCAAGGACGTTGATATGCTGTACCTCCTGGTAAGGCCACTGTTTCGTAGCGTTGCAGGGTGCGACAGAGCCAGAGGACGACGGAAGATGACGACTCGAGCCCGAGGACGAGACATTCCACCAGGGGGCGAACGCGATGCAGGGCCGACGCTGTACTGGAGTTGAGACTCTCAAATTTCATCGTCAACCTCTCTCTTTCAGTGGTTTTGTTATGTTAAAATTGATAGTTTCTTTATTATTGTTTGGTGTTTTTGTTCTTTTTCTCTCACCTCCCAGGTACCGGACCTCTTTTGCCTGCGGGAGGCGTCTCACTTTGCCAAGGACGTTGATATGCTGTACCTCCGGGTCAGGCCACTGTTTCGTAGCGTTGCAGGGTGCGACAGAGCCAGAGGACGACGGAAGATGACGACTCGAGCCCGAGGACGAGACATTCCACCAGGGGCGAACGCGATGCAGGGCCGACGCTGTACTCGAGTTGAGACTCTCAAATTTCATCGTCCACCTCTCTCTTTCAGTGGTTTTGTTATGTTAAAATTGATAGTTTCTTTATTATTGTTTGGTGTTTTTGTTCTTTTTCTCTCACCTCCAAGGTACCGGACCTCTTTTTCCTGCGGGAGGCGTCTCACTTTGCCAAGGACGTTGATATGCTGTACCTCCGGGTCAGGCCACTGTTTCGTAGCGTTGCAGGGTGCGACAGAGCCAGAGGACGACGGAAGATGACGACTCGATCCCGAGGACGAGACATTCCACCAGGGGGCGAACGCGATGCAGGGCCGACGCTGTACTGGAGTTGAGACTCTCAAATTTCATCGTCCGCCTCTCTCTTTCAGTGGTTTTGTTATGTTAAAATTGATAGTTTCTTTATTATTGTTTGGTGTTTTTTTTCTTTTTTCTCTCACCTCCCAGGTACCGGACCTCTTTAGCCTGCGGGAGGCGTCACACTTTGCCACGTACGTTGATATGCTGTACCTCCGGGTCAGGCCACTGTTTCGTAGCGTTGCAGGGTGCGACAGAGCCAGAGGACGACGGAAGATGACGACTCGAGCCCGAGGACGAGACATTCCACCAGGGGGCGAACGCGATGCAGGGCCGACGCTGTACTGGAGTTGAGACTCTCAAATTTCATCGTCCACCTCTCTCTTTCAGTGGTTTTGTTATGTTAAAATTGATAGTTTCTTTATTATTGTTTGGTGTTTTTGTTCTTTGTCTCTCACCTCCCAGGTACCGGACCTCTTTTTCCTGCGGGAGGCGTCTCACTTTGCCAAGGACGTTGATATGCTGTACCTCCGGGTCAGGCCACTGTTTAGTAGCGTTGCAGGGTGCGACAGAGCCAGAGGACGACGGAAGATGACGACTCGAGCCCGAGGACGAGACATTCCACCAGGGGGCGAACGCGATGCAGGGCCGACGCTGTACTGGAGTTGAGACTCTCAAATTTCATCGTCCACCTCTCTCTTTCAGTGGTTTTGTTATGTTAAAATTGATAGTTTCTTTATTATTGTTTGGTGTTTTTGTTCTTTGTCTCTCACCTCCAAGGTACCGGACCTCTTTTTCCTGCGGGAGGCGTCTCACTTTCCCAAGGACGTTGATATGCTGTACCTCCGGTCAGGCCACTGTTTCGTAGCGTTGCAGGGTGCGACAGAGCCAGAGGACGACGGAAGATGACGACTCGAGCCCGAGGACGAGACATTCCACCAGGGGGCGAACGCGATGCAGGGCCGACGCTGTACTGGAGTTGAGACTCTCAAATTTCATCGTCAACCTCTCTCTTTCAGTGGTTTTGTTATGTTAAAATTGGTAGTTTCTTTATTATTGTTTGGTGTTTTTGTTCTTTTTCTCTCACCTCCGAGGTACCGGACCTCTTTTTCCTGCGGGAGGCGTCTCACTTTGCCAAGGACGTTGATATGCTGTACCTCCGGGTCAGGCCACTGTTTAGTAGCGTTGCAGGGTGCGACAGAGCCAGAGGACGACGGAAGATGACGACTCGAGCCCGAGGACGAGACATTCCACCAGGGGGCAAACGCGATGCAGGGCCGACACTGTACTGGAGTTGAGACTGTCAAATTTCATCGTCCGCCTCTCTCTTTCAGTGGTTTTGTTATGTTAAAATTGATAGTTTCTTTATTATTGTTTGGTGTTTTTGTTCTTTTTCTCTCACCTCCCAGGTACCGGACCTCTTTTGTTTGCGGGAGGCGTCTCACTTTGCCACGGACGTTGATATGCTGTACCTCCGGGTCAGGCCACTGTTTCGTAGCGTTGCAGGGTGCGACAGAGCCAGAGGACGACGAAAGATCACGACTCGAGCCCGAGGACGAGACATTCCACCAGGAGGCGAACGCGATGCAGGGCCGACGCTGTACTGGAGTTGAGACACTCAAATCTCATCGTCCGCCTCTTTCCTTCAGTGGTTTATTATGTTAAAATTGAAAGTTTCTTTATTATTGTTTGGTGTTTTTTTTCTTTTTTCTCTCACCTCCCAGGTACCGGACCTCTTTTGCCTGTGGAAATCGTCTCACTTTGCCACGTACGTTGATATGCTGTACCTCCGGGTCAGGCCACTGTTTCGTAGCGTTGCAGGGTGCGACAGAGCCAGAGGACGACGGAAGATCACGACTCGAGCCCGAGGAAGAGACATTCCACCAGGGGGCGAACGCGATGCAGGGCCGACGCTGTACTGGAGTTGAGACTCTCAAATTTCATCGTCCGCATCTCTGTTTCAGAGGTTTTGTTATGTTAAAATTAATAGTTTCTTTATTATTGTTTGGTGTTTTTGTTCTTTGTCTCTCACCTCCCAGGTACCGGACCTCTTTTTCCTGCGGGAGGCGTCTCACTTTGCCAAGGACGTTGATATGCTGTACCTCCTGGTAAGGCCACTGTTTCGTAGCGTTGCAGGGTGCGACAGAGCCAGAGGACGACGGAAGATGACGACTCGAGCCCGAGGACGAGACATTCCACCAGGGGGCGAACGCGATGCAGGGCCGACGCTGTACTGGAGTTGAGACTCTCAAATTTCATCGTCAACCTCTCTCTTTCAGTGGTTTTGTTATGTTAAAATTGATAGTTTCTTTATTATTGTTTGGTGTTTTTGTTCTTTTTCTCTCACCTCCCAGGTACCGGACCTCTTTTGCCTGCGGGAGGCGTCTCACTTTGCCAAGGACGTTGATATGCTGTACCTCCGGGTCAGGCCACTGTTTAGTAGCGTTGCAGGGTGCGACAGAGCCAGAGGACGACGGAAGATGACGACTCGAGCCCGAGGACGAGACATTCCACCAGGGGGCGAACGCGATGCAGGGCCGACGCTGTACTCGAGTTGAGACTCTCAAATTTCATCGTCCACCTCTCTCTTTCAGTGGTTTTGTTATGTTAAAATTGATAGTTTCTTTATTATTGTTTGGTGTTTTTGTTCTTTTTCTCTCACCTCCAAGGTACCGGACCTCTTTTGCCTGCGGGAGGCGTCTCACTTTGCCACGGACGTTGATATGCTGTACCTCCGGGTCAGGCCACTGTTTCGTAGCGTTGCAGGGTGCGACAGAGCCAGAGGACGACGGAAGATGACGACTCGATCCCGAGGACGAGACATTCCACCAGGGGGCGAACGCGATGCAGGGCCGACGCTGTACTGGAGTTGAGACTCTCAAATTTCATCGTCCACCTCTCTCTTTCAGTGGTTTTGTTATGTTAAAATTGATAGTTTCTTTATTATTGTTTGGTGTTTTTTTTCTTTTTCTCTCACCTCCAGGTACCGGACCTCTTTTGCCTGCGGGAGGCGTCACACTTTGCCACGGACGTTGATATGCTGTACCTCCGGTTCAGGCCACTGTTTAGTAGCGTTGCAGGGTGCGACAGAGCCAGAGGACGACGGAAGATGACGACTCGAGCCCGAGGACGAGACATTCCACCAGGGGGCGAACGCGATGCAGGGCCGACGCTGTACTGGAGTTGAGACTCTCAAATTTCATCGTCCACCTCTCTCTTTCAGTGGTTTTGTTATGTTAAAATTGATAGTTTCTTTATTATTGTTTGGTGTTTTTGTTCTTTGTCTCTCACCTCCCAGGTACCGGACCTCTTTTTCCTGCGGGAGGCGTCTCACTTTGCCAAGGACGTTGATATGCTGTACCTCCGGGTCAGGCCACTGTTTCGTAGCGTTGCAGGGTGCGACAGAACCAGAGGACGACGGAAGATGACGACTCGAGCCCGAGGACGAGACATTCCACCTGGAGGCAAACGCGATGCTGGGCCGACGCTGTACTGGAGTTGAGACTCTCAAATTTCATCGTCAACCTCTCTCTTTCAGTGGTTTTGTTATGTTAAAATTGATAGTTTCTTTATTATTGTTTGGTGTTTTTGTTCTTTTTCTCTCACCTCCGAGGTACCGGACCTCTTTTTCCTGCGGGAGGCGTCTCACTTTGCCACGGACGTTGATATGCTGTACCTCCGGGTCAGGCCACTGTTTCGTAGCGTTGCAGGGTGCGACAGAGCCAGAGGACGACGGAAGATGACGACTCGAGCCCGAGGACGAGACATTCCACCAGGAGGCGAACGCGATGCAGGGCCGACGCTGTACTGGAGTTGAGACTCTCAAATCTCATCGTCCGCCTCTTTCCTTCAGTGGTTTATTATGTTAAAATTGAAAGTTTCTTTATTATTGTTTGGTGTTTTTTTTCTTTTTTCTCTCACCTCCCAGGTACCGGACCTCTTTTGCCTGTGGGAATCGTCTCACTTTGCCACGTACGTTGATATGCTGTACCTCCGGGTCAGGCCACTGTTTCGTAGCGTTGCAGGGTGCGACAGAGCCAGAGGACGACGGAAGATCACGACTCGAGCCCGAGGACGAGACATTCCACCAGGGGGCGAACGCGATGCAGGGCCGACGCTGTACTGGAGTTGAGACTCTCAAATTTCATCGTCCGCCTCTCTCTTTCAGTGGTTTTGTTATGTTAAAATTGATAGTTTCTTTATTATTGTTTGGTGTTTTTGTTCTTTTTCTCTCACCTCCCAGGTACCGGACCTCTTTTGCCTGCGGGAGGCGTCTCACTTTGCCAAGGACGTTGATATGCTGTACCTCCGGGTCAGGCCACTGTTTCGTAGCGTTGCAGGGTGCGACAGAGCCAGAGGACGACGGAAGATGACGACTCGAGCCCGAGGACGAGACATTCCACCAGGGGGCGAACGCGATGCAGGGCCGACGCTGTACTGGAGTTGAGACTCTCAAATTTCATCGTCCACCTCTCTCTTTCAGTGGTTTTGTTATGTTAAAATTGATAGTTTCTTTATTATTGTTTGGTGTTTTTGTTCTTTTTCTCTCACCTCCAAGGTACCGGACCTCTTTTTCCTGCGGGAGGCGTCTCACTTTGCCACGGACGTTGATATGCTGTACCTCCGGTTCAGGCCATTGTTTCGTAGCGTTACAGGGTGCGACAGAGCCAGAGGACGACGGATGATGACGACTCGAGCCCGAGGACGAGACATTCCACCAGGGGGCGAACGCGATGCAGGGCCGACGCTGTACTGGAGTTGAGACTCTCAAATTTCATCGTCCGCCTCTCTCTTTCAGTGGTTTATTATGGACTTTTAAAAGCACGTTTAAAATTGATAGTTTCTTTATTATTGTTTGGTGTTTTTTTTCTTTTTTCTCTCACCTCACAGGTACCGGACCTCTTTAGCCTGCGGGAGGCGTCACACTTTGCCACGTACGTTGATATGCTGTACCTCCGGGTCAGGCCACTGTTTCGTAGCGTTGCAGGGTGCGACAGAGCCAGAGGACGACGGAAGATGACGACTCGAGCCCGAGGACGAGACATTCCACCAGGGGGCGAACGCGATGCAGGGCCGACGCTGTACTGGAGTTGAGACTCTGAAATTTCATCGTCCGCCTCTCTCTTTCAGTGGTTTTGTTATGTTTAAAATTGATAGTTTCCTTATTATTGTTTGGTGTTTTTGTTCTTTTTCTCTCACCTTCCAGGTACCGGACCTCTTTTGCCTGCGGGAGGCGTCTCACTTTGCCACGGACGTTGATAAGCTGTACCTCCGGGTCAGGCCACTGTTTCGTAGCGTTGCAGGGTGCGACAGAGCCAGAGGACGACGGAAGATGACGACTCGAGCCCGAGGACGAGACATTCCACCAGGAGGCGAACGCGATGCAGGGCCGACGCTGTACTGGAGTTGAGACTCTGACTGTAATATTCATCGTCCGCCTCTCTCTTTCAGTGGTTTTGTTAAGTTAAAATTGATAGTTTCCTTATTATTGTTTGGTGTTTTTGTTCTTTTTCTCTCACCTCCCATGTACCGGACCTCTTTTACCTGCGGGAGGCGTCTCACTTTGCCACGGACGTTGATATGCTGTACTCGGGTCAGCCACTGTTTGTAGCGTTGCAGGGTGCGACAGAGCCATGAGGACGACGGAAGATGACGACTCGATCCCGAGGACGAGACATTTCACCTGGAGTCAAACGCGATGCTGGGCCAACGCTGTACTGGAGTTGAGACTCTTGACTGAAGATAATTGCAAGTTTCCTATCCTGCCGTTTATTCGTAAACACCAAATCTAGCAAAATAAACTCTGACTGATAATTTTAAAGTAGATTTCAGATTTATACTCTTTATCTTTTTAATTCCCTTATGTACATGTAATAACAAATTGGGTTTTTAATTAATATATCGGGTAAAATTTTTATTTACAAAATGTTTAAACTCACTGAAGTGAAAATACCCAGATTTATTGGACGAACACACTGGCAGAGATTAGTTTACTGGCTAGGTCTCAAATGCAATCAGAATTTTCTTGATAGACACAAAAAGCCAAAACAAAGCTGAAATTGAAAGTGAATTTAGAATGCAGAGAATTATGTGTTTGCAATAGTATAAAAGTATTTTTAGTTAATGAATTAATAGTGGAAACCAAAAATACTGAGCATTTTATAAAATGATATTGCATCAATTTTTTGTTTTTCATTTGTTCTTATGATTAATTTTTCCCTTTTAGTAAAAAGGAATTCGAAGCACTAATAACTAAATGGCAAACTGATGGATCATCAAGTGATTGTTTCATCAGTGAATCAGAACTCTGTGCGTTAAAAGATAAGGTAAAATATATTTTGCTGTTTACATTGTATTTTATAAAGTATTATCTATCGCCTGCTCTTCTTTGCAAAACTTCTCTCAGCGCATATTTTCTCGGCTATGCCGAGGTGCCAGCGATTCCAATTCTGAGCCCGCCCTCTCTTCTCAGCGTGAACGTGTGAATGTTTGAACCGCAATGCGTGTCGCAGTGTGCACCTGCACAAGCCACAGCATGACGGGGCATTCATCGGTAACCGTAGAGAAAGAACGACGGAAACAGAAGGTCTATTATTCAGATCTCATTATATTGAACTGAGAGGCGACACTGAAAGAGGAACATTTCGAGGATCACCAGGGGCGGATCCAGAAATGACTCAAGGAGGGGGCGGTCTTGTACCTGAAACGGGTGTGTGTGTGTGTAGAATGTGGAAAATCATTTTATTAATTAAAATAATCAATTATACAAATTAATGTAATTCGTTATATTATTGATAAAAATCTATATATGAGCGATGATTAAGAAGGAGAGGGAGTAATAATCGCCATACACCTCTTAGAAAAAGACTATTTAATTTCATTATAATTTCATAATTTATTTCAACAGATAATAAATAGATTTTTGGACTTTGTCCAGGAGGGGGCGATCGGCCCCCACCACCCTCCCCTTGGATCCGCGCCTGAGGATTGCGAGACAGTCACATTCAAGAGTCACTCTATCGCCCGCTCTTCTTAGCAAAACTTCTCTCAGAGCATCCTTCCGGCTATGCCGAGGTGCCAGCTATTCCCCTTCTGTGCCTGCCCTCTGTTCCCGGCATGAATGTTTGAGCATCAAGGAAAATCATTAGTTTTTAGCGTCTTTTGGAAACTACTTTTGAGGTTTCTCTTACCGCATCAACGCTTCGGGCGGTGGATGACCTAGTTGGTTTGTTCTTTCTTTCGAGCTTAGAACCAGAGTTGATAAGTATAGGACGAACTCCTTCTTCCTCCACCCATTCACACACATAAACGCACACAAATGAGGAAAGAAGAAGCGTATGCTTTTTTTGAAGCCTCCACCGCTTATGCGTTCATCTGGTTTATTATTATTTGTAGTACAACTACTGCGCACTACAAACAAAAGCATAACATTAAAAATTAGAACTGTACAAGGGATACACAAAACACGCAAGGGTGCGGATGAAGAGAGGAAGAAGCGGGGGAAAAAAAGAAAATCGGGAAGACAAATATAAGAAAGAGAGAAACTGCAGTAGGGTCTGTGCAAAGCCAGATCGTACTTAGACAGGGCCTCAGGGCACTAGGTTATTTCGGAAGAACATTTACTACACACATTAGCATTTCAACCCATTTTTTTTTTACCGTTATTGTATTTTAAAAATTACATATATATATTTCAGCAAGATTATACATTTAAAAAATTATTTTTATTTTAATATTTGCAATTTATTTGTATTATTAGCCCATATAGACACTAAGTAATGGATGACAGGGCATGCTAGAAAATATTCCTGGACCAACCAAAAATTGTAATTTTCTTTTTTTCTGTAAAACGTAAAAAGCAATTCACTCAAAACAAATAATTGCATTTCAATTAACTGTAATTTTGGTACTTTGATCAAATAGTATTAGCCACCCAAAAGATATGTCTTGACATTGATCGGGTGATGGACAATTGTATTGCAGGGGGAATTCTTTTATTTTTTTTTAAAAATAAAATTACTATTTCAGTATATATGAATAAAGAACATTGCCATAGCAGTTTTTTAAAAGTTGTCCAATTACGCAGAGTTTTCTTTAACTGGATAGGCCGTAGTCCGGACAATTAACACACTCTACTGTAAACACCCCGTCGGAAGTTCTATTTTTGACTGTGCATACACTTGTCTTATGCTGACATTAATTCTGTGTGCTCGTATGTATCGATGGAAGGGTTCCCACGTCCAGTCACCCGCACCCACAGTGCATGAGGTTGATCCCTCAACAATTGCGGGCACGGCATGGTAGGAGAGCCTGCAGGGTCCAGAGAGCACGACGACGTCCCCGCTCTTCAAGAGAAGGGGCACAGGCTTCTCCTTCCTGGAACTGGTCCCGACGAGGAAAATAGCTTCCAGTCCGAAACTCACGGAGAGCAGTGGCTGCGTCTTCTCCTCTTCCGAGTGGTCATTATGTATTCCGAGGCGAGACTTCCTGTTGTAGTAGTTCACAATGGCCGCTTCTGGCTTGAAAGCCTGGAACCCCAAACGCGATGATGCCAGGTGCCGTGCCAATCGGTAAAGGCACAATGGGAAGTCGGAGCCATCGGAATGGCTGTAAACTTTTGTGTCCCAATCATGGTGGTAGCCAAGCGTCGCCCAGCTCAACTTGTCGAACAGTTTGGGATTGGTTCGTAAGGATAGTGTGTCATCGCCTTTAAGACTGGAGTCCAAGTTGGTTCGTGATGGCTTGCGTGGGTATTCTTCGAGGCACTTTTGAATCCAGTGTTGCTGCCCTTCCGAGGTGAATGGATTTGAAATTAGGAAAACACCCTCTAGATGCTTCAATGAATAAATCTGCCATAGCGGATGCGCCAAGAGTCCTGTAATGATGTCAAATGGAAAGAAATAATTTAAAAGCAATTCACAATGACAAGGTGTTTCAAAAGAATTCCAACAAATTTTAAGTTGGAATTCTTTTGTTATTTGTTATTTTTAAAATATTTTATTTTAAAAATAAAAGAATTTTTTTTCTTTAAATTGGCAACATTTATGAATGAATGATTGGGCAGATAGATGATAGAATGATCCAATTAAAATTTGCTTTCAGAATGTTGTAGTAATATTGATTTAAACTTATAATTTTTAATTAATAAGAATTATTCTTTTAAATACTTTTTTATAACTATATATTTTTATTACATATAATTATATTGATAGAATAAAATTGTAGGTAATAACAAAAACTAATAGGTAAAATTAATAATAAAAAAATACAAATTCAATTTTTTTTTAAGTGTTGTATATAAAAATTCTGTTATTTTTTCCTCTAAAATTAATAGAAAATTAGTATAATAGTTTTTATTGCTGAAATTCTAATTTATTTTTTATAACATCTAAATTACTGCAGTTGTAATGAAGTGTTACTCATAATTTTATAATCTGCAAAATGAGTTTTATGAAATTTTCATTTGTGCCATTGCTTGTGAATTGAATTGAGATGATTAGATAGACCTGCTTTTCAGACCATTAAGGACACCTGACATCCATCCCATTGAACACATCTGAGATGGAACTGAGAGATATTCAAGGCTCCACCAACCATCTAAACTTAGAGAATTGTGGGAGACTGTTCAGCAGTCGGGAAAAAGTAGGGTCCCTGTGCCTTTCATTGTCCATGACACGACACACCGTAGCAGTCATTGAGGTGAATAGGGCTGCTACATGCTGATAGACAGGTATCCCTAATTCAACTGTTCTTTAGTATATTTAATAAATGCTTTAGGTATGTGTTGTTAGTAAAATTATATTTATTTTACAATTAAAACAGGGTTTATGAAGTAAATATCAACTACAATTTATCCAGTAATTCAGAATCTATCAGTGATGCCACTCGTAAAACCACAAAAAAGAGGAAATTATGCGTGAATTAAAAAAATATATATATATAGTGGAGAAAGAGAAAATCCCATGCACACAAACAAAATATAAAAACATGGAAATCATTAAAAAAAAATTACATAGCTGAAAAGCAATTTTAATAAGAGTGTGTAATATATAGGGGGCTGGAGGGAAATAAAAAATATGTCAAGCTCATTTTTTGTTTGCTTTCATAAATATTTTCTTTTTCATTGACAAAATATTCTTTGTTTCAGCTTTTACTTTGATTATTTTCCACCATTTTCATTCATCTCTGTACCTGTCCTTTTTCGGGAAGTTTTTCCTTTACTTGTTTCTGTGGAAAAATAATTAAAATTTGAAATGGGAGTTCATTTCCTTTTTTAAAGCCTTGGAATTTAAATAAATGAATGCTAAAATATATTAATTTTCATTAGGGATGGGAAAAAGATTGAAATTGAAATGCTGGAAATGAATACTTAATCACTGCTGATAAAATAAATAAATGAATAAAACGGAAATACTGTGGAATTTTTAGAATTCACCTGAATATGCAGAACGATTTAAAAAAAAAATGGTAAGAAATGCAGAAATTTTATCCATCTCTTGAGGGAAAAGTGGTATCCCTGGAATCTATGAACATTTTTATTTTTTGTTGTGTATGTTGATGTTATGTTTGTGAGAAAAAAGTATGAGATTCAGAATTTACTAACGCTCATATTTACCATTCGCTTCAACTGGCACTTTAGCCAACAATGCAGTGATTACCACTAGGAAAACTCGACTGGTCAGTTTTCATATTTACCATACTGGGAGAAAAGTTACTGGATCTGTGGTCACTCAACTTATAGGTTGAAATCGCAATGTTCATGGGTCAAGTGCCCATGAAGCATTTGACATTTTTGTGCCCAGGGCACTTTTCAAATTTTGTAGCTGAGTATATAGCTGACTTATGCACTAGGGCATGCGCTTGTGAGATAATCCGGGACTGATGGTAACCATGCATTGAAATAGTAATCTTTGTTCCACCCCTGGAAAAATTTCTGCTGATGCCTATGGTGGATGGTGAATATGGGATAAAGTTTTTGTAGTTTTAGAATTGGCAAGTGATGGATCATTTTGGGGTAATAAGTTTCTTGTGAATCCTGGAATTTTTTCCAGGGTCCCACTTACATGAATTTTCATACTAATTTTTGTAAAGGTCACTTTTTTTTCTTAAAATAATTTACAGAACGAATTAAAATATACCGTAAAATGCCACTGAAGGGTTGTTTCAATGGATTATATTTATGTGAAGAAGCCGTTTTAATCGACTGAATTTTGTGAAAGGGCTGTGAAACGGACCCAAATCTGTCCTTTTTAGTTATTGTTTGTGTAATTTATGCGAAATTTTAAATTGTTTAGTTTGCTTTATTGAACACGGAAAATGGGTTGCGGTGGTAGGAAGGGACTGTGATGGGAAAGAAAGAACTCAATCAGCAACTTTGGCGGGGAGGAAAAAGTCGCCAACTAGACCTGCTCTCACTTATCCTATACAAATTCAGGAAAACGAGCTAACAGACCTAAGTCGGCGCACTCCTCGCAGCTGCTTTCACCGGTGTCATCCGTCAACAGAATGGCAGAATCCCGTAGTTCCAAATCCAAAGAATCACTCAGTACTTTAGTGCCGCGATACTGCTTGAAATGATTGAAACATTCCCTGAAGTAATCTTTCTCTTCTTCCATCGGGGAAAAAAAATAATGTCATGAAACAAATCGGACGGTGAATACCGATTTAAAAGTTCGCCAAACGACAGCGAGATATTAGTTAAACAGTGCAGCTTTGTAATTAGGAGGGTCTGGGGTGTCCAACTAGATTCTTGTGAAACGTTAAACGTTATTGAAGGCATACATTCTTTGTCTAGAATAGCTAAGGAGGTCTCGTATCCTTAGATCTGTTTCAACCTTTTAGTTTATTCCAAATAACATTCATTAACAATCAGCACGACAGAACACGTGTTGACAGAGTATCATGTTTACAAATAAATACAAGTTATGACCAATATGATATAGATACTATCGAAACTTATCGAACAGTTGATTTTCCAAACAGTTCGATTCGATTATTTACAACAACTGCATTTCAAAAATAAAATAATATTTTTATAAAATAAAAAGTACTGTGTTATTTCGGCATCAAAATAAAATTTAAATTAAACATCAAGGTATGGAAAGAAATAATAAGTACTGAGTTGTACATTTGACATTCGATTCGATTATACGATTAGCAGAAAAACATCTCATCTCCTTTCTGTTGCCAAGGCAACGAAGAGGAGATTGAAAATTGCTACATGCTACTCTTTCTTTATGCATTCCCCAGAAATCTCCAAAATTTCGCCCCCTCGGTGGGGGGGTCAACAAGTTACAGGTTTTTTATGCTTCTTTATTTCTTCTGGTAATGTTTATAAACTTGTCGGTAAAATCATACAAGACGGTGCGCACCCCATGTAAACACGGCGACAGCCGTTGGAGCTTGGCGGTTGCCAAGCCCCAGCGACTGTCGCCAACCATTTTGCACGATCAGCAAAGTATTTTAACATATTAAACTTGCACATTATTTCACTAACAAAAACATTAAAACAAAATACAACGTCCATATTTAAGCAAAAGAACGTCTGCAAATTCAGTAACAGGCAATTTAAAATGAGCAAAAAGCGGACCATTCTGAACTAAAAAAACTACAGTGGATTAAGCAACCTAGTTGTACAGCTATGCAAACTAGGCAACCAGTGGACCGTTTTTAACTAAAAAAACTTCAGTGGATTCAGCAACCTACTTGTACAGCTATGTAAACTAGGCAACCAGTGGACCGTTTTCAACTCAAGAAAACATCGGTGGATTCAACAACCTAGTTGTACACCTCATATAAAGTCTGTATGATTAAAATAGCACTTACGAAAACATAAATACATCCTATATCAATTTAAAATTCACATTAAAAACCTTAAACATTGCAAAGATTCGTTAAAAAAGAGCACTTACCTTTATTTTTTTTTAAATAACTGCTCAGAAATGTCCCCAACACCCACCGGCTTATAATGTAACACCAGCATGCTTTCTTTTATTTTGCTTTATATTCACACTCTATTTCTAACAAACACACACAAATTCTTTTCATACATTAACATAACATATTTCATTCCCTTCCATCAATAACATGAAACAATTTAAAATTCCCAAACTGACGATACATGTATTCTTTATGGTTGCCAATCACAACTACCACCGGTAGGTAACGTCACTTTGTCGGTGCATTGCCCACCCTGGCGTCAAATTGTTCACCAATGAATCATCAACACAAACATTGATATGTAAACAAAGCACCGGATGTATGGAATATAGTCGAACTTGTCTTCGTACGTAAACTAAGTAATTCTGTTCCGCATTCTCTATATTAAAGCATGCCTTTAAAATGGGCAAACGTTGTCATGGTAATATTCTTCCTAAGTATTGGTAAGTGTAATTCCGTAAGCGGAGGCAAGTTTAGTTGGCGACATTTTTGGTCGACAACGTTTAAAATTGGCGACTTTTTTTCGCGCCGAACAAGACATAAACATATGTAGTTATATAACTAACGTAGCTATATAAGAAATAAGAAACCCAAAACTACAATACACTTATCTAAACACCTTACTAAAATATTTGTACGCAGATTTCAAATGGAATTAAAAATAAAATCAACATAAAGTAAACACTACACACATCCACATAAACTAAACATATTAAATTAAAAAATGTATATGAATTCTGGACCTATGTATCTAATAAAATAATCCATGTTTCTTATAAACTTAAAAATTTACATCTACCCTTCCCAAATCACAGAAAATAACATAAAATACTAAAACCTTTATATAAATACGAGGTTGATTCTTACTTTAACCCCTAACTCTTGCCAGGGTGGGATAACTATACATAATGCAGTTACCATGATGACTTTTTGTATTTATGTGGCAATCATAATTTAAAGATGGCGATTTGGAACAAATACTAGTACAGCATTACTTATTTGATTTTTTTATTTATTTGGGTTGCCAGTTAATCTAGTTTTAATAATTAAGAGTCTTCAAATTCCTTAACTAGTATGTTTATCGCTAATATATTCACTTTCATTTTCACCTAGTTTCTTAAAGAGTGTTTAACCTTATGAATAACTCCTAGAGACACATGACTGCAAAGCCTGCCAAATTGCGTCGATTTTTTAGGTTGGCCAGAGTGGGGAGGGAGGGTGTTAAAGTGGGAATCAACCTAAATCCAGGACCATAGAACAATAAAAATCCTCAACATCAAACCAATATACATAACAGCAAGAAATAAAAAATTAAATAAACAAAAGCACATACCTCAGATTTTATGCTAAATTCTTTATTTAATGGCATTGACTTACATTTTTTTTTTAATGAACAATATGCCTTTTTCACAAATTAAATCTATCAAAGAGCATTCAAATAAGGAGAAGAACTTTAGCCTAACACTGGCACTTTAAATATTCTTCGCAGCAAAAAGTTTCAGCTTTTTAACAAAATTCAGTCTTTCAGTGATTAACAAGCAATACATATTATAATAAAGTGAATTCATTATATTTCTACACAATTTATCTACATTTAACATAAAAGCAGCCTGAAATTTCACTTCTTGAACTAACTAAAGTCAAAAATCAAGAAAGTTACTTCCAGTAAACTAAAACAACATTCAAAAACTGCATGCCAAACTAAAACTAAACTTATACAACTTTGCTTTCACAATTATCAGTTACATTCTTTCAACCAATCACATAATTCATTCAAACTTACTCAGTTCGCAGTTAATTTCTTTGACCCATCACATAATTTCTAATGACATCATGGAACAACACAACTCTGCAAAAGGGTTGCTAAATACCTCATTTCGATTGGCAATGCTGACATGCCTGTTTGCTTATTGTAAGCTTCGGGGACGCATCTGGCTTGGTGACCTGCTCCGCTTACGGAATATATCCCATAAGTTACTGTGTTTCAGACGATATGTGCATCTTTTATTATGTATCTTATTAAGATATTTACCTAAATTTTATACCTTTCAATAATGATAAAATTAACGTATACATTTAAACTGTGATAAAAAGCATCCTAATTGTCACTGAATAGTTGTCATTGACATGCCACATTTTTTAGAAATACATTCTCATTTACAGTGTATATGTGAGATAAGAAATTTGGTACGGCTTCAATATCACTTTTTGGGGGAAATTTGATTTGCGTGCAATAAATGACATGATATGGCAATGACATGACTAGCCATTGCTTACTTTTTGTTTGGACAGAACATTTCAGTTTTCTTTTTGTATTTTCTCAGCATTACTGTAGTAAGTGCTATGTTGTTTAGGTTTATTTTTTTTATCTTATAAATAAAAGCCTACAGATGTAATGAATGTGGGTTGTACCACTCTAGAACATAACCTTTATAGCCATTCCTTAAAAATGTATGCTCTAAAAACATAATAAAATCCATGCCTTTGGTCCGATCATCTTGAATATATTCATAATTATATTTAAAAAAAGGAAAATTTACCTATTTCGTTATTTTTAAGCAATTTGTCACAATTTTCACCTCTCCCAATATCTGATAATGAAAAAAGTGAGATATCGTAAATGATTTTCCCATTAGTCATTCCTGCCAAACTATTTTTTTTTTTTGTCAAATGTGCTGACAAACTCTTGCCAATAATATTCCAAAAGATCAATAATTTCATGTGTCTGGCATTTATCTTGGCAAAAAATTGCTCATCTTGCCGGACCACCGGGATAATATGTCATTTTAACTGTGGATTAATATTTAAGGATAGGTATCATGAACAGCTAAAGCTCTCAAAATGGCTCCAATAATAGACATTGCTGCCTCTACTTGGGAATGCGAAATAGCAGGGTCATTCCTCGTCAGTTCAATCTCAGATTTTGATGAAATTTAAATGAATGATCTTTTTATGGTAGTAAGAAACCCCATGAGCTCTTTTGCCCCTGCAACCTATGGTTTTGATTTTATGGCCAGTCAAACTTTTGAATATTTTTGATTAGCCGCCTTTTTTTAGCAAAATTTTCATGCTACACTTTGTTATAAAAATACTTGTCATTTACTCAGTAAATATTTAAGCTTCTTGTAATTTTGTCTTGTTAATTAAAATACTACAAGAAGCTCTGTGGAAAAAAAAATTAAACACTATAAATCTCTTTTTTACTTTTAATTTTTAAAAAATATGATAAACTGAACTTGAAAACGAAAACTAAAAACTACCTTTTTTTTTTTTTTTTTTTAGTTTAACTAATTTGATTGGTATCTTTAGCTCAGCTAATTTCAATCATTTTGGATCTATCCACCTTATTAAATGCTTGTTTAAAGTCTACAAAAAGAGCAAACAGTTCAATCAGGGGTCAATCCAGGAATGTTTTTCAGGGTCCCATTTTCATGAAAATTGTTTATTTTTGTGAATTTTCATAGCAATTTTTAATAAATGCCACTTTTTTCTTAAAATAATTGATAAACCCGATTAAAGTGTTGGGTAGAATGCTAATGGAGGGCCGTTTAGTCGATTGTTTGTTTATGAAGAGGCTGCTTGAATTCACTATATTTTTGTGAAAAGTCCATTTTAATCATTATAATTTTGTGAAGGGACCGCGAAAACTTACCCAATTTTTGTCTGCATCGATCCCCGAGTTCAATAATATTACATCAGTAAAATTTCTTAACAACGTTTCTAACTACATGCATTTGCTTGACAGTGGAGCTGCTTGATCTAAAACCATATTGGTAATTGCCCAGAATCTGTTCTGCAGTAGAAGTTTCTTGTAAATTAGACAAGTAAGTATTTTGTTGGTCATTTTTAATAGTTTTATATAGAAAATTAGTTATGTTGAAATTGCTAGAAAATGGTCACAGTTGGCTCTCCTGGAAACTCTTAACATTTTGAATAGATGTTGCCCATCTTTTTGAAATTAGAATAGGGTCAATTTTGTTATAATTATTTGTTCCATGTACCTACCATGTCCCCCTGTGACTTGTTTTATGTGGGAAGTAGGGGAGGCCAGAGGCTAATGGGACGCTTTTTTAAATTTAAGCTGTATTTCAGTAAAATATGCAGATACTAAAAAAAAAAAAAAAAAAAAAAAAAAAAGCATGCACATGTGATTACCAAAAAAAAAAAAAAATTCTGAATGTTTTTTTAAAGACCTATTATTAATAATATTAATAAAAAGAATCCATTTCTGAAACTATATCATTGTCCCATTAGCCTCCTTATGGGGCAAACATAAAAAAATAAATTTTGTACTAAATAAATAAATAAAATCTAAATTATGTATGTGAAACTATCTAATTAGAATATAGTAATACCACTGCTCTTTCATAATTCTTTTTATTTATGAAGTATTATTTAAGGTCACATAGAGAAAAATCAAAATTATAGATGATGACATAGTTTGTCTGTCCATTTTAGGTAGTGACAATTTCGACACTCTTTCAGCAACATCAGTCTAATGTTTATCTTCTTTTTCTGTATATATACATTTAAAACAGTCAGCTTTTTTCCTTAGGTAGCACACAAGTATTTCATCATTGCTAATCTCACTCATGATACCATGTAATGTACATATGGGCAACCTCTGGCCCGCTGGCTGGATGCAGCCAGCCTCGGCTTTTGTTCCGGCCCACGGAACTTATGAAAACCCCATTCAAACCATTCAAAATAACATATAAATCTCAATTATATGGCCCGCGACTTTGCTAGCATCCTAAAGTTTAGCCTGCAACTTTCCAAAGGTTGCATATACCTGATGTAATGGAACACTTACTTTCCTGCAAGTTTAACTGGAACAAAGTCACTTATATATAATTTTTTTGAACTTATCTTGGATACTGCACCATTAAACGTGGTTTATGTGTTCTGTAAAGATTCCATTAATTAAAAGTTATTTTAAGGGATTAAAAAATGCAATTAAATATAAAAATTAAAATTTACTTTGATGTGCTAGAAACAACAATGATGTTCTCAGGCTTAATATTTAACTGCAATGACCAAACTGTTGTTGTTCAAAGATGTAGTATTGCTGTACCTTTCTGTGGTACACAAACTTTTCATAGAAATAATTTATTTTACACATGACCTGTTTTGTCCCATTAACCCCCAGTCTCCCCTACACACTCATCCGAATCACAAGTTTACTGTTTTGAAATCTGTGTGCATACTGTGTGTTCCCACAACATCTCCATAGATATGCTCTTGGCCGATTTTAGAATTCATATCAGCAAATACAGGGTGTCTATAAATGATGGACCCGATTTTAAAAAATCATATTTTCAAAAGTTCTCGACGGAATAAAATAATTAATGCGTAAAAATAACGAGAAAAGCTCGAAGTTTTTTTTATTACTAACAGATAGTATTTTTTACCTTATAAATGTTCAATATGTGACCCTTTTGTCACACGGCATACGTCCAATCGATAATCTAGTTCATTCCACACATTTTGTAACATGTTTCTGGTAATGGTTTGTAATGCTGCAGAAATGCGTTGTTTCAATTCTGGGAGTGTGTTCGGCATTGGCTGTACGAAAACACGGTCTTTGACGTAACCCCATAGAAAGAAATCGCATGGGGTTAGGTCAGGAGATCTTGGTGGCCATGTTAATAACGTTAAATCATCGTCACACGCACGGCCTATCCATCTTTGTGGAAGCACATTGTTTAAGTAACTACGAACCGTCAAAGACCAATGAGGAGGTGCTCCATCTTGTTGGAAGATAAAATCTGGACTGTCCTCAAGCAGTTGTGGAAATAACCAAATTTCCAGCATGTCGAGATAATTGTCACCTGTGACAGTTTTTTCACCGAAGAAAAAAGGCCCATAAATTTTTTCACACGACATTGCACAGAAAACGTTTACTTTGGGTGAATCTCTCATAAACTGTTGAAATTGATGAGGATTTTCACTTCCCCACACTCTGACATTGTGACGATTAACATGTCCTGATAAATGGAATGTCGATTCATCTGAAAATACCAATTTTTTGCCAAAATTAGGATTTTGTAATTCCATTAGCATGCGTTCACAAAAGTCTAATCGACGCACTTTATCATTCTCTGTTATTTGTTGCAGCAACTGTAAACGATACGGTTTAAACTGTAATTTTGTACGCAAAACTTTCCATACCGTTTGATGTGGCATTCCTAATTCTAGGCCGGCAACTCTCGTCGACTTCCGCGGGCTGCGAACAAAACTCTCCCTCACCTTCTCCACTGCGTCGTTCGAAAGGCTTGGCCGGCCGCTGCTTTTCTTTTTGCACAAGCAACCTGTTTCTTTAAACTGCTTATACCATCGCAAAATGCTTTTCTTAGTTGGTGATTCTTTACCGTATTGAATTCTAAAAGCACGTTGGACAGTAGTAGTCGAAAAAACCCTTGCGTACTCCAACACACAAAAACTCTTCTCACTCGCTGTCGCCATTTTGGGCTTCTTACTGTCAGCGATCGTAAATGTGCTGCCATCTGTTAGTAATAAAAAAAACTTCGAGCTTTTCTCGTTATTTTTACGCATTAATTATTTTATTCCGTCGAGAACTTTTGAAAATATGATTTTTTAAAATCGGGTCCATCATTTATAGACACCCTGTACAATGACACAATCTTCCCTATTGGTTGAGTCTATAGTCATCTGAACTCCATCATAAAATCGTTTTTTTGTTGATTCATCTGAGTTGTTAGTAGGAGCATAAATATTAATGAAGGTTATGCTACCAAAGTGTCCTTTCACTAAATCTGCATATTCTCTCGTTAACTGGGACAAAGTCCACTGCTAACACAATGTTGTCTTATCAACAATAAATCCAATTCCATTTAAGCCCCCTTTTAATTGTATTTTATTAGTTGTTCAGCTACTGCTATCATTTTCCCAGACAATAACATCCATTTAACATTCCAAGATCCAGTCCTATGACTGAAATGATCATTATCCTTATTTGTTACAAGTCATCAACCCTGAGTCCATCCAGATTTATTTTGTGTGGCTTTCGAAACAATTAAATTTTTACAGGGTAGGGTTGTCAACCCTAAACCAAACCTCCAAACTGGAGAATCAGACCTATTTCAGTCGTCTTATATGTAGTGGTGGCTCGTGGGTTATTTAACTGGAGGTTCACAAAATTAATTTCAAAAATTAAATAGGCAGATACGATGCACCTTACAAGTTAAAATATATTTGCATTTCCAGCTGTTAAAGAAAAACAATGCACGCGACTGAAAGAAAACAAGTCATCTTGGGTCTTACATTTCGTTGCCAAGATAAGTTTCAGCAAAAATAGTGTCTTGATTATTTAAATTTTTTTTCAAAGGATACTATTGAAAAATGTCATTGGTGTAGCTCCGAAACATTTATTGGACTCCCATCTTAATTATTGACACTAGTTTGTAAAAAATTCTATAGTGAAAAATCATAAAAATAAAGAAAATAATATGAAAATGAAAAAAAAATGAATTAACTAACCGAACACAACAAGCCAAGAGAGAATCTGGAGGAGATAATGGCAAAAAAATCTGCTGTGAGCACAGTAAAATTGTGTGAACGGAAGTGCCTCGCTTCTCCCGCAACTCTCTCTCACTCTCTCAGAGACTGGTTAAGAGGGCCACTTGGTTGACCGCACAAGCGAACGACGAATGACTATGCTGTAGTAACCTACAATACAGTGCGTTAGCTATAATAAACATGTTTAATAATAGTGGGGAGAAAAACTCATGCTTTAAATTCACAAAAATCTAGAAGTGTACTTACTATATTTTAAAAAAAAATTAATTTGTTAATGTGTTTATTCTTTAGTTTTTCCTCTGGGGGTTCACATACTCATGGGCTCAAATGGAGGAGCTGCCATTGCTTATACGACACGCATATTCTATGTTGGAACTATTCTGCTCCAGTTACCATGCAGAGTAAACAACCCATTAAAAACAATATATTTCTTTGAGTACAATAATGTGCTTTTATCTCTCACCATAAAAGGAATTAGGAACATTTTATTAATACCAGAAAAAAAGGTACTTTATTAAATTTGAAGGTTCTTTTTTTTTGGGTGGGGGAGGGGGGACATTTTAATGAAATTAGCCAGCTATATTTTGGAATAAAAGATTTTTTTTTAGACTAAAATGGTTCTCTTTAGAAATAAAATTTAAAACCCCAAAAAGTTAGAATAGGTAAAATCTTTAAAAAACCTAATAAAACCCACAGGTTTTTATAAACCCTGATTGAGATTGAAAAATGAGTGCGAAATTTTGCACTCTATAGCAACACTGTTCCCTAGGGTGTATAAAGAACTTTAATTTTAAATCTATATACAAAAGAGCTTTTTTGTCTATAGGTGTCTACACACTCATTGGATCTGGACGAAAGAAAGATTTTGAGTGCATTTTGCATGTAATATGATATTATTATTCAAACTGAATGTGTAATATTTTATTTTTATGCTTTCTTTTCCTTTTATTTTTTCTAGATTATTGAGTTGAAGTATAGGATGGTTTTTGGAAAAATAAAAAAATTACATACATATGAAGTCTATTTTGGATCCCTAAATTACTTTGGATGATAATTATGGCTTTGAATTCGGAGAGTCAAATAGAAACAACTGTTGAGGTAGGTATATTATATACATTTAATTCATTACCGTTAAGCTCCAGTAGTAAAATCAGCTTTTATTTCTCCTCTTTTTTTATTTTATTTAGTTTTATGTTCTGCAGTATTGAAAATGATATACTTACCTTATACAGTGAAACCTGTTAAGTTTACCACAAAGTGGATCCATGTTTTCGTGGTCAAGTTAGACAGGTGGTCAACTTACCAAGAGTACAATATTCAATTACCTTTGATATACTGATTTTCTTATTTTATCACTACGTACTTGTACATTACATAGTGCATGTAATATATCTAGTATACTACAAAATTATATGAAATATGAAATCAAAATGGTACAAAATAGGAATAAAATTGTTTATTAGGGTTAAAGATTAATTATATGTACATATTACTGTATTACGCATTAATTATTAAATATTGTCACAGTACGCATAGTTACTTTGTATGCTACATTAGAGTGGTCACATGAAGTCAATTTTCAAAGTTTTTGGGGGCACCCCCCAAAAAAGTTGCCTATAGGATACAAAATGGGATTGGTAAAGTTTCAGCCCATTTGCATAATATTAACCCGTACCGCATTGAGGTTAAAGTTTAGAAAAACTGTGGTTTTTTGCAAAAAAGCATTTTTTCCATCATAAATTGGATAAAATTGAGTCTAGAAACATAATGTTAGTCTCGCTCCATAAAAATACTTCCTGCCTTAATGAGCCACACATCACTTTTTTTTGTAAAAACTTACAGGTTTAACCCTCCAAACGATTGTGATGTCAAATCCCGTCCACTTTATTCCAGTTTTCACTGCAATCCATCTATAATTTAAATCATTTATAACTCTGATATCATAAAATATGTTTTGATATTAAAGCTTGTATGTAATTTAAGAGCCTTTTTTTTTAATAATTGCAAATTTTCCTATTAAAAATTTTATTTATTGTTTTATAATTTAAAAATTGCATGAAAATCTCTCCATGAAAACAACTTTAGATTACTTACCCATTTCCAAAACAGATTAGATTTGCCCATTTACAAAACAGATTATAGAGGGTAACATTCGGATCATATCTAGTCCTGAAAAAAGCATATATCAAAACATTTTTCAGGACTAGATATGATCCGAATCCTAAAAGTTGGCTTTGTTATGAAAATTTTCTTTCGTTTTTGTGTACAAAATAAAGGTTTCTATTAAAAAAAATTCTGAAAAAAAAAATGAAATTTAAGTAAAAGAATTAACAAAAAAATAAGATTAAAGAAGGCATAAAATTGAGAACAACTAACGTTCAGATATGTTTGATTATTAAAGTTATTTATCAAAAAAGAAGTGCATTATAAAGAAAATAAATTATTATTATTTACAATTTTTTTTTAAAGTGGCTTAGATAATGGGGCTTTTGAAGAGTCTGGAAAAGTTTTTCTACATTTGGATACAGCCTATAGTAAAAACTGCTTTTGTTCTTCTTCCTCAGTTAACCAGGAATTGAAACCTTGGATTAATTTTACTCCCCTTTCAGCTGAGTCATTAAAAATATTAAAAGTTTTCCCAATTTTTTTTTCTTTCAAATAATGCTGATTTTCACAACATACATTGGGATCAGTATTCAAAAATTGCATATTAAAATTAAATCTCTTTTGAGATGAAATAAAAAAGCAGCTTCTTTGTCCAATGAATGATCCATTTCGTTGAAACATTGTTGCTCTTACATCTTTATTATCATCATAATCGTCATTTTCTTTTTCAAATACAATTAATTTTACAGCCATGCTTATTTTGACACTTTAAGCCGAAGTGTCATCAAAAATGAAAATGCAACTTGCTCCAAGTTAAGGTACCAAAGATGACTCATTATTTTACAGATTGCTTTGTTTACAGCCTCTTTATCAAACTTTCTGTATTAAACAAGGGATTTTAATAATTTTAGGTCTTGATTGGGGCTAAAGTGGGAGTGGGAGTGTTGAACCATGCTTTTACATAAATATTTATTATAAATAACCAAATGTTTGCAATGCCTTCTTTTTCTAAATCTGTTAATGAGACCTGGTGTCTTAAAAAAAGTATTATGAGACAATAAATTGCTTTAGACATCCACCTGGCATGATGAACAGCACCAGGTACTCTGAAAGAAATGTCTATTTGGGGGAGACTCCTATAAAAATGAAAGAATGTTGGATTAATTCTTTATAGTTATCTCTGAGCTGCTGATTTCTGCAAGAAAATCTGAGATTTCTTCCAAATTTTGTATTCTTTATGCAATAGTTTCATCTTCAATATCAGTTTTGAACTTTGTCTTGTCCAACTAGACCACTCAATCTGAAATTAAAAAAAAAAAAAATATCTGCATGAGGAGCAGTAGTTTTGCCCACTTTGCTATCAAAACAGATTTTAGAATGATTTCTAAAATAGGATGGTGACAAGGTAAATATAGAAGATTTTGATCCAGTAATTGCTGCAGCAAAAAATGCACGTTCCCCTATGCCAACCAATGGTATGAAAACACATTGCCTGGATTTTAATAACTGCCTCCCATTCTTCAACTGCTGAAAATACAGCTTTTGTCTGAGTTATTCTCGTACTATTTTACAGCTGAAGAACTCCTGTTAACTGTTCTTCATCGTCACAGCTAATTAAAATCGCTATTCTCTCTACAATTTCTTTATTCAAAATATGAGGAAGCATTTTTCCATCCCAGTGAACAACAATACCCTCTAAATCAGAATTTTAAAATCTGCTTTTGATGAGATCAGTTCTTTGATTTCGAAATTCTTGACTTCGGAGTCTTATTGCACGTGAAGGGTCCTGCTCCAGAAAAATATTATGTTTTAGTGTTGAACTACTTTTACGTTATACCAGTATGTAAATCATAACGATTGGGAGTTAAGGGCAGCATAGCCCCTCCCTGCTCATACGTAGGGCACCCATGTCCATTCTAAAAGTAAATAAGGATAACAGATAACAAAAATAGCATTATAATAAAGAGAATTTGAGAGGTTTGTCTTAGATGTGCTTCAACTGAATTACAAATCAAGATCTTTCTTCTGAAACACAGAAATACATACCAAGTAAGTAAAAATATTTCACCAATGGTTGTTTAAGTTATGAAAATTCTTGATTTATTTTTTGTTTTTTGATGAAAATAATACAAAAAAAGGTCAAAATTATTTAAAATTCTTAATTTGTCTTTTTTTCACTAATTTTACAAAAATGCAGATTTTGGTGGTGCGATTCACAAATTGATCTAAAAAACACTAAATGTCATTAGATATTGCTTTTGTTGAGAGTAAAAGTTCAAAGTAACAACATTTTTTATGAAATAAAACAAGAACCAAGTTTTTAAAGCAAATAGTTTATACTAAATGAAGGAAAAGCTAGATATTTTTGGCAAAAATTGTAATTTTTCAACAATTCAACCTCAATGCGACGTGGGTAAATACTATGCAATTGAGCTAAAACTTTACCAATCTCATTTTCTTGTCAACTGGCAACTTTTAGGGGGGTGCCCCAAAATATAAAATTAAAAAAATTCCCCCCCATATAACTTGCGACCACCCTAATACTACATACAGCAGTAAGCTGAACAGGAACAAGGTAATTTAATTATGAAACTCAATTTATTACTGTATTAATACATTTTGCATGGTGTATGTATGTATTAAGGATTTGTACTTCTCCAGGCCATTTCAAATTGAAGGCTGCCCCTGGCTTGACAGCATGTTGAAATGAGCATCTTCCTTTATCATGGACAGTATTGATTGACAGAACAGTATTGTAGTATATATTGTACTTTGTATTCAGTGAGGATGTAAAGCAATGAATAGAAAAAATATATATAAATGTTGTTAGAAGAAAAACAGAATAAATTCTGGAAGTGGTCAACTTACAAAGGTTTTGAGTTACGCTTTGAGACAAATTCAGCCTAATTACCTGCAAACATGCAAGTTAGACAGGTGGTCAACTTAAAAGGCTTCACTCAATCTAAAAGTAACTAAGTCATTGCGTTCTTGGTCAATTAGGTCAACTTACAAAGGTGGCCAACTTCACAGGTTTCACTGTATTAGTTTTATTGATTGCACTTTCGACCGACAAAACTAATGTAGCTGGCTAAGTTAAAAATAGCAACACATCCCTTTCATACAGAAATGAGGTTTCCAAAACTAAAATTGTTAATCTGGTTTACCATATTGACAGCAAAGGGCACCATTCGGGATGGAAAAAAAGCAAAAATTTTTTGTTTAAGTACAAAAAATAATAGTCATAATCAAAAGAGATTAATATATCAAAATTGTAATTATTTTTAATTAAAAAAATTATCTAATGGGCAATTTGCGATGACAAGAACATAGTACTAATTTATGTGAGATTAGCAAAGTATTTTTATTTGTTATTATTATTGTCTTCTTTGCATACTAAATAATGTTGTCATATCTAAGTCCAAAAAAATCATGTTTAAAATGTAACATTTTTATCTTAGGGTTTGAACATGAAACACTCATTTCTCAAAGCCTGCTAGCACATTTTACAGTTTGAAATGGATTCATATAGATTTGGTGTATCAGAGTAAGCTGCAAATGTTGTATGAAGGTCATTCCGGAAGTAAAATTTGTTGTTTTTTCTTTTCATGCAGGGAAAAAAAAAATACACCATGCCATCATGGACTATTGCACCATTTTTTTACACAGTCGTCTTCCACATTGAGACACTTGTCATAGCATGTAATGTGTTTGAAGAAACCACTCTACTAAAACTCCATGCCATGCGATACATTGAAAGCCCTACTCTCGGAAAATCACTTCCAAAACAATGCTGAGGTGGAGCAGGCTGTAAGGCCATTCCTTGCATCACAAGGCATGGAGTTTTGCCAGAATGGCTTCTTCAAACTGATTGCATGCTACGACAAATATCTCAATGCCAGAAGCGACTATATGGAAAGATAGTGCAATCTGTCAAATTGTTGTAGCCATTATTTTAGTTTTAAAATAATGACTATGGCATGGATGCCATGGTGTTATTATTTTAGAACTAAAGTTTCTCTGCAAAAGAATGAGACAAAACTTAACTTTTGGAATGACCCTCAAATTTTATTATAAAAAGCAGACAGGCTCCAAGGACAGATTAGTTATGTGTGTTTGGTTTTATTTAAACAATTAAGGCACTTTAAGTTGTATAATAGTGTCCTTATAATTTTCCATTTCCTTGCTTTGCGTAAAAATTAGGAAACTAATCTCCATCAAGATTATATTAAATATTGTTGTGTGGATTTGCATAACAGTAATGATAAGTGTAGGTTTCATATCCAATGTACAATATTTTAAAAATTTTTAATTCTTGTTGGAGGAAAATGTTTTTCAGAATTTTTATTTTTCTCAACTCTTTGAAGGGGTATTGTTTTAATCCTATTCTCCATTTTTTGTAGATTGATGCCTGTTATGAAAAATATATTTCTGACATTCATTTTATGGAGAAACACCCAATAAATATCCATTGAGAAGCAATAGGATTCAAACATTATTTTCCTTGCTTTAGTTTTTTGTAAAAATCCAACAGTTTAATTATGGAATAAAAAAATCTGATGTGTCCAACACATGGCTTCCTTGCACGTCTATTAGATCAAAAATATTTTCGACGCACTTCCTCTAAACTTATTTGTTTGAAAGAGATAAAATATCAATAATAGTAAGGTTTAGCGATTTCTAGCCAAATATTTCGATATCGCCAAGCTGAGTTCAATTTGAAAGATTTCCTTCTGACACTTTATTTGGCGATATTTCACCAAAATCCGACTAACTTGAGATAGTCTGCGAGATTTTGGGGATAGCCAAAGTAGTCATTGAACACAGACTTTCAATGAATTGAATGCATCCATACACCTCAATGTATTTAAAGTCATTTGGCTCACCCTGTAAATAAATTCTCAGTCGATTGCTGTCAAAAAAGATATTGAAAACAGTTGGATATTACAATAGTTCTAAATACAAAAGTTCAAAATTCTACGGTTTAGAGTTAAACAAAATACGAAATAATTTTGTGCCAAATTTGGCGATATTTCGGCGAAACACGTCAATGTCGACGACATTTGGCGAGATTTTAAGCATGAACCAAACAATGACAGAATATCGCCAAATTTGGCGATATTTCGCCAAAACTCATCAAGAATGATGACAAATGGCGATACTTTGGGCATGGACCAAATGAATGACTATTGCCAAATTTGGCGATATTTTGCCAAAACTCGCCAAGGTCGAGGACAGACGGCAAGATTCTGGGCATGTACCAAACAATGACTGTCTACAGTTGTATTATATTGAAGATGTCCATAGACATTAAAGTACTGAAATTCTTTTCGGTGGTCCTGTAAATAAACTCTCCAGTAGATTGGAATCAAAAATCGAGATGCACAACTAGATGTTACAACAATCTTATATATGAAATTTCATAATAGTTTTTGAGATTTGAGAGTTAAATATGCACACACGTACACCAAAAGTCGCCAAGCTTGGCGACTTTTGGCATAGTTCTTGAGGGATAGGCACGTGACCGTGGTCGGACCATTACCTAACTTATGTGGAAGGACGGTATTGTGCTTGAAATGGATGAATGCCCCTAAAATTGCCATTGACCGTAATGTATTGGAAATCTTTTGAGTGTTCCTGTAGCAGAACTATAAATGATAAAGACACTTTTTTTAATGCAGAAATTCATTTTCTAACTCTTTACAGCATATATCACTTCTGAGTCGTTTGAAATAGCCCAATACCTCCAAAAAATGCTTTGATGAATTTCGGCCCATAGATCGTAATGTATTTCGAATCTTTTGGGAGTTCCCGTAGATAAACTATCCAGTCGAATGGAACCAAAAGGGGAGGTGCACAACTAAATATTACAACTATCCAAAGTATGACGTTTCGACATTCTTCGCCTAATAGCTTTTGAGTTAGGCGAGTTTAATGAATTTCGGCCCATAGAGCGTAGTGTATTTCGAATATTTTGGGCGGTCCTTTACATAAACTATCCATTCGATTGCCACCAAAAGGGGAGGTGCACAACTAGATCATAGAACAATCCTAAATATCAAATCTCAACATTCTACGACCAATAGTTTTTGAGATATGCGAGTTACATACATACGTACGTACGTACGTACGTACAGACGTATTTCAAATCTTTTGGGAGGTCCTGTAGATAAACTATCCAGTCCAATGGAACCAAAAGGGGAGGTGCACAACTAAATATTACAACTATCCAAAATATGACGTTTCGACATTCTACGCCTAATAGCTTTTGAGTTAGGCGAGTTTAATGAATTTCGGCCCATAGAGCGTAGTGTATTTCGAATGTTTTGGGTGGTCCTTTACATAAACTATCCATTCGATTGCCACCAAAAGGGGAGGTGCACAACTAGATCATAGAACAATCCTAAATATCAAATCTCAACATTCTACGACCCATAGTTTTTGAGATATGCGAGTTACATACATACGTACGTACAGACGGCATGGAAAAACTGGCCACAATAGACTCGCCGCTGGTCAAAATGAGTTTCAGACACGTTAATATGATCGTGCATGCTAGCCTACGATGAGATGCATCGAAAAAAATTTTAAAATTAAATTTAGAGGTAGTCAAAATCGGTTTTTTTTGTCGAAATTTTGCTCCCAAAATTTTTCGGGATCACATTACTTCCTTATACTACGTACAAGGAAGTAAAAAAAAGACTAATGCATTTTTGTGAACGATAGTAATTGTGCTAAAATAAGGTGGGAGGACATGTTTTCCAAAGCTTGTTAAAGGGTCAAGAATGATTATTTTCTTATAGTATTCTTTTAGTTATCTGTTTTTGCATGCATTACAAATGGCTCGTTTTCTTTTTAGGTCTTATCAGAGATGCCTGAAAATGTGAAAGAAAAACTCAAACACAAAAGGAAAAAATTAAAAGAGGTATTTTAAGCTTTAAAGATAACTTTCTTTCTTTCTCCATAGCTGGGCCTATTTTTAAAAATGTCCTTGACTGGATTTTGTTTAATTATAAAAGCATTAACAAATTTAGTTTTAAGGGTTGTCAATATTATTTGTATGAGGATTTTTTGAATGCCCACTTTGATAATTTGTATGGTGATTCAACTTTATTATTTAATGCTAATTATTCTAAAACATTGAAGAGAACAGATCTTCTTCTCCTGCCCATTCAGTGCTAAGAAATATTATTAAAATTGAATACAAGGACAAGCGAATTTTAGAAGTGGCAGATTTTTGCTCAGGTAGTTTTATGTGCCTTTGAAATGTGTGTTAAATGAAATGTACATCATTTCAAAGAGAAACATTTTTTGAAAGTAATAGTTAATGCAGCAAAATAAGTAACCATGCCCATGCTACAAGCAAAATATCTGTTTTTTGTTTAGCAAAAATGTCACGATGAGAAATTTGGGTAATAGGCAGATTTTCAGATTTGAAAGTAGGTTAAGTTTGAATGGATATAACGCAACTTTTTCAGAAGTAATGTATCTCAGAGCTAGCACGTCTGTGACACAAGATTTTTGCCAATTTAGCCTTTTAATTATGCAAAGCTTACTTTATTCACTTAAAGTAGTGATTGGTTTGAGTTTTTTGGCAATTATATTCCATGGCACATTTCTCAGTAGCTCTTGGAGTGGTTGAGATTCTTCCATCTTTTTTTTATATTTTTCAAATGTTATCCGAGTTTTTCGATTTTAATTTCTTTTTCAGTGTTTTAAAGAAAAATTTGCTTGCAGGGTTGTTATGCTACCGAAAACCCAACCCCCAAACAATTAAAAAAAAGGGGGGAGGGGAAAAGTAAAGAATTTTAATGGAAACGAAAAAAATGCAGGGAAAAATACAATTGTCAAAAAATTATTTTTATTTTTTATTTTTGTAAAAGAAAATTTATACATGCGTTTAGCATTTTAGTAAAAGACTCCTGCAAAAATGTGGAAAACTGCTTTTTTTCTGTTAAAATTGCATCATTCGTAAGTATGAGTATTCCAATTTCAATCTTTTCCCATCCTCTTTCTCACAGACAATTTTTTTTTTCAGTATTTCTTAAGTAAATCTCCAATGCCATGGAATTAAAAAGAGACTCTTTTCTTAAATTTATATGTATATATTTAGAAATTTATTATATTAAAACACACAATTTTTCTAAGTAGAGTTGAATTTTAAGGTCACATATCTAAAAGATCTGCATATGTTTGTGAAAGATTTACTGATTATAGTTATCGAAAATTTTACTATGCTATTTCTCTTTTTTAAAATATAGAATGGTATATAGCAATATACAGGGTTGATCACAGTGTGAGTATCCCTTGGTTCTTCTTTTGACCCTTAAATTGGACGGATGTGACAACTATTCTAACACTGAAGTATAACTGTTCGAACCTTGTTGGGAGACCATTTCTAACACTGTCGGATTGTTACAACTTTATTTGAAAGGTAAAACAAAAATGGAGGTACACAATGTCACTTAATCCTCTGATAAATTTAGTTTTTCAAAAACATAATTTAATTTAAATTTTTTACATTATCATTCCTTACTGCAAAAAGGTTGAAAATGTATAGGGTTTTCCAGAGAAACTCCAAGCATCGATGCATTAAAACAAATAATGGAAGAAATTTCTTTCATAACTGCAGCAATATTGCGGAGTGTGCCAAAAAACGTGGTTCGACGTGTTCATGTTTGCATTCTAAAGGGTGGCGAACATTTTCAACATTTACTGAGAAGAATGATAATGTAGTAAGAAATTTGAATTAAATTATGTTTTTCAAAAACAAAATTACAGGATTAATTAACAGTGTACGCCTCCATGTCTGTTTTACCTCACCCATAAAGTTGTAACAGTCCAGCAGTATTGGGGCAATAAGAAAAACGAATGGATACTCTTTTAAATGGATCACCCTGTATAAAGGAGCAGAATTGGTTTTAATAATTTTAATAGTGTTCATTAAAGTAAATAAGTATTCTAAATGTTTAAACGGAGTTCGCAAACTTTTTAATGACAGTTAAACTGTACGAGCTAATACAGAATGTCTCTACCCCCACTTTAGAAAAATCCACAGTTGTTAGTGATTTGTACAAATCAGGGATGAGATTCTTCAGTTTTTTGTGAGTTTGGCCAACAATGACTGTTACTTGAAATGTTTCAAGTAACAGTATAATGCTAATAACTGTAAAATTTACCACCTCCTCTCATTTTGAAAATCATCGTGCATCAAAAGGCCATGAAATATAACTCGTCTTATACTTCTGTTGGGTGAATGTTGAATCTCAATAGTGAACAGGTGGTAAATAAGCTTTAATGCATAATTTTGTGTTTTCTGATGCCCTTAATGATGTGTTAAAGTTTATTAGCAAAACATGTTATGTAAATGATTTAATAGTAATTTAATATTCAATTTTTTATTTATACTTAATTATTTTTTATTCAGTAATTATGTAGTATTTTTATCATGTAGCATGTTGTGATGCTTTACTTCTTAAAAATATCCTTCATGTATATATTACATACAAAAACATATTAGTACATATCACAAGTACATATTTTTTACTTGTGTATGATTTCAGTCTTTTTGCCAATCTCATCCCTGTTCCTTGTGCTAAAGTGAAAATGAGCAATGATCCATTTCTGAATGGGTAGTTAAGTCCATGTTTGATAAGTGTCATTTCAATAACAGTTATTTCATATAATTTCTATTGAATGAACATGTCCTATTTTTCTGTTTAAAATTTAGAAATCAAAATGCTCTACAGAAGGAAAACATTTTGATTTGGATACTATTGAATCAGATGCAGTGGATGAGAAAAGACTCCCTCCAATTCAACGGATCAATACTTCGAAATCAGCAGATTCCTGGTTCACCCCTGAAGATAATTTGCAGGATTATGGCCAAATGTATAATCGATGTAAGTAATAAAAATATGGGACACTTCATAACAAGTATGATTTAAGAAAAAAAAAAAGAACAACAAATTACTTCACCATAACAGCCAACCATGTATGGTAGGTAACGCTCCATACTGTGGTTTTGGGTAAAACTCCCGGCAGTCGGGGTTCTATGCCCGACTGGGTGTGGCTGTCATTGCGTCTGTCCCTTCATAGGGGGTGACACCTACTAGGTGCCGCCTTCATACACCTACTAGGTGCCACTATAATAAAGAGACCAACAACTCTGGCCTTAGTAGTTCGCCATAGGAGAAGGAAAAAAAAAATTCACCATAACAAAAAATTATTCTGGAACTGCTTGGATATTTGCAACTTTTAATTCTTTGTCAATTTATGCATTAAGGTTGCCATTAAAATAGTTCTCCGTGTATTCGCATGCATAATCCTTGGCTAAATGTTTCATCTCACCTTGTGACAAATATCCAGTTATTCTCGCTATAAAATAGTAGGGTTTGGAAATATCTCACAAAATATAAAAGATATTGCCAAGCTGTTTTGAGAACTTATTTTTAAAAAAATTCCAAATTGAGCGAAAAATGAGCAAAAGTGGCCAACCTTGGAAACTTTTGACTTGTTACGACCACTACTGTTACTGAGAACTCTTTAAGCAATGGTTTTAAAATATTCCTTTTCAGATTTTCGGATTGATAATATCATCAGAATGTGACAAAATTAATATGGAACCATCCCTAAGCTATTCTTTTTCTAATAAAAAAAGGATTTTGGAAATCTATCCACGTGGTAAAAATTTATCACTATGCATAGATTATATATATATATATATACACACACAGGGTGTCTTGGAAACCTTGACCCAGGCTTTTATTCCTTAAATATTGATCTTAGAGAGAGTGGCTCATGACCTGTTTCAGTGGTGAGGCCGGGAATATGAGTGCCAGTTCAAATCAGAGAAAAATATTACATATAGAGTAACCAATCCCCCTGGCAAACATTATAAATATTTAAAATTTTTCAAATGACAAATTATTATCAAAATTACCATCTAACATTTGCTGATTTTGAATTAATTATGCTAGTATTGAACCTAATAATGTTAATATTAAAAAGTTTGTTCTATTAATAACAGAAAAGCCATTTTTCTTCCAAAATGTTTAATTTTTTAGTATGTATGTTCTTTACAGCTGTTTATTTATAAATTTTAAATGATCTCTATTTTAAAATCAATATCAGCATATAAAAATACATTTACACATCACATTATATAAATGAAGAAGAAAAGAAAAAATAAAAATATCTGGCTGCGAAGAATATTAAAATTATACAAATGAAATAGAATTTTCTACTGAGCAAAAAATTCCTTCAATAGCCACTGATTGGCCAGATTCCCCCTTTCGGTTGAGAAAAACACCATACCAGGGTCTGAAAATCTGTGCCCCGAAGACGCGCCAAATAAGCCGTTTTGAAACCGAGTTAGTGCCATGTCAGTATGGCTTTTGTGCTGAATACCAAGTATGCCCAACCCAGTCAACAGAGAAAGATGCCAAGTTCAGGGAACTCAAGCCCATGGCTTCTGTACAGCTTTAACTATAGAAAATCATAGTAACTCTTTAAAAATAGTGGTATTAAAACATTCGGAGGATTGACAGCTGCACTGATTGACACTGTCTTTTTAATAATTTTAAATGAGAAGACAGTTTCCTAAGAAAGAGAAAGAAAAAAAATTGTTGATTTAGGAAACATAATTCTACTTATTAGGGTCATTAAAAAAAATAAACAGTATATGATAATTTTTATTCTACTGCAAAAGAAATTAAAAGAATACTATTATTGATTAAAATTTAAGTTCATCAAATGAATAGATCTTTATTGAATGAAACATGTTAAATTTTTTTTGTTTAATTAATTAGTAAATAATAAACAAAGTAATATTGCATTTATGCCATATCTGGCAAGTTTAACGAAACTCCTTAGAAATGTCTTGGGCGATTTGGATTTTTTCTTCTAAAATTTATACAAACCCTGTTCAGCATTTCAGCTTCAAGGTCTACATTGATTTGGCTGCGAAAAAAATGGAAACTCTAAATATTTATATTATATATATATATATATACAGGGCGATTCGAAATTAGTTTTACAAACTTTTAGAAGGCGTAGGATACACCAAGAGGGTCCGGAATCACATTGCAATGCAGAATCGGAAACGTCTTCATGGACCTGTTAATTTATTTAGAAGAAATGTTCAGGTAATAGTAAACTTTCCGACCATGGTTTTACAAAAACTAATGCATCTTTCTCCAATTGCACTTGATAAAAATTGTTAATTCAGATTTTTTTTTTTGTGTTGTTGTTACATTGATGAAATTGTCGGAGGAAAGCCCATTGTTTATGAAACTTGATTAAGAAATTAGACACACACTTCAACACTTCTTCCAAAGTGATTATTAACAAGTACATGAAGACGACGTTTCCGACCCCGCATTGCTATATGATTCTGAAACATCTTGGTGTATCCTGACCCTCCTGAAAGTTTGTTAAACTAATTTTGAATCACCCTGTATATATACTCTGTCATGGCCAATTGAATAAGACACAGAACATGGTAGATGGTTGAAGTGCAAGGGTCCAGTGTTCCGGCCCTGCATAGCTGTCGATCTAATGGTCTGTAGTTTTGGACATTTTACTCCAGGTGCATTATGAATACATGTTAGAACCCCTTAAAAAGTCCTCTGCCCAAGACATACTCTCTTGGCAGTATGCTCCTCATGGAAGTTTACTTTAAAGCACAATACACAAACACTTGCACAAGATATCCCAAGATGGTGGTAACACTTTTTAATTTTTTATGTATTAGAGATGAATGAGCAATGTCAGTTGAAAAAATATTTAAAATAAGGAAGGAAAAAAGACTGTTAAAAAAAAAGTTCCTCTTGTTAAATTTTTTAAAAATGACATGTTTTAAATTTGACTTTTCCCCCATCTTTTTTTACACATTTATTTTCTATTCCTGCCCAGATGGAGCAGAGAGTGAGTTTTTTCCTTGTGAATATATACATATTTCTAATGTGCTCCATGCATGAATGAGGTGGGCTCGCAAAATTTCAGCCTTTCATTCTAAAAAGGCTCAGTTTAAACAGTGTTCGTAAGGGGCTATGTAATAGCAAAATACGATGATTTTCTTTTGTAATTTGTGTACAGCCCCTGAAATGCAATCTTGCGAAGTGATTTTTTCGCATCAAGAGCCAATGAAAAGGGGTTTAAGTCCACCTATGTTTACATTGTACTACATGACCCAATGAATGCATTGGGCGCATTTTACTGTTGGGAATTTTTTTGTGCTGGGGCCCCTATAAAAATTTAAATTTTGTATTTATTTAGATTCAGAAATTTTTTAAATTACCTTAAAATTCTGTAATTTTTTTTAATCTAACTTTGTTATTTATTGTATATGTGTGATCCATTTTAAAAGCCTAGGTCAGTGTTTTTGAGACACCCTTTGTGTACATATGTACTTATATTTATGTATTTAAATTCCTAGATACTAATGAAGAGGGAAAACCTGTTCCGCTTCCTAGAAAAAGTAAGAAGAACTATGAATTCCAAGAACTGACATCTTTTCCTAGCAAGGTGAGTTGTATTATTCACTTTCATTTGTCTCATATTGATCAGCAGCTTACAAAAAGTTCTCTGATATGATGCATTGCATTTCTGCTCATGGGTAATGATATCCTGTGTAACATAGACAGTCAGAGTAAGACACTATTTGGTTAGTATGGAAAAAAAAAAAAAAAAAAAAACAGTGGTCATTAAAATGACAAAAAGGTTCGGTTAATATTGTTTTGTTAACAAATTTAAAATTTCAGGAGGGAATAGACTTCTGAGCTCCCCTTTTAGCTACTTTACCAATGGATATAAAAGTTATACTGAAAGTAAACAAGTTATTAATTATTATCGAATGAGTAGTTTTTTAGCGCTTGAGTGAACTAATTTCAGACATAGATTTTTGTCTACCCAAATAACATTCAATCACTTTTCAAGGGTTGTAAGTGAAATGTCAAAAGTTTGTGCGGTGATTGATCACCCAGTTTGTGGTACCAAAAAATAATTCCACAAAACTCAATCCAGCTTTGTGTATCCTTATAAATTTGTTGAGAAATTGCTAAACTGTACTGTTCAATGGGTTACTGTTACTGCTACTGGAAATACTAATGAGTGTGTATAAAAGTGTCAATATTGGTGTAAGTAAAGGCGAAGTGTGGTTAGAATGTGCCTGACAAAGATTGTAAAGCAGTTTTAATATGGATTTCAATTCTTGAAAAGTGTTTTATGGAACAACGATGACAAAAATGGCACACTCATGAATTAGGATGCAATGGAACAAGGAAAACAAATAGGGCCAACACATAGATTGTGGTAAACTTTCCATCCTAGTGAAGCCATAAAGACAAATAGGACTGACCCATGAATTATGATATGCTTTTAATATGTAACACTTTTAAAATTTTGTACATCACCTCAATAATGTATGCTACACATTTTACTTACAGCAAATTTTTTTGCATGGAGGCTGTTTAAAATTTGTATTTATAGATATTTCATTACTTTTTGTATTACGGAAAATTCTATAAAATTCTCTACATTTTTAAAAATAACTTTGTTATTTATTGTGTATGTCTAAGGTCAGTATTTAAGGAATAAAAGTTGAGGACAGTGTTTTGGGATACCCCATACATGAAATATTCATTTCCATTTCATCTTGATAATACTGTGATTTGCGATCTGTCGCATGGTTTTTTTGTCAGTAGAGATTGACTGATGTATCTACCTTTTGGTTGATTTGTATTAGAACGATAAAACTGTTTACTTCTGATTATAATATTTGAGTCTTGGATTATGACTGGATTCCATATATTGTAAGTTTGATTGTTTACATTACAATATGTTGACACTTAAAAAAAAAAAAAACCACTAAAATCCCCCATAATTTTATTAAATGAATATAGAATCATTAACATGCTTAAGTAATTAAAGAGATTGATATGAATATAAGAGATGAATTGATAGTGGTAAAGCTTTTAATTTTGCTATAACCAGACAAATAACGATGTCAGAAATGCAGCAAATTATTTAATTTACTATAGCTTAAAGCGAGAAACTTTGTGAAAGCTTAAATTTGTGTTATTGACTTGGAGATAGTCAAAAGGAATAATAAAGAATAATGTTTCTTTTTGCTTAGAAATAATTATGGATTTTCTAAAACTTAAAATAATACACTCATAAAATTCTAAATTAAGAAATCTTATTAATCAAACAAATCTATTCTATTCAATCAGAAAAATAAAAAATAAAAAGAGAGAAAAACAAATATATTTAAAATAGAATGCATGATAAACAAAAATGTGCTGACTAATTTAAATCATCTTTTGTTTTTAATATTTTTATGTAGGCTAAAATAGTTGATGTTTCTGTTGAAAAAAGTTATAAGAAATACTTAAAATTTTTTGAATTTTTGTTTTAAAGAAGATCGCAAATCCTGTAAAAGAACGATTTTGACAATGCTCAATATTTTATGAATAATCAATTATGCATTATTTAATTTTTAAAACTTTGTCTTTTATCTAGTCTAGAGACCTGTCACATGCCGAAATCAAAACTGAATATGAAGATACATTGATGCAAAACACTGATAAGGTATCCACAGTTACCATATTTATTTATATATTAATTGAATTATTTTCAAATGTTCTGCATAATGAAATAGTGCAGTGGCTACGAGAAAGAGCTGATCTGCTGATGTTAGAGAATGTCAGGAGAGTAAGAGTAAGTGTGAAAAAGCATGATGTGTCATCCGAAGAAAGAATCATAAAGATGAAGAGTCATGCTTGATGCAAGAACAAATATATTCTTGTTAGATGGGTAGTATTGTAATTTCTCACAATACTTTGTGCCATAAGTGAAATTTGCCAAAAACCCAGGTTCTACACTTACCGCCCAAGTGTGTGAATAGTCCAAATAAAGAAAACTAAAATGGGATTGAAAATAGACAATTTATTAAAACATTAAAACTTAGGAACAAATAAAAATAATTCAACTATGGTTAAACACATCTTCAAAACTAATTTAGGAGCAGGTTTCACAAGTACTGAATTACATAGTTAATCGTAGCATCGTTATCATCACACATCAATAAAATTCGTTAACATGAATCACTAATTACTGATGACTATTAAAAGTGACAATTGAATCCCTCACAAAGAAAGCAACTTAAACAGATCATCCCAAATTAAATAGGTAAAGATTAAATCCCCTCATACCTACGGATGTTTGCAAAGATTAATCAAAATAATAAAAGTAATTGCATGATGCACATAACAAAAGAAATATATAAATTTAATTATAACTAAAAAAAATGATAATATGGTAACATATTGCAAATTACTGTACTAATGCTCACATCATATTATTTCAATGCCCTTTTTCTTAAGTTTTTAAGCATTATCAACAGTGTTAACAAAGCAAAAAAAATTTAAAAAAGTAAACAGTAAAAAAGAAATATTAAAACATCTTTAAATGCTGCCCACAATAAAAATAAAACAATTAATTTGAACTTAGTAATTAAACAACTGCAAAAAGGGCTCTTTGCTGGTTATCCAGTAGTAAATGTCGACAAAAGTTGAATTTAAAAAAAATAGAAAAAGGGAAATGGGGGGAAAAGATACATGAACACACCACCGACGGGCGATAAAGATCATCAGCGTAACAAAAAAAAATTACTTAGCACAGGAGATTTGCTGTGAAGAACCTCAGATCTGGTGACTGAAAAAAGAAATATTAGTCCCTTTCAGGTTGCCAGATGCTGCCGGGGACTAACTCACAATAGCAAGTAAAAATCAAAAAGGGCACCTCACCATTTTGCAGGTTGTAGAAGGAATTCCTTCCGTTTAGTCGATATCTTGCACGGGCTCACGGATGGAATTCCTCCCCTTAGGTGGGAATCTGGTGTGGGTTCTCGATTATGGTGTCAGCAAGCTGGACTCTTTATGTTATGCTGACAGCACATGGGTCGGATCAGCACAACAAAGCTCCTTAAAGCCTTGAGATCCCGCCCCAGGGACGATGGAGAATGGGATAAGATTTCACATGCTGGTCTCAAAAGTGCTGATGAATGCTTTCGATGTCAGTATGTTGTGGGCGCATAATAAAGATATATTTTAAAAAATTAAATTAAATTGCGTATGTCGATCACATGGCACGCATTGTGCCCGCGCCTTTTTGCTACAATATCATTATCAGCATCAATGCTTCGCCTTTTTAGAATGGCCGATCCAAAGATGAAAAGATAGAGACTCCTTTAGCCGCCACACATGGTCAAGTTCCAAATGAATCTGCCTGAAAATCCCGCGCTTGATGTCTACCTTCCACCCCGGAAAACCAAGCCAATCAGAGCACAGCAACTGATTCCGGAGCGACCGAAAGCTTGTCACCTGGGGCAAATAGCAGGAAGAAAAGTTTGAGAACATTCCAGCCAACACGGGAATTAAAAAAATGGTGGCCTCAAGCACATGATGCAAGACCCCCAGAACATGATGCAATTGTGCAGAAAAAAAAAAATATATATATATATATATAAACCTAAAAGACAAAGAAAATTTCTGAAATTTAACTGAGAGAAGTCTGACAACGGGAAACAAATGCAATAAAATTTTGAAAAGGATGGGACCACGGGAACATGCAAAAATGAATTAAAATCCCATCAAAACATGTCTTTAATGAGAAGGGAGGTATGGAGTACAGCCATTAAATTTAAAATCCCAAAATAGCTACAGAACCGCAAATTTAAAAAGAAAGATTAATTTTAAACATTCTAATGCCTGAAAAGAGCCGGTGAAGAAGAAAACAAAAAACAAAAGGGAGAGAACATTACTTAGACAAAACAAAACAATTAATTAACAGCCTCCAAAAAGGCCATAAATTACTTAGTATTTAATTAAAATTCAACCTGGAAAGAACTTAAAAAAAAAAAAAAAAACATCCTTGGTAAAGGATATGTAGACAAACCACTGAAAAAAAAATTAAAAAATTAAAAAGTATAAGGTGACTACATCACAGATGTGTGGAAGAACAGATGGAATAGATGCCACAGCTGAAAACTAAAAATTCAGGACATGCTTTTTTCTCAGAAGTTACATACCAGCTATTTGGAAAGCAATTGGGTAATTTATGGACCCGATCGCAAAATAATTCAATAGATTAAGGTCTATAGACATTTTCAATACATTAAAAGTCTGCGGTCATTCAGTGCTTGGGCCATGTCCAAAATCTCAGTGATAGTTACCAAACTTTGGTGAAATATTGCCTTGTTGGGCACCCAAATAAGTCTCAAAAACTGAATCAAGTCTGATGATGTCTTACATTCGGCAAAAAAGTTGTCACATTTTAATGTTGTTGTATCTCAATTTCAAGTGAAATAACTCAGAATAAAGTGCATCCAAAATGCATCATACGAGTATATCATGGGGTGTCCACATCAAATTTTTTTAGTGCTTCAATGCTATTCATTTTGGACAAGGATTTTTGTCTGCATGGCAAATAATTTTTCAAGGGCTTCCAGATAGCGGAGGGGGGTAATAAAATGTCAAAAGTTGCCGAGGTTGGCTGTTTTTGTCAAGTTAGTCCCCAAAACTGAGCCAAGCTTGGTGATATCTTCTATATTTGACAAAATATTCCTGAATTTAGAATATTAATTATTATCTTTATTTTATCTTTAATATGTGTCTATGTCAATGTACAAATTGCATGGTGAAGATTTTAAAATAGTTTTAGTAGGCAACCTTAAAATAGATTTCAGTTCTGCAGAAGTGTTTTATGGAACAAGGAAGATAAATAAGACACACGTTTCCCCGATATGCTTTTAATATATAGTACTTGAGTGCATATTTAAAATATGGAAGTGTTCCAGATCTTCTGTTTTTAAAAGTATATCTAAAAGTTTTCAGATTTAAATTTTTTTTAAAAATGGATTTTGTCGTCTTTTGTAGTCCCGTACATGCAGTGAAGTTTCTGAAGTGGATGCGGTGGACTTTTTCACTAAAGTTTGGGATGAATCTGCTGTTCCTGAAAATTCAGATGAAACCAGTGAAGATCTATCCCATGATGATGCTGGTAAATTTTTAAAAATTTGTTTGAAGTCATCATTGCAATGATGAAAGAAAACAAATCGATAGGTATTTTTTTTTTTTAAGAAAAAGAAAAGAAAGAATGTCCCACTCTATCTTATAATATGGTTGTGGTTGATGAATTTAATTTGCCAAATAATAATTGTAGAAACAGAGAATACTTACAGAATAGATATTAATGAATATAAATGAGGTTAGCTACCCATTCCAGTGTAAACTCAATGATTTTATTTAAAATGTGACATTTTGTTATTACGAAATGTATTGCACAAGCTGGATGCGCAAAAAAAAACTATGTGATAAAAAATATGAAGAATAAACATTTCTATCGATTTTGGGTGTGTATTAGCTGCATAAATCTGTAGCAGACTTAATTTATTGATTAAAAGATATTTTATTTGTTTTTTTTTTATGTTTTTTTTTTTTTTAATTTGAGTTAGTGATCTGCTTCTTGAATAAATTATCTATGGTATTTATGTTTTATCGTGGCAGTGATTCACAGGAAATTATTTTTTTTGTCAAATGTGCTGGCAAACTGTTGTCATTCGTATTTGGAATCAGTTCATTCAATTATTTTTAACGAATAGTTCAATTGAAATACTGTAAAATCACTTATTTCTGCAAGGTTTTAAATTTTGCGAGCCCGTCGTAACTGCATAAATGAAAGCCTCACAAAATACTTTTTTTTTCTCTTCAAATGATAATAAAAAATCAGAAGCTCTACAATTATTAAAATTTCATAATTTACTACACAGTTACATACTCTTTCTTGATAACTTTCTTACAACTATTTCTTGAATACTATTCAATTATTTCCTGAGTATAAAACAATAATACAACTAATATAATGCAGCTCATTCACTTACAATATTTATCCAGCTTCTTTGAAGCCATTCAAAATGGGAAATTGAAGGGTATGAACTTTTTGGACAAGCGGAAGTTTCTTAAAAGGGCTTATGCAAAAGGGGTTCTATATTTAGGTAGTTTAGGGATTTTTCAACTTTTGGTTCTATTCATATAAAATTCGCAAAATTTTTAGCTCACGAAATCACCAAAATCTTCATTTTTGCTTCATTTACATCAATTAACTGGGGTAAAAATTAACTAGATATCTGTGATATCAAAACTAATTAAAATGCAACATCCTTTCCTTTAAAATAAATATTCCTTTACTTTAAGCCTAACTCAACTACGGAATTTTAAAAGTATACTTTATTCTTCAAGTGAAACATTACTCATATTATTCTGAAAGTGCGAAAAAGAAATTGAGCATGCTAAAAATTTGAAAAAGCATCATAAAAATAATTAATTTCTGAATAAAATATTGGCTCTATCGTAGAACACTATATGGCTGCCAAACAGAAGAGTGATAAAATGTCAAGATTTATAACATGAAATTTATATTTGCAAACATGCCATGTTTTGCAATGAAGCAATCTTGATAATAATTTGAATAGTTTAGAACCAAATGATCCTTAAAGATTCAGTTTAATTTTACCTGGATTAATAATTTGATGTATCTGGCATTTATCTTGGCAAAAAATCGGTGTCTGGAGACCGCCAAGATAATTATGCAATTGCCTTATCTATATATAAGTTGTTCGAAATAAATATGGTTACACATTCAAAATTGAATTAGAAACAAAGAATTTCCTTTATAGTTTTAATGTTCCATAAAGATTAGAATGAAGTTTCATTTTAATGAAATATAAATTAGATGACTGAAGTAGATTCAATATTGTGGCCACCTAACTCCCCAGATTTAACTGTTGGAGATGGTGACTGGATGTTTAATTCAAGAAATTTTTTTGCACGAAAAATCATTCTTTAATGGCAAATTTATCAATACAAAAAAAACCTTTACCATCTGGTAATACAACTCCAGAGAGCCACTTTCTCTGTTGACATCAGTAACTAGACAGGCTGTTGTTGACTACAGAAAATAATGCTCATATATATATACAGGTCTAACAGTTAATTTTACATTTGCTTCATAAGTGTATGAACCAAACCTAATCACAATAGCTTTGATCCGATGCATTGCGTCGTAGAACTTGGCTAGAAATTTCTTATACATTTGATGTGTTGCACAACGAATGGTGTGCACATTGAAATCATGCAATAGAACATTGAAAAGAAAGAGGAAAGTGGGGAGGGTACTCGGAATTTTTCTAACACACTGATGATATTAATCTTTGACTAACAAAAGCAGCCTACTTTTCAAAGAGGACGAAAAGGGAAATTTCGTTCTTGACCTTAGACTATTTCATATTCCATATCCAGTGCAGTAATATAAGTTAAAAGTGCGTGACAGCACCTTTCGCCAACTAAGTGGAATGTACATTCAGGGACATAAATCCCTGGGGAGTTGGAGAAGCCTGGCCTCCCAATTTTGAACTTTGCATGTTATTTTTTCTGTAAAAGTATAAAATTAATGAAAGCAGTTGGAAATTTTTTAGTTTCTGAAGTACCCCATACAAAATGCAAAAGCACAGGATCAAGTTAGTTGAACAAATTTAATCTTCAGGAGTACTAATTTCAGATATCATATACTGAAAAAACTAGTGGGATAGTTTTTGAGCTTTGGTTAGGAACAATTTTCGCTTTTCATAAGTGTATGAATCAATTCAAGTATTAAGCCAGGTATGAGCTACCTTTGGAAACTTGCAGCCAAACATTAGGATGCTATTGAAGCTGCACACCCATTTTAGAACATCAGCGAATTTGCAGGCTGCATACATAACTGGTATTTACATGGGATTTTGAATAATTTATATGAATTTTATATGGGCTTTTGATATGTCACACAGGCTGGATCAAAAGCTGGGGCTGGCCAGAGGTTGCCCAAATGTGTATTAAGCAGTTGGGAAACTCAGAAATATTAATTTCATTTTACATTTGTAGATGTGTGAAATAAATAAAATCTATCAGAAATTTTTGACTCTAGAGAATACAAATTCAACAAAGTCAAGTTTAAGTTTCATAAATTATAAGTACATGAATAAACACTATGAAAACTTGGGAAATTTAGAAACTCAACTTTCAACAATTATTTGCCCTACAGTGGCCGAGGCCATTTGCACTCTCAACTGGGAAATGGAAGCTGCCTAGTTCAAACTCAGGTCCCGTCTGTCGACCTAGCTATTTGCAGTTTTCCTTGGTTTTCTTCAAAATTTCGCATAAATACAGTTTAGGACCCCTTAGAAAGTCCACCGCAGAGAGCAACCCCAACCCTGGCCTAGATCCCTCATGTAGATAATAGGCTGTAATCTTCTATTTCATTTCAACAATCAATCCAATGTAATAGTCAGTCAGAATTTTTTCAATGAAGGAAGTATTGCTTTCAAAAACTGTAAATGTATAAATGAAATTAAAATCCTAATCAGAAAATCTAATTAATCAAATAACCAATGAAATTTTTTAACTTTAAGAGGAATGTATACAAAATCAATTGGAAATTTTTAATTTAAATTTCTAGAATACAAAATTTACAACTTATGCACAGTCAAAAATTTTCACAGATCGGAAATACTACTTTAACAATTTGTAAAGCCGTGTACAAGAATAATAATTTGAGATATCGCTCATTTGCTACAATAATAACATAGCTCGGAAATCATGCTTTTTCAGGCAATGTATTCAAAGTTAAACTGAAGAAGCTTATAGCTGCCAAGATATATTTTAAAATAACTTCTTATATTATAAAACTCCGACTTCTTTAATTTTTTTTTTTTTTTTTTTTTTTTTTTTTTTTAATTTCCAACTCTGTTAAAGTATTTTTATATTCCACCAACAAATATTGACTTTTATAAAAAAAACAATAACAATCTTTCAGTATTAATGCGATTTTTAATAATTTTAGTTACATTATTACAGATTTCATTGTGTTAAACTGTGGTGACACTAGCAATACTATGCTTTAGAAAATTATGCTACTTTTGAACAGCTTTTTAAAGAATTCAGTTGCACTAGAGACTAAAAAAGTTTTAAACTACCTCTTACAAACTACTAAATACAAATTGTAATTAAATTTGCTTATCTTTATTCCATATTGCTTCTAACTAGTACAATATTTTTTTATCTCATTTAGTAATTCACAATTCATCATTAAAATAAAAGTTCAACAACTAATAAAAAGTCTTATACATATAATTCTATTATAATTTTTTTTTTTTTTTGGTAAGTTCTTAAGATTGTTGTAACATCTGTATTCTCTCTAGAGTTTTAAAATTAAACTTAACTAAATACTTGTAAAATAATAACACCTACAAATGTTTTAACATTCATATTGGTACTATGCTGGCACCCTACCTACAGTCACGGTTAAGGTACTAGGCCAGTGCAAGACCATATTTCTAAATAGGCCAAATAGGGCATAGCCTAGGATGACATTTTTTCTATTTTAATCACAGGTGATACAGATGTCTTTTTTTTTTTTCCCTAGCACATTTAAAAAGTATTTACCCACAAAAATATTAATTTTGTCGAAACTGGGCACTAAGCCATTGGTCAGGATCAAGGATGTAGCCAATTGTAGGACATGGGGATGACTGTGCATCTTCATGTTTCCCACTTGCACTTTTTTTTTCATCTACTTTGTTGCAACTTAATGAGAATTAAGTTTCCAAATGTAAATTTCATTTAAACTTCTAGGGTGTGTCAATCATTAGTAATCCGAAGCAGTCAGTTTACCTGATTATCGACATTCCAGTTCATAAACGTGAACTTCACATAAATATGTTCAAACACACGATTAAGATTTTTTTTTTTTTTCTACTTGGAACACAATTGTGCTTATCTCTTTTAAAAATAATAAAGGAATCCAATTTTTGACTGGGGGTTCTGATACTGATGTGAAATAAATTAAAGAACATTTCCAATTTTTACTGTTTTATGTCTTTTAAAGTCAAAATTAAAAGTGTTAATAGCAGATCTGATAGTGGAAAATTTGAGTTCCTGAATATGACCTGTTTTAAACTTGAAAAACAAGAAGGCTTTAAAGAATACCTTTTGACTGTTTGTTTAACAAAAACAGGGTGATGTCTGGTGTAAATATACATACAATGCTGATGCAGACAAACACTCCCAGAAAAAAAATAATAATATTTCATGGATGGGTAATTGAACATCTGCAGTCTTTCTTCTAACAGTCTGAATCTTAAATTCCAGCCTTGCAGCAGCTGACTTCTCTCAGAAAAGAAAGCTCAACATCAGAGAACTTTTTAACGAACAGCCCTATACGATGACTTGGATCTCTGATCCGGATTCCAACATTCGAAACATCTTCTAGAATGATTGATGTGGTACATTAGATAGGACTGCAGCATGCACACAGCAAAAACAGCAGACTGAAAAGAATGTACGATACCCTTTTATACTTGCCAGTAAATGCAGGACTGCTACGGGGATATTTGCATAAAAAAAGTTCTTATCTTTAAGCAAAACAAAATGCCATCTATCAGAAATAAACTTTTATTATCGTGATAGGGAAATACATCATATGCTTATGTTGCCATTTTTAAACATTAATGAACTTACGTTTTAACTTAGAAAACTTTTAAAGTAAGTTTACAAAATTTAGTTTTGCAGATTTTAGGAATAAAATATCACTGAAATCAATAAGTGAAAATTGGCATTTTTCACTAACGAGTTCCAGTAACAGGTTCGTGTAGGAGTTAATAATCCAAATCTTGTAAAACTGATTATTGACATCTCTGACTTAGGTAGGTAGGCATAACAAGAAATGTTAATGAGTAAGACTCAAATAATCTGCAAGTCTATAAATTATTCAAAATTATTTAAATTTTGTCCAATTCATAGATTTATTCTCATTTTGAGTAACACAGTAAAAATCACCCTGTTGCACTTACTTGTGGCTACTTTCTCCTGTCTATGTAGCATATGGGGAAAGGAGCCAAGCCCCCCTGAGCCCCTTCTCCTTTTCTACACTATTGTTTTTTAGTAACTGTTACTTGCAATGTATTTGTCTAAATAAATGCTTGAAAATCTGTGCAATCTGTTTTTCTAATGAAGCAAACCCTTATTGCAGATTCAATTCGCCTTATTCAGAAAGAACTGCAAGATAGATTAACGGGTGCCGATATTGTTAAATATGAAAGGCCATCTTACATACCTTTTCACGTCAAGATAGAAAATGAGAAGAATGTATTATTTTATCCATCTTCTAATCCAGGTGTAGTGTATATGAACATATGTTATCATATTCCTTTTTCTATTGTCTTATTGAGTTAGATTTATTTTTTACTGTAGGGTTATTTTTTTATATATTTAATTCCTGCTAATTAATTTCTTGATTCTTATTATTTAATTTTAATCACTGAATACCCTCTAAGGCATACTCTCGGTTTCTTTTTTTGTTTTGTTTATTATTACCCCTTTGTTCTGGTTTTATAATTGTTTTAATCTTTACTAACAAGGGGAGGCTCAGACGTTGGGATCACCCATTTTAATGAAATGTTGATGAATTATAGGGGGCCCATAGTATAGTAAAATGCCGAAGAACTGGCCGCCAACTCTCCCTTATTTTCAAGAAAATTCCATTTAAACATTTGAGCCAATTATTTGAAATATCGTTTGCGTAATCTGTGGCGCCGTGGTTTCACATTCAGCTGGAGATCAAGAGGTCTCTGGTTCGTATCCAACGGAATCCGCTCAGTTTTTTCATTATTTCCCCTCCCTTAAAAATTTATAAAACAGTTTAAAACGATTATATAAAAAATATATTGTGACTTACTTTGTAAAACTGGAGTTATAAACTTTTTTGCTGTGTATATATTTGTTAATTTACTAATGCTTTTAGGACCAGGGAAAAATGATGAAAATGGATTTGCTTCTTTCTTCATTTTGAATGGTGCAATTATTGGTTAAAGTTTCCTCCCATTCAGCTAAAACATGTTACACACATGTAATTACAATTAGAAATTTAATATTCGGTATAAACGATAAGTTAAACCTTTTTACATATTTAAAATATTTGTGATTTGGATTTGATGCAGAATGCATGTAGTTTTACATTCGTCAAACTTCAGGAGTAGTAGATAATGAAAAAATAATAATAATCATAAAATACCAGAGCTTTCGGCTTCCGAGTTGGAAAAACTATAGAGAATTTAATAAAAGAATATTCCAATGTGAATGTAACTTGCTTAAAGCCTGGGACACTTTCAACAAGTAACCACTATGCTTCATTCCTTGACCGAATTTCGAAACCATATGTAGGGAACGAGAAGTTTTAGGAAAGGTCAAACAAATCCAGAAATTTATGGCGATGAAAGTACCATCATGAAAGTATTCATCTTGTCCCCTAAAAGTAATCCCACTTGAATCTACATCACTTTGTCAACCCTGTGATGATCAGTTTTACAACCCCCCCCCCCCCAAAAAAAAAAAAAAAAAAAATTCTCCGTACTTTATGCAAAATAAACAGGAATTAATAGCCTGAGAAGATGCAATAAAATTCATTAAGTCATGTATTTTCTGCTATCACCGCATTGACGCATTTTTTTCTGAAATCTTAAAACATGCATGGCTTGCAGCAAAATTTTCTGATGAAAGGCAGATATTTCTAAATGTAAATGAAATTTTTTTCCCACAAACAGAATTGAAAAGATGATGTGGATGCAAAATATTTCTCTCATATGTTGTAGCTAATGTCCAAACAATTTGTTTAGCAAGGTTGTAGGACAAATATCAGCCTTACTCAATTACACAATCTGTAAAAGTACCGAATAATTTTTCAAATTGTGATTGATAAATAATATTTCTCATTTCCGCCGCTTTCATTTGCAGTTATTCAATTTTATTTCACAGAATAGTGTTTATTTAATAAATCATGTCAATTTTCTAATGTGTTTGTCATTTTAAACTGTTTTATAAACTTTTAAGGGAGGGGGGGAAAAAATGAAAAAACAGAGCGGATTCCGTCGGATACGAACCAGAGACCTCTTGATCTCCAGCTGAACGCGAAACCACGGCGCCACAGATTACGCAAACGATATTCCAAATAATTGGTACATAACAGTGCCTCAAATGTTTAAATGGAATTTTCTCAAAAATCAGGGAGAGTTGGCGGCTAGTTCTTCGGCATACTATACTATGGGTCCCCTGTAATTCATCAACATTTCATCAAAATCGGTGATCCCAACGTCTGAGCCTCCCCTTGTAAGTAATATTTTACTTACAGGCTTTACTCATTATCTTTTGTTTGTTTCTCTTAATGCTCTCATGCTTTTATAAGACCCTTGTTTGTGTTTTTATTTTAATGTGCTTAGCTTTTCTCAGTCGCAACCTGAGCCCTTTTGGTTTGTCCTGTGGCCTGCAGATTCTCTTTTGCTCTCTCGAACTTTGTGAAACATTCTTCGGTGTTTTAAAAAGCATGTGTGCAGTAGTTTGTTGATCTTTCTCTAGAATTTTCGGTTAATTGTAAGGCTATTCTTGCCAGCTAGGGTTCTTGTGGGGCTTTCTGCATAATTGCACCATTTTTTTAAAGCATAACATTAATAGATGCATTTTAAGCACAAAAAAAAAAAATTGATTTTTTGTCATTTTAAAAGTTTATTATTATTATTGTATCGAAATCAATTATGCCTGGGTAAAGTGGAGATCCATTTAGCAGAGGTCGGTTACGAGAGAGTCTACCATTTATCTATTTTCTGTTTGAAAGGAGACAGAAGAAAATTTAAAGCAATTAGGCTTTTAATGGCATCCAATTTTAAAAGGCATGATTAACTTCCTGTTATGTATAAGAATTGGTTTCCTTTCAGATATTTTTTTTTCACATAATACCGGGTGATTCAAAATAGATTTAAAAGTGATTGATTTTGAGACCCCCAAGTGATCGAAACTTACATTAAATTAGAAAAGTTCATCAAATAAAGAGTAGCTTTTAGATGAGACAGTTTTTTTACTAGGAGCTGTATACATATTAAACTATGAAATTTAATTTTTATACAGACCCGCCTTTCTTATTACTTATATTTGAAAAAATGTTGTTGTGTGTCTAAGAAGGCAAACAAAAAAAATCTCATGTTTCTGAGTGGTATAGGTACTGATATATCACAAGTTAAAAATTTTAGCATGGGTTGCCAAATACTAAGGGGATGTCTCAAAAGTGAGAAAAATGTAATTGCTTTTCAACTGATATTAATTTATGTTAGTGGTCGTTTAGCAACTACATTATATTTGATTCGTGGAAATCCTATTTTAGCTAGAAATTTCCTATAATGCTCAAGGCCATACCCATGAGGGTGGTCCTATGGGTCCTAAGTTTTATCTGTATATATTCTGTGAACATTTTAATAACAGTTAAAATATGCAGTTTAACAAGGTTCTTCTCCCACCCGCCCTCAGTCATCAGTTTTAATGCCATGTAAATTCATTTTATGTTTGGGAACACCTCTTTGAGGAGCATGTTTTTGTGTGTGCGTGTGTGTGTGTCACATTGGGTGACATTTTGTGCATAATTTTTTTTTCTCTGTTTGTGTCTATGTAGCATTGAGTCATTTCTGGAGAAGGCTGGAAAAAAAAAGAAGCTCGTTTGAGAAAAATAAAATAAAATGTCTTTAAAAGAGCTTCTTCCTCAGTTATTTGTAAAGTTGGTCTCTGTTTTTATAAAATGACACAAATTCTCTTCAATAAAATACTTAGGTGAATGTCTTGCTTTCAGCCGACTGGATTGTATGGTGGGTAAAGCACCATACTACGGTTTCGGGTTCAACTCCCGGCAGTCAGGGTTTGATCCCTAACTGAGCGTGGTTGTTATTTGTCCATCCCTTCATAGGGAGCAACATTGCTCCACCTACTAGGTGCCCCCATCATAAAGTGGCCAACCATTCCGGCCTGTTGTGGCCAAAGCCTTCCAAGGCAGCGGCCGGCTATTGGGGGGGGGGATGTCTTGCTTTCATCCTAGAGCTTGTTCTTGAAGATAGGGTGGTCGCTGTAAAAGTAGTTGCTCTAGATTTTCAGAATAACCTTTTGTTTTAAAAATTAAGTGATGATAGATGTATATGCCACACATTCTTATATCCATTGTTTTAAATACTCTATGAGGTGCACTACTCTTAGAAATACAGATGTGTTCACTGAGCTGCTGTCAAGCCTAGTGTTTATTTTTACAGGATTTTTAAAACTATTAGGCTATTTCTGTTAACTAAATAGTAAATTTACACTAAAGCAAAAAGCAAACAACTACTAGACTTTCAACTGATATTTTCAAAGTAATTGGTATTATTTTAATCATTATTGTTCACAATGGAGAAAAATTAAATATGACATTCTCGCTAGTTTATCAAAAGAAAAATACATATTTATTACAAAAAAATTCAGCATTATTATCCATAATGACAATAATTATTATTATACATTAAAATAAAATTTACATTTCATTAACATTTTTAGCAGATGATATAAAAGCTAATTTAAGCATGTGTGCAAGCTTCAAAGGCCGCAAACCTTGTTTTATACCAAAAAGGAAACGTAAATTCTGTAAATGCCTCTCGTAGTCAAGTACATGATGTCGAATGCAACTACATGAAATCTTGAAAAAAATCACCAAACAGTTTATCTTTTACAGTAATTCTTTTTTACTGCCTGGGTTTGAGAGGCCTGGCTCATGTCCTGGAGGGTTAATGAAATGGATATATATATATATATATATATATATATATATATATATATATTGCCTTTGTTATGGATACATTGATAAAAATGGTTGCACAGTCATAGAACCTAGTATCAAGGAGTACAGTAAACTAACATTTTGAAAGTGATGATCCCTCTCTCTGTCATTATTATTAGCATTATTAAATCAAAATAAAATGAAATGGAGTAGACTTTTACTTATTAGTTTATTCAATTGAATATTTGGTAACAGAATTGAATATCTGTCATCTTTTTCGAGTTATAAAATCAGTAGCGTCCATCACAATGTGAATATTGCATGCGTTTTGTTAAATTTTGCTAAGTGAAATATTTTTCTGGCCAATGATCATTCAGTGTTTAAACTGTGGATTTTTATTATTTTCAGTGCCTCTGAGTATGAAATTACCTGAAGGAAAAGAGCCAAGGCGACCAGCAGATGAGGGATTCTTTATTGAAAAAATGCCCTTCATATCGCAATCCAACATCAACAAGATGGAGAATCGATTTGTTACTCAAAAAGTACTCACATTCTTCAAAAGTTCACTCACCTTAATCTACCTTTTGATTTTTTATGTCCTTTTTTTTTCTTATTTTACTTTATTATTAATGTTATTACTCACCATAATGGTCCTTCATTCTTCTTCTCAATTGTCATTGAAATCTTGAAAAAATTCACCCAACAGTTTATCTTTTACAGTAATTCTTTTTTATTGCCTGGGTTTGAGAGGCCTGGCTCATGTCCTGGAGGTCATTGAAATACGACTTCTTTAAAACTCTGTTGTCAAATGGTGAACATAATTTAGGGTTCCTTTTCCCTCAGGGAAAGCAGAAAAACTTGGGGGGATTAAAAAGGAGCTTTTAAAAAGTCAAAGAAATCTCATACAAAATTTAATTTTTCGTTAAAAAAAAAAAACACCTAGAAAATTAAAAATCCTACCTTATCTGCTCTGTATATTCTATCTTTCTTTCTAATATTTTCTGATTGATTCGATTTGATGATCTGGAGTTTCAGTTGGTTTCTCCAGATGTAACATGAATGCATGTTAGAACCCTTTACATTGTCGTCTGACCAAGGCACCCTCCACCCACCATTTGTTATTTGCACCCTTAAAAATCAGTTTGCTAACATAACATCACTATGCACCAGGATAGTTGATTGTTGCTATAGATTAAATGCAGTTTTTAATGCATGATTTTGTTAAAATAATTTATCCATCATTTTAAAAGTTGTTCTAATGTATAGACTTGTCCTTACTTTGTAATTGAGAGACTAATGATGAAAGTTTTGTTAGTGAAGTAAGTTATAGTCAGTAACGCTTGATTCTCCTGTTAAGGCTTTCCAGTGGTTTGGAGAAGACGGCTGCCTCAAGTTATCTCCTGATCCAGTGTGCCATAATCCAGTACGCCATTTGTACGAAGGGTACGGAGATGCATCAGCAGAAGTAGAATACGTTAAGGTATTCCTTTTTTATCTTGGATGACTGTCAAAACTTTAATTGTGCAGACAATACAATACTCATTATTATAATGAAAAAAGCATTTTCTAGAAAAATCTCTTTATTAGTATGTAAGTACGGCTAGCTACAGTGAAACTTGTGTATAACAATGTTGTAGCAAGTCTGAAGATTTTGGCCTGAATCTCAGCTTCAAAAGGATTCTAATTTTTTTTTTTTTTGTCACAAAGTCATTGGATTCTTTCCAAAGCTCTTTAAAAATTACTTTACTTTGTTTTAAAAAGCTTAAAAAGAGTGGGCTTATTTCATTCCTATACTTTTTATAAAAGCACTTTTATTATAATTTTTTAAATATGTACATTTTTAGTTTTGGATATTTTAAATGGTGTGATCTGTTTTACATATGTTTGAACCATTCTTTTTGTAACTAGGCTATGATCAAAACTGACAGATACAGAATCAAAGGAGAAAAAGATAGAAAATATGAGTTGGATTTGGACATATCCTCCATATCTTTTCTCCATCATCCGTTATTTAGTTCTGAACATGTTATTGAATCGCGTCTCTTACAGATGTATCAGAAGTACAACTACCTCGAGAAGAATGATATCATCAATACCTTGAAACAAAAGGTCTGTTTTATTATATGAAAAGAAGCATTTTGTTTTCTTATTCATCTAAAAATAAACATATATTTCCTTAAGAAAACTTATTTCAAATTACTTAACCATAACAAAATATTGTAAAATAATAGGATTTGTCAATTTCTCACTAAATATAGTAGTTATTACCAAACTGGATTCAGTTTTGGGAACTTATTTGTTGGCAATAAATCATAAAAGAGCTAACCTTGGGGACTTTCAATATATTGCTATGATCGTTGCTATCAACCTTTTAAGCAATGGTTTAAAAACATGGTTTTCTCCACATTTTCTTATGATAATATAATTTCCATAGTAATATAGTAAGGTTTTGCAATTTCTTGCAGAATGTAGAAGATAATTGATAATCTGCCTTCAATTTTGGGAACTTATTTTTTTGTGCAAAACTTGGCAATGAATTGCCAAAAGTGGCCAACTTTGGCAACTTTCAATTACCACTCTTGATGGCAATCCTTTAGGCAATGGTTTAAAAATAAGGCTTTTTCAATTTTCTGAATGAAAGCATCATCGAAACATGACTAAATTAATGCGGTATCTCACATTGATTTAAATCTTTTATAAATATATATAAATTTAATTTAACCCCTTGTCTGTGGAATATATCTGAGAAAAACATGCCAAAAATGAAAAAAAAAAATTCTTTTTAATTTTGTTAACTCAGTTCAGGCATTCCAAAATTGGTACATTTGTGCTGCCAGAACTGAGTTTGGACATAACAGGCAATGGGTTAAATCAGATTTTATAAAAATAATTAAATCAGATTTTTAAAATAAGTTTAACTACTTTGTATAAAGAGTATAGACAACCTGTAAATATCTAGTTGTTGATACTATAGATATGTAAATAAAATATTTCTTTGTTATGCAAATAAAATAATTTTGTCTGTTATGATTTTGAAGCACAGCAAAATTGACTGATTATATACTGACTTTACAAATTTAAAAGCACAGATTTCAGAAAGAACAATTTGTAGAAATGTTAATCGCATGCAATAACAATAATAGTACTATGCACAACCTCTTTCAGCTTGTGGACCCGAGAAATTTAAATATGCTGTATCAAGGGCCAATCAAGTAGCACATTCTTTTAAGTTATATAGTCTTAAGAATAATGTATTAAAGACTAATTGATGGATGTAATGACACAATTCCAAATATGTATTAATAGGTTTTTTTTTTTTTTTTGCAAATTAAAGTTCTTGAAAATAGGATGGCACACACTGAAAAGGCAGTTGGACGATTCCACAGTATTGTGAGCATTTATGTAATGTCTGCAATAAGTTTGATTGATCATAACTAAGCAAAAAAAAAAAATTAGATGAATGGTGTTTCTACTTTCTTTCTATTTTTCTTTTGTAAATATATATAAAAAAAAAGAAAAGAAAAGAAAAACTGTTCATCTAATTCAATTTTTTGTTATGACCCATCGAACTTATTGTGGGCATGACATAAATGCTCACAGTATTGTGGAATCACCCAATTGTCAAATAAAAGTTCTTGAAAGTAGGGTGGCACATTTTTATGAAAGTCAATTATTAAATTATAGCTGAGCATTTTTAAGTGCAATGCTTATGACAACTGAAAATAAATCTGAAATAATTGAATTTGTGCAATTAATTTCTATTTTAAAAAATTGAATTGATGAATTCTTATTCGTGTTTTTCAACATTCAACTGTTTTCGTGGGTGAATAGAGTAGGTGTCATGAGTTAATAAAAGACCCATGGACCAAAGGTTGTTTATTTAAATCAAGATTTAAAAAAATCAATAGATTTAAATCATGATTAAAACTACTGATTTTAATGAATTGATTTAAATCATTGACACCCTGGTTAATTTATATCCATTTGTAATTTTGAAGTTTTCCATGTTCTCTTTATTTGTATGGTGAGTGACCAGATTGATATGGATTGAGTTTGAACGTAGCTATGAGACAACAAAAACAAGCAGTATAATTTCTGACTCATTAATCTCATAACAACAATATCATGATAAAAATGTTAAGTGAACAGTGTTGTCGTCTAGCCAATAGAAATATAGAAACATGGGGGAGGGGGAAACACTAACTTCAATATTATATAAGAAAAAGTAAAATTTGCTGAAATTATATAAAATACACAGGGAATAATACAGCTTCATGTTTTATTTATTGCTTTGCACTTGTTATCTTTTCGTTATCTTCTTCAAAGATTTTAACAATTTTACAGACCCAAGTAATGGATATGAAGACCCCTTAGTTCAAGGTCAAATGCATTCAAGGCAGCACACTCAAACTGTATCCTGATTTTAAATATCTTAAACAAATTTCTGATAGTTTGAGTTATTTAAACTTCTGAAACATGTACAGCGGACTTGTGCTACAAAGAAATTCAACTTTCGTAAATTCAGTTTTATGTTGAGTTTTTCAGGAGTACCTCAAACAAACTCCTTGCTTCAGGCATGAAAGACTTCTGCAGATATGCAGAAATCCACTTTTTTCAGTAAAAATTGCATCAGTTATATTGTGCAGAAAATTATGCTCTAGTATTCCAATTTTAATCTTTTTCCATTCTTGTGGATGGCAATTTTTTCTTCGGTACTTCTCTATTTAAATCTCTGATGCATTAAGTTTAAGCATGGACCCCCTATTTTATATTTTAAATTTATGATATTGAAATACATTTATGATTTTTGCAAGTAGATTTTTTACATCAAATCTACTTACAAGTGCATGTGTTTGTGAAAGATTTATTCACCAAATACTACAAATTATTTCCTTTTCATTGACTATTGTAAAATAGTTAGGCAACCATGTTATTTCTGTTTAAAGTAGATGCGTTATGTATAAAATTGAAATTAAGAACTTAATAAAATAACACACATAAATATTTATGTGTGCTATTTTTATTTTACAAACTTCCTAATAAATTTTAACTTTGAAACACTGGTTTTTTGAGTGAGATAAATTGTTTGTAGTAAGATTAATAAGAATCGCTCAAAATACATATAGGACATTAACAAATCTTTTAATGGCAGTTAAAGTGCACAGGTTAGCAAAGTTCTCTCTTCTCCCATCCTCAGTTCTAATAATAGCATGTTAAGTTCAGTTCTTTTTTATGTTTATGCACTTTCATGCCTGTTGCCTGAACACAAGATTTTTTGTGTAAGACGTGCCAACATTCATTTATCTATTCATTACTGTATGGGGGAAATGGTAGTGTATATTAGGCAAGTTGGAGTGTTTTGGCTGATTCATTTTTATTTTTTTTTTATTTAAAAGAAAATAAAAATGAATCAGCCTAAACACTCCACTTGCCTAATATACTTGAAAGGTTGATAGAATCACTTTCTAAATAGGGTAGTGTATAGTTAACGTATGGTTTAAAACAGTTTGAAGGATGTTTATAAGCATCTAAAATATTTGTGCATGTGTCTCAAAAAGTTGTATACGGACCCTATCCCGCAACTCAAAATTTTCACTTATCTGATGGGTTTTGAACGTATCCCTCGCTTAAGTCAGGAGTCTACTGTAGTCTTTCTGCAGGCTTGCTGTACAGTTGAGTTGAAAAAAGGTTTTAGTTTTTGTAAATAAGCATCTTTTAATAAAAAACAATTGTATTGTGATGTAGCCATTCAGGTTTAATGGCGACATTATTAATCTTTATTCTCTTATTTTTGCACAGTTGAAAGCTTTGAGAATGGCCGCTTCCAATCTGAAACAGTCGATGCAGTTTGGCATGGAAGAAAGTTTAGCAAATAATGAAAGACTGACTCGATTAAAGCAGTATCAAAATGATATCAGGTAAGGAATGCAATGCGTGTTGATAAAATACTTAGCAATGGTTGGAAAATGCAAACTGTATCGTTCAACTCTGAAATGGTTCACCTCATGTAAAAATCAGAAATGAGTTTCAATAATAACTGTGTGCATTTCAAGAGACTGTAGAGTTAACTGTCAGAAGCTAAATAAGTGTTTATTTACTCATTCAAAGATGTAAGCATAAATAATAATAATAATAATAATCAAGAATTGAGAAGAAATAAATATTGAAAGTTTTTTTTAATGAAATAAAAATAAACCAAGATTGGTCAAATTAACTCCTCTCTCTCTCTCTATATATATATATATATATATACATATATAATATATAATAGCTAACTTATGTAAAGTGAAATGCCAAGATAATCCATTGATAAAGTGAAAACAATAAAAATAAAAAAGTAGATAGCACATGGTGCCAATTAACGAGCTTATACCGAATGAAGTGTTTACATATAGCCTTTTAAGGCAATGAAAGAGTGGATAAATTGGATATAAAGCGCCAAATGAGAACTGGTGGGCTTTTAAGCCTAATCACATGTATCCACCAATAGTCAGAAAATGGAAAGGAAAATTGAAATGGTGTGCTCTATCATCAGGCACCACCGCACACACATTTCAATTTAATCGAAAAAAACAATAATAGCTAGGTTTCTGCAAGTTACCTGACCAAAATTAGGGTCCTTTTGTAACTTGGGGGCGCGACCGTAGCTATTAGAAATAAACAACGAGGAAGTGGACCAACAAGAAGATCGAAGCTCAGTAATGGAGGCAGTATCAGTGCATGCTGCCATCAGAGAAGACTTAATGCCATCAATAGACAAGTAATGCCATGGATTGGGGAAAAAAAAGTGATATATTATTAATAATTTGGAAGTATGGAAAGGAAAGGAAAAAATAAAAAAGTAATAATTAAATGAATAAATAAAAAGAAAAAAAGTAATAATTAAATGAATAAATAATAAAATAAATATAACACTAGTATAGCTAGCCTATGTTTAACATAGTACAAGCTGCAGTAGCTAAGAAGTACTTAGTTGAAGTTGTGGAAAAGGAGAACATACATACATACATACATACATACAGGGGTCGCACTGGCTTTTTCAAAAGTTTCACCAATCCATTCACCAAATTAGATTTTGCCTGACATCATTAAGGAATGCAATTGCTAATATTTTCGCCAAACTAATTTTATTATCGCAATTTGCGACATTAGCGATGGACAGCGTGACTCCTGCATACATACATACATATAAGCTAGTATAAGATAAGAAAATAGTCTGAACAAAAAATATATATTTTTTTCAAATATAACATCAATATCTAGTGTTCAAAAAAAACATTTTAAGAAGAATAAAATGAGTAAAGTAAAAGATTGTTTTATTGAGTTCTGAAAACAGATTCCAAAATAAAAATATAAAATTGCTGTGGGTGCACTGGTGACTAATTACTATTTTCTGTACTTGGTTATCAATTGTTTTTTACATAAGCATTACTCTATTTTAATGAATCCTCATTTAATTGAGCTTGTGTGAAACTTCTTACAAATCATTAACCAAACTTTTGGTTACTAACAGCTCAGACGGACAACACTTGCAAAGGATCTACAAGCAAATCTAATTTTTTTAAAGATTTATTTTACAAATTTGTTTAATTGAATCATAGAAGAGGAATAGATACAGAGAGTTTTCTATTTTTTTTTCTTTTTTTGTGATTTTGTAGTTGAGGCATGACAGTTATCTGCATAAAGGAGGAGTCCTTGCAAAGAAGATTTTTCAAGAAGCTCTAACATGTATTCATTCACATTAAATCTAAAGAAAACTGCCCTAGACTCCAGACCGTTAGACTGACAGCCATGTGGTGAACCAAAATGCTAAACCTTCACACTTTGGACATCTGCCATGTTCAGTGATTTATCCACTCAACCATTGTGGGGTCCTGTATTTTCTTGGAGAGTTGAAGCTGAAATAACAGTGACTCAGGGAAAGAAATTAACAGATTTGTTTATTGTCACTTGTTTCACAAAATCAAGAATTTTGCTTTTCTAGAAAGCAAAACAAGAGACAAGGGAAATAACGAATCGCAGAAGTAGCGCAACAAGTTTTTGTAGCGCTACTTCTGTAAGTCAGGTAACTCATATTCTTGTTTCAATTTAGTGTTACAATTTCTACACCTATTCCTCCTCTATGGATAGAATTTGTACTATTTTTAACTCTCTCCACCAAAGTTGGACAGCGTTTATGATTTTAATTTGTCTGTCTATCTATGCTTTAACTGCCGTCAGTATAGCATCGATTACTTTTATACATGTAAATTTATACATGTAACTCTTTTGTACTATAACCTGTATCTTATTGAAAAAAAGCAAACTGCTATCTGTTTTAAGGATGGTGCTGTGCTTACAACCACTCAAAAGTTCTAAAATATTTGGTTATCAGCCCTAACCAGAACATGAAATATTCCTAAAGCGTCGCTAAATTTCTAGAAACTCATAATTCAGCTAGAGTGAAAAATAGAATAATGAATTGGGAAAAAAAAATGCTGAAACTGTATATCAAGATGATTATAGTGCTGAAAAGTTCAGAAACAAAGTTTTAACCATTGTGGTTATGCATTGAGTGTTTGTTTTCTCAAAATGTTTTTATGCTTCGGTACACTTTTCTGAACTTTTATTTCAGATAAGCAGTCCAAACTTTCCTGAACTATTTAACTAATTTTCTTCATTAATGATGTTAAAAATATTGAACATTAGATATCCTAATGGAAAAATTTTGAAAATAATAAAAAATATATTCTTAAAAGTTCTAGGTTTTTGAGTTTTTTCAGCAAAATATTTTAAATGTTATTTCTTTTTAACCAAAATGGAAGTGGATTCTCATTGTGCCGAAATAGTATATTTTTGGATATTATACTGACTTTTAAGGTTATAAACTCAATAGTTTGGTAAGTACACCCAACAAGCATATTGTTCAAACATTTTCATAGATTCTATAAAAAGTTGATTTGGTAGTTCTTAACTAATTTTATACATCCAATTAATTTCTTTTGATTTACTTATGGGCTATAATGTATGCATTAACTGTGGAGAGAAAAATTAATTTTTATCTCTTTCTTTTAAATTAAATACATAATGTTAAGTATATTTCTTTGTTGATAGGATTCACTTTTATATCTGTTCATTGAACTGTGATATTTAACACCCTAATAGTACAATCATAGCTCTTGTATTTACCATTTCTGTTGTGCCTTCATGTTTACAGCATTTCAGTTTTGTAATTTTTTTCTTTTTTACTTAAAGTAACTCTTTAAATTTTTGATGAGTTAAAGCATTTTTTTTTTCTCCATCCAAAAATTTCCTTAACCCCTTGACGTGCAAGCATTTTCACATCCATTTAAAAAACCCATAATGTATAATCTATCCTTGACTCCCATAGATTTATAGTGCAAGTCCACGTACGCGTACATGTTCAAGTTTCTGTTCTTTTTGTTTTTGATCAGTTCCACGATTTTTACAAGAATGACCCCCTTCAGTTTATCTGTGTCTGCAGAGTCAAGTTAATGAAATGGTTTAATCTCATCTATTTGAACAGGAAGACCAAAAAACTAAGAGACCTCAAAGAGGAAGAGCTGAAGACTCTGTGGAAGTCCATTTCGAACACCTGGGAAGCCCTGAAGACTTGCCGCAAGAATCAAGGATTCACATCCACTTCTCTCAACCTCATCATTCATAGGTACAGGATTTTAACTTTTCTAGCTGTCAGAACAGGGCTGCTTTCAGATGCTTGTGTCCAGTTATTATTTGTGTGTTGTGATTGTTTGGGTGTATTTATTATTGGGCTGACAGTAGTCCTATAGTATGAAAAAAAAAAAAATTATGGAAGAACATACATAAAGAAAAATAATTGTTATTTTACACAAGTATGATTGACGATCTTTAGTGTGTGCCAATTCAACTATCCAATCATGCATATCAATATGTAGGGAACTATAATTCTGTATTAGTATAAAAAAAATAACTGGCATTTTAGGAATGCAGTACAAAGATATTAAATAGTTTATTACATAGTGGAAGGAATAAAAAAGCGATTGCATTTTGGCCTCCTTTTTTTTGGCCGCTGCACACCTTGCATGCATAACAGAACGGACCCTGTGACAGAAATCATAATTTTATGCACATTTTGCGAGTCCAGAACAGGCCTAGGAACAAAAAGTATTTCAGTTTCCAAAGAAGCATGACTATTCAGATTTTAATCTATTTGGATCGAAGAATGCAGCATTAGAAAGGGGAAAATCTCAACCCGTTTTACATAGTTGCCCGTTATACAGTGCTAATGCTCTTTTTTCACCCGCTACTTCCGTGTATGTGAAAATGGCAACTGTACGACTTATATTATTTTGTGTTCTATGCTTCTCGAAGTACAGATCTGTTACAACTGTTCAGCATGATTTGCTTCAAGAATACCTTGCGGTTGAACCCTCTACCACAGAGAACATTAGAAAATGGTATAAACCCGTGGTGGGCAACAAGTCGATTGTGAAGCACTTACTCACAGTGTCTTAACTTAGATATATGGAGAACCCATACAGATAGATTTAGGGGTTTGAAAAAATATATATATTACTTATCGACTCGTAGCTTGCAAGAGTGCATTTCACACTGAAACACAATTTATAAGCCTTCTATGTATTTCAAATCTCTCCATTTAGAGTGCAACTAGGACAACAAGTGGATCGCAATATATTTTTCAATGAACAGGAGGTCTAATGTACACAAAAGTTGGCCACCTCTTGTATAAATAATTCAAATACACAAATGCAAGTTGTTCTTGTAAAGGCCTAGCTGTCCCCTCATAACAGGTGTTGACTACCATGCATTCAAAAGTGTCTTCATTGAATGCCTTTAATTTAGATTTTGAAAAAATGTTTTTATAAACCAAATTTTACATTTTAATATAAGTACTTTTATTGAAAACCAATAAAGTGTCAAATATTTCATTTGCCATTCATTGGATTGCTGGGTTTTATTTGTAATTGTACCAGGGATGCGGAGATGGTAGATAAAATAACCGACTCCGACTCACTCACAAGTATGTAAACATATACACATGTGTTACAGCTTACTTTTTAAAAATATAAATAAAGTAATAGATGCTACAGAAAAGGAAATCGTTAGCATAGCGGATTATTTACATTAATTAGCATTTATTATGAATTAGAAAAACTGACATTATTAATTCCTAAGAAACAGTGTAGCTTTGGCAAGATCTCCTTTGATAAAGGACCTTAGATCGGATTGGATAAACTTCAGTGTTGAGAAAAGCCTTTTTGCACTCCACTTGATTGAGTAGGAGGAAGAGATTTTACTTTTAGGGCTACTTCTTTTAACGTTTAGGATAGATTAGTATAATTTCTAAAAGAGGTGTCTTGCAACAGCCATTTTCTTGTTGTGAATTATTCTACAATAATGCTGTTAATGAGCTGAAGAAGTAACTAAATGAATTAGTTTAATGAAGAATGGCAAAATATATGTATATGTATCGCATCCATCCTCCTCCTTTATATTTATTAATTAATATGCCAATAAAATACAAAATATAACTTACCAGGGGAGGCTCAGACGTTGAGGTAACCCATTTTAATGAAATGTTGATAGGTTATAGGGGACCCATAGTTAAGTAAAATGCCAAACTGTAAGCCTCTAACTCTCACATATTTTTGAGAAAATTCCATTTAAACATTGGATACATTGTTATATACCCATTATTGGACAAATCACTTAAAATACTCAGTGGCACAGTGGTTTTGCATGTCCCATACACTAATGAGTGATGTACAAAATTAGAGCATTATATTATAAATGTGTCAGAGATATGAAGATAAATATATGCTGACTCAAATGCTCTCAAAGAGAAAAAAATCTCACTGAATGATTTCATTTCAGGGGCCATATAAAAATTATGAAAAGAATTTTTTTTTCCCACTCCAGCAATAAATGTTTACATGTAAATTAATGTACAGCCCCCGATCCTCTTTGTTTAAAGATATCTCCTAGATGTTTTATGATGAAACCCTGAAATTTTGTATGTCACCTCATGAGTGTATATGGAACATTTTACTAACAGAGAATTTCTTTTTGTACAGGGGTCATATACAAATTTAAAAAGTGTAATTTTTTGAAAATGAATGAGAGGAATTTTTTCTTAACACAGTCCATTTTCCTATCTTATTTTGAACATTTTTTCAATTGGCATGGCGCACTTATCTCTGATAGGAAAGTGTGTTATCACCTTTTTGGGACACCCTGTATGACTGCTAAATAAGCACTCAGTACAGTAATCCCTCCTTTAACATGGTAGATTCGTTCCCCGTTATAGGAAAACACGTTGTAGGAGTATTCTCGTATAACACGCTCTATGACCCCGTATAACACATTATGTACAAATGATTCAAGTAAATCGAATATTAAGGAAAAACTAAATATGTGCATCTTATTAAAATCAAACTAAGAACATTTTAAATAAAACACTTACACATATATAACTAAAAAACAGTTAATTAAAAAAAATTACATAATTCCAAAAATAGTTATGTTACATGTTTATTCGCTGTCGGAGCTATCTGAAATAACGTTCCACCGACATCTTTTTTTTAATAAAATATTCAAATACTTCACAATTGGAAGCTTTGTTATTCTCTTTACTTAAGAGCCTATCTTCTTGTTCGTCTATATTAATTGAAATTTCGCTATCTAATGATCTTCGTTTTTTATTTTATGTTTTTTCTGAATTTTTACATAGGGTGCAAGACAGTATTGAAGATTTATTTTTAATTCACTAGATCGTTTTGCTGAAGAATCACAATTCGTAACAAGTATTTCCAATTGCTTTCCCAGTTTTACTATTTTATTCAGGTTTTCTATACATAAATTTTCATCTACTTCATCAATAATCTGCATTTCTTCATCACTATTTATAATATTTGCGTCAGATTTATTAGCTAATTGTACAAGCTCTTTCTCATCTAAATCTTCAGTGTCATTTATTAATTCATAAATAGCTCGTTCGTTCATGTCATTAAATCCTTCTCCACCCACTGATCTAGCAATATTTACTATAGGTTCGATATTTATACTTGTAGAATCTAAAGAATTTTCTTGCAAAACGATTTCAGGCCAAATATTTTTCCAACAGGCGTTTAATGTCAAAGACTTTAATTCTTGAACAGATAGAAATATTAACTCCACACATTTTAAAATTGAGAAATCTTTCCACATTTCAGGTAATTCCATATCTGGATTCCATTCAAATTTTTCCAATATTCAAGTTCAAGCGTTCTACGCATGTAATAAGATTTAAGTGTTTTTATAATACCCTGGTCAAGTGGTTGTAGTATTGATGTTGTATTGGGTGGTAAAAAAAGTACTTCTACGTTTGGATGAACTAGGTCTGCTGGATGTCCTGGAGCATTGTCTATCAGAAGTAAAGCCTTAAAACTGATATTTTTAGTTTTCGAGTAATTTTCGACCTCTGGTATGAAGCAGTTGTAAAACCAGTCATGAAATATAGCAGCTGTGATCCATGCTTTTTTGTTTGCTCTCCAGTAAACGGGAAGTGTATTCTTGTCAATACCTCTCATTGCCCGTGGGCTTAAGAAACGATTGATTAACATAGGCTTTGTTATAGGGTCGCCAGATGCATTACTACAAACAAGCAAGGTTATCCTCTCCTTAGATGCCTTAAACCCACCAGCAGATCTCTCGTTTTTCAATAAATATGTTCGTTTAGGCATTTTCTTCCAATGTAAGCCAGTTTTGTCGGCATTATAAACTTAGTCAGCTGTCTATCCACCTTCATCAATTATCTTTGGAAGTTCTTCTTTAAATTTCCGAGCACTTTCATAATCAGGTGTTCATCAAGCACATTCTCCTTGAATTTGAATATTATGCAAGGAAAACCTTTTTCAAAACCTTTCAAACCAGCCATTACTACTGAGAAATTTTGATTTTGGATCGTCGGAAGAAACAGTTTCCAATTCCTTTAAATGAGTAAAAATTTTTTGGGCTTTTGCTTTTATTAAACAAATATTTATAGGAATATTATTTCAATTGCAATCTTCTATCCAAATCATCAAACATTTTTCTGTTTTTCGTATTAACGAATCTTTTACACATGAAGATTTATTTAAGGTCTGCAACAATCTAGACATTACAGCGCTCCTAATTTTATTTTCATTTTGTTTAATTGTTCGTATTGTTGACTCGTTTAACTCCAGATCTTTTGCTATTGCTGTCGCATTTTTACCATTTTTAAGCTAATCCAAAATATCAATTTTTTGTTGTAAAGAAATAAATTTCAACTTAGGTTCTGTTTCCTTTTCACTTGTCATGACTGAAAAAAATATTTTAAATAAAATAAAAATTATAAAAATAGTAGATATATGTATAATCAATGTTCTTAGAATTCAAAAACCAGGAACACAAATTTAATTAAATAATTTAATTTAATTTGTGACGAATTTTGTAGTAACTATGAGACTAAAATCTTTTATGACAATGAAAACGGAATTATAATTACAACGTGGTTGAATTTTTCAAATAACTAAATATTGGGCGCCAGGTGTTATTACACTAACTCAATCAAAAGTCACTAATTAAAAGTATAAATGGCAAACTCATTATTCTCAGGGACTCTAGTTTCCTAGATCCAAAGAGTGACTCTAGTTAACTAGATCCATTTGATTAAAAAAAATCAATAACTAAAAGAATATAATAAATTTCAAAATAAAGAAAGATTTATTATTTTAAAATACAAAATCTTTTATAAAACTCACCGATGGATGTATTCCTTAATAATTCCTTAAATCTCCGATATCCAAAAAATCAAATCAGGTCGACTTCAATCAAAATTCGAATCACTTTGAAAACTGCAACTGTCTTAAAACGAACAAAATCTTGTACTCACAAACTACTGACTGAGAGCGAGTAATTTGTACAATAAAACAACTGGCTGTTTGGCCGAAATGTACTACAGTATAGAACCTCTTATCCAGAAACCAGTTATCCAGAATAGTTTTCCAATCAATTAAATTCCTATTTTTTTTCCCCAAAAGAAAAGCAAAAAATTAGTTTTTTTTTTAAATTTCTAATGTTTTTGTTTTTTTATTTTGAGTTCTACAGCTAGAATTTATAAAGTAAGCAATCTGGTAAGGTATTTTATTTATTTTTTTAGTGTGTGACTAAGTTTTCAAGAGGTTATCATATATTTAAGATTTTATTCTCTCTGTTTTTGATTAAAATTAAACATTTATGCTACCAATCAAATCAGTAGATGCCATGTTAATCCCCAACCAATCATCCAGAAAATTCAGTTATCCAGAATACATCCGGTCCCAACCATTCCGGATAACAGGTTCTATACTGTACTAACAAAAAACTGAACATGGGATTCGCTCTTTTATACATCTTTCGGTTAGGGAATGCAATCCCACACTGTTTTCCGTCCTGCAGGATTTCTGGATTGAGATTCATTGATCCCGCGGGATCCCGCAATCCCACAGGATTGATATTTCATTTAGCTAGGACTTCATTTCAACAGAGAAAAGTGGAAAAAGTAAGATTTTAAGCACTATGAACCTTAAATTTAATAATAATAATTAATCTTATGAGATGATTAATACAATAACTTACAGAGATATGAAAATCTAATCATGATATTCAGAATAATATACTAAGTTACGTCTTATGTTAGTTGCTAAAAATGAGGAATTTACAGAAATATACAATTTATAGATATGTTCACATGCTAACGTTATTTTCTTAGCTGATGAGAAAAGAACGTACAAAATCGAAGAAATCCAATGAATAATTTCATAGTCTAGATTTAATTATAGTAAAATAATTAAAAGTGTGGATTATATAAAAAAATTAAAAAACTAAAATGAAAACATTTTATAATTAATTCGTGACTGTTCGCTAAGCGATAAATTAGTATGAAATATTTCCGTTCATCTGGAGATTGGGAACTTTGCGAAAAATTTAGATTACAATGCTTAGATTTAGATATTCAATTCAGACTCCCATTGGAAGTTAATTTTAAAAAATAAAACTTTACACTAAAATTTGTAATTATTGATTCTTTTATTGTGAGATGAGAGACATAAATATGCAAAAATTTTCCATCTGTTGATTGGGAAAACAGCATGAAATTGTAATAAAAAATAATTTATTTCTCAGTGTCAATCCCGCGGGACTAGTCCCACAAACTTTTATGCAGGATCCCACACGATCCCGTTCCCGCGGGATTGGGATTGCATTCCCTACTTTCGGTGGCTCCGCCGCAATTCTTTTCATTTGTTTAGAAGCTTCTGGAACCTTCTTAAACAAATGAATTTCCTTCTAGAAACTTCCATAAGCAAATGAGTTTAGATAATTTGTCAAGTTCCTTCTAAAAGCTTCCATGAACAAATGAATTCCGTTCTAGATTATTCTATATCTAACCGGTGTCTTCATAAATACTTATTAATGCTAGGATTTTTCATCTCTTATCCTCTTCATTTGGACAATCTTGACCTCAGACAATGATAATGCTTCATCCAGAAAACATTCAATCATTCTGATGGCACCTATGTGTCCCAAATGTCTGCAGAATAGAGGACCTTTTTACAGGGTTTATTGAGCAACACTACTTTTACTTCATGGTGAACTGTATGGCTCCAGGCCCCTAAGTCATATTTTTATTTGGCATCAGTCACCTGAATATAAAAGTTCTCGAAATAAAAAATTATTAATTCACTAAAAATGTAACATTATTTAACTGTTTTGTAATTTTTCATTTCTTAAAATTCTGCATTTTCTCAAATTTTATAAGAACACAATTGACATAATATGCAAACATACGCGAAATTGATTATGTACAAATTCATAATAAATTTCAGAGTAGGGGGAAGTGGGGCACATTGATACAGTTTTTTTCAAAGAAAGTTTTTGGTGTCTAGAAAACAGAAAACTCAAGTTATTTTTCCATGTGATGTTAGAAAACTAGTGTAGTTTGTTACTGACAGGCACAATCGTAGTTTTTTGTAGTATTTCTGCATGTAGTTTAAAAAAAAAGTCTTAAAATATTAAAAAGTTAAAATACACATTAAAATCTGACGGATAGCAGCTTTCGTTGGCGGCCACCACCTACTTCAGCCCCTGCTGTCTTCAGACTGCTTTGCTCTCTTCCTCAAAACTTCGCTCCATCCCGGATCGATTTGTGCATGTGTCATATCGATTACAGCACCATCTGTAGTTATGATCTGCAAGGCCTCCATGTTAAGTGCATAATTCTTATTTTTATAATTGGCAAGTTTATGGCTTTCATTAAAGTTGATTTCTATGGGGTGTTCTTGGGCTATTTTAGAAAGTGCAGTACTGGGTTTATTGAATTTAATATCGTTGTAGTGTTCCTTTTTTCTGTCTTTAATTTTTCTTTTAGTCATTCCAATGTAGCATCCTGAAAGCTGCTACCCGTCAGATTTTAATGTGTATTTTAACTTTTTAATATTTTAATGCAAGTCCGTCCTTTTATTTTTAATTAACTAAAAAAAGTCGTTTGTATCAATGAGCCTCATACACGGGGTAGATTGATATACCTCATGGGGCACTTTGATACATTTTGGAAAAGTGGAGAAAAAATAATAGCCACTGCATATTTCCATAGAAATGAATTAGCAAACCATTTTATATTTATTTAAATGCAAATTACCCACAATTTACTTATAAGGAATGTCAGAACAAACAAAATCAAAATTAAATGGGACCGACGAAAAAAGACTCTGTGAGAGAGGCGTATAGCTGAAATTCAACTTTTCTAGATCCAATAACATTTAAAAGTAAAAATACCATAATGAAAAAACATTTTTGTTTCAATAATTTTAACAAAATCCATGTTATTAGGGAAAAATAAAGTAGAATAATGGAGTAATAATTGCTTACTTTATGATGTATTGAAGTAATTCTAAATGGAAGATTGGGGGTTTAATAATAATCCCATCTTCAAAACATTACAGAATAATAACTAAAAATCTTAATGATGCCATTCATTTTCAATTGAAAGCAGACAATTTTTTAAATATCCTTTAAAATAGCCTTTTCAAGTTGATTTAAAGGTTCACGAGTTTTGAAATGGAACAGTATGGTAAAAATAAAAAATAAAGGTAATGAAAAAATAAACTAAAAGAGATATAAGTTATTTGCAGCTATTATGGGGCACATTGATACGTATCAATGTGCCCCATGCAGCCATTTTGAATTAAATGAATCTCACATCATAAATTATCTAACAAAATAGAATGGTGAAATGATGAAGAGTAGTTTTACTTAACAGGGATGGTATTCTTTCCTGCTGAAAATACTCGAACAGCTGTATAACACCACTGCAAATATACAACTAAAATTTACTTTTGACCTTCAAAAAAAAATTAATCCCTGCCAAATTTCATTAAACTACTGAATCACTCCAAGATTTTCTGTAAGTAGTTGTGTGCACTACGGCCCTCTTTTGGAGTAGTGAAACTTCCCGTAATTACCTTGTGAGAGTAGAGGGGGTGTATCAATGTGCCCCACTTCCCTTACGGAAATATAACGTGGGAAATCCTGCGTTATATGGGGGAAAACATGTGTTATATGAAGAACATGAAATCACATAATATGAAAATTCATTATAAGAGTACCATGTTATAGGGGGGGATTACTGTATTTATCTTATTTTTTTGCAATAACCTGGAGATTCTTGAAAAATCATGTAGAATGAACAGAGAATTTTAATTTAAGAAAAGAGTATGGGCCCTGCAGAAGGCATCTCACCATTCTTGGATTTTCTTTTTAACTTTTAGAGAAAAAACAAATGAAAAAATTGAAAAAGAGGAATTTGAAAGAGAACTTCAGGATGAATTAGAAGAGGAAATGGAAGATTATGAATTATGCTCTGAGAAAATGATACAGCAGTACGAAGAAGACATGAAAAAATGGAAAGAATGGAACAAGGCTGTTGTACGTATGTTCATGTGCTATTTAGTATATATTATTTAAAATATCATTCACACACTATTTGGTAAAAATTATCAAGAATGTTGTTCACACTTTATTTTACACCTTGAGAATTTTAAAAGTTGGTGAGTCAATGCTTTCTTTACGTACGTTCTAGATTATGCAGATCTAGCTAATGAGAAAATGTTTTTACGTTGCTCTGTGTTTTTGAAAAAGATGGCCAATCATGCAGGTAGAATTGTTAGATAATGCTAGAAACTCCCCTATCGGAGCTTCCAATGACCCTCTGTCATAAAAACATTGTTATCTCTTGTGCTCGTGAATTAATGATATTAGTATGTTACTATTTTTCTACTATTTTTGGATGAAGGGTACTATACTATTGCTTTTGTATAAGGCTACTAAAGCAACTATTTTCAACACTGATAGGCAGTGGCAGCCGTGCTATTATCTTTTTGTCTTCTAATTGTGTCTTCCCTTTATTTATTTATTCTACTGTTTTAAATTCTTTGCTCTGCAGGTTTACTTGATTTATTTTATTATTTTCACACTCAAGTCAGTAGTGTGTGGTCCTTTTAAGCAAGCCTTACCATGATTTCATTTTAAAAATAAGTTTTTATTTTATATCCTGTATAAATTTTTAAGAAATATATTGTTAAAAAATATGGGATTAAAAAAATAAGTGGGAACCCTGAGATTTTTTAAGAAGTAAAATTTTTGTATATTTTTATTTTTATACTGAATACCATTACTAATACTAGTATTGGTATTATTGATGTTATTTATACTTTTTAATCTGTAGTTTGAAATAAAATGTGAGGGGGAAAAAAAGCCTGTAAATTGTTAACTTTTCTTTCATTAAAATGATGTATGTATTTCTTAAATAATTAAAATGCATTAACTCCCTACTTTGAATGACAACATGTTACTGTGACCTTTAGAAACTAGCCAAGAAAAGACAGAAACTGAGAAAGAAGTTAAAGGATGATGAAGAAGAAGAAGAAAATAATACAGAAGACAAGAAAAAATTGAAAGATGAGTTGGCCGAAACTAAGCTGGAAGATGAAAAAGTTCTAGCAGAACCAGAAGTACCAAAACCTAAACCTGTTGCAAAATTCAATGCTTCTCTGATGCTAGAAAAGCTCAGGAACAATGCTCTCAAAATGAGAAAAAAACCAGGTAAACCACATTATTTTGTTTTAACTGGCAAACTGTTGGTACATGAGGATATCTCTCATATTCTTAGTCTTCAACATTATTATTAGTCATTAATTTTAGGACAATGAGACTTTTTAAAATTTTTATTAACGGATTAAATGATTTTTGGTAGCTGTGTCACATACAGTGTTTGAAGAATCGTTCACAGACTAATGTTTTTAAAATTCATATTCACTTAATTATTAATTGTTGTGAAATTAAGTCATGGGACTAGATAAGTGAATATCAGTGGACAGTTCTATTCTTTGATTTATGCCTTAATACCTAATGCTCCTGGAAAATGACAGGCTACGTAGTTTAGTAGACAACTAAGTTTAAATTAGCCTCCCATTATTAATATATCAATCAGTCAGTTTCACCATTTCTTATTTGACTTTGTGGTTAAGAGAGGGATGCCTTGGGCGGAGGACTTTTAGGGGATTCCAATGCATATTCATGTTACATCTGTTAGATACTGTACAACATTCCAGATCGCTATATTGACAGCCGTATGGCAAGCTACCTTCACCTTCACACTTCGGCTATCTACCTTATTCAGCCATCATTTTTTCCTTTTAAATGTATGCAGACTCATATTAAAATATGCAAAGAAGAAATTTATCTGCTTTTAAATATTTATAATGCATGTATTTGAATGGAAAACAAACAACTGATAAAACTACATTTCATTCGTTTTCTTTTTTGCATGTGCTTCTATCCAGGAGATCCAAAACTATATTTGGCAATCGACAATAATATAAGTATAACGCCATCCAGTCAGTGCCCAAGGTATGGATAATTGTATCCTATTTATTATGACTTAATGCAGAGTTGCCAACTCTCCTGATTTAGGCGGGGGACTCCTGCCGTTTTCATTAATCTCTTGCCATTTTGAATAAATTTCCTGCAGTTTTCAATAATTTGTTCATCTTCTTCCACTTTTTATTATTCGTCACCTGGAAGATAGAGTTTCCCTTTCTGAAATCATTGTGAAATGTTATTGGATGTCAGGAAATCCTTCTGAGAATTTTTTTCTTTCCTGAAATCAAACTATTTCCAGAAAGCCTCATCTATGTGACGTCAAAAAATGTGAGCATTGCCAAAAAGCTTATTAATAGGGAATGAGGTGCAGCTTCGTATTTTAAGCATCCCCTCTTCAATCTTTTTCAGTTGTCCTTAAAAATGAGTAATTTTCATTTGGCTTTGTTTTTGTTTAATACTCTGGTGCCTTATAGAGTTAAAAAAAAAGACTTATTTTAAATTTTGAAATCTATTATTAATATTACTTTTTATATTACCAAATTTCTTATAATCTCCTAACATTAGCGAATAGAAGACATCACCCAAGTGACATTTTTATTTGCCAAAAATATCTTTTTTTTAAAGGCACCAAATTGTACCAAAAATGTTTTTGTTTCACTAAAATGTTGTTTCAGCTGGCACTTCCCTAATCTTTATTATTTTTAAAGTACTTTTTTGAAAACAAGTCTACTGAATTTTTTAAATGAAATCTCCCTTTTTATTTTGGCTAGGTTGGCAACTGGTGCATTTTTCATCCCCTCTTCAATTTTTACAATTTTAATCAGCTTGTTTAGCTGTAGTTGTACTTTTGATGTATTTTGTTCAAAAATTTTGTTCATTGTTACTTTCCTTTTATAGGGTTGAAGTGGACAGAAGAAATGCTGTGTCAAAAACAAAAATTAACTTCAAAATCATGTTCAATGGCAAAAAAGTTGCAGAAACCTGCAAAAGGTTTAAATTTTTGTAAATCTGTTTGCACAGCACTGATACTTTTAAATACTTGTAATAGAGTTGGAAACTGCAGGTACTGAAATTTCACATAAACAATCCATGGCTTCTTATGTAAGTATTTTTCAAGATTTATTTCCTGGACTAAGGAAGGGGATTCTGTAGTATCTAAACAGCCTCAATTCTGGTAAACGAATTTTGAGTTCTTGTTACTGATTTAGGCCACTAATGAGTTCTTGTTACATACTAACACCTGTTTTGTATTCTTGCTACTTACTGACACCAGTTATGAGTTCCTTTTACTTACCAACTTTTTTTGAGTTCTTGTTGCTTACTAAGTGGAAATTGAGAAAAAGCTTTGTACAAATTTAAAGAGAAGTTTAGAGGGGGAAAAAAAATATTGTGATCACATTAAATTTTGCACAGCTGCTCTAAAGCAGTTCACTTTTTTCATTATCTGTCTGCATTGCTCTCTCAAGTCATGCAATATTTAAAACATGTGATATGTGCTGAAAACTCTGTGTGTTTCTGATTCTTTTTTTCTTTTCTTTGAATTTAACTGATTCTGTAACTATTGTATTTTTAACAATTTCACTATTAAAACTTCTATTTTTTGTTTGAAAAATTGTATAGTTGATGACATCATTTCTTAAATAATCTTTCCAGAAACTTAACTCAAGATTTTAAGGCGGTTTGGGGCCAGATATTTAAAATACAGATTCTTCATTATCCACAGAGTTTCAATATTCAAGTAATTTTTTTTTCCCTCTTAAATAGTTATTACAGGGTTCACACACCCTCAAAGAAAGCTGAGAAAACTCCTGGGATTTAAAATTAATTTTTATTAAGTCTCAGGAAAATCATTTTAAAAATGTTATTTTTCATTAAACTTGGGGCCAAGGCCCCCAAGACTGGCTACGCTCGCTTTTCGTATGAGGCATTCGGCCCCTAATAAGGCTTATTATCCGCAAAAAAAGTAAAACAGGCGTAATTTTTTCAGCCAGAACCCAAATATTACCGAGCTACACATTGCTTGGTTCTTGCGTATTCCTTGGCACATAAAAATTTAAACTTCACACTATTTTTAATTGTGTAAAACCTATGGGGCACCTTGTGTATTGGCCACCCATGGCGAATTTTCACAATTTGGTGACTTGCGTATATGTATAGTTAATAATGAGCTCTAAGAAAACAGTACTTCATACGTTTTCTTTGATAAAAACTACGGAACAGCTAGGATAGCTTGCCACCCATGGCGACTTTCCATTATTTGGCAATTTACACATGCTCACAACCTATAATGACTGCTCATTTAAGGTTTCCGGAAAACCGTTATCCATATTTTCATATACATAATCCTTTGCAGAGTGGCGTATTTAGCACCACGAATTATATCACCTCGCTGCACTGGCAAATATCCAAAGTGCACTATAACTGCTATAATGGCATAGTTAATGCCACCCAATATTTCTTCTGGTTGCAAATACTCCAGCTGAACCGAACCGGCTTTAATCTGCATTTTAATTATTTTCATTTTCAAGATATTGGGCTCTAACATTTTTGAACTCACTTTTAGATTCACCCTGCTAGGAAAGATACCATTTTGCCAGATTGTACCTAATGCCAAGATGGCACTTTTAAAAGCAGTTACAATTAGTTATTCTGTTCTGGAAAATCGCTAATTCTAAACTCCTGTTGTATAAGCAAACTTACTATTTGAAAATTGTCAACTTTGTGTAACACACTTTGAGTTATTTATTTCATATGCTTTTTAATTTGGCATAAAATGGGTGTAATTCTACTTCATGTTTGTCAATTTCACGTGATTCTACATACTTGGAATTGCTTTGTTGCAAAGGAATGAATGTTTTTATGCCAAATCTGGCAACTATTATGTTTTATTTTTTCAGAGTTTTATTAATATTTTCTGAAATAATTCGATTTTCGAAATTTAAGTCAGCTTATCAGGTTCCTCGGAATTTTCCGAATCCGTGGACATGTTTCTCGAAATTCAAATCCTCACGGTTTAGGAGAAGATAGCCCAACAAGCTCTTGACATCGGTGACAGTGGCCGTTACTTTTTTTTTAGAATAGAGAGAAACCTGGAAAAATCAGCTTTTACTTTCGAATATTAAGAATTTTACTCCCTTTTCGTGTATTATTTTCTCTTTCTTTTTATCGTTTTCTGGCATTCTTTCATTAGAAGAATTTAGTTTGAGCCCTGTAATAAACATCAAAGTAATCTTATTTATTTGATATTAAAAAAAATAATAATAATAAAAAACTGAGTATTTTACTATTTCCAGATTTTTGAAAGTGGCTTCTCAGACCACCTGGTTGATTTATACATACCTATTCCAGCTGCTTTTCAAACAGCTCTCAATTCAAGACTAGTGGATCAACAGTTCAGCTCTGAGCGTGTTATTTTGCCGAAAAAGCACAATGGTGTTGGTTGTGGTATGTTCTGATTTTTTAAATTTATTTTGTATGTGCATTATTTCATAAAGTATTTAACTGAAGTTAATTCTATTCTTATCGATTTCTCATCTGATTTCCTGATACATTTCCTAAATAAATGAATTTTTTGAATTAAATTTGAAACTAATTACCTAAATCATTAAATAATAAAAAAAATAAAAACTTTATGTAAAAAAACACACATAAAATGTTACTTATAAGTATCATTTTATGTTTTTTTTAACACAATTTTTTTATTTATTTTATCTTTTAACACCAGTATTTTGTGTGTTTTTTCTATCAAAATCATTGTTAATTCTCTTAAACAAATGAAATGGAAAAACAAAACCTTTTTAATTGGAATCTATTATATTACCCTATATACTTAGTCTTGAAAAAGAAAACTACAATATTTTAAATTTCCTGGGTGTTAAATTTTAAAAGAACCCAGATGAATTTAAGAGCACTGTTTATATAAAACATATGAGTTTTAAAAAACAGTTAATTGTAACTCCAACACCACATTTAATCATAAAATAGCAGCAATAATGTACTATATTACTTGCATTGTAAATATACCCAGCCAGCCACGATACATCGAATTAACGTTGCTGTCGACGTAATCATCGACGTTAAAAATCCTTGGATATGTCCACCTGTTTGCCCGTCGAGCGCTGAACTTCTCGACGGCGTATTACCCGCGAGGGGTGACCGTGAGAGATAACAATCTCGCTTAACTATGGCGTAAGAATGGAAAAGGGTGACCGCCAGGAAGAGAAAATCCCCAATATTGGTCGAACACTCGTCACTATAACGGCGAAGGGAGACAGATTCTCGGAATCCGTTTATAAAATTCAGCTTATAGTGGTTGATTTTACGTTATACGTTGTCGAATCGCTCCAACAGGACAGAGAAAACCGGCTTATATTCGTCTAATAGAAGTCGTTCTTTAAAGACTTCGCAGAATTTGTCGAATTCTGACCATTTATAAACGTAGTAATTATGATGCAATTCCAGACATTCAGAGAATAGACAACTACCATTTGCATACGTCGTGAAGGAATGGAAATTCAAACTGTTCTGATCTTGTGAACTTTTGCCGTTTAAAAAGGAAACATTTTATATTTCTATATAATACATTTTAATATTAGTTTGTTAGCTAATAAAAAGTAATTTTTAATTAAATGTGCAGAAATTACAAGTTTTAAATTAACTTCTAGTCGTTTAGATGAAGTTGTAAAATATACATTCATAAAAATTTGAACAGAGAGAAAATACATTAAAGAAAAATATAATCTTGATTTTTTTAATTTAATTGATCAGTAACTTGCATAAATAGCTTATGTCTCTATTTTACATTTTAAAGGGTTTACTTTTTCCCCCCCGGTATATTTTATGAATTGTTTTTACTGTAGGTATATTCAATAAAAGGGGGGGTGGGTACGCTGTTTAATTCAATGTTATAAACAATCCAAATATCTTCATATATTGGTGAAAAAGTAACTTAAAAATAAAATAAAATATTAGTAAATTTAGTTAAGTAAGGAATACAGTTTAAAATGCAATTTTACTAACAGTAAATATAATTTACTTATTTTATATAAAAAAGGTTACTTTTTAACCAATATATGAAAATATTTAGATAGTTTTAAGAGTAGATTAAATAATTTTTTGCACCCTTTTATTAAAAATACCTAATACAGCCAAAACGATTAATAAAATGTACCGGGGGGAAAAATGGAAACCCTTTAAAATGTAAATTAGTGACATAAGTTGTTCGTGCGAGTTACTTATCTGTTAAATTAAAAATCAAGATTATATTTTAACTTTAATATATTTTTGTATATGTTCAAACTTTTATGAATATAAATTTTATAACTTTATCTAAACGATTAGAAGTTAATTTAAAACTTGTTATTTCTAATCATTTAATTCAAAATTGCTTTTCATTAGCTAACAACTAGTAGTATAGTGTATTATATTTAGAAATATAAAGTGTTTCCTTTTAAGCGGCATGTGCACCCGACAAGAAGTTTGAATTTCCATGCTTTCACGACGTATGTAAATGGTGTGTGACTGACATATTCTCTAAATGTCTGGAATTCTGGCATAATTACTAGGTTTATAAACTGTCAGGATTCGACGAAATCGTCAAGGAACCACTTCTATTAGACGAATAAGCCTGCTTTTTTATCTCCATAGTTTATTATAGTTTTCCTGTAATAAAATATGAACAAGTTTTCTATCTACAAATCCCCCCCCCCCTCTCACCCTCCCACGAGAAAAATTCTGTCTATTTCATTACATAAACAGTTTTTTATTTATCTCTCTTAATTCTTTGATTTGTTCAATTTTATTACTCCAAATAGGTTTAAATTACATACTAAATGCACACATATTAGTATACAATTTAAAAAGAAAAAAGAACTTTGCATAAAGTGCTTTAATCTGTTTCATTGTAAGTTATGCCATAATGCAATAATAAGTTGACTTTTGTTATAGTAAGTTTACATTAAGTAAATTCATGCTTATAATGAGAAAAAATATTTCATATGCTTAAGGTAAACAGTTGATTTTATGCCAATTGTACCTTTATATTTCACTCTAATAATACAAATAAGAAGACTTATAATTAGCAATTAAAAAGAAAATGAATAAAAGAAACAAAGCACATAATTATTAGTTAAATAATTATTTAACTCACCTCTAAAATTTTGATGGCTGGAATTAAAATTTGTTGTTACCCCGATAAACTTTAATAACATCGCCGGCCAACACAATTTAAAGAGAGCCAGACAAACTTATTAATATGCCAAGCTAACGATAAATCGTGTTAGCATTGAACTTGAAAAATATTCCAAGAGATACTTGAAAAATATCCACTTTTATAGTTAAAACTATGGAAATTTTACTTTTCTGTGCAGCGTAGCTGAGCTCATCCATTGACTACACGCTGGAGCGAGTTCTGCCCTTGCATAAAAAACTGCGAAGTACGAGCCACGCGAACCATGAACGAATATACACACACACACACACAAAAAAAAAGCATCTGTTTTCTGAGAAAACGGTTGGGGTGGACATGTCAAAGGTCGTGAGAAAGGACCCCATAAATTCTGTCTCCCCTGCACTGTTTATTCGACGTTCAACTGACTATTAACTAAGCTGAAAAAATTTCTCGATGCTCCATCGTGTTTCTTCTTGGCTGGCTGGGGGGGGGGGTGTCTCTCAGACCGCCCAAGCCATGAGCAGAAAATCGGCGATGTATTTACGGATCATAGACCTCCTGAGGGCGACCAACATTAACAGTCGAAGATAGCCGCCTCCCTGACCAAAATCGAACGGCTCTTTATGACGTCGACAACACAATGTATGTTTGATCTCTTTTAAACGCTATTTTTTGCTGTAATTTTTCATCGACCTATTTTCGACATTTCGACATCGGGAATACGTAATTTAAACGTGTGTGCGCTTGCTGGGATATGTTCCAATAGATCTCTATTTAAAGAAGAAATTAACTCCATATTTGAACAATGTTACACAGCTGGATATCCTTATCATATTATATTAAGAAAAGTTTTAATGATAGAATAAAGAAATTTAACTCTATAGAAGATGATCAAAAGAGTGTAAGATTAATATTACTACTACAACGTGTAGCTGTAGTGTTGCTAAATAAATTGTGAATCTAAATTAATTTGAGGAATGACTACAGCCATTCACTCTTGATTAAACCAAATAAAAAATATTTTCAAAAGAGTATGTTCCAAGAAAGATAGATTAGATTTACAAGAAACCCAGGGGGTTATGAAATGCATGTCATTTTTGAAGAAAATAAGTTACATAGGAACGACAAAGCAAAAAATAAAAGTGAGGTAGAGCATATTAATGATCTGAAACTCAACAAAGTACACACTTTCATGTTTAGCCCAAAAATCTAAAATAGCAATAGAATTCAACAATATTAGGAAAATTGCAGACTATAAGAGTAAGACCTATGTCCTTTTTTGGGAATCTTTTCAACAGATAGTGCTGTAAATGACATACACTTAATTCTGGTTAATGTACTCCTCAGAGTAAAGAGGAAGGCGGTGCGATGGATGATAGCTCTGTGTACATAGCCCTGTGTGTAGGGCCCTGTCTGAAATATATTTTAACACGCTTTTAGGTATATTTTAATTGTTTTTACTTTACATTTCTCTTATTTTCTGCAAAAGTTAATCAAGCCAACGATTTATTTGGAGCAAGAGTCTAGGAATAAAAATAAGTTCATTTTTAAAAAGCACTCTTTTATGTGAATAAACTTCTACAATCATCCATAAAGTGAGTCAGCTTTTTATGGGGGAAAAAAAAAAAAAAAAAAAAAAAAAGAGGAACAGGGACTTGAATTTGGATCTGCAGTATGAATGGTAGAAATTTTAATGAGTAGACTACACAGGACGCATGTTCAAGCTTCACTTATAGAAAGTTAAGTGAATTTACTTAAAAATTGAAACCTTAATTTAAAACTCTGCATGTCCATCTTTTTTCTGTTAGCCTATTTTGGTAAGGATTTAGAACAGTTTTGTTACAGAGATTGCGCCCTTTTTTTTCATTTTGATTGACAGACTTACTGTTAGGAAGGAAGAGGGAGTCACCACACATCAGTTCAAAATGATAACATTCGGAGCAACCTCCCCCCAGATATAAATATACTTATAAGCTCTGATCGAAAGAAAGGCCTCAGCTTTGTGCTCTCAAGAACAGAGCTGAAGTTTCACAGTGCTCCCAACACACACAATGACCCTAAAAGTACATCAGGTAGAGGTCAGAGTCTGGATGCAGTGGACAACTGCTCCACTCTTTTTCCAGCTAAATCCTTCACCTATTAAATCCGTCTTGTTTCTGATTATTGCTCTACTATAACACTGCCACTTGCATTTGGGCCTACCGTGTGGTTGTGGGTCTAGTTTTCTCCAGATGTAATGTGACTATGCTTTAGAAACCCTTAGAAAGTTCTATACTCAAGGCACTTTTACTATTTTCATTATTTTATCTACTTATCCAACCTAAATTTGAGTGGAAAGTAGTGGCTGGTGGTCCACTCACCTCACCAAAGGGGTCACCGGGTGACCTTGACTCAATTTCCTCAATATTTTTTCTCCACAATCTAAAACACGCGATTCTTGGCAAATGTCTCCAGGTTTAGAAAGGCAAATGTTGTGTGATTGCGTAAAGAAAAAAAAAATGCTTGCATGTCCCTTACAATAGATGCAGTATGACGTTAACCCTCTTATGCCCATGGTAGCAAATATCATACCATCCTTTAAATGCTATTTTTTACTGGAAAAAATGTTTTGAAAGTAATTTTGTAGTCATAAAACCATTAACTATACTTTTAATTAATAATAGTAGGAGTTTGGGTTCAAATAGGCCAGCATGAATGGATGAAAAATATTAAAATATTTTAGAAGTAACATGTTTATACTCTTTTGTTCTTCTTGCAACATGTTCCACTATCAAGTTTTTCTACTATTTTAATAATTAGGGGCCAAGGCCTCCTAGACTCTCTATACTCGCTTTTCGTATGAGGCATTCGGCCAATAATGAGGCTTATTCGTAAAAAAGGCATCATTTCAACAGACAAAGCCCAAAGATTGGATCCGATGTATATATTACCTTGCTTAAAAAAAAGCATGGCTTATTTTTTCCTTCTATAAAGGGCAGGGCACATTGGCACTTAAGAAAAAAGTGAAAGGAATGCAAGTAGAGCTTGAAGAATGCCAAACACTGCTGAAATGTCTGACACATGATAAGCATTTGCTGATTAGATTGCATCCAAAGAACTCCGAAATTAATGAATGCTTTAGTTCTTTGACTCTATGTGTTGTCTTGTGGTTGCCAATAGTGGCACTATTTCCTTACAAAAAGAAAAGACCCCTTTATTTTAACCTTTAACTTGAAGAACTTAACAAAAAATTCCTGTATTGAAAGAATTCATTACCAGTCATATAGCGATGTCTTATCTGATCAGATAGTACGGCTAGGATCCTCTTCTTTGGTTATGCTTTTATACCAGGCAGATTGTATATATACCAGGCAAGCACTCAATTCAATTCATTGGAGTTTGGAGGAACCAGCTGAAGAAACTTTACATCACCTTTTAATAGGGTGGATCCACAGGTACTCTAGGAGGAGGGTAACCAGAGCCTGATTATGACCGACGGGGGCCCCGGGCATTGATGAATTTGGGGGCCCCTTTCTATGAAATGTATTTTATTTTTCATAACATTTTGATATAAAAAATATATTTCAGAACAATATTTGAAATTGGGGGGCCCTTTCGCGTCGGGGGCCCTGGGCAAAGTCCCGATTTGCCCTTGCGATAATAAGGCCCTGAGGGTAAAATGGCCAGGACTCAAGAATGCTCAATAAAATTCAACCTATGTTGCAATAACCTCGATCTTCACCAATGCTTAGTCCATGTTGCTTGTATATTTTGTCTTTTTCACACTCCTGCCAACTTGTGGTTTTGGTGTGTGCATGGAAAAAGTGCCTTATTTTCCATACATGTACGGTCATGTGCCTTTTAGAAGAAACCACAGCTGTTGTTTTATTATGTTTTGCCTGAATTCTGTACTTTTAAGTGCAATAGACATTTGTGTAAGTATGTCTTGTTTATACCCCACAGGTGTTGCCTATAAACTTGAAAATGGTACCGAAACCTATTTGCTGATGAACGGTGTTCTGAAATGCAGTCTAGTTTGGGGGGTGTCAGAATCGGGTGATGTGCTTGTGCCAGACGATATAGAATCTTCATTAAGGTAAGCTGCTCTCATTTCCCCTTTCAGTTTTTTTTAAACTGGAGAAAAAGTGTTTTTTAAAGACTGAACTGCAGGGTGTCCACTGGCAACTGAAAAGGAGACTTTTGCTACTAAATTTAAGCAATATGGGATGCACTTTTAATTAAAAAATGATATTTTTGTACTGTTTTCAAATGTTTGGTGACTTTTCCTTACTCTAGACAACTAATTCAATGATCAGAAGAAGACAAGTTCTGTTTCTTATCATTATTACTTTTTTTTTTTTTTTTCCTTAGCCCTTGTCCAAAATCTCAACAGTTGTCACCCAATTTGACAACTTTTGACAAAATATCGCCAAATTGAGTCGCTGAATATGTTTCCAAATTGGAGCCCACCTTGGTGATAGCTCTTACAATGTGCAAGAAATCACCAAATCTTAATTCAAATTTTGTATCATAATTTCAAATTAAATAGGTTTCAAGTGCATCAAAAATTTATATATTTTACCAGACTTACAAGCAAGTCATGTAATTCACATCAGGTGTTTTTTAATTTTACAATAATGTGAACAATACACTTTTTCTACAGAAAAAATTCTATTGTTTTGACTACTTAAAAAAAAAAAAAAATGCTGGTGAGGCTGGTAATGGTACTGTTTTCCTCTCCAGATAGTGATGGATTCCCTGATGAACCACTTATTTCAGAAACCCAAGTCACTATTTCGACAAAAATAAATTTGCATCCAAAACCTATACTCATTTGTGGGCAGATGCAAGTTTAGAGGGTGAGCCCTTCAAGCCAATCCACTTATATTTCTCCACAGAACTGTTTAAAGTTCTTGTTTTGCTGAGGAACTGTGTGGTTCTAAAAACCCTTTTTCACAAACTGCTTTCAGCTGATTTATGAGGTTTTCCCAAATAAGCTGTTCAACTCTTCCCAGCAAAGTTGAAAAAAATTCCAACAAAACTGAGAAGTGTTTATGATTTCAGTTTATCTGTCTGTCTGTGCCCTCACTGACATTATTAGACATCCGTTTCTGCAAAATTTATCTATGTAAGTTTCATGTTCTGTACCATGTACCTTATTGAAAATAGTGTTGCTACAGTTATCATTTAGTTCTTTTACAGGAGCATGCAAAACGGTTCCAATACACGACACTCCATGTGCAATTATTGTCCCTATTGTATTTTACAGATATTCGTATAGTTCAAACAAAACAAAATAGATATGTGTTGCTAAGGATCTCAAAATGATACTGTTTATCAAAGGTAGTGTATATAGCATGTATACTTCTACAGTAGCACTGAAAAGAATACCAGTACTGGACAATTTATATAGCAGTTTAGTGATATTCATCTATTTCAAGCATAATATTATAAGTATATAGAGGTTTATAACAGTGCACTTTTCATGGAAAGGTAGGGAGTAACATTGGATGTTCTTTTACAGGGTCTAGCAAAGTCATGCTATCAGTGATAAGCAGCTTTTTTGTGGTGATCTTCCAGGGTGACTACAGATCAGGGTATCCAAGAACTTATCCATCTGAAAAGTCAAAGAAATTCATAAAAATACCTAAAAATCAGGGAGTTTGTCATTTTTGCCTCTAATGCAATCATTTTATTGCCAAACAGGCAAATTTTAGCCAATAGTGGATGCCCTTGTTTGTTCTCTTGTAATCTGAATCTTACCAAGTAGACATTCACAGCAGCCCTTCTGCAGTGAATAAGGACTTGCACATAACCATCGCTAGTCTTGCAAGCAAGGCATGCATGTAGCACATGCGAGTATGGTTTGTTTTGCCATCCCACTCACTTGTTCAGCTAAATTTTGTTTTTAAATTTATAAAATTCTGAACCCATGTTTTAGGAATAGAGTGTGATTTATTGACTTGTTTTTACACCTGTTGGGTAAGCATGCCATGAAGTCTGATTCAAACATGGAAGAATATCATAATATAATGAGTTATAAAAATTTTACTAAAATCGTCATAAAAATTAGAGAAAAGTCAGGGAATGCCTTTTCTTTTAAATTTCTGTAGCCACCCTAGTTGGACAATGATGATACTCAAATGGCTCCCAGAAAAGACAGTTATTGGTAAAATGTTTTATATTGGATCCATTTGGCATGATTTATCTTTGAAAGAAATCTTTAAACCAAGTCCAATCATGAGCTATCACTCAAAGAGGTAGGATGAAGGGTACGATACTCATACCTACTTCTCTGAATGTTTTATGAATTTTAACTAAACATATTTTAAAGTTCACATTTAAGAAATACAAACATATATGTTTTATGAATAGATATTTCATTTTATGAAAATGCTTGCAAATATTGTTTGTTTTGTAGTGAATAAAATACTTTGTAAAATAGAGAGATATTTTTTATAAATGAAAGGTATCTGTAGGCCTGAAAAGTCAGGGAAATGTCATAAATAGTGAAAGGAATATTAAAAATGAATATGTAAAAACTAAAGATCCATATAAGATACAGTAGAAAATGCAAAATCGATCTGTTCTGTTTCAGTCTGTAAAATCTGTACTGTCTGTTCAATATGTATACTATATATACATGGGCGCCGGCAACATAGGGCAAGGGGGGGGCGATCCCCCCTAGATTTTTGTATGCAGTGTTTTCCCTTTCTTTTTTGCTCTTTCCAACATGGTAACCATACGTTGAAGTAGTTTTTTCCCCCTCTTGAGTAGTCTTTGCCCCCCTCTGGAGTAGCCTTTGCCCCCCCTGGGAAATATTCTTCCGGCACCCATGTATATATAAATTATACATTATGGCCTATGGATGCAAATCATTTAAAGTGTGCTAGTAACTATTCTAGATGGGGCTAATAAGTTCAGATTGGGTTTGTATATTACAGGTCACTGTCAAATAACCTATATAGATTTTTAGTGCATGCAGGGATTATAGCTTTTGTACAGAGCTACAGAATTTAAAGTGCACTAGTATCTGAGCACTGCACTGGATAGAGTTGAATCCAATTTATTTAAATGCTTGGTAAAGATCAAGTGTACAGAAAGTTGAGTGGAGTCGCTCCAGATTTTTTTTTTCTGTTTTTTGTCTTTGTTGAGTTGGGGTGGGGAAATGGAATAATTTTCCTATCATGATCCAAAATCCACGAAATTCTAAAACGTATTCAGTGCCTGGAACCAAGCTGTACAGATTTTGAGTTTTCTGTACAAGAAAATGGTCAAATGTTATGAATGTAGCTCAAACATTTTAAGACTGTCTTAATAAAAAACATTTAAATAGATTCACCTTCCATAAGTAGTATCTAGATAACACATTCGTCATTACATAAGAGGGTGCACTTAGTCTCTGCTGGGTATGGATCTTGGGAGGAAAATGGATGTTCGATTTTCCTTTCTCCCTATAGTCATCCCTTCATGGATCCATACAGTCATTTCAAAGTACAGTTTCATGTTCAACCACTTGGATTTCCTTTGAAAATTTCTACTGGACACACTCAAGATAAATGTACTACATACTGTTTATATCCTATAATTCACTTCAGTAGCTAGGTTATTACTTACTGTACTGTTATTGTTTATAAAGGCTGACCACATTGTGGAGACAGATGCTCCCTTTAGTTATGCCGATGGGTAAAATTGAATGATTTCAATTTTAAAGGGCCCAAATGGGAAGAAGATGAACTTAGCTCCGGATCTCTTAATTTTAAACCCATTCCTGATATGAAACTAGCACCAGGATGAGCACTTCCCCTCTCCTGCTCCCCTCAGAATTATCATTTCTGCAGGGAGGACATTAGAGCTTTGACAGATTTTACACAAACCCTATCCTTTTAGCATACATGGTACCATATCAGTCCAGGCGAGAGAGGAGTAACACTACCTAACACTGACGAAGATCAACAGTGCTTCCCTTTCAGTGTTCTTTTGAGAACTCAAATCATAGTTTTTAAGATTGCAGTAGAGCGTGGATAACCCGGACATAGAAGATCCTTACTGGTGACAATCCAGACAGAAAAAATCTAGATTGTAGATAATTTGGATTAAATTTTGGTAAAAAGAAACATGATATATTGATAAGGATGTACATACTTTATATCTTTTTCTTTCATTAAAATACATTATAAGTCCATATTAATGAATGGCTTTATTTATCTCATCCAATTATTTAACCACTAAAGTGAATTATTAAAGGTTTGAATTAGCAAATTTTCTTTTTGTTATGAACTCAAACAACCCTTTTTGGTTCTTTAAGGAAATCCAGACATTTTCATAAACCGGATAAAGTCCAGCTACAGTTAATCCAGATTATCAATGCTTTACTATATCTGTAAATTTTGAGGGCAGTTGCAATAAATTGAAACTATAAATTAAAAAAAAAACAGGTAACACGCCTGAAATAGGTACAAGAAGTCGATTAAGTGTCAAATAAAAAGGTCACAGAAATAAAATTTCTGATATCTCTAGAAACACTACACAAATGATCACAAAACTTTTTTTTATTTTCTTGTTCAATTGGTTTGTAGGTCTCCAAAAGGCACTTGTGTTTGAATCTTCATCATTTAGTTTTCATTCAGATCGATTCTTTGCATTTCTGAATTGTGTCATTTGTACAAATTTCTGCTGGAAAAACAAGTTTAAAATTGATTTCTTTTCACTATACATGATTGATAGATATATTAATGATATTGTACTATTAAAATGCCAGATAAATTTTTTGTTTATTCCATCTAGAAAAAATAAAACATCAGGTGCACTTTCTCATTTGAAACGGGGTAAGTTTTCAGACATAGTCAAAATGAAACAGTGGATCAAGAAATCCAATCTGGATCCCCTCAACCCCGAAAATATTGGACTCTCTAAGCTATTTCAGGTAAGACCTCTCGGATTAAGAATGTTTGGTCATATCTTGACTACCTTTGTCTGGATTTAAAATGTTTTTTTTTTTTTTTTTTTAAAGGATCGCATAGAGTTTCCATGTGAAATTTTCTCTGGTGTCTGTTGACATTGGTGTCTCTATTATGTTGCTAATAACAAATGTTCTTCCAGCTATAGCAGAAAATAGCGACAGAAATTGAATTATTTAAATTATTTTACTTGTCAAATAAAAGTTATTAGTATTTTGAGAAATGCTGTATTTGTTTTAGTTTTAGTCATTTTTATTGGATTGACCAGAATACAGTATGTACTTACCCACATAATGTTTTATTTTTTTCAAATATGCTTCACCCATTGCACATTTGTGTAATTGGTTTACAGTATCTATTATATAAATGTGAAAGTTTGTCTGATTGTTTGTTTGTTTGCCCGGGAACTCCTCCCCTCCGACCAATCGGCTTGAAATTTTGCACAAATATGTAAAACGACATAGAATAGCCCATAGTCAACTTTAAAATTCTGAAAATCCACCTGTTTCCTAATTTTTAACGATTTTTTGCAATTTTCATTGTACAAAGCTACTCAAATGTCCGATTTGAGCATATTAGTGAGCATAGTTGACAAAGTTAGATTTGTTTATTTATTACCTTCAATAATTCAAGTGAGATTGACTTCATTTTGATGTCCCGAGTGTAAAAATGCATTAGAAATTCTAACTAGGTTAACTAGGTTTTACAAAAATTACACCACGAGCGAAATAATAAACTTCCACCTTATCAGATGATGTAGAAAAGTAAAACAACCTATATTTTTTTTCTTCTTCATTCACTAATTCATGTTAGATATTGCAACTGAGAATGATGTCATTTTGACGTCATGAGTTTAAAAATGAGTTAGAAATCTAATTAGGGCTGGGATGCAGACCTCTATTGTCTGTCTTTATAAACCAGTTTTATTGATGATTCCAGTTTGTAACCACTTAACAGTTTCGTTTTTCTGCCATATTATGTCCAAAAATAAGCACATTTTTTATAAACAATTTTGTATTCAAATCGATTGTATAAACTCAAATCCGCAGTCAAAATTGTTACAAGTATTGCATTTAGTAATTTATTTTAAATTTTTAGTTAAGCGAAAAAATGGCATTTTTACTTAAAGTTGGCTTTTTTCCGAACAACTAACTGAACTGTAAAGAACATTTTACAGGAATGGAAGCGAGAGAAAGAGCATGCAATATTTTAATGCTTACATTTTATTTCAAAAATCAGCTTTTGTATAGTAAATTTTAAAGCATGGAGATAAACAAAGTCCAACATCACAATCAGGACAAAAATATCTTGTTTCTCTTCTGATTCGTTTTCCGCTCTCGTTCCGTTTTGAGCAACACACAAAACATTGCCTCGTCGGTCTCAATTTCTTTTCGGTGGCAGGAATCGCTTCTAAAAAGTGTCTTTCCGTCAATCGTAAAGGATTGGGCAAAATTCCTGGTCATCCTATTCTTTCATTTACTGTTCCATGCCTTTCAATCAAGCGATCAACTAAATCTAGTCTAAAATTCAAATGGGAGTATTTTCCGCCGTGCTTCTGGTACAAAACAAAAGCATTCCACAGTGATATATCAAAAAGGTGAAGAATATTTTTTTGTAGTATTTTTTTCCTCTCTTCTTTATGATGGGATAATTGGTAAGATGTTGATCTAGTCTGTCTACGCTCCCATTGTATTGTTATATTCCATTACTACTTGTGGTTTTTTTCTGACCTCATCATTGTGAGATGGCACTTCAATCATTTCGGGATTATGTATTGTAGATAAAAGACTGACAACCTTCTTATCCATCCATTTTATGATACACACTTTTCCTCTTTGGAATGCACGGACTTAACCTTTATTTAGTTTTTTTTTATTGCAGTTCCTTTGGAACGTCTTTCCTGTTGAGTTTGAGTGTTCCATACAAATCTGTTTGTTTGCTAAGAAGGATATCTGCCAGTTCTGGAGATGTGTAATAATTATCTGTCATTAGGCAATATCCTTTATTCAATAGTGGCTGCATAAGTGTCATCACAACTTGAGATGACTTGCACAAATATTGGTAATTATTATCGAAAAGTGTGTCTTTTCCAGTGTATATAATAAATTGATATACATAACCAGACTTTGACTCGCATAACATAAAACTTTTTATACCGAATCGTGATCTCTTTAGTGGTATATATTGCTTCCAGTGCAGTCGTCCTTTGAAGAGCATCAAGCTCTCATCTATTGTTACATCTCTTTCAGGTGTCATGATTTCTTGATAACGTGCATTCAAGTGTTTTATTACAGGCCACAGTTTTTGTAATTTCGGACACTCATGTGTTTTAGCATCAAATTTTGCATCATTGGAAAAATGTAAATATCGATGAATTAGGTGAAAACGACGGTAAGACATAATTTTTGAGAAAAATGGCGTTGAAGTTGAATGTCGCCTACTCCAATATAGTTCAATATCAGGTTTTTTTACAATCCCTTGTAAAATATTCAATGCAAAAAACACTTGAATTTCATTTTTTGATGTTGGTTCCCACTTTTTTGCTCTACTATTTCTTCGAAGATTACAGTTTCGAATACTTCGATCTGCATATTTGTTGGTTTCCAAAACTATCACTTCAAGTAGGTTATCATCGAAGAAAATATCAAGAAACTGTAGAGTTCCATCACTTACATCAATATTCAAATGGATAGCAGGATTCGCTTTGAAAGGAAATCTTGGCGGTAATGGAGGAGGATTATTGATATCAATTTTGCAAAAGTTCCGAACCTGAGTTAGGTTATCCGAACTTTCCCTTTCTTCGTCACTAGAGAAGTCCGATAACGAACTTTCACAACTTCCAGAATCATTTAGCGAAATTTCCGATTCACTATCTGATCCAATAGCAGAATTATATTCTGTAATAAGCCGCTCACTATAACTCATTGTAACACAAATTGAGGAAAGAAAGTATTCGCAACGCGTGATACAATTAACTAAATTTGCACTTTTTCCCGCGTAAAGCAGTAAAACCAGATGAAACCGGTTTACACTTATTTTGAAAGCCAGTCTTTACTGGACAACTAGAGCCATCTATTAGAAGCAATGGAAACTAAAAAAATGAGAAAAAGCCGGGCAAATCAGTGGATCGGCGTAAAAAAACATGCTGCCCGAGCGGCGCTCGGGCAAATCAGAAAAGTCCCCTTTCGCTGCACCCGAGCGGTGTTCGGGCAAAACTGGTAAGTGGTTAAACCAATAATAAAACTAGAATCAGTCAATAAACTGATTTCTATGACGGTAAATAGAGTCGGAATCATATTCTGAGTTAAAAGGATTTGACGTAAAAATTTACTATTATAAAAACCTAAAGTATTTTGTTTAATGTGCAAGCTACCTTTGGTGATTTTTGTATACTATGATTTTTCAGCCACCATTATAACAAAGGGAAACTTGCGTTTTTTAAAATCTTGAGAAATTCGAATGTCGCCTAAAGGTGAAAAATATTAATTAACATAATACATAGTATTCGCTATTGTTTTACGACAGTGGTCATATGTATTCCCAAAAATCGTGCAAAATGTTGCCAAGTTTGGACGACTTTCAGCGGTATATATATTGAATTCCACCAATTTAGCAAGCTCTTGCAGAAAAGTTACATCATTAGCAAAAAAGCTCCGGAAAATATTTAAAATACCGATTAACTAGGAATAAACCCAACATCTCTCAAATTAACTTTAATAAGTTCTGTTGCAAGTGAGACATTTCCAAAGTCGTATGGTTGAATATTACTCCGTTTGTAAACTATTGCGAGAAATAACCAGACTCAACTACCGGGGCCAGAATGTGACATCATAAATTAAAAGTTGTGTGAAATTTGTTAACTCTGCAGCACAGTTTAACGTCCTATTTGCAATTTGAGCTATTCTAAATAGTTCCTCGAGGTTATACAGCTTTATGTTTTACACAAGACAACCATGGAGGTAAATATTCATATTGGGACAGGTTGGATATTTTCCACCACGCCGAGATGAAGTATTTTGTGGTGCTAAATACATGAGACTGACAAGACTTATGCTTAAAAATATATGGAGAGCTGTTTTAATGGCAATGCATGCATTGTAATGAATCATCAAAGAGTAGAAAGGCACCATTGGTTTAAAATACCTAATCGGTTTCTTTAGATTGAGCATTAAAGAAAGAGAAACGAAGATATATAATATTAATATAATTAATAGGTAGTAAGTAATAGTAGATTTGCTAGATTAATATAGATTAAAGCACAGTATAGCACGTTAATAAATGTTTCGTGAAATTAAAAGTGTTCTATTCATCATTTTTCAATGTGCGTGATCGACTTACAACTAATTAAACTATAAACCTGCATTGCATTAATATATCTGACGGTAGTTTCAAAAAGGGACTACTTGAATTTTTTTTTTTTTTTTGCACATGTACGATTATTTTTTAGGAAAATATTCGTTTCCTATTGTGGGATGAACAGGCACACAGCTAGTAGTTGAATATTTACTGATTATACTTGATTTTTTTGTCAAGCTTTAAAGGAACCCATTTAATACACTTCCAGTATCATCTAACAGAAGGTTCATAACTATGTTCAAGTGTCTCATACCAAAAAGAAGAAGAAAAGGTTTTAGCAAAATTGTGTTTTATAGAGGCTTTTTGGCTTTTACAGGAAATAGGGCAGGATGTCAACAATTGTGTTGAAGACAAAGAATCATCATTTGATGTTTGCTCGATGGAAGATATAGAAAATGACAAACGCTTCCAGTTGTTGCTGTTGAGAAGCCAGGACATTTCTCAGTTCAAACACCTCAGGATGATTCCGTGCAACCAGGAAGATTTGAGTGAAGAAATGCTTCTGGTACACTCTATCCTTATTTAAATGGAACTGTTTTTTTTTTTTTTTTTTGTCAGACAAAATTTTGCTGCTTCATGTGCAGGGTGGCCATAATTAAAGTAGAAATGTTTAGAGCCTGATTGGGAGAAAACTGTCCGGGCCAAACTGAACCAAATTTACAGTAAATGCTAATAGATGATAAGGTTATGGATTGATTTAAAAAAAAAGGGGGGGGGGTTGCCATATTGCAGATTTCAGTCCAGAAATTTATATTCACAGTTCAAAGTGATGGTTCAGTGGTAATTAGATTCAATCCAAACTCAATGTTGGAGGCTGGTCTGTTACATTTATATATACATTTATTAACATTTATTGCTATATACATTTTAATGATTTAACATATTCAGTAAATTGAATGCTTTTCACAGACCTACAAGCAGAAATCCGTCTGCCTTGTAAAGAGTCTGCAGTGCAATCCAAGTGCCATGTTTTCACGGTCTCAAAGGGGGGAGGGGGGAATGCATCATGTGATATCATCACAATGCATTTGGCTCTGAAACGGAAGCAAATTCCGTAACACACAACTAAGGGCAAGTGTCAACATCTATTTTTGGTGTAAAATATACATAGAAAGTCAAAGTTAACATTTACTAGTCACTCGCAAAGCACGATCCCATAAAATTATTATAGTGAACTTTTAACAGGAAAGTACGATCCTAAAAATGTAGCACATTATACATTTATTTACATTTCCAACACATTCTGTTTATTTCCTTATATCCTCTGTTTCACATAAGTATCAAAGTTCACTAATTTCTCATTTCTCAGTTCACTCAATTCATCATACTATGTAACAATACCGTCAACATCAGCTGACTAAAATAGGTTTTGTATTACCAACTCTTTTCTCCTTGAAAATCTGCCTATTTGCTGCAACACATAACTATGTATGAAAGTCATTGCTAAAATGTAAAATGCAAAGGTGAATGTAAAATTTGGGGTCAATATGAAAATGCTTGTAAAATGTTAACTTTCTGTATTTTCTATGCATATTTCACCCCAAAAGTGGACCTTACATTGCTATGTTGGCCCCTGGTGGCAAAAAAACTTTTTTTAAGTTCAAAAACCCCTTTCTAATGAGTACTTACTCCAAATTTGGTTCAATGAGTCTGACATTTTCCTCACAATTTGGGCTCTAAACACCTCTACTGAATTACGGTCATCCTGTATATTCTGGTGAAATAGGAGGTCATTCTGAACAGTGTTTTTTTTTTCTTTATAAACTTTTCAAAAATGAACTTTCATTATAGTCGTCATTCTATAATTATGTGATGGGTATAGTAAAATGTTGTGTTGTGCTGAAGAGTTAAATTTCAGTGAATGACATAAAACAAAAATAGAATATAAATTCAGCAAATTTCACAACCCAGGCTCTTAACAATCACATCCTTATGTGATGGTTGTCAAAATTTCATGTCCAAAAAACTGCATTTATTGAGTCTTAGGAAATGACTTATTTAAAAAAAAGGTAGCTGAAGTAAAGTATTACTAATAATGACAGTGCAGGATGATCAATAATCATCAAGAAATAACATATAAAAGCACCAATACAAAAATTTAATTAGCAGATCCGTTTTGGCATGTATCACATTTTGTCGTCATTGCTTGAATGAGAAAGGCAAAATTTTGCTCTGCTTTAGGGAACGCTATCCCGATCCCATGCCAACGGGATTCTGCTGGGTCCAGCACATATGTTTGTGAGATTAGTCTTGCAGGATTAAAACTAAATACTTTTTTTATTACAATTTCATGCTGCCTTCCTAATCACCCACTGGACAAAAATTTTTGCATAGGTATGTATCTTATCTAACAACACATGAATCAATAATTACAGATTTTAATTTTTTAATTATCTTCCAATGAGAGTCTGGATCAAACATTCTAGTCTAAATTTTTTCGCTAACTTTCCAGTCTCCAAATGAACTGAAATATTTCATATTAATTTATCTTTTGGCAAGTAATCATGATTCAATTATAAAAAATTTTCATTTTAAATTTTAATATTTTAATTCAAGCTTTTAATTATTTTACTAAACTTAAATCAAGACTAGATTGTCCAATGAATCAAATGATTCATTGGACTTATTCAATTTCTTTCCTTTTTCAAACAACTAATAAAATGACATTAAGTATATTAATATACCTATACATTTTACATTTCTGTAATTTATTTTCTTTACATCAAATTAAACTTCATATTACAATTCCTTTCTTTTTCTTATTTCTCTCAGTAATCCGTTATTGAACTAAGTCTAAGCTTGATGGAAATACTCATCTGAAGTTTGTTGAGCAAAGTTCACATGTGAGATCCAGCATTACAGCCAGATCACTAAACTTTAATCCCAAAATCCCGCAAAACCAAAAACAGTGAGGGACTGCATTCTCAAATCATCAGTGCCCTAGAAAAGGGTGATGAAAACAAAGAAAAGGGGATAAAGATGAAGAATAAGTGTCAGTGATCATGGGCACTCATACCTGTGGACTGGGAGGGGGCCATAGTAACACCCCCCCCCGGACAGCTCCCATATAGTAATGATTTAAGTACTGGTGCAGTAGTGCTTCGACGCTAAATATTGTATCTTTTTGGGGCAGAACTCTTGACTTGCCCCTCCCCCCCCCCACAAACAATCATGTGGCGCTCGTGCCAGTGATGTCCTTAAAAGATGAACTTAAGTTTATCGTGCAAAATTATATGGGTCCCTCAGGGTTTCATACAAAAAAAAAAAAATGTCAAGTGCTTTTGTATTTTCTATCAAAATTAAATCAAGACTAGGAAAACAAGCAACTCTTTACGTTGTCTTTTTTACATTCTTCTTTATTATCAACTAAGATATAACTTAGTATATTATTCTGGATAAAATAATTTTCATTTTTCTGTAAGTTGTGTAACTAATTATTATTATTAAACTTCATAGTGCTTAAAATTTTACTTTTTTTCCTACTTTTCTCTGTTGAAATGAATTCTGAGTCAATGAAATGTCAATCACTGATTGATTTGTAACTGCCTGTACTTGTATTTATCTGTTAATTTTTTGCAGTGGTGATGCGCTAAAGTATAGTGCAGTGTTATGTTGTTGCATGTTTTATTTTTAATTTCTTTTACGTTCAATAAATAAAGTGCTAATTATTTAAATTTGTTGTCATGGATGACATTTCAAAACATTAGGGAGCATAATTTATTTATTGTTATTTTTTCACTTATTATTATTTTCATTTATTATTACATTTTCATTTAGAGTTTAAAATAGGATTGAATGTACTTATTAAAATCTGATGATATTAAAACATCATTTTGATGAGTGAATTTAAAAATGGAACAATTCAAAAATTATTTCTCAAAAATTTTTTGTACATGTGAAGTTTCTTTGAAAAAATAAAACACCCCTCAAAAATCCGTAAATTATGTTACAAAATCTAAACAAACTATTTTTGAAAGAAAATTTTCTTCTGTATCTGATGATATAATTATTGTTTTTCTTAGAGATGCTATTTCCACTACTATCGTTGGTTATCAGTGAAAAATCTAAAATATTTAATAAAAAATTTTTTAGGCCAAATTAAAAAAGAAATTGCTTGAAGTTGTGTAACTTCTTGTTTAGAACTTCCTATGTACCAAACACACACATAGACATCTTTTTTAATAAGTAAAGATCGGTTATTTAGCTATCAGAGGCAGGATAAGGCTGAATAGAATTCATATATTTATGTTTTTTTTGTTTGTTCTTTTCTAATGGTGTGTGCTTGGTAACAAGGCTGAAAGTATTTGTCACTTTATTATAAAAGTGCCTAGTGGTTGGACCAATGTTGCCTCCTATGAAGGGACAGACAAAATCAGGGCCGGTTTTAGGAGTAGGCGGTTGCCTACACTTGCGTTTTAATCGAGGGGCACCAAATTTAACTATTTTTTAGCATTTCCCAACATTTTCTTACATTTTTTTTGGGGGGGGGGGGATTTAGATTTTAGATGGATGTACTGACCGCCACTATTATATAATCAAATTCTTAAACACTGGTCTTACAAATACTTTAAAACATTTCTAAAATCTTAAGTCATATTATTGTCACAGTAAGCGTTCTTTGCATCACTTTGTATTTCATTCTCGAAAAATGTCCAGTTGTCCACTGCATGTCCAGACCTCCAGGATAGGCTAAATTATCCCGCACATTATCGGAAGGGATGCTCTTTGAACCTGTTGATTCACTTCCTCCGATAATTATTTTCAACTGTCACTGCCACCTACTGCAGTTCTGATGTACTTCAAAAGAAATGCCACAAAAAAATGTACGTCAAAAGGAGCAACTCTTATTAATTTTGTGCAAGACATGCAAAATCGATTTCTTGAAATCTTTCATCAACTTTGCGAAAAGGAAAAATTTTGATTTTGACTTCCCTACATTAACAAAAATTTTAGATTTAGACAGTTCTGCACTCCTGTAAATTAAAGCTGTGCGATGATTCAGCTTCCCAACTTAATGGAGGGGGTTAGTGTATTTTAAAAAAAAAAAGTTCATTTGACTGAAACATATAGTCTACAATGAAGCGACATGTTTCCTGTAAGCAATATCTTTCTTTTTCGGAGCCGGAGGGGTATAAAGCTATAAAGGCCTCCCTATCTCCTTCCCTGGATTTGCTTCTGCCAGGAGTACCCAAAAAATTCCAATACATTATTCTCTATGGATAGTCATTATTTTAAAGCTTATTTCAGAGATATTCTTCTAATTTCAAACAAAACGAAATTGATATACATTGTTAAAGACTGCAGAATAATGCTCTCCATTTAAAATAGTGAATGCAGCATTTACAGTTCTTTTTCAAATATCGGAAAGTCTTTTATAACCTACAGCTTTAGTATGATTTACCTTTCTCTTTTTAATTGACATAGCTTAAAGAGAAAGAAAGCAACATTATATTTTGTTATGAGTCCCTATTCTTAATATTGAGAGATGATAATTCTTTAGTGTCCAGTATTTTATAAAATATTGCATATTATATGCATTTAAACATTTAAAATACACATTTCAATATTTAATAAGGTATTCCAGTTGCTTTTCTGATTGTGAGGAAGTGAATGGGAGAAAAAATGAGAGGGAGCATAAAATCAGATCTCGCCTGTGCCTAAAATATGCCTAAAACTGGCCCTGGACAAAATGATACCCAACCAAGCCATGCTGGGAATCAAAGCCAGACCCATGGTGTGGTAGAAGGGTCCTTTAGCCACAACAGACCCTGTTGACTTAATTAAAATAGGCTCGTGAGGGTAAATTACACTTATGGAGAAACGGAGAAAAAATTTCTGTATGGCTTGTGTAGTGAGTGTCTTTATTCGCGAGTTTGCTGTGTGAAATATCCTTCTAATACGGGTCTATGTGTTTTGTTTTACAGTGCCTAAACCAAGAGACGGAAAGCAATCACCTGAAGAACCTGGACAACAGTGAGCGTGCTCAAAGGGAGAAAGCCAAATTGCTCATGCAGAAAGTGAGTTTCATTTGAAAGTATCTCTCCTTCATTGGTTTTGTCCTTGGGTATGCTTTATAAATTTGAGAATATCAAACACACCTGAGAATCCAGCTTGCTGAGCATCTTATGCAGAGGAATAACTAGACACATGCTACATGTTTGGCAGCTAAGAGTGAAGTGAGAGTTTATTCGTTATGAAGTGTAAGCAGAAGCTACACAGTGGTCCTGCCATCTAGTGGTGGTATTTAAAACTAGCAATTTCAACCAAGTTAGAAGAATAGAAACGGAGACGTTCATCTTGATGTATTGGATTGTTGTAAACACGATAAATGCATCTACTGAGGTTTACATGTAAGATTCCTTCATTTACTTTTTGTGCATTGATTCAAGAACACTCTCGGCACTATTTAAAAAATGTGAACCATCTAAGAAAACTGTAGGTGCTTATTTAGAATTAAAGCTGTAAACTATTTTTTGAAGGGGTTTTTAAGCATAACACTACAGGTACTATTGATATCCTTCTGATTTGTTGTTTCATTCAACTGTATTTTTTACATAACTTATCCTGTTACATTTGCTTCAAAATCTGAAAAGAAAAATATTCGCATTATTTGCAGCCCCAGGAACAGATTATAAAATGATTCTCCCATCATTGAATTTCAGTTTTGCAAGATTTAAAATTAACATTACAGACAAGTGCAGTGTGAAAATCATTGTATGCAGAATATATTTAGTCAATAGCATAGAGCTGCCAACTCTTCCTGTTTTTCACAAAGACTTCCCGACTTAGGCCATTTCTTCTGTCTTCCTGCAAGAAGATTAAGTGTTCCCCCTTTTTTAGCTTTCCTGCCATCCTCTTTTATTTACTAATTAAATTTAAAAAAAAACAGCAAATGAATATTTTTTCAGCTAGAAGCATTAGAATTTCAATTTAATTCCCATTTTGAGCACACCCTTTTCGAAATGTAGCAGTCCTTTTCATCTTCTTGCTAGGTGGGGATTTTTTTTTTTTTTTTTTTTTTTTTTAAGAGCACTTCTTTCCAGGTTTTCTTCCATTCATTCAATTTAAGCCTTTCCCTTTCTCATTCAACAGTACTTCTATGCATGCCAGAATGGTGACATCAAGCAGCCTTAATACATGTCTGATACATGTCTGCAAGATGGAAATATCAAAATCTGTTACAGTAAGAGACCATACAAAGAGGACTGTTGAGCAAGTACTAAAAATATAATTGTGCTAGAATTAAATATTCAGGAATCAAGCATTGTTCTAGATGATTTTTTAATTACAAAATTAATTATTAAATGCTACAAATGATTACGTCCAAAACAAGCAGATGCTTCTTGTATCCAACCGTTCACAGAAATGAGCAGATAATACCAGCCTGACATTCTTTGTTGTTAGTACAGTGTAAATTTGATTGGAAAAATCTTCCTGTTTTTCAGTTCTTTTTTTTGTATGCACTGATCTTCCAGTTTTGGGGCAAAATAGGTTGGCAGCTATGCGATAAGAGTTCCATCAGGACCAAAGAAAATATTATTTTAGGCAAATTTATCATTGTAGATGTAAAGGTATCAATTAAAAAAGACTAGACTACTTTTAGAAAATGATTTTGGTCCAGAAATCGAACAGTCAGTAGATTGATTTTAAATTTCAGTATGTTTTGAATGCTGGCCCATCTTCATTTAAGTTTATTATTTATTTTTTTGATCTTATATACAAAAATCATGTGAAGACACTTGGTAATCATTAAAGAAATATTTAAATCATTGTGCAATTGCATTCTATGTATCCCCTATGAAAATCAATTTGTTTCAGAGTCACATTCGTTCGCTAAAGTTAGATCTATATCCCTATCCACCTGTAGGATGCATTGCATTCAACAGATGCCTGTGACGTACCTGCCAATTTTTGTGGGCCATCCATACAATTTACATTTTCTGTTTCTAATTTATTAGTCTACAGATCGTTAGGGCAATTTTTCAACATTCTGAATCCTTTCGATTAAATTTCTCTTTATTAGTATTGATCTACCAGCTTGCTCAGTTCTGAGGACATCACTGTTTTTCTACCTCATCATTTAGGAGTGTTTGGGGTTCTGAAATCCAGAGTCTGTCACCAAACCATTCTTGGAATTACGTTTTTTTTTTCTTCTTTTTCAAGATTTTTTTCATTTTTCTTTCTTGGAAAGTTTTGAATAATAAATTTTTCTTTACTTAAATTAAATTGTTTTAAGATAAAAAAATGTGTTTGAAGCATTCAAGCATCAGAACTTTCACAAAACTGAAAATCCATGTTTTCTGTTAACTCTACAGTGCATACTGTAGCCAATTGGCTACACTATCCTTTTTCCACTAGCCACTTTTGGCAACCAGTTTTGGCCGTCGATGGCCGCTTCGCTTCCAAAATGTGCAACCTAGAGCACACTTGCCGCTTCGTGACTGGCTTATGCAACCTACGGCACACGGTCCTCTTCGCAACCGAAATTTGCAATCTGCGGGTTGTTTGATGGCTAGTAATTATAGATTTACAACAACAACAAAATAAATGACACCAAATTAACCTAAATAAAAGCTATGAAATCCAACAACGTTGAAATAAAAATCCATCCAGTTAAATGAATTCAAAATTAAACAAATGCTTATGACAGAAACATATGTCACCAAAAACAATCTGAAACACTCAATTAAACACTTCAAAATTAAACAAATGCTTATGGATTTATGACAAAAATAAAACAAATGTCCCAAAACAATCAAAATAAAAGTTACGATCCAACAATGTTGAAATCAAAATGCATCTGTTTAAACGAATTCAAAATTAAACGAACGTTGTCACCAAAGCAATCTAAAACACTCAAACACTTTTAAAATAGGATTCACAAATGTCACGCCGTTAACATTTAAAAACACTCGGCTGAGAGCAATGGAAAAAAAAAAAAAAAAGGGAAAGGCTTCCACAAACAACAACAAATATGTTTTTCTCATCTCAAAGAGTGTTGCCAATTAGCGTTGTGCAAACAAAATTTTATACATTTCCTATAAATTTGCCCAAAATTTATCAAATTTTTCAGTTAAATTAAGGTGACCATATTTTTGAATCGTAAAATTGAGGGCTGTCCCCAAATTTGAAACAAAATTGGGGACATCTTCCAATTAATGAAATAATTAACAGTAATCTAATTAAAGGACAATGTCATAATTAAAAATTGTCACCAATTGCTTGTCATGCTAAAGGAGTATTTTCACCAGTATATGACGTCATCTAATCGATCTATGTCAGGGATTATGAATGAATCCACACTCGGCACTTTGCGACGGAGTTAACAATATAATTCATAGATGTCACCACCTCTCGTCAATCTCGTTTTCCTCAGTTAAAAACTGTCTTTGCAGTGCAACATGCAAAAGGAGTATTTTTGCCAGTGTCTATGACGTCATCTAATCGATCTACACCAGAGATTATGTTCCGTGATTTTTTTTTCAAGGAATTCATTTCAATTTTTTTCAAGGAAGGTGCGAGGAACGAGTCATTTGCTTTCATTCTGTGTTTACTTTTTCAAGGCGTGATATCTTGCTAGATATTTAGATTTCAGAGAAGCTGCAAGTTTAAGAAAGGTCAATTTTTTAGAGATCTTTCGAACTGTATAAAAAATTTTTGCTTTTAGTCAGAGATAAAAATGCCATTTTTATCAAAATTTCAACATGGTGACAGATGCACCGGGGCCATGAGTCGAACCCAGCAGCGTTATATACTGGACTTTTATTATTTAGATAGTAAAGAGAAAAATTTTTTAGTCTTAATCACTGATTCCCAATGGGCTCCAGGTGAATCCCTTGGGGGTCTATGAATCTTTTAAAGGGGTCTATAGTGTTCTAAGGGGTCTATTGCTGGTCGATGATAAATTTTTCTGTTTTAAAATTTTTTATTTGAATTTTAAGAAATATAACTGATAGATAATAATATCTGTTTAACTATTTATAAATAGAATACAGATTTTCATTTGCGATGTCATTCACATATCAAAAGCCAAGACTGGTGTGCAATTTGTACTGGAAGTTTTACAATAGGGCTAGTGACATGCTGGCAAAATATCAGTAATACGTTTTTACACCTCACTTTATACATCTTCAGTTTTTAACATTAAAGTGATCAAGATGGCTTTTATTAATAAATCACTGATCTTGAACAACTTTGTAATTCACTTTTTTTCTCACGTATCTCGAACCATTTTTAAGATAACAATGCTAACTGCAAATTTAGCCAACCAGGTGGGACTGTAAATGTTTTTTTTTTCTTTTTTCGTATCACATAACAACGATACCATACTTAGACCCCTATTTTATGACTATAGCTTTTACTATTCAGAAATGACTTGGGTGACAATGGACTTTAGGGACACACTGTATAGGTTACAATTACATATACTTCTGTAAAATTGAAAGCGGTTTAATAAAATGTAATTTTTTAATTATTGAACTATCCTTCAACTTCATGCATGGTGTTTTTTAGGTATTGAAAAAATTAGGGGGGTCTATTGTTAAAAAAAAAAAAAAAATCTTTCAAGGGGTTCTAAGTAGTGAAAAGGTTGGGAACCCCTAGTCTAAACTATTCATTTAAAATAAACACAAGATCATTATGGAAATAAATTTGTTTTTTTAAATGTGTGACAATGTTATTTTTTGAGCAAACAAACAGGATTCATAGCATGTACACTAGAGATGGGTCCGGGCTCATTTTTTAAAGCCAAGACCAAGGACTTTTAATTCAAGCCCACCTTAGCTAGAGTGATATTATTTAAGATGGAGCCCAATCCTGAAATTTCAACTAACAGATAAATAAAAGTGAATGACTTCATGGATAGAATATCATAAATTTTGCCGTTTGTGTGAATGGAAGACAAATACAGTATCAAACTCTTAATGCACTTTCTAATTCTTTCTATTCAAGTTTATCCAATAATAATAATTAGTTTATATCTCCCATGAATCATCTTAATAAAATCTGTTTACAAGGAGTATGTCCAATAAAGAAATTTCTCATGAACCCAAGCCTGATTTGGGCTCGTCCCTTCGGGCTCAGGCTGAGCTTGTCTCATCTCTCATGTCAACCCAGTTTGCTAAACAAACTTTTGCCCGAATTTTTTATTGCTCTTAATTTTTAATTCTAAATGAAAATAAATACATAACTATTAAAATGAGTAGTATTAGGACTCAATAAAATATAATTGGGCTACATTACTTTAGTTTGTTTGAGAACTATAGGGTGGACATTCTAATTTTTTGAATTTGAACTTTTTCATGATTTTTCTGGAAAACGACAGGCTGAAATTTTTTAAAAATATTTTTTCTAGCCTACGTAAGCCTAAATGATGTTGCAATTTTATTTTCAGCCCATTTTAAAAAATCATGCATTTTAGGGTTCATAGTTGTCATGTTACCAGCATTATTTAAAAGATGCATGAATGCATTTGTAGTGAGAGTGGGAGGTCCATGTGCTTGACATCTCCTATCTGAAAAAGATGCTGGATCACAGAAATTGTATGTTCAAGCATTCCAATTTCAGTCATTCCCATCTTTCTTGAGAATGAGTATTTCTTTTCTTCTGCCTTCCTTTATTGACATCATTAACCCCATAAGATTAAAAGTGGGTTCCTGTTGTATATTGATTTGAATGTTTTACAGATTTCTGATTTTAAATACACTTGATAATACATGACTTTTTGTTAGTTTTATCACAAATAAGCCGCAATTTTTCAGTTCAAAATGCAGTTTAAAGGAAGGATCCTGTTCAATAACCCTTCTTTTCATCTGTCCCCTGGCAGATATGCATAGTGTCACTGATAGGATGTAGAATTTTATCGAAATGAGCTCATAATTTTACAGCTGTTTATTACTGTTTATTTTACTGAGTTGGCAGTTATGCTGCAGCATTTTTCTCATTTAAAGTATTGAAATCCTTTGAGTGGCATCTCTTGAAAGCATAGGTTAACTGAGGAATCACTTATTTATTTATTTATTTATTTATTTTTAAAGAATTTATACAAACATTGCTCATAACAAGCAAAATATTTTTAAAAAACGGATTATATCCCTATTTTAAGAATGGGTGGGATCCTAAATGCTTTCTCTGAGAAATGAAATTTCTTTGTGTGAAGGTGAGGGACTCATGACATGACTTTGAAGTGAAGGACTCATTTGCCAATATATTTTTTGAGAAAAAAGGAAGTATGTGAATACTTTTGACTGTGTAGTGTATCAACAATGTTCAGTGTTACCTCACAAGCTTCCAGTACTTAATTTATTCATGTTTCAGGTCCGAGAAGAAGTTGCTAAGCGTTTCTACGTTTCCCAACATCAGAAAATGTTTGAAGATGTTGTTATTGAAGAGAAAGTTCCAAGTGTAGGGTTAGTATTAAAATTTGAGTTAAAGTTGGAATCCTTGCACTTTTAAGTTGCATGCTTAGTACAAACACTGTATTAGAAACTAGTTGCATTCACTTAATTCCTGTTCTTTGGCATCATCCGGTAAACTGTGCTTTTAACAACCCTTGAGCCAAAAAGGCTCCTAAGTAGAAATATTTCCTCCTGCGATAAAAACACTTTCATTCATGAAAATGCTGTATAAAAATTAAAAAGATCACTTTGAGCTCTTAAGAATGTACATTACTTGGGGGCAACTTCTAACTTTCTGAAATATAGAAGTACCGAACATACAGGGTGCATCTAAAGGATCTGTACAAACTTAGTATTTTAGGGGAACTGCCTTACATGTATGATATGTGCACTAGCTCTTTAAATTGTTCTGGCTGAGCATTATTCAATGCATCATAAGTGTCATTCGATGCAGCTACTATAAATGCATTCTGCACAATGCTATAATAGGATGTCACCTTTCAGGAAAAGATGCCTACTTTATCTAGATGTCTGTGAAATTTGTCTGATTAAAGTGTTTTTCGTGCAAAAGCTATTTTTAAAAAAATAGTTTTACTCTGTGAGCATGAGTATCATTGCTATCATGCAAGCATGGTTTAACTCCAGTGACCCTTCTGTAGGAGTAGAATGATACCATAAGCTCCAAGTAAATATTGTTTGTCTTGATGAGTATAATCCCCTTTTTTATTTTGTGAAGAATACAACCCAGTCATATTTTGGCTACTTGTAACTCTGCCTACTCTGCACTTTTCAAAATCTTGTATATTCTAATGAATGTTTTACAATTTAATTTGTGACATTTTTATCGATACAATCAGTGTGCTAAATACATCAATTAAAAGCAGTATTGTTACACTTTATATTCCTTTCATGTAACACATAAAAAAATCTTTGTTAAATAATAACCAAAACCACCTGGTTCTTGAGTTAAAATGATGTTGCGATTCTTAATCACTCTGATGTACACTATCTACTCTAAAATTTTGTAGACCCTTTAGAAACATCTTGTATACATTTGTCATCTTTCAGATAATATTATGAATCTTTTAATTAAATATATATATGTAAGTGGTAGCTCTAAATAGAATTAAATGTATGAAACTGTGTAGAATGTGTCACTTTTTGAGCATTTGGTAGCCCTATTTGAAACTGAAATGCACTGAAATAAATTTTAAAAAGGGTACTTTATTTGAAAGTTTCAGAAAAAATTCTTAAACATGGAAATCCTCAACAAAATTTTTTGAAAAGTGACTCATTGAGAAAAAATATTAACTCCTGTTTTGTGTATTTCCAGGGCTATAGGGTTTGGCCTTCTGAAGCTTTTGCAGCGCAGGCGGCCACTGTACCCCTCTCGCAAAGAGCGCAAGAAAGTGACCTGTGCCAACACCCACATGGACGTTAAGATCCTCATCAAGATACAGCATGCCTCCAATGTCCCAGTGCGCATGGATGTCGATCCCATCAAGAGAAACAAAGGCAACGAATGTGAGTATGCATGAAGCGAAGGGGGATTTTAAAACAAAGATTCTCTGCCCACATGTAAGAAAGCCTAAACACTATCGCAAATCCCCACTCTTTCTATATAAAGAGAGAAAAATTTCCCTATTCTCATTCTAGCACTGGCAGCAGCATGTCATACATGCTGAAACGTGTCTGTTTTTAAAATTTTTTTATTCCTGCTCTTACACAAGTGTCAACTAGGTCACGCCTGTCAACCTAACCCTTCGGAGTTTTCTGGGGTTTTCTCTGAAACTTCATGTAAATACAGGTTAGGATCCCTTAGAAGGAAAGGACAATCCTCCTCTTGGCCTAGATCCCTCGCGTAGATAATTGGCCGTAAATATAACATTTCATTTCATTTCAAGACATTTCTTACGCATTTTTCTATGTTTATTTAACTTCTTCACCGAGCTATGTTTTTGTGTTTATTATGTTAGTCGCTATCTTAAACAAATAATGGTAAAAAATATTGAAGCTGGTCATAATGGGTCTTTCCCTAGAGAATTATTTACATTAGATGAAATGGACTTTGTGATAATTATGACATATTTTATGCATTTCACTCTGCTTCCTGTACACTACAACCTTTTCAGTGCCAATGGAAAATTGTTTGACACCCACATTACGAATTCATTAGCTTGAATTATTAAGAGTTGTAGCCTATTGTGCCTGAAGAACTTTGTCAAAATATGTGATTTTATGACATGCATTTGCTTTCAGATACTTCTATTCAAATCGACAGTCAAGTTCAGCCCTTTGTGGAAGTCATGTTCCAGAGAGTGGCTGTCAAGACAGGAATTGCCGATGGACCCCACCCAACTTGGAATCAAGAACTTGAGCTGGCTTTTCGGTACACGTTACTTTAGATATATCTTTCCTGGATGCAGTCAGAGAATTGCAAAACAGACCCCAAACTATTTTCCCAGTACTGTTGGGTGTCTATAAAACAAAAATTATAAAGGTCTTACTCGTGTTATAGTGGCCCAGAAATTCAATTGCTGAGCAACCAAGGTAGGATGATAATAATCCTATTTTATGCTACTGGTGAAAGCTTTTCAAATGAATTATCTTATGGATCATTAAAAATGCTCTCAGTAAACGAGTGTTATTTGTGTTTGCATCTTCATGCTTCTTGAGCTTCAAAAACTTATAGCTGTGATCTTGACAGAGTCCTCATGTCGCCAATCAAGCTCGGAGACCACTATTTCTTTAAACTATCTATCCATTATTAAGGCACTAAGTAAAAAAGGTAAGACACTTTTTGAGTCATTTGAGCAGTGAGTATGTGCAACTCATGAACTCTCAGACCATGCTAATGCCGATCAGCTATTCTGAAATGAGGGTGAAACAATTTTTTAAAATTCTATTAAAAATTACATAAACATTACATTGCATCTTCGAAAAGAATGTTAGATATTGAACATTTTATCAACTTGCTTCTTTCGATGCAACTTCATTTTCCCACCAGTAGCATAATTGAGTACAACTAAACCCAATGTTCATGTTTGCAGAATGCTGAAAATATAAATATCAGGTTGTTGTGAATGTGAGGTGGATGGGAGGGAGCATGAAATTTTTTTTATTCCTTTCTAGATCAGTTAAATTTCCTGCAGTAATAGAATAGGAGGTGGAGGACTATAGTTCTGTGCTTTTATGCTAATGGTTCTGGTATTTTTCATTTTTTAATAAAACTTAATAATTAGTAAGTTATAGTTTTAATTTATCAGGAATTTTGTGATTTTTTATATGTCAGTATTTTTGTGGTCACTCTTTCTCCAGCACATTTACGTTAAATAAAATTATTTTATCACCTAAAACACTTATTCCTGTAATGATAGCTGCAATGCCATCTTAATTTAAGCAAAAAAGCTTTATTTTTCCATCACGATACTCTTGTATTATTTTTCAAAAAGATCCTTCAGAGTTTTTTAAAGAAAGAATGAGAGAGGGAAATGAAATTAAAATATTTTACAAAAGCTAGATAAAAATCAGAGAATATTTCTTCAAGAAATGTTGTTATTGGTACAGATATATTATCGGGGATCATCTGTGCGTGATAAGTAGATAATTATGATATAATTCTGTACAGCAATATTAAATGTAATACATTTAATTAGAAAACTTTTTTTATATATTGTATGTCATAAACTAGAGTGAATTAAAATTTCTTGTGCATAAAACAGCCTCTAATCTAATATTTTGTCTACTAAATATGTTTGTTAATATTTAAATTTCACTCATTATGATACGGCTTCATTTTAATTTTACTATTATAGCTTCTTGAGACCTGACATCCATTAAAATGTGTATTTCAGTTTTTCTTTTTGCCTTGTTAAATTTAATTGTTGCAAGCTGAACTGACATTATAGTGATGAATTAAAAATCAACTTTCAACTCTGCAAATAGGGCAGTGGCAGGTAATTTGTTGATAAAAATAGCAAAATATGTCAATAAGCTGGAATTTGTCACTCTATTGATGAGTTACTAAATGTAAAATGCAATTTTTAGTAAACTTAAATAAGTTGATATTTTCATTCCAATGCTTTTAGAAATTTTTAAATTATTCTATATTACCTGTGAAACGTTACATCCATTCTCTTGAATGTGCTGTGGACAAAAATTAAAAAATAAAAATTTATTGATATTTTAAAAGACCTCATTTTTTGTGTCCATATTTATATAATATACATAAACTAGTATAGTAAAGCACTGTTTATGCGTTTCTTGTTTATATGACTTTTACATTTATACGTCATTTTTGTTAAGTCCCAATTCATTCCTATTCATTTTAATGTAAAAATTGTTCGGTTATATGATGCAAAATATTGGTTACGCGTGTTTTCCACCTTCCTAAAATTCGGAATTTTTCTGTATCAGTCATAGTTTTCTTGGTTTAAGGAAAACTTTTCACAGATAGCAGGTCAAGTAAAGGATTTGGGGAGGGTCGTAGATCAGTATTCCTTTTGGCTAGTGGGAACAAACAATGGGGGGGGGGCATTTCAGAAGCAGTTCACTGAACGGGTTATCTGATAACATATCATTCTCTTCCTGTGGTTACACTGCTTCGTACCCATGTGTCTCTTTGTGCGCAGTGTTTATTTATCGATCGTTCTCTCTGTTTATTAACCGAAAATGTCAAAAACGTAAAGCACTCTTGTTGAAAGATAAAATCGGAATTTTAGAAGAATTTGACAAAAGCACAGGATTAACAAAAGTAGAATTGGCAAAAAAATTGGGACTGTTATATTCCTGTTTCAACTTTAAAAACAATTGTGTATGACAGAAAGAAAATTGAGGACAGGGCAGTTGCTTGTGGTAATTATGCCTCCAAGAAATTACGTATACAGGAAGGCAAATTTCCTGAAGACATTTTAATGAAGTTTTTCACACAATGTCGTGCATCCAATATTCCCGTGAGTGGACCCATGCTTATGGAAAAAACAAAAGAAATCGCAGTGAAACTGAATGTAACAGACTCGTGTTTCTCAACTGGATGGCTTTAAAATTCAACATACGCCATGGAATTTCAATCCAAGTAATAAGCAGAGAATCTAAAGAATTTGCCAGCTGAAAAAGTTGATGAATAGCTCAAAAATTTGCCAAGCAAAATGGATGGATACCTGCAAAGGGACATTTACAATGTTGATGAAAGCAGCCCCTTTTATAATATCATGCCTGCAAGAACGCTTGCATTTGAAGGTGACAACTGCCATGGCGGAAAGCATTCTAAAGACCGCCTCACAGTTTTACTGTGTACAAATGCTGACAGTAGTGATAAGTGCATTCCTGTAGTCATAGGAAAATCCCAAAACCCAAAATGTTTTAAGAATGTTAAAACATTGCCACTATGTTATAAAGCCAATACCAAAGCCTGGATGACTGCTACAATTTTTACTGAGTGGCTGAAAAAAAGGGATATGGAAATGGAAAAAAAAAAAAAATCGTAAAATTTTGCTTTTTATGGATCAATGTACGGCCCATCCTTATGACACTGACTTTTCACAAAATGTGAAAGTAGTTTTCTTCCCAGCAAGCTACAACCCCTAGACCTGGGAATTATGAAAAACTTAAAAGTGCATTAAAGAAAAAGATTAATTGAACATGCACTTCAAAACATCATTACAGGAAACACCCAGGGAAAAGTAAACGTACACCAAGCAATCAATATGATTTCTCGTGCATGGAATCAAGTAAAATCTGAAACAATCAAACATTGTTTCATTAAAAGAGGATTTCCAGATCCAAAATTAGATGATCGTGATAACAGTGATGAAAATGTTGCCCATGAAAGTGATGATGAAACAGTGTTAATGGATGAAGAAGACTGGAATCTTTTGAGAGGAGAAACCACTTTCGAGGAGTATGTGAACTGTGATAACGATATCTTAACGTCAGAATTATGCTTTCGAAAAGATTTAATCGAAGACAAAATATCTGTTGCCAATTTAAGCGACGATGAAGAAGAATACAATGAGACTACTCCACCTTCCTTTAAAGAAGCAATTGACTGTATTGAGAAACTTAAAACTTATTTTGTCTGTCAGAATAACATAAGTGAAAAGACATTTAATAATCTTAATTCAATCTATAATGAGATAATCAATACCCAGCGCATGCAACAGCATCAGACAAATATAAAAGATTTTTTTAATTCAGTTTCTGAATGAATATAAATCTCATCATAATAAGTATGCAATGCATCATATTATTAATATTATAGGATTTGCGGTATTCAAGATTTAGTACAGTAAAGGTATGGTTTGTTTCACTTTTATGATAAATGTTTTATTTTAAAATTTAGTCAATGTTTTCAGTGTAAAAACTATTAAGAAATAATTTACTAGTAGCTTAAAAACTTACATTTACATAAATTTGCATTAGTAATGTTAAATATGTAATAATCGAAGTTGTTTCTTAATGTTTCATTTGTACGTCGTATCGTTTTACGTTGGTCTCTTGAAAAACATATAAATGGTGCTTTACTGTATTAGAAGAAATATATATTTTTTATTTTGCTCAGGTCTCAGAATCTAAAGTCGTTACTCCCCACCCCCCTCTGCTTCTGTAGTGTTAATTTTTGTATGTAACTTTTGTGACATATTTAATATGTTGCAAAAGAGCATAACTCTTGACACTATTTTTTTCTTCTTCATAACGGTATGCTTAAAGTATGATCTTCCACAATAATAAAAAAAAGCAAATGGTTAGTAGGATGAAGAGCATCAAAAACTCTGATAGTATTACTGTACTGCACATTATAAAAAAAATTATATAACATAATGATGCTTATGTTAAGTTTACAAAATAATAGCAATTTATTTTTATCTTAAGACCAGCTTTTAAGGGTGCTTTTAACCCCCCCCAGTCGAATGTATGATTACATGCTCTTTCTAAACACTTCTCCCCCCACCTGTATTTTTAACACTTAGCAGAGCTGCCATCAGTCAAGGATAACCTAGAAGTCAGAAAATTTCATTTTGGCAAAATTGAGTATTGAAAAATAACAATTTTTGGAGAAGGAACTTTAAAATATCAAATGTAACCTGTAAAATCATCAGAAGCTCACACCTTAATGAGCAAATGATTTAATGATGAAAACAGTTTTGGTTTTGTGTGTTTCCCTCAAAAATGTGCCAAAAGTTGCTGAGCTTGATGAGTTTTGGCTATGTATTGCTAAATGTGGCATAAAAGTTATTCAGCCAGCCTGGTTATATTTTCAGTATTTGGCAAGAAACTGAGAAATCCTAATGTGATAACATTAAGGTTTGGGAGTTTCAATGAGAATTCAAAAGATTCATAACTTGTGCTCTAACTAACCGATTTACGTGCAACAAAATTGCAAACTGATTTCTTTGCACTTGGAAGATTTATTTTAGACTGCTAAAGGTTACAACAACCAATCTCTCACTCTCCGTGTTCGCTGGATATGGGTATGTTGTATAAAAGGAATGTTTATAATTTCATTTGTTTGAATAGCATGAAACACACATATTATTTACTATTATTTTGAGCTGAGGCATGATTTTAAATTACTGAGCAAATTGAAGTTATCATAAAATCTAAAGACAAAATTATGGAATTCCTTTAGACTTGGTGAGTATGGTTCAGTGAGTATAGCAACGGGTGCCTATTGTACCATTCCTCACAAACAATAGGCTGATAGCACTGGTTTATCTGTTGTCATCAGTCTGGAATACTCCATATATTATAAGACATAGGGTTAAGGTTCTATATTGGTATAGCAGTTGTAAATTATCTTAGCAACATAGTCTGAAATTTTACCCCCTCAAAAAAAAAACTAGAAAGTCAGGGAATTTTTGGAAAATGTTGTTTGAACAATAGAGTGGGAACCCTGATTAAGTTTATTACTGCCAAAATAATGAAGCATCAAAAGAAAAAAAAAATCATGTACTTAAAAAGATTTTTGTAGGTATTTCAAATATTTTGTATTGTATTCTTTATTAATCAAGCTCCAGAAGCAACTTAAGCTTTAATTTTTAAAAAGAGAAAGGAAAATAAAAAGTATCACTTCCCCCCCCCCCTCAAAAAAAAATAAATAAATAAATAAAATATAAAAAATATCCTTCTTGATTCTTTCTTTCTTTCTTCTTCTTTTTTTTTTTTTTTTTTTTAATAGGCTTGATTAATGTATGCCATTTAAAAATTTCCCCTTTTTTAAAATTATTATTTTAAATTGGGGAACATAAAATAATAGCTGTTCTCTCTTTTTTTCTTTCAGTGCCCCAAATGATAACTATAGTCCTACAAGCTTGGAAACAGTCAAAGATGTTATTTACATAAATCTGTTTGATGAAGTAACTGTTAATTTGTTAGAAGACGATGCAGAGAAAGAAACAGTCGTGTATGAAAGACTTGAAAGAAGGTGGCTGGGGAATTTGAAGATTCCATTTACAACTTTGTACCTAAATTCTAAAGTAAGTGTGCATTGAAGTTAAAAAAAAAAATGCAGTTGGTTAGTTTTTATAAATTCTGTTGAATTAAAAATTTTAATTGAAGAAGATAAGAAAAAAAGTTATTTGCTGTAAGAATTGCATAAATGGTAAAATAGATTTTGAAGTTTCAAACATAATATTTACTTTTGGCATTATTTGAATTGAATTTGTAAATTTATTTAATGTTTGTGTGTGTAAAAAGCACTTAATGAAATATGCAATTTATTTTGTAGTTCCAATTTTAAAGAGTAAAATTTAAAAATACAATCCCCCTCCAGATAAGTAAAAAAAATATTGTAGTCATGAAAAACTTGTGGTTTTCAGATTTTTATGTAAAAGTAGATTTTGGCCATCTCTAAATTCACTTTGGTGAGTGTCTCTACATACATATATGTGCATATATTTGTATGCACAATCCATTTACATCAACTATGAATCTATTTTGACTCTATTTTAAAAGGTTAAAAATTACACTAATAAAAACCCTTTTGTAGGAGCTTTCGGTGGCAGCCACCACTTTTTTAGCCATCGCTGTTTCTTGCTTGCACCGATCTCTTCCTCAACGTCTCGCCCCATCCCGGATTGATCTGCGCATGTGTCATGTCATTAACTGTGCCATCTGTAGTTAGGATTTGAAGTGCCTCCATTTTAAGTGCGTAATTGATATTTTTATAGTCGGCTAGTTTTTTTATTTCATTAAAATTAATTTCTATGGGTTGTTCTTCGGCTATTTTAGAGAGAGCTGTGCTGGGTTTATTGAATTTAATATTGTTAAAGTGTTCCTTTTTTAACACGTTTTTATTAGCTTCACCTGTATGTATGTTTGTATGCTTGTATGTTTCTAACCGACTCCTTTGAATGCGATTTTGACCCTTTTTAAAAGGGTCATATTTAATTTAAACTTGGTAGATATATCAAGGATCGATGACAATACAATAATATGATAAGTTTATCCCATTATCCTGATTTTAACATGCTTTATTAGCTTCGCCTGTATGTATGCTTGTATGTTTGTAACCAGCTCCTTTAGACTCGATTTTGACCCATTTTAAATGGATAGATTTAATTCAAACTTTGTACATTTATCAAGAACCGGTGACAATACAATAATTTTATAAGTTTATCTCATTATCCTGATCAAGATCGCCAGGATTAAATAATTTCCTCATTTCTTATCCTGATTGAAAGTAGAACACTTCCAAATATTACAATCTTAAGAAAACCCTTTCTTACTGTGGCCGTGATCGTATAGTGGTTAGTACATTGCGTTGTGGCCGCAATAACCCAGGTTCGAATCCTGGTCACGGCAATATTTTTATTTTTACAAAATATCGTCATCCATCACATTATGGAAGAGTTGAGTACAAGAACATGTTAAGGCCATTCTTTTTAACACGCTTTTATTTGTTGATTAGAGACCTATTTTTCCTTTTTAGTGAGGAAGGTAGCATTTAACTGCAGGTTGATTAATACTTTGGTGCACAGCAGGGGCGTAGCCAGAGGGGGAGCTCAGGGGTCTAAATGGGACCCTTTACTTAGCTTACAACTTGATATTTAGCTTACAATTGAACTTTAGCTTTAAATTTGATACCCAGCCCACCCGAAATAAAATCCTGGCTACGCCACTGGTGCACAGTGAAAATAAATTATCTCTTTGTAGTACTTTCCAACTTAGTGCTCCTTAGTGTCTTATGAGAGAGATCGAAAATTAAAAATAAAATTTAAATACATACAGTTTAAAAAAACCTAAAAAACACGCTTTTATAGCAAATCGAACTAAAAAGTGAAAAATAAATATATAGTTTAAAAAACCAAAAAACACGCTTTAGTGATAAATTGAACTAACTAAAAAGCGAAAAATAATTCTTAATATAGAAATAAATGAATGAACGAAAAATAGTATTATTGTGAAAAAAGCGTGGGGTGCTCCCTATATGAGTTCTTGAGAATATTCGATCGGTACGATGAGTACAAAAATGATTTTAAAAAATATATAGCACAAAGCGCCCCATGCTTTTTTCACAATAATACTATTTTCCGTTCATTCATTTATTTCTATATTAAGAATTATTTTACGCTTTTTAGTTAGTTCAATTTATCACTAAAGCGTGTTTTTTAGTTTTTTAAAATATATATTTATTCTTTCTTTAATTTTCCTTTTAGTCATTCCTATATAGCAACCAGATTTATATGAGTTATTAAAGGTAAAATTTATTTTATGGATTCCGGCAGTTTCATTTTTATCTATTGGGTCTTTATCACTGCGTATTCATTTGAAGATATTTTGATTAGGCTTTATAGGAATTTTGCTATTTTTCTTGGCGGTCTCATTGGTTATTTTTATAGTTGCTCCCTGGGGCGAGATGTTGAGGAAGAGATCAGTGCAAGCAAGAAAGGGCGATGGCTGAAGAAAGTGGTGGCTGCCACCGAAAGCTGCTACCGAAGGGTTTTTATTAGTGTAGTTTTTAACCTTTTTTAAAGCAAGTCCTTACTACTTTTAATGAAATTTAATCATATTTTGACTCTTTTGGGGTCAACATTTGGAGTGTGCATTTGTATGATAGATACATACAAATTTACATATCAATGATTGTAAATCTCATAACTCAAAAATAATTAGCCAAGAATGTTGAAATTTTGTATTGTGCAACATTGAATTGTATACCTCCTTGTTTTATTGCAATCGACTGGATAATTTATTGACTGGACCACATTACATTAAACTATTCAGCGGTATCTTCAATACATTAAAAGTCATTATTTGGGCTATCTCACTCACTGTTACCGGATTTTGCAACTTTAGATGAAATATTGCCCAATCTGTTAGTTTCAAAACTGGAACCTTCTAGGTGATACCTTTTTTATTGAGTGAGAAATTATTGAACCTTAATATTAGTGAAGTATTGCATCTCATTTTCAAATGCTTAAATGAATGTCATTTACAAAAATGTCATGCTGTTGTACACATCAGATTTTTTGTATATTTATTTTCAAAAACATTAACCTTGGCTTTTATTCCTTAAATATTGATCATGTGAGAAATAGCATAAAATAGGTACAGAATTTTATGAAATTGATCTGAATTTTCAGAAAATTAAATTTGAATAAATAAAAAATTTTAATTTGTATGCAGACCCCATTAGAAAATTTCCTAATCAGTTCCATATATTCTCATTAGGTCATGTACAAAATTTCAGCCTTTCACTGTTAAAAGTCTCTGTGATATATTTAAACAAAGTTGTTCGAGTGCTTTGCATAAATTTAAATTTAGACTTTTATAGCAATCATTATTTTCTTTTGTAATTTGTGTACAACCTATTGAAACACAATCACCTGATGTAATATTTTTCTATTTGAGACCAATAGAAAGTGGTTTGAGTCATCCTGTATTTATTTTTGTGCCTCTGGCACTTTTTAGGATAAAATGCTCAAATTTTGTACGTTATCTCATTAATGTACGAGGCACATTTTAGTAATGAAGAATTTTTTTATACACAGGTACCATATAAGAATTTAAATTTTGCATTGACTGAAATTTAATTCCCTCAAATTAGATAAAAACTTTTTTATCTAAGATTGTAATTTATTTTTTACATCTATGATCAGTGTTTAAGGAATAGAAGCCAAGATCAATGTTTTTAGAACACCCTGTTTTAAAAGAGTTCCAAGCAACTTTAAGGGTAGGTAAGGCAATAAGGATTCAGAATCACGTAGCAATGTGGGATCGAAATATCATCTTCATATCATCGACCGTTCATAATTACTTTGGAACAAGTACTGAAATAATAGTGAAGAAATTGAACAAACACTTCAGTAGTTTTCTCAAAGCGATTTTGAACAGGTAAGTGAAAACGGCTTTTTCAATCCCACATTGCTATGTAATTCTGATTCCTTATTATGTGCCCTACCTCTGCTTAAAATTGATCAGAATTCTTTTGAAACACTGTTTATATAAAGTGGATTTAAATCATGAAATATTCAGTGACACATAGTGTGTCTGTTTTCTTTATACCACCACCCCCCCCTCCCCCTGTAGATTGAAGGTGCATTCAGGCTCAATGTTCCTCCTGTGCTTCTGAGTTACCACAACGAGCCGAGGCCCTGGCTCTCTGGCCTGTCAGATGTGTCAGAAAACCACACATACCTCTCCTTCTTCATGACCATCGAACCATGCTTGCAGCAACCTGAAGTCTTCAGAGATCAAGTAAGTTGATTATCCCAATTTCATTCCCCCCCCCATGTCATTTTTCACCAAAAAGGCTCAAAGATTATTTCACCACCAGCACATGAACCCCATTGTATTCTGTTTTATAACATAACATATTAAAGTTTGCATTTTGTTCACTTAGAGCATGAATTGTGAAATCGTTGTGAGTTGTTGATCGAATAAAAGGAGCCTTTGGCAATAGAAGATATCGCCAACTAAAGTTCAGTTTTGGGACTTTTCATGCCAAACTGGGTTATCCATTGCCAAAAGTGGCAAACCTTGGTGACTTTTAACATAGTGCCAGCACTACGAGGAACTCTTTAAGCCATATATGGGCAACTGCCAGGCTGTGGGCCAGATGTGACCCACCACGGTTTTGGATCTGGCCCGCGGAAGATATCAAAACCCATAATAACCATTCAAAATCCCATATAAATACCAATTATACAGCCCGCAACTTTGGTAACTTCCTAAAGTTTGGCCCACAACTTCTCAAAGGTTCCCCATACCTGCTTTAATCAGTGGTTTTAAACATGTTTTTTCTGATTTCGGGACGATATTATTAGAATATGGCCAAATTAAAATGGGACCACCCCTAAGCTATCTATCGCATTTTCAATAATAATAAAAAGAAAAGAATCATAAAAACAGTCCACATAGTAAAAAATTATCAAAATAATTATATGATAAAATAGCCTTTAAAAATTTAATCCAATTTAATTTAAAGTCATCTGAAAAACCATCTTTAATCTCTGTGAAACAGAGTGCGTTCATTGTAAGGTTTGTTTCTCGTCCAAATAAATATTACTCTCAGAGACAATTTTAGTGAGCACTTAAGAATCAAAAGCTTGTATTAAGCTAAATTTGCAGGCGTTTGCAGTTTGCGATCGCCCAACCTAAAATTCTTGGTCTAAGTAAGTAAATGACATCACTTTAGAGAACCAACCAGAGAAAGGGTAATGCCTGTTGTGCCTAGTGACAAGTTGAGAAACTAGGGGGTATATAGGTCAGGAGTGAGAAATTTGCAAAGACTTTCGATATAGTAACTGCCCAGTTAACCCGCAACAAGTGCGTCGATAGGTCACCTTTCTTTCTACAACAAAGTATGAATAATAATAAAGATCCAGATTAATCAAAATGAGCTTTGACTGCAATTATTTTGGTGAGAGGCGAAGACATCACTAAGAGGGGCGGTGAACATTCTCTCTCTCTCTCTCTATATATATATATATACAGGTTGTTCCAAAAAGGTGGTAACATGCTTTAATTCTTGATTTATTAAAGATAAGTAGCCAGTGTCAATAGAAAAAGTGTTCTGAATAAGGTAGGTAGAAAAATTATGTTAAAGAAAAATTCCTCTTGTTGATTTTCAAAAAGTGACACTTTTAAAATTTGCATACAACCTCTTTTAAAAATATATATAAACAGTACACTTTTGATAAGGTAATTTGTATTTTGTATGATTATTAACCAAGTTTTTATACAGCTAGTATTTTTAGTTAAATATAGTTATTTTATAATTAGTATCCATGTACTTATTTGTTCTTTTATGATAGTTAGTTTCAAAAACTTAAATAAATAGATATGTATACATTTAATACACATTTGCACCTTTTTTTTTTGTATTTAACAGACAAAATTTCTATTAATCTAATCATAATTTTCAAATGTATAGTGTGTTTACTCAAAAGTATAAAATTCTAGCACAAGAATTGAAAATTTTAATTCTCTGAAAAACATAGTAAAAACTATTCTTCATTCCAATGTTCATACATAACCAAAATCATACACAGAATTTTTTTCTTTCAATAATTTCTTCTGCCATTGTTCTAACTGATGTATTTTATTTTTATGATCTAACATTATTTTTATACTTGGAACAGACTGGCATTTAAAAGGTTAATGAAAGTCCAATTTTCCTCTACTGGTTCTTCTCATTAGATAATAAGGTGACTGATCCGGTCATTATAAAACTCTTATTACAGTCCGTCCAATTTAATAATACCAGTGATTTTAAATAGTTTCATGCAGTCTTTAATTTTTCTGAGATAAAAAATTGCAAGTCTTTAAAAAGATCTGAACACGTTTTGTTTTGAAGATTCGTAAACCTTCATTCTACAAAATACATGCTTTAATTCTTATGCACTTTTTTCATTTATTTACTTAGGGTGACAGTAGTGAAAGTGACAAAATACTCTATGAAGTAGAAAAATGGCAACAGTCTGCCATTCCACGTTTCCCAGATCGTATCATCAAATTGATGTCTATTGATCTAAGTGGTAAATGGGTCTTTATTTCACGTTTTCTTCACCCCCTGGCTCCCCCCGAAGAGTTGTTGACTGCCAATAAGGATTCTCTAGAAACATTAGTAAGCAATTTATTTATTTATTTAATTTTTTAAGCATTTTTCTTTCATATGGGAAAAGAAACAAGATACTTTAGATTTTTATTTGAAATTTCCCAAGAAATGATTGACCTTTGCTGTGCCGGGCTTAATTTGTGTAGAATCTCACCAGAATTCAGTTCCTGTACTTCTATTTTCAGAGTGTATTTTTTACATATTAGGAAAAACCCAGCAGAAGATCCTGAATGTTGTGCTCTAGAGCCTACTAGTGCATTAACCCATGGCATTAACATGAAATTCCCCCCCCTTTTCATTCACAAACCACTTTAGGGTCATTCCATGTCAAATCTACCAAGCCATGACACCATCTGTCACAGATTTTAATGAAATTTGGTACATAGGTACAACTTTTGATGCTGAATCATTAACATATCAATCCTATTGAGATTAATTAAGGGATTCAATCGAAACTTGCGAGCTTTCAATTTTCAGATGAGATGTCTCGTCGACCAGGCGCGTAGCCAGGAAAATTTTTCGAAGGGGGGGGGGATATGAACTAATATGTGTATAAATAGACGGAATTTCATCACTAATCCAAAAATTTCGGGGGGGGGATATATCTCTATATCTCCCCCCCCCCCCCTGGCTACGCCCCTGTCATCAACCGCCATCTTGAATGACACTTATACACATATAAATCACCATAATTTTCTTAAAATATGTCTTCACAAATTTATTTTGTTTTGATCAGAAGAGCACACATTTTCACTTAAACAAGGTCAATACTGTACAACTTTATTACAGTAACTGTGAAGTTCCTTTATTTCTCATTTTTTGGCTGATAGATAAAACAGCTAATTTTGTACAGTTCTCCATTATATACTTTCCACCAAATTTTATACACTAGTATTTAAAAGTATGTATATCTTATCAAAAAATTTTCATGGGTATTTTACAGATAAATTAAAAAAAAAATAAATTCTGAACGAGTGCACACACCCTTATCACAGTGCATTGCATTATTTTTTCCAAACACCATTTATACATATAATTTTATTTTTTAAAACTATACATACAGTTTTACTGATGGTATAAAAATGTTTTTTGATGTTTCTATTAATTTTATTTTAGCAAGCTTTGAAATAAAGAAACGCAGTATATACAAGCAGGAACATGGAACACTTTGTATTTCTTCTTAAAGAATTTTTTTTTTCAGAAAAAGAATGCATTTTTGAAGATAAACTACATTATTACATCTAAAAATGAATTATATATTTTTTTTTCTTCTCTAGCAGGTTGATTCTGCATAAAACCAACCAGCATTTTTAATTACAAATCAATTCAGCTTTTTAAATAAAAAGTATTTCACTTAGTAATGACAACCTTATTTTTTATGTATTTTGTTTTTAATTAAACATTTAAACACACATAAATATTAGTAAAAGATGCAAGGCATAGTATAAAATGTAAACATTATAAGGAAAAAAAAAAAAAAAAAAAAAAAAAACAAGATGCATAGTGAAAAACAAGATCATACACACTCTGTCTTAGGGAGCAGAAATATTATTTGTCACAGTATTTTGTATAAATATATACTTTTAAATGATAAGCTATGATAAATATGTATGTGCATAGATAAATATTGGCTTATAATTATTTAAAAATAGAAATATTCTAATTAATTTTTATTTGTTGCCACATTGACTGAACAGTTGGATGATTCTTTACTCAGGTCCTTCCTGCAGTATTGTGCACATCAACTTTACATAGTAGTATTTGCTGAAATACATTTTGAGGCCAATAAAGTTATGGAAATGGTCTACAGGAATGTGTAAATTTAACTATAACGTCACTTTCATCATTATTTTATTTTATTTATGTATTTTGCAAGTCCAATATACCAGTGTTTGTCATAAACACAAGCTACATATGTTTAGACCACCCGTTGTACTCAACTAGCTGTTATGTAATGACAAAACAAACTTTTTAAAAATAAACTTGTCATCGGAACATATTATTTTCTGTAGTTTCCTATACAGATGTAAAATAATGTAAGTTATGAGTCCCTGTAATAGTTGTAGCTTCCTCAAAATGCTTTGATACTAACTGCATACATGTTAAATGCATTGCAACATCTTTTTACATGAAGTAAGAATCTGTGAAGATATTTACTTTCATAAGAGCACAGTATAATCTGTCCCTTCAAATTTCACTCCAGTTCTCGTTGAAAGGATTTTCTGATTGTGTTTACTCAAACCTTCGACATTGTATTTTTCCTGAGCATTAGTTTAAAAAATTTCACCTACACTACGAAGATTACAGGCAACCATTCGAATCTCTCCTCACAAATTAAAAAGTATAAATTCAAAAATATCAAGTTTTTGATAAAAATATAATATTAATTATAAAATAAGCAGTTAACTAAACAAAAACATTTAGTATTTCACCATAAAGATTTAAGTAAAAGGCTAAGAAGTGAACAATATTATGAATGATGTCTGAGCAAAGTAATTAGATGTTGCAGGTATTGTCATTCATTTGCAGCTGTTGAGAAGAAAAGTTAGCAGACCTGCTCTCAGAAACTAGTTACTAAAGGGAACATTATAAAAACTATTTTTAATGACTGAATGATAGCCATCACTTGCCTTACACTGGCAAAGTTTCTGGAAAAGAGAAAATGTGGTTTTATAAATCCAAGTAGAATAACATTAATAAAAAGCAATAATATTTCCAAAAACAATTTTATGAAAGTAAATATCTTTTTTAAATAATTAGGTATCAGCTAATGCTTATACATACAGATACATGGCTTATTATTTACCATCCTATATTTATATAGATACAATGACAAATAATATTTCTAATCCTTAAGACAGGGTAGGGTATGTATGATTTGTTCACTATACATACTGTTTTTTTCTCTGATGTTTAGACTTCATACCATAATTTGCAGCTTTCACTTTCAATATTTATGCTTAAATGTTTCATTAAAAATTAAATACATTAGAATTAAGGCTTTCAAATTCAATTTTATTAAATGAATCCTATTTTTATTAAATATTCATGAAAGCTGAATTGGTTTGTAATTAAAAATGCTGATTGAATTTACGTAGAATTAACCTGCTAGGAAAAAATGTAGTTTATATGCAAAAAGTAGTTTTTCTTTAAGGGGAAGTATAAAGTGTACCTGTTTGTATTGAGTGAGTTTATTTCAACTTCAAAGCTTGTAGGAATAAAATTAATAAAAATATCTAAAAATAATTTTTATACTGTCAGTAAAACTGTATGTATACTTTTAAAAAATGTAATTATATGCATAAATGATCCTCGAAAAAATAGTACAATGCACTGTAATAAGGATGTGTACACTCGCTCAGAATTTAAATTTTTTCAAATTTATCTGTAAAATACCCATGAAAATTTTTTGATAAGATATACATTACATACTTTTAAATACTAGTGTATAAAATTTGGTGGAAATTGAAAATGGAACACTGTACACAATTAGCTGTTGAAGTTATTCATTCTGTCAGAAAAAAAAAAATAAATAAAATAAAAAATAAACGCACTTCACAGTTACTGTAATGAGGTTGTACAGTATTGACCTTGTTTAGGTAAAAATGTGTTTTTGTCTGATCAAAAAAAAAAAAAAAAAAAAAGTTTGTAGGACGAATTTTAAGAAAATTATGGCTATTTATATAAATGTCATTATTAAAGATGGCAGCCGATTGAGCATCTCATCTGCAATTTGAAAGCTTGCAAATTCCGAATTCCTTAATTAATCTCGATAGGATTGATATGTTAATGATTCAGCATCCAAAGTTGTACATATGTACCAAATTTCATCAAAATCTGTAACGAGTGGGGTGTCATTTTCGAAAAATTTTGGTTGATTGGACGTGGAATGACCCTTTAGTGGACAGACCCATCTGACTCGTTTTGCCACAAACCGATCTGTGAGTCCTGAGATAAATCGATTTGGGGTCTTTTACAGTTTATGGCTTCGATTTCCATTTCTTGCTGCTCATTTCAGAATATTTCATTTCATTTTGCTGTTCTGTGAAATAATGAAAGTATATCCAGTACCATTACTTTGGAAAATCTCTGAATCATTAAAAATCTATATAAATAAAATTAGACCTTTGTCTGTAAATTTCTTGGAATTAAAAAATTTTGCGATTTCTATCCGTTTCAAGCACCTGGGAATCCGGTGTGACTCTCAAAAAAAAGTTTGTCTGTCTGTCATTCTGTCCATGACGCTTTTTTTGTTCAAGCATCACGTAAAAACGACTGAAGCGAATGATATGAAATTGGGTGTCATGATAGGTGGTCACTCAACTTAAAACATAGGCGTGGAATTAAAAAAAAATCTTGATTAGATTTTGAGATTTTGTGAAAATCATTTCAAACTGCATAAATTTATGTTCACACATCACGTAATAACTGCAAAGGTGAAAAAATGATATTTGGTGAAATGATAGGTTGTCACTCATCTTAAACTATAAGCATCTAATTTTAAAAAATCGATCCAATTTCGTGATTTTGCAAAAATCATTTAAAACTGAGTAAATCTCGCATTAGGTAATAACGACTGAAGCGAATGATATGAAATTGGGTCACAGGATAGATGGTTGCTCAACATAAACTATAAGAGTCCAATTTTTTAAACATTTTTATTAGATTTTGAGATTTTGTGAAAATTCTCTCAAAATACATTTATATTTCTTCAAACATCACGTAATAATGACTAATACAAATGATACGAAATGTAGTGATAGGATAGGTAATTGCTAATCTTAATTTATAGGCATTGAATTTTTAAAATATTTGGATTACATTTTGAGATTTTGCGAAAATCGTTTTAAAATGCTGAAATTTTGTTCCAGCATCACGAAATAAAGACTGCAGGGAATGAAACGAAATTGGGTGACATGATAGGTTGTCACTCAACTTAAATTCTAAGCTTCCAATTTTTCAAAAAATATTGATGAGATTTTGCAAAAATTATTTCAATATGCATAAATATTCATATGTGCATCCCATAATTACGACTAAAGCTAATGAAATATTACTGAGTTACTCTCTAACCTGTAATATTTTAACAATCCATAAGAATTATAACTTTGCTTTCTTTACTTTGACAACATACTACATCCATTCTGTGTACTCCTACAATGCTGACGAAAGTTCTTGCTTTTTGGAAATTTCCATTCGCTAACCCGTCAAGGACGGGTACTTCAGTTGGTACACATATAAAGTCCTTCGGTAGCAGCCACCCCCTTCCTCAGCCATCGCCATTTCTTGCTTGCACTGATCTCTTCCTCAACGTCTCGCCCCATCCTGGATCGATCTGCGCATGTGTCATGTCATTAACGGCGCCATCTGTAGTTAAGATTTGAAGGGCCTACATTTTAAGTGCGTAATTGATATTTTTATAGTCGGCTAGTTTTTTGATTTCATTAAAATTAATTTCTATGGGTTGTTCTTCGGCTATTTTAGAGAGAGCTGTTATGGGTTTATTGAATTTAATATCATTAAAGTGTTCCTTTTTTCTTTCTTTAATTTTCCTTTTAGTCATTGCTATATAGCAACCAGATTTATTTGAATTATTAAAGTTAAAATTTATTTTATAGATTCCGGCGGTTTCATTTTTATCTATTGGGTCTTTATCACTGCGTATGCAGTAATAAAGACCCACAGGGAAATTTGATTCTGATAAAGACCACAGGGAATTTGATTTGTACTAATGTAACTGAAGTTGTTCTAAAATATAAAATGCATATATGATGGATAGCCAACCTGCACACAGTGAATTTTTAACAGTGGTATGCAAACTTTATTTAGACATACAGGAATGCTGTCAAAATCAGTAAAAACCCTACACATATGCTGTTGAATACAGCAATGCCAGAAAGTCGCACTGTTTGACACCAGTAAAATGATGCTGCAAGACAGTCATGATGGTCATGAGACAAGCTCAGTATTTTCTGAATTGCTTTTCATTCATACTGTTGTCGGTCAAGAGCAAGTGTGACACTTTGGATGCCTGGCTTCAATTTTGTTAGCATCATCCATAACTAATCCTAATGAAGATGACTTAATAAAAAACTACAATTTCAAAATCTGTATTAATTAAGTACTGATTGTTGGATAATTATCTATATATTATTTTGAAACATGTTTTTCTTTCGACAACCGCATTGAGAGAACGGCTGGGTGTAAAAACTCGGTTGAGGTGTCTGAAGAAAGGTCTCGGCCCGTAGATGTGCCATCAAAAGAGAAAATCAGAAAAATTCGAACAGTTTAGGCATGGCGGAGCGGCAAAGGTCCAGATTTTCGCCATAGAAATAATATTGTGGTTTATTAACGCAGACGATCGCCTTAGCTCCGCAAGGTTTGATTTATTTGGAAAAATATTTGTTAGAAATTGCATCCGTTTGTAAATGTTGTGTGGCAACAGTGTGTAGTGATAATAATTGTTTTGTTCTAAATTCTGATTAGAATAAGAGCGATTTAAAAAAAAATAAATGAAAACTGACTTCGAATTACTTCACCATAAATAAAAATTAATTGCATTCTAAATTAAAAGGCTTTGGCCAAATTTTCACGAAGTATAGGAGATATTGCCAAATTGAGTTTAGTCTTGGAGACTTATTTTTTGACGACAAACTTGGCGATAACTTGCCAAAACTGGTAATATTTCAGAAAAATACAGCACGGCCATGAATAATGATACACTTTTCAATTTAATGAAACAAGGACGAAAAATAGGGACGGTGCATGGATTATGACACGCATTTAATATACAGCACTTTAGTGAGTATTTAAAATATGAAAGTGTTTCAGATTTTTTTCAAACTTTTCTCCATACAAATACATTGTGGTTTTTTAACGACATTGACTGCAGTTATAAACTCCTTTAGTTAGCAATTTATCTTTTATTTCTTTAATTTTTCAGTTTTCTGTCTAATACTGGATCTTTACCATCGAGGGTAGTTTGAGAAAAGGAAAATAAAGCAGGGAGCGTGCAATCGCCATTTGGCAGATTACATTTTTTTTGTCTCTTGCAGAATTCCAAAAATTTTCACTATTTTCGCTTCATACTTTTGGCGTTTACCTTTCTGCACCCGTATTTTCTCATGGAATGTTGTATGTCACTCAATGGTTAGAAAATGCTGTGGTCATAGAGATCATTTAAGAGAATTCACCTGGACGTTTCGTGGTCGATGACTTTACCCAAAATATCGTCTTGAAAATAGTCATTAGAATTTGTAACTAGAACTAGAAGATTTGTCATTAGAATTTGTAACTGTATTTGCTCATTCGTCATTTAATATCTATTCTTTTTTTTTTTACTTAATAAAGATAGTTAAAAACAAATTTTAGAGATTTCAATCATTTCATCGTCATTGTACAGTTGCTAAGAACTGATGTGAAACCTTTTGTTTACTTTCTGACACAAGTCATGTTCCGTCCGCATCGCTCTTTGATTTTTCCCGTTAGTTTTGTTCAAGACCTTGGTGACATTCTTGATCGTTCCCATTTATTTTTGAATATTACAGTCAATAAAGTGACCGTCGAATTAGACGGGTTCCAGCTAGTTGAGAATTAAATGAATCAAGTTGTGCATTTTTATATTATACACTAGCCGCCTCCGGCGACCAGTTGGTTTGCCATCTTAATAAATCTTTTATGGAGAGAATCCTGTTTCCTGTTCCTCACTGGTTTCATTGGCACTGAAATCTCAGATTCCAGAATGGAATTTAAAGTTAAGACTGTTACAAACAGGAGCGGCCCTACGGTAAGTGTCGCCCTCTGCTAATATGAAAAAGACACCCCCTTTTATGCTCTACTTAGTTTTTGAATTCGAAAAGACACCCCTTCGAAGCAGGCACCCAGATGCGATGCTTACTGTGTCGGGCCGCCCCTGGTTACAAAAATAAGATGATTAACTGATAAAAACCTACAAAAAGGAGCAATTTTTTTTTTTGTCCTATATTAATTCTGAAGAGCTTCTGGGTATATTGGCCTTTATCAAAAAGCGGAAAGGGAAAAAAAAAAAAAAAAAAAAAAAAAAAGTAAGAAAATCTGAAACACTTTCAGATTTTAAATACTCATTGAGTATTTAAAATCTGGCATAAATAGTATTTAAAATCTATATATTAAAAACGTATTATAATCCATGGGTCTTCCCTATTTTTGTTTCTTATTTCATTAAGTTGGAAAGTATATCATTATTCATGAGTGTGATTAAACAAAATTTAAATGCATATTTCTAACATCCTTTTCCTGTAATACACTAGAAATAGATGGGAGGAAAATGCACAATACCAAATCAGATGAAAATTTTCAAAACTTATTCTCAGGTGTATTCATAACCCAAGTAGCAGACGATAAAATTATGATAAATTGCATTAAGCATTAGAATCATCTCAAAATCGCATATCAAGCATTTTATTTTTCACCAAATTAAAAAGTTGCACATTTTAGTCTCAGAAGATTTCCAAATCCTATTTTTCTTTTGAGTATAAAACATTTCATTCCTGCTTTGATTTCACATGCACACAATATTTTAATTAAAAAACAACCTTAGAAATAATCTAAAGAAAAAAAATCATTATTCTTTTATTTTTACTTTAAGAGTCTGAATCATTTAATAAACTTGGCAAATATGGTAACCTAGATATATTATATTCTCTCCTTTTCCTCTGTGGGGTTACAATTGCAAAATGGCGAAGCAAAAATTAGCCTTTTGCAACATGCTTTTTATCGATACCTCCTAAAATAATTCGAATTTTGAAAAAATTGCTTCGAGGTATGTTGGGACCTGTCCTGGAGAATTTCTATACAAAATTTGGTAAGTCTACGATCCCCCATTTTGGAGCTACGTGAGGTGCAGACAAACTAACTAACCAACCAGCAAACGGGCATTTTACAGTTTGTTTTATTTATATAGATAACTTTGTACTTTTGTTTTCTGTATTACATTATTTTTTAAATTTTTACTATTTACATTGACTTGGAAAAATTCCGATGATCGGTCTACAAAAACATGTTCCTTTCCCACCTTTTTATATTTTTTAGTATGTTGAAAAATTGAAGTAGCACACATGCTTTTTTTTTTTTCTCTCCAGAAAGTGACATTCTTTTCAAAAAGGTTGGCCACCCCTGAAATAAATAAATCTTCATTTTGTTATTCTAAAATTTATCTAGAAATATGTTAGAAATTTTAAAAGCTGTATGAGATAAATAGATTTTGTCACAAAGTTAGATACTTCAAGTTTAAGATACTTTTATATAATTTTTAGATATGAATAATTTATCTCACATGTATTTTGGCTGATATTTTATATTTGACTACGTTGGCCCTTGCAGGGTTACTTTGGTAACAAACTTGAAAAAGACTTAAAATTAAAGACAAGCTATGATCAAACATTGGTTACTAAAGATAATATTTTGACACTTTTCTCTTAACTTCGTTCTAGATTTCCTCACAGGAAAAAGTTTGGAGGATAAAAACTTCATCTGTAAACAAATGTTTACAAAAAATTTCATCTTTGAGAATAGCAAATAATTAAATTTATCCCCAAGGAATTGAATGACTGAGTACAAAGTATGTTTTAAACTCAAAATCTCTTATTTATTTTGGATTGTTTTTTCAGTGCAACTTCTTTTCATGTTAGACCAAAGTATGATGGTATACTTATACATATTCAATGGAATAGTGCTAAGTTTATACGGACGTTTCAGAAAAAGAACAAAATATTATATATGCATTGATTACAGGTGCATTTTTTGCTAAAAATTGTTGCATAAGAAATCTTAAGTTTTTGACTTTTTAAAGCAGAATATTAATTTTCGACGCTTGGCATTTCTGAGAATTTGCTCAGAATGTAGAAAACATTACACCATCAGTAACATTATGATTATTACCTCCTCATCATTGTGTACATATTTTCATTTTCAGGAAATCCTGGCTCGCTTTGTCTCGCTCATTCCTACTGTTGCAGATAGTATTACGTTTCCTGGGCTCTGTGACATCTGGAGTACTTCTGATGTAAGAAAATTTTAACCTGCTTCTCATATTATAGATTCATTCAACAGGAGTATCTTTTAAATATAAGGGTTAATTTGAAATTTTTGAGACAGTGCCAGATAATATGCGAAAGGGAAAAAAAATTGTTAAAAATGTTAATTTGAACTGTCATGGTTGCAGGTGATAATTTGTTTGGCTACAGTTGCAAATTATCTGTAGTAGAATAAATTTTGAAAGAGAGGAAAATGGGATGGATGTGAGAGCGTTATTGGGCTATGATTTTCTATGGTTTTAAAGTGGGGTTAAATCAAAAACAGAATGTCTACAATGTCTATTATGGCATTTGGTAATGAAGCTCTATATCATGCTACTGTATTCAGATGGTTCCCAGAATTTCGTAGATATCTTTAAAGAAAAATGGTCAGGAGGGGGGGGGGGGCTATACATCATTTTGAATGTGAACGTTTATTGCTAGTGTGGAAATAAAATATCTTCTTTTGTAAGACCCCTGAAATGCGATCATTTGATGTGATTTTCTTTCTTTGAGAGCTTCTTTCAATTCAAAAGTGGTTTAAGACAGCGTTATATTTATCTTCATATCTGAAACTTTTTAGAATAGAATTCTCGAATTTTGTATGTTACCTCATGAATGTATGGGGACCATTTTACTCATTCAGACCTTTTTTGTACAGGTATTGTATAAAAATTTAAAAAGTGTCACTTTTTGAAAATAACTACTAGACAAGTGTTTTTTTTTTTTTTTTTTTTTTTTTTTTTCGACATTGCCCACTTACCTTGAATAAAAGACTTTTTTTCCCCCAATGGGTGGGCACTTGCTCATCCAACATTTTGCCACTACTAAGGCTCGAATGACTGACCATTTTATTATGGGAGCACCCAGTGTGCAACCAGCGTTACCCCCTATGAAGGGACGGACATGTTAACATCCTTGCCCAAGCTGGGATTCAAACCCAGACCCAAGGCATGATAGAATGGCTCTTAAGCCACGACACTACCTGGGCAACAGAATTAAAGACTGTTACCACCTTTTAAAGATACCCTTCATATATGTGAAACCATGACCAATGGCGGATCCAGAAATTTTTTTTGGGAGGGGCCAAATTTTTTAAAAAGCTTATTTCACCCAATTAAAATATACTATAAATCAAAATTTTAGTCTAAACCAATGTATTAGGCTTTTGGGAGGGGCTAAGTAATAAAATAGGATCATTTTAGCTATTTAAAGTGTATAATAAAGCAGAATGTTACCCTTGAACAATCCTTTTGGGGGGGCTGTAGCCCCCTAGCCCTGGATCCGCTACTGACCATGACAGAGCTGCTCACAAGATTGAAACCACTCCGCAGGGCAAAGATCAGAGAGCAAAGTCTACACAACCTGTAAGTAGGCTCCTACGATAGAATAAGAGAACCTTCACATGACCCAGAAGAAGAGATAGAGAGAAATGTAGTTTGATGATGGAATGTAAACAAAAAGATGGCCCTATGCGGCTAATTGTTATTTTCTATGTTTGTAAATAATGTGTCCTTTATTATTAACTGTGATTAAAACTGATTGCATGCTGGAATTCTATTACTCCATCATTGGAGGGGCAGTGGGGTTTTCTGATTGGCCGATTTTGGTCTTCTACTGCATTATCTTTGTTGAGTGAAATGGGAATGACACTATAATATTTATTTTTTATCTTCCCCAGCAATTCTTGCAGATGCTGACGGGGGACGAAGAAGAACATGCTATTCTCTTGTGCAATTACTTTCTCCATGTTGGTAAGAAAGCCATGCTCCTCTTGGGCTCGGGGATTCCCGAGGGTCCAACGGCCTACGTCGCCACCTGGGAGAAGGAAAGAACCGTCTGGGTGTGGAACGCTTCGACCGGAGATCACTTCAGCGTGCAGGACAATCGCAATCCTCTCCAGAGTGTGGGCTGTCTGATAAGCCCAGATAATGTAAGCTCCCGAGGTTGTTGAATTCAATTCTTACTCTTTTCCAACAGATGAAACTATTGTAGGAGGTGCAGTGCCATGGACAACGCAATCTATCTTATGCGAGTAACGTATCTCGTCAGACTTAACATAGAATAACCACCCACAATAAGAAGCACAAATTAGAAGTGCGGCATGTGGGGGGTCAGTATCATCTCCGTGATTGGCTGCTGACGGAGAGAGCCCATTGGTGAACAGTATTTCATCCCTCATAGCGAAGCACCCAAATTGTCCGTCTAAAACTGGCTTTACTCCTTCGTTTATGTGGTAAATGGCATTATGTAGTGAGGGAATGGTTTGAAACAGTTAAAGGGATTTTTTCAAGTTTCTACTCATTCCCTCAGTTTCTTCTCTTGATTTTTTGGCCCTCCCTGAAATAAACTCCTGGATACATCCTTGTGTACAGTAGAAAAATCCTTTTGAACTCAACCCAAAGTTAAGTCGTGGGCAAAATTAACCATGACTGATGATGAGATATTATTAGAACTTTGCATGCTTAGTGAGAGAGGTGGGGGGGGGGGGGAAAGGTGATTTGGAACAGTTTATACAAAAGGTTTTGAACCCGTTTAGTGATCCATCCACTTAAACTACTATTTTTATTCTGTTAGGTATACTTCATATACTTTTTTGATTCGTTTTCCTAAGGTATCTTTCAAAATGGTATCCGAACATTAACATTTTTGTTCATTTTTATTCTATGATGTATTTAAGTAAAATGACTAGTTTAACATCCAATTTTAAAAAACTGACCCTATCTCGGCGTTTCTTTATATCTATTTATAATTTTGGGCGATTTCCTCACTCAAGAGTGGCATTTGCAGAGATGTGGGCCCATGTCAAGCAGTGCTACATTTTGAGTTGGTAGGGCCTAGGGGGCAAGATTGAATATTATAGGTGTGTTAAATATATGTATCCAAACATATATAAAAATACTCACAAATATATTTATATGAATGCATATTAAGAGACATACATAACATGCACAACAAGAAATGGGGTATGCACCTATTAAAGGGGCACTTCTCATTTATAACAGCTCCTTTCGGAGTCGTGTATCTAATTTGCAACCCCTTCAGATTAAAAAAAAAATATTCTGACTGCTAGCCATTATGATGTAGTAACACTTAGAAGTATTGTTTAAGACTTGAAAAATTCTTCAAATGTAAGATTTTTAGTTTTTCAATTAGAAGAAATGTAGATTACATGTTTCTATGGCATTCACATCAGCTGTTTTAAGTCATATCTTGAGATCAGTGGCAGATACAGAATTTTTGGGGGAAGGGGCTAAATTTTGAAAAAGCTTATTTTTTTTTAACCAAACAAAATGTACAATAAAGCAAAATTTCAGTCTAAATCAATGTAAAATGTTTTGGGGCTAAGTCCTATAAAAAGGCCATTTTACCTTTTTAAAGAAGAGCCGTGTCACTCCGACAGCAATTGCCTAGGATCACAAGAAGTTGCCTAGATTGCTACGTAGCCATCAAACAAAAAATCTGAAAATAGATAAGAAAAACTTATAACAGGGTGGCCACGTGTCCTTGAAAACCTGGAATGTCCTTGAATTTACAAAAAAAAAAAAGTTCAAGGCCTGGAATGTGCTTAAATTTTGAATGGATGTCTGGAATGTCCTTAAATTTTGAAAGGAAGTCTTAAATATTCTTAAATTTTACCATCCAATTGCTGAATTTGTGTTGTGTTATCGGTTATTCCAGGCCCCTACGATAATAAAACCACGTACCATGGAGGAAAAGAAAATTCACAATTGTTGAATAATTGCAGCTGAAATTTTTATTATCCTGAAATTTGTTTGTTAATAGTTTTCTTATGATGTTGATTATATTTTATTATATTAAAATTAATGGAATACATATTTCCATGCGAGTATTTAAAGGCATGTGTTTCCTTACCCTCCCCTCCTTCAATTTAAATTTTACAGGAATTCTTTTTTTCGTGAAGAAAAAAGAATTAAAGTCATGTCCAAAAGAATTTAATTAAGTAATTTAAGTCATGTCTATCTAAAATGCACGACTTTTGTTCCTACTTATGAAAGCTGCTATTTTGGAATTGAAGAGGAAATATAATTTTTACATAAAGTTTTATATTTTATTATACTAGTATTTGTATAAGTATAAACGAATTTGCAAATTCCCTTTCACTTATACTTTCCTCCTCGTTTAAAATTTATATTAAATCAAATAATACATACAAAAATGTATTAAGTAATACCTGGTATCAAAATATGGTGTTTGCCAAAATCAAAATATTTGCTTAAAACGGTACTTGCTCCAATTTACATTGTCTCTCAACAATTATGAAATAGTATTAAGTATGCGTTTCAGGATATCCTTGAAAGTCCTTAAATGTCCTTGAATTTTTTCTCTGAGAAAGAGTGGTCACCCTGTTATAATAATTAAAAAAAAATTAGTACAGTTCTTGTTGTTGATAAGGCTACTAAATGCTAGTGTTTTTACCTCTTGATGATGGTGGGTTCCCTGAATAAACAAAACATGTGAAATACAAGGCACTATTTCATACCTGCTAACTCTACTGGATTTTTCAAGAGACTTCTGGATTTTGATTATTTCTCCTGGTCTCCTTTTTTTACATTAAAATCTCCTGGTTTTCAGATATTTTGAAGCTTTAACCCTTTTGTTCCCAAGCTTTGATTTGGAATGCTTTCTCAAAATCCCAGAAACACCCGAGAAATGTTTTTGTATGCTTTCCCCCACCAAACACGTTTCTTTTGTACCTGTGTAGATATCTCTGTCAAAACAGGTGTGCAAAGAATCAGTGGGAGTGCCTCCCCCGAAGGATTTGATAAGCACCCATTCTTAAATGCAGCTGATCACCTTGTGATCACCCAAAGGGGGAAGGGGGTTACAATAGCAAACACGAGAAAGGGGTTTTTCACACTTGACACTTGTAAATGGATGTTGCAAAGCGCGGTATATTTTGGTCTAATATAAAGATATTTGTGCTTATGTTGATTACTTACTTATGAAGGATTCTTGGAAATTTCAAAATTAAGAAAAAACTTTTGAAGACCTAAAGAAACATTGATTATTTCACATTAAAAAAAATAATAATTTCTGAGCTTTTTTACAAATTCTATTTTGAACATCATGACCTTATGGGAAATTGAAATTTCAAACATTAATTGATATAAAATGCAAGCTGTTCATTTTTAGAACTATAACTGGGTGTCTTGTCAATTATATTAAAAAGATGATACATAGAATAGATGGTGAAATTTATGAAAAAAATTTGAAGTGTTTTTTGTGGCACAGATAAGTTATCATGACTTTAAGATTGTGCTACCACATAAATCTTCTGGATTTTCTTCACTCGATGTTGGCAGGTATGCTATTTTAAAAGAATGCAGCTGAGATTCAAGTTGTGTTGTGTGTAGTCTAAAATCTAGTTTGATTATTCTCTTTCAGGTGTGGGCCAATATCCAGAGAAATAGCCATCCTTCTAGAATAAATTTTGATGTTCACAAGTCGAATGATTGGAAGCCTTTTTTTTATAGAGGTTTCCCAAATCCTGGATTGAAGTCAGTTCAAGTAAGTAACCGCTGCTTAGACTATCTTGAGGATGCAGTAGATAACTGAGTGTGCTTACTATTGGCATCGCCCAGAAAATAAATAAGCCTTAATCAGGGTACATATGCCTCAAGGAAAACCTGTAAAATCCCAGGAATTTTTTTTTACTAATTATCTCAGTGAAAACTCAGGCAATGGATCAAACAGTATGAATTTATATTCTGAACAAAGAAGCAAACTTTTCCATTTACATATTAGATATTGATTTAAAATGGTGCATTTTTTTAACAATTGTATTGAAATGCTTAAAAGTTTGATATTTTGCCTTAAAATTGGTATTTGGCCAAATGACTCTTTGTTCTCAGCCCCAGCAGAAAATGTATCACTGCTTTGTTGTCTTCTTGTTACTGTTATAGTAAAAAATCAAACTTCATTTTTATTTTGCAGCCAGCTTCTCTCACGTATATGCCCACTGATCCAGACTATGTTAGAAATCTTCAAGAGAGTTTGAAAAAGGACTTGCAAGAAAGCATCGTAAAATGGAGGCAGAAAACACCCACCTTGTGGAACGAGGACTGTAGCAAAGTACTCTATAAAATTTTAACCAGGTACCACAGAAATTCCTTTTGTACTTCTCAAATACCAGCTTAGAACTTTTTTTTTGTTTGTTTGTTTGAATTTTCATTGAAATCAAGTTAACCGAAAATTGTATAAAGAAATAGGCTTTGAAAACAGTAGTGCCACATAAAATATATTGTCCAGTGTGGAATAATCTTATGATTTTTTAAGAGCATTTTTATTTCATGCTGTTCAGTGTACATTGTCGGCACATTGTTTCAAATTCAAAGCTTTTGTGATTTTGTTTTCTGTTTATAGTACTAAGAAGCCTTAAATTCAGCTATTGCAATGGGATACCTCAACAAATTTGGACACACTATTTGCAAAATCTATGAAAAATTATTCTGAAAAACATTCCACATTTATTAGTTATGCTGTGTGATTGCCTATCATTCATTATCTTCATTTAATTTGCTTCAGTCATTTGCACCATGATGTGTTTTACAAATGAAAAAAGTAAAGACAAAATAATAGAAAAAAGTTTGTCTATCATTCTGTCTTTACTTTTTCATTTGTAACACCCATCCTGGTGAAAATGACTGAAGCAAATGAAATATATGATAGGTAATCACTCAACGTAAACACTAAATGTGGAATGTTTTTCAGAATAATTTTTTCATAGATTTTGCAAATAGTATGTCAAATTCTGTCAAGGTATCCCACTGAAATAGCTGAATTTTAGTAGATGAGAGAGATGCTCTTCCCAGCCGGGACTGTTCATAGTGCTTAACTTTAAAACATTTTTAAAAATATTTTAAAAGTAGTGATATATAAGAAGCAATCAAATGAAAATGAGACTGATTATGTAACTATCATGGAGTGCAAGTTGATAATCAGTCCCGAAAACCTTCTGCAATTCAGCCGAATTCTGCATTTTCTTTTTTAAACAATTGCCATGTAAAACACTTAAAAAATATATCTAATTATTGCAGATCCAGAGTGACTATGGAACACTTAGTTACCAACTCACTTTCAATCTTTTTGTATCCTTCTAGTAAATGAATATTTTCCCTTCAGTATTTCTTTATTCATACTGTTAATGCAACAACAAACACTGTGAATATATATTTTTATTTGTTTTTATAAATTCATTGGAAAATTTTTATGCAAACATGTGACATCCCATCACACCTATGGCTGTTATTTAAAAAATGCTATGGATTTGCATTAGATTGATTTTACATGGCTAAATGGGGTGTGAGAGGGAGAGAAAACTGCTTTTATTTTATATTCTGTTTTTTAAATTGTTGCAATTTTTAACATTTTATTATTAAATTAAAATAAGACGTGTTTGGTAATTCAACTCAACAGAAAAGTATTTTTTCCCCATTGTATTTTATTGATTTGTGTATCTTTTTACCTGAAATTTTAAGATCAGGAGAATTGAGAGTTCGTTTTATTCTCTGTAGGGTCATTCCACGTCAAATCAAACACAAAACTGGAAAAAGTTCACCACACCAACTTAGATTTTCCTCAAATTTTATATAGAGGATTTATGCGCTAAGATATCAACAAATCTCAATTTTGAAGATTCTACGATAATTAATTACCAAGAAATTAAATATGCAAATTTTTAAGTTTTCTGCAAGATGCGCCAACTTTTTCCTCAATTCCTTAAATATCTCCTTGCCTGTAAAAGTTACTGAAGTGAAAATCTGTTTCTAGGAGTAACTTTTTACACTGATTCCAAAAATGTTATCGAAATTTACGTATCTTCTATAGTTTATGCATGAGCACTGCATTTGCTAAAAAACATCATGAATTTTTTTCGGCATGTCTGATCACAGACACATGTTTTAAATTTTTATATGTTGTTAAGATCGTTATATGTTATACATACAACATATGTTATATGTTGTTACCCTACATTCCAAAAAAAATTCATCTTGGCTTTCTGCTCAGCAGAGAAAAAAAAAATTGTATGTATGTGCCTATATATGAGGAGTTTCATATGCAACATTTATACTGAACCTGAAAAAATTTAGAAGCGTTAGTCAATTTTATTATGTCTTTTAAATTGATATCAGAAATTTAACTACTACTCCGGATATTTGCAAAAACTAGAAAATACATAAATGTGCTGTCATCGGAAAACGCAAAACAAACAAACAACAAAAAATGCATGTCACATACAGTGTTAAATTAAAAAGAATTCTAAAGTTAAATTTTTGAATTACTTTTAATTTAACCTTATTGTTTTTGGCACTCATCCATCAGCCAATAAATCTTCCATTCTGTATGACATTCAAGTCAATAGAAGGAACAAAGTTTATTGAAAGAATTCCTGTAAGTTACAGTACTTATTTACCTTTAACAGAATGCCAACAACATTGTGCTTCGGCTAGTTTTGTGGATGAATACAGCAATTTGAAATAGGTTTTACTGTATACTGTATTAAATTTTTATTGTTACAACAAGTAGCATAGGAATGTCAAGCACTTTGTCAAATTGCACATTTGGTGATATATTGCAGAATAAATGTCATGTAACCAGTTATTCACGGCAAACTTTTACGTCTGCCCTCCTAGGAGGATTATATTCAAAATGTTCTAAAATCAATTTTTAGGCATTAGTGAGTGTTGTGTATTTCACAGCAAGAATTTTATCGGTATCTCTTTTCTTCTTTGAGATCCCACAGAATATGTGAAAATAAAATTTTGGGCTTTATCCTCCATAAATTACGAATTTTGGAAAATACACTCTAATCTAGAACCTATGCTATAAAATTCCACTCGTGCTAAATTTCGTGTTATTAGCTTCAGTAGTTTTAGCTAGGCAAAATATTGACATACGGAAAACAGATAAAACTTTCCGGTAGACCTAATATATATATATATATATACATATATATGCTCTATTAAACATTGTTCTTTCTTTTGAGTTCAATATCATACAGAATTCCAAACATTTATTGGCTGATGGATGACTGCCAAAAACAACAGGGTTAAATTAAAAATAATTCTAAATTTTAACTTTAGAATTCTTTTTAATTTAACATTGTTTTACATGCATGTTTTGTTGTTTGTTTGTTTTACGTTTTCCGATGCAAGCACTTTGATATATTTTCTAATTTTTGCAAATGCCTGGAGTAGTAGTTAAACCTCTGATATCAATTTAAAAGACATAGGAAAATTGACTGACGCTTCTGAATTTTCTCATCTTCAGTATAAATGTTGCAGATGAAAATCCTCATATATAGGCCCATACATACAATTTTTTTCCTCTGCTCCTGAGCAGAAAGCCAAGATGAAATTTTTTTGGAATGTAGGGTTATTCCATCTTAACAACATATAAAAATTTAAAACATGTGTCTGTGATCAGACATGCCGAAAAAAATCCATGATGTTTTTTAGCAAATGCAGTGCTTATGCATAAACTATAGAAGATATGCAAATTTCGATAACATTTTTGGAATCAGTGTAAAAAGTTTCTCCTAGAAACAAATTTTCACTGCAGTAACTTTTACAGGTAAGGAGTTATTTAAGGAATTGAGAAAAAAGTTGGTGCATCTTGCAGAAAACTTAAAAATTTGCATAATTAATTTCTCGGTAATTAATTATCGTAGAACCTGCAAAATTGAGATTTGTTGATGTCTCAGCCTATAAATCATCTATATAAAATTTGAGAAAAATCCGAGTTGGTGTGGTGAACTGCGCTGTTTGATCTGACGTGGAATGACCCTGTACAGTTTTTTTTTTTTTTAATAAGAAAATTTATATACATATACTACATTTAATTTTAAAAAGCTTAATCTTGTGAGTTGTTGTGTAGTTTACTGTTCTATTTTCTAACAATTTGCAGCTAAGATAGAGGAGCATAACATACATTCTTGTTATAGCTCCACTTCTATGTGTTGAGGTGCTCCAAGACTGAGAGGATTCTAAAATTTTACCTATAAAAATATTTACTAATTATTTATTAAGAATTATTCATTTCCCAGTAAAACAAAAACCATGTAATTTATCATTAGTAAATTTACATGATGTATGGTTCAACATGTAACTTATCAATGGTTTAATTTAAGCTCAAGACATATGCTATGCGCCTATATCTTAGCTGTAAACTCCAGAAAATAAGATAGTAAACTGCGGACTAACAAAATTAAGCTCTTAAAAAGAAACTGCACACGCGAATGAATTGAAATATCAGTATTCCTGTTTTCCACATTTTTGCATTCCCATCCCTGGTATAGTTTAGATCTCTCCCCATGCAACTTCAATATTTTTGGAACCCTGAAAAGAGACATTCATGGCCTTCGATTTGTTTCAAACAAAGAGGTTCATGCCTGTGTACCATCACAGTTCATTAGTCAAGCCCAAACATTTTTGCATGAAGGCATTATCTGTTTTGCTTTACAGTAGAATAACTGTATTCAGAATAATGGCTATTACTTTTAAAATAATGAACAATTTATTTTACTTTTTCTCCATCAGTATCATTTACATTTGACTGCCCTTTATATATGCTGAAGTTTCATTTAATATTTGACATCATTAGATTAAAAAATATTGATGTTTACCCTCCATAACTTTTCCATACAGCTATTAATTATGCACATTTTTCAGGCACTTCATTCAAACTTATTTCATTTAAAAGTGAGATGCTATTACTTCGATAATATCGAGGTTTGGTGATTTCTTACATAAAGGAGGTTCAAGAGGACTGACAGTCAACCCTGTAAGAGGGTTTACAACTGTTAATGTCAGTCTCCCATATTTGTTTGATAATCCAGCTACTTTACAGCCTCTGGCCAAGCCCATCAGGCCTGCCAGGATATTAAATGCATAGAATAGGTTCAGGGCTCGACTTAAAATTTTGAAGCCGGCAGCAAAATGTACTCTGAGATTTTATAAAAGGGCTACAAAAACTATTCAATTCATGGCAAAATTTTTGGAATAATGGTAAATTGCAGTTAAGTTTTTGCTCAATAAAATGTTGAATCAATAATGCTTCAGTTTTCTTGTAGGCATTCTGCAATTTCACATGTAACCTTAAAATACATCTGAGATAGAAGGAAGCACTTAAGCAATAAAGTTTTAAATACTTAGGACTAAACTTACTTTGAGAATGGTTGATCCTTGTGGTTGTTTGGGTGATTATCATGGCATTTTCCATAGTCATTGCGTCTTATTTCAAGCCCTGGATAGGTAATTAAAATGAGTTTTCAAACTATTTACATATTTATTTATGATACATACAACTTCAGAATCAAGGCAGAGCGGTAAAGACAACAACCTCTTGTCATTTCCAGTGGAACAGATGCTGATTTATATTTTATTTATAGAGGCTTTGAGTTTTATTTTTTCCTTGATTCAAAAGCAATCCATAAAAGTAAATATTTATTCTAAATGAAAGGAAAGGAATATGCAGTAATCTTTTTTAATTCAATAAAATAATTATTAAATGAATGATATTAATTAGAAAAGAAAATTGAATGTGCATTTATGAATAGGTGAACATAAATTATTTGATAAAATGTTCTGGTTATCATGTGTTTAAATTTTAAAAAAGGTTAAGCATTTTTTTTTTAAGGAGAATGGTCAGTCAGAGGAAATATTTACAGAAGTTAGGAAGGTATTTTGAAAGTACAATTTATGAAAATGATTGTCTTAGAACAATGAAGATATTATGAAGGGATATGAATTACATAATTTGTCGAGTTATCTAATGACTGATTAGGGGCTTGTTTTAAGGTGGAAAGTTGAAGTGAAGTGGAAAGTCTGTTATATAGTGATAGGACAGTTTAAGATTATAGGTTATAGTAAGAGGACAGTTTGGAGCACACACACACACAGGAGAGGGCAATTTACCAAATTTATTTAAATATTTAACTAAGAGGCCATGATTAGTGAAGATGTAAAGGTTACAATGAGGAAAGCTGATATCTCAGACTTTTGAAAAGTATTTATGTGTGAGCGTGCCTTTAAGTTTAACATTCCATTGCTGTTATATTATTTGGAAATCTGCCAGTAAAATATCTCCAACGACTTGGTGTAAAGTTATTGCAGTACAAGAGAACTATCTAGGGTTGCAACTCCCCCAACATACTCCTTCTTGTGAACGTAATTGGAAGGTGTTTCGCAGCATAAAAACAAAGAGAAATACATTGACAGATGAACACACTGAGAAGATGGCGTCGGTTTCACAAAATCTTCATTTAATAAACATTGACAATGTCGTACTTTCAAATTCTACTTCTGCTTCCGAGCATAATCTATTAAAAGAACATAGACAGAAAATCTTAATTTAGTAGCAGCAATTCTGATTTAGGCCAACCTATGCTCTCCAGTTCTGAGAATGATCAAGAAAGTTAGGGCATTCATGTTATGGAACCTTGGTACTTTTACAGTTAGAAAAGTGTTTGTTGAAAAAATTGCGATCAAAATCATATTACAGGGGATTTTTTTTTCTGTTTTTTTCCCCACAAATTCTTTCTTGTATGTATAAACTTTGGTTTGATTTTCAGTATGTATAAACTTTGGTATGTACCTTCCTTGTATATGTATAACCTTCAGTATGTATAAACTTCTTTCTTGTATGTATAAACTTTGGTTTGATTTGTCACTTGTTTTGATTTTCAGCACATTTTTATAGTAATTAAGCTTTTTCATGAAATGTGTCATAATTAATAGAAAAAAAATTCATTTTATTTTTTGTAGAAAATAGAATTTTACAGCATATTTTGTTTCAAGAATAAGATATGTGAAAGTTTACTATGAAAGGACCACCAAGAGATTAGTATTTTGAACGACAGGGTACATTATGCGATCACAATTTTTTGTATTAATGTTCTTTTCCCATCAGTGCACCTAGTATTCCATGAGAGTATTTATTTGTGACAGAGATTTTGATTATTTTATTTCTTTTTAGGCTGGAAAGAAATGCCGGAAGAACAGCGAGTGATGACTCGTTACAAGAACTAGAACAAATTTTGAAAACACATAAGGTGAGACATCTATACAAAGAGAATAATATGACTACATGTGCTGTGTAAATATATTTTCTTTTTAATTAAAAGAAGAGAACAGTGCAGTGCCATGTACCCATGTATATGTAGAGGCAAGGCAAGGCTTAGTTTTACGGGGCCGAGCTCAAAACACGCATGTTGAATCCTGTTGTTGTTGCCAATCTTCATGTCTAGCTTCTGCTGGATGAAATCCATGAGATTATTCGCTTTCAAAATATCAAAAATGAGCATGGTAAGGTCTGACAGGCCACCATAAAACAAGCACTCAAGAATGTGCAATAGAGAGGCCTGCTCAGTTTGATATTTGGGACAAATAGAGTAAATTTTGCAACTATTATTTGGAAGTAAAAATTGTAAGTTTCCTAAATTAACAGTATATACTTTTAAACAATCTGGGATGGGGTTTTCTACATTTTTACCATTTATCCACCACCCTCTTTAAATATATCACAATTTTCCTTGGACATTGAAGGTGCACTTCAGCAGTATTTTACAATTAACTTTTAAAATGTTTACAAAATCCTTTCTTTAATTTTTAACTTCTTGAGAAGAAATTGATTGGATTTATTTATCATTCGTACAATCAACATTTGCATGTTTAACAAATAAAGGAGTCTATAGCAGAAAGTAGTTGCACCATCTCTTAAATCAAGATTGTGAATCATAAAAAAAATTATGATTTAAAAAATATCATAAATCTCACAACATTTCTTCCATAAAATACAGTACTTCCACAGATACTTTTTGTGAGAAACCACTGGTGTCCAATAAACTTTTCTTTGAAATTATTGGATGCTAAAAAAAAAAAAAAAAATGTAAATGCAGGATATTTATAAAATGCCAAACAAATTTTGATGTTTAATAACACTTAAACAATGAGGATATACACAAACCTATGGCATTTATGGGTCGAATAACTCATGCATTTTCCTTTTCTAGTTTGAATATCTTTACTTTTGGATATATCTCCTGCGTGTGTTAGTAGTTGACAATAATTTAATTTTCCTGTTTGAACATCATCTTTTCTTTTGTCAATATCGTCCATAACCTGAAGAACTTCAGCCACATGTCGTTTTGCAACAACATGGTGCACCACCTCATTGGGGGTACCATCATGAGTACTTATTTGAATGAACATTTCTCTGGGAGATGGATTCATCTAGGTGGTACAAATGACATCATTTATTGGAGCAATGTTTTGAACCAAAACTTGAGAATAGAATTATAAAATTTTCTCTATCATCACATCAGGAATGGCACACATTTTACTAATTGGAATTTTATTTTTTGGGGGTTGTATTCAAATTTAAGAAGTGTCACTTTTTTTGGAAATTAAAAACAGAGTTTTTTTTTTTTTTCTTGGCATATCCTTTTTTCCCCTACCTTATTTTGAACATTTTTTAAATTGAAATTGCACATTTCTCTAACAGATCAAGTGTGTTACCACCTTTTTGGGACACCCTGTATAAAAAAGTTAAAAGAGAAGTAGTAACATGGAAAATAGTAACGCAAAGTGTATGAAAGAAAAGTGTGCAGCTGTAAGAAGTCTGTCCCAACCCTGAAAGATTTTAGGGCGTGTGAAATGAAGTTATTCTTTTTCCTTTGCAGATGAATGGTTTTCCCCTCTCGATGCCTTTCACCGACAACGAGGCTGTGATAGAGAATGTTTTTGCTACGGGTGTGCACCTCATTGAGGACAAGAACGCAGAGTACTCCATTGCTGTGTACGTGCATGCTTACCCTTGCTCCATTCTAGCAGTGTGGGTTTACGTGACTGTGTTGATCCAGCGCAAAGACACCCAACATGCTGGAAATGAGGAATCGTAAATTAGCCTCAAACTGAGATTTTTATAATTAAAAGAAGTACATTTGTTCAATATGTGGTACTTTTATAAAAATGAATCATTCATGTATTATCATCTTGAAAGTTATCTGTTTGTGTGACTTCTCTGTTAGGCACCTGCCCTATACAGAGCTTCAGCTACAGAAATAGTTCCTTAACAAAAAGCAAAAATGAAGAAAAAAGCTTTAGCTAAATATATTACATGAAAGATGAATCATATCTATTATTATCTATTATAAAACACTTTCCAACACAGCAATCTTTTTGTGCCAAATTGGGTGAAAGGAATGACTGTCCATTGAGCCTCGTGTATTAGAATTCTTCTGGGTGTTTCCATAGAAGAACTATAAATAATACTACTCACTTTTCAATAGGGCACACGGTACAGTGCATAGGTATAGCATACCATAAAATCCTGATTATAAACCCCCTTTCTGCAAGGGAGGGGGACTTACAATTGGGCAGAAGGCTTTATAATTGCCCACCTCTTGACGATGAAGTCGCAGCTGCTGTTCCTGATGATGTCACAATTCGTAGCAGTGTCCGTTGTCAGTTAATGCATTTTGTCCTCTTTCCCAACAAATGGGGTGGGGGCAGGGTGGCTTATAATCGGGATTTTATGGTATATAAATTTTGCAGTAATCGATTCATATTTATGACAGTTAAAGCATGAACAGACATGCAGACAAACCAAAATCATAAACATAAGAATGAATGTTCTAGAAAAGCGATGAGATATTAAAAAATGGGGGAAAATAATTAAGAGCCATTGCAAGAGCAAATCGGGCAAGTCAATAGAAAAAAGTTCCCATCACCATCTCAGAATTTCATGAATTTTTTTTTCTTGTGTTGTTCTTACCCAAGGAAAGAACAAATCTGAAATATTTTTGATTTACCTCTTTTAGTTTTGGAGTTATGGGAGGTCAAAGTACCCCAGACGAGTGACGTAGAAATAATTTAGGGCCATTTTTGCCACTTTATTGTCTCGACTGTGACTGGCTCAGAGGTGCTTCAGAGAATTTTTTCATTTTATCCTATAATATACCTTGGATATTAACATCTCAAATTGAAAATTCATTCGAAAATAGTCAGAGCCCCAAATAAGCCCCCCCCAAATACCCCCAATTTCATAAAAAATACAGTTTTAAGAATGCTTTAAATCTTGGCTCTGACGTGATACAGAAAAATTTTTTGCGCAGAGCAGTTATACATCTTCATATAAAGTGAATCCAATGTTAAAAATTTTTGAAGCCCCCCCAGGGTCCCACGGTACGGGGCCCCAAACATGGTCCTTTGCGCTAATTTATGCAATTTCGAAGCATTGGTACAGCTGAAGCCAACTTCCCACAGAAGAACCCTTGGCATGGAGATGTAGTATCAACATAGTAGTTTCATATTATGAAAAAACATTTTTTGAAGGCACAACTGTTTCCAAGAAAAATCCCAAAAAGTACCTCCCTATTTGGGACATTCCACTGGCACGCATGGGGAGCATTTCGGCGTTACTTTTAGAAGTTTAATCGACTGTAGCAGTATTGAAAATTAACTTATTCTGCATATATCACAAACATATCCTCCATATATCACGAATAGTTCTTTTACAGGGGCACTCATAAGAATTACATTATGCTGAATGGGGATCTCTGCAACTACTGAACCGATTCGAAAAATTTTTCACTGATAGAAAGCTACACTATTCCTGAATATTATAGGCTACCTTTCAGCATGCAGCATAACTAGTTCTTTTACAGGGACACTCAAAAGAATTCTAATACATTACGCTGTATGGACATCTCTGTAACTACTGAACCGATTCTAAAGATCTTTTCACTGAAAGCTACACTATTCCTGAATAACATAGGCTAAAATTCTTGCATGTAGCATAATTTACAGAAACACTCAAAATAATTCAAATATTTTTATTATACAGCATTTTACATTATTTCTGTTTTTAAATATAATTTTCTTTGTAGACTAGTGAAAAAAAGTAGTAAGTTGCTAATATTGAGCTGAACTCTTACTAGGCAGTGAAATAGGAAAAGTTATTTTACAGTGGAAGGGTCATCGCTTTATCAGAAGTAGATGGGACTGCTACAATGAAATATTTGCATACAATACCTGACTCTCATTCATTAAATGGCCACGACGAGATGACACAAAAACAGTCACTACAGACAGGATATTTTTTGTCCAAATGAATTTGCTTCTGTTACTCCATTTACGATTGCTAATATAAAAGTATCAAAGCAGCTCACAATAAACAATACAACAGACTCTATAATAAAACTAAGTAAATAACCTGAGAATTTTGTTGTAAAATAGTATACAAGTCAGAAATAAATGATGTAGAATTTCGACAATTTCTTTTATTCACAATATTATTTGCTTTTTGTTTATTTTAAATTAAGTATAAGACATGGTATATGTAAAGTTAATTAATTTAGATAGTTTTTTTTTTTTTTTTTGCATTTGGCGAACGAGACAGTTACGACAATGTTTACGAATTATTTTGAGTGTTCCTGTAAATTATGCTGCATGCATGAATTTTAGCCTATGTTACTCAGGAATAGTGTAGCTTTCAGTGAAAAGATCTTTAGAATCGGTTCAGTAGTTACAGAGATGTCCGTATAGCATAATGTATTAGAGAATTCTTTTGAGTGTCCCTGTAAAAGAACTAGTTATGGTGCATTCTGAAAGGTAGCCTATAATATTCAGGAATAGTGTAGGTTTCTATCAGTGAAAAAAATTTTCGAATCGGTTCAGTAGTTGCAGAGATCCCCATACAGCGTAATGTAATTCTTATGAGTGCCCCTGTAAAAGAACTATTTGTGATATATGGAGGCTATATTTGTGATATATGCAGAATAAGTTAATTTTCAATACTGCTACAGTCGATTAAACTTCTGAAAGTAACGCCGAAAGGCCCCCATGCGTGCCAGTGTAATGTCCCAAATAGGGAGGTACTTTTTGGGATTTTTCTTGGAAACAGTTGTACCTTCAAAAAATGTTTTTCCATAAAATGAAACTACTATGTTGATACTACATCTCCATGCCAAAGGTTCTCCTGTGGGAAGTCGTCTTCAGCTGTACCAATGCTTCAAAATTGCATAAATTAGCACTAAGGACCGTGTTTGGGGCCCCATACTGTGGAGCAATTAGAAAAATATATAGTGAAAAGAATTAATCATTAACAAGATTTATCGAGCACATTATTCAAGTAGAACATAGAGTCATCACAGTTGATCAAAAGCTGAGGAAATGAATAAATCCAAAAACTACATAACAACACAACACTTTGAAGGAAAATTGTTTTCATTGCATTTTCCATTTTTTGAAAAATAAATTTCTGAAATGAATTTTGCAGGCAATTTCCTAATGAAAATCCATGAAAAAACATTTAGTGATTCTTAAACATCACCTGATTATTTTGCAGAAATCAAATTCATTGAATGTGACCAATATTTAATGTGATTAACAGTGGGAATGTAGGTGTGATATCAATGCTTAATCAATAAACAATACCATTGTGTAAGCAGTGGAAAAACATCATTAAGGGTTGTATCAAGATCCTACCCCAATTGTAAACAATGAAAAGTCTCTTCTGTAGAATCTACAACAGGATATTACTTATCGTTCAAATAGTTGTTTGAAAGATTAAGAACACTTTTAATTGGAGATAAAATATTTATTAACCCTCTGACTGCTCAATTTGTGGACCAAAATCGCTTCAAAAATTGTGTAATCTTTTTTTCATATTTCAAATCTATATACATTGGAAAATTCAAATGTGCTTTTTTCCTTTCTAGAAATGATTTTTAATATAGATTTTTATCATGAGAAACTAAGCTTCAGAAAAACCAATTTCAGATGTTATTACATAAAAAATTCTTAAAAAATAAATTTCAATTGAATTACAGTTAATTTCCATTTATTACATAATATAAGAAAATGCACCACTGCCTAACGCTTTGCAGGTTTATTGAATCAGGGTTAGATTCATCGCCGTCTGAGGAGCAGTCCAAAAAATCTAAATCACTATCACAACTAAAATCTCTTTCAGAATCTCATAAATCATCTGGAATATACACTCTGCCCATTGCTGAACGATTTCTAGCAGCCATTTCTGATTAGACAAAGCAGCAAACAAGTGAAGTTAGAACATTACATACTGAGTACTACCTTCAAATGTCGTAATTTAGTGGACGACTCACAACATCTGTTGGTCAAAACCTAAATGAAACGTCTAACACTGTATCTAATTTATTTCACTGGTTAAACGGTGAAAATGCGGGATGTTCTCCTCAATACAGGAAGAAAAACACCTGCCCAGAAAATCGCGGGATGAGCAAATTTTGCTACATTTGAGTTACCCGTGCAAATCGTGGGATGATCAGTCAGAGGGTTAACACGATATAATTATATATTTATAATAAATCTTCTATTTTTAAAATTCATAATCTAATGTTGTCATTACATAACTAAAAATATTTAAAAATCATGCTCAAGTCTAAAAATAAAAATATTCATGTGCAGAATCTGAAATGATGAATTTATGGTTCAGCAGAAAGAAATAGTTTATTTATTTTAATCTCATAAAAAATGTTAATCTGTCAAAAATTACACTATATGAAAATTGTGTGATGCAATGAAATGACCTCAAAATAGCAGCACTTTCCCCCCTCCACTGCAAGAGATGCCTCACACTACTCACTCAATGTAACAAATTCTTGGATCTTTTAGCTATCGGGTGGTGCCATTAAATTTCAGATGTAGATAATAGAATTGCAACATCCAACTGTATCCTACAATTTTTTTTATCATCCATTTCCTGAATTGCTTCCAACTATAAAAGCAAATTTAAAGAAGAATTCACGTCAAAAGCAACAAAAGAATTGATTGGGAATCTTGCTCACAAGGTCAGTTATGTATGGTAAGTAGTTCTTGTTCTTCATTTTTCTTTATAAGACTTTTGCTGGATAAATTATTTGATATTTAGCAGTAATTAAATATATCTTATTGTATGTGATATTGCTAGACATTTAAACTGTATATTATATTAGCTCATTTCATATCACGATTGTCACTGTAGCGTAATGCTGCCAATGTTTATGCACTTTAATGGGCACCAACGTTATTTTGGGTAAGTCCCAGAAATCTATAGATTTATCCTAGAATTTTCTATTATATCAAGAAAAAAATTTTTTTAAACCTCTGCGTTAATTGCTGCGCTGGTACTAATATCGACATAAATAATGACAATACTCATCACATCATAATTTTGTTTTCCTGGGAACATATAGCTGGGAAACAAACGATGCAAGAATAAGTCAACTCTTTTTTTAATAGCCTAATTTCACCATGACCAAAATTTATTCCTATTGTAAAACAGAAAGATTTGGCAGTTTCTCACCAAATACAGAAGATATCTCTAGGCTGGGTTCAGTGTGTGACTTTAACTTATTTTTTGGTGCAAAAATTTGTGAAAAATTGTCAAAAGCGTATTTGTAACCTTGTAAAATTGTAACCTTGACGACTTCTGACAATCACCACTACTGGCAAACCTTTAGACAATGGTTTAAAAATGCATTTCTTTTCCAATTTTCAGAATGATAATAACATTAGAACATTGCCAAATCAATATGGAACCACCCCTGAGCTCTTTACTTTCTAATAAAGAAAGAATTTTGAAAAATCAGTCCACATTGTAAAAAATTATAGCAGTGTATACATAAAATACACATACATGCATTGAACATAGTACTCCTCCTTTTCTGAAGTCAGCAAAAAGAAACAACGTAATAAAAACATAACAAATTTATTGCAACTTAAAAATGAAAATATTCCTCTACAAGTAATTGCGGTAAATCATAAAACAATTTCATTTATACATTGGCATTTTCTTAATTATGTACAAACTCAAATATTTTTTTAGTATCTTCAGGCGATGTTCTACAACAACCTCCTATTATTTTTGCTGAAGTGTCAGCCCAGCTTTGAAGAAAAGAATGTTGAGACATGGTCTTCTGTCCGGACCATCTATCAAAGGAAGAAAAGAACATACAGCTGAGATAACTCAGAAAATAGAAGATATTAAAAGAAATATAAGTTAAATAAACAAAAAATGCTGGTATTGCACAACCAGCATTTTCTTTAGTGCACTGTTACAGAATATGGGTTTGACAAAGTTGAAAATTAATGATTAATTTTTAAAAATGTTCAACTAGTCTCTTCTGTTGAAACTCTTGCAAGATAGGTAGATGTAAGAATACAAGATTTAATAACATTACTTACTTTTTTCTTTTTACAATAGTCTCTGCAATATACTTGCACAAAATTGCTAAACTTGGCAGATCAGCCACTTTATTCTTTCGCAGAATTCTAAAATTGCATGTACTATTTTGTTGTAATAAATTCTTATTCATTTACTTAAAACAATTGATGACCACTCTGTTGTTTTCACATGCAGACGATATTTTGACTGAAAATTATTTTCATTCAAGTTTATTCAATTATTTTTACATATGACATTTCTGTATTTGCTTAATCCAGGGATTCCCAAAATGTGTGCTGCAGCATCCCAGGGTGCCATACAGAGAGGCAAGGGGTGCTACGAAATGACAACAATTTCATTAAAGTACTTGCCTAATTGTCTTAAGGATGCTGCGACTTGGGTCAATTTGGGAACCCTCTCGATCCTACTTCTACTAAGAATTGCTGGGGTGTTTATTTTATCCATTGTGGATCTTGTGACTTGGGGCTATATTGGTCAAACTAGAAGAGCTCTAAATTTAGGCTTAAAGGACATGCGAGATATGTTTCTAAGTATGAGGTTTTCAAATCTTCCATTGCCTCGCATTGTTGGAATTTTAATCATCTAATGCTAAGATCTTGTGCACTCCCCACTCTTTGTCTCATCTTTATTTTTTGGAAGGTTTTTCTACTACCCAGCACTTCAAGCGTCTTGTGAATGATGGTTCTTCCATTCCTTTTATACATTCTCCTTGGAAGCAGTTGTAAAGATCTTTCTTTCTCCCTGCCTCCCCCCACCCTCTTCTCCTTTTTTCCCCCCTCTTTTTTTAAATTTTTATTTGTTGATATTGTGTGTATTTACTTATTTCTTTATGTAATAAAAAATAAAGAAAGAAAAAGAAAATAATTAAAAAAATCATTGTGTTGTCTTATTTATATAATTTTCTATTTATATATGTGTTTTTATTTATTTTTGCTTTGTTTGGTTGTTGCTGTTCTTTTGTTCTGTTTATTGTTCTATGTTCCTATTTTTTTTTTGTGTCACATTTTTCATTGTTTTCCCTTTTTATTTGTTAATAATTTTCCTGTATATTTGTATATTTTAATTTTTAATCTACCCTCTTTTTCTTTCTTTTTTACTTCCTCTCATTGGCAACTTGTTTGGTGCTCGTGTTTTCTGTTTACTTTCTTTTCAGTTCCCTGTTCCAGGTTTCAAGTCTACAAATGTCTCCACTGAAGAAGATCAAAAACTTTTTGATTCTGTATGGCCATTCAAGTAACTCTTGTGGGGTTATTTTACAAAGTTTTTTATTATTTTATGTTTTAAGCACCGGAGTTTTTTGAGTTTTTTTGTTACATATACACGTTTGCAAGTTGTTTGGTTCCCGAGTAAGTTGCGTAAAAACATGTTTGAAGTAACCCTATAAATTACCCCCAAATGCCAAATACAATTAGAATTGTCACGATTTGTGGTATTTTCTTACACACAATGACAACCCCCCCCCCCCTCCAAAAAAAAAAAAACATGTCTGGTAGTGAAACACCCTGTATTTATAGTGCTTGAACATGTTTATTAAGTGACATTTTTTTGCAAATTGCTTAAAATAAACGTAAATTTATATTGTGCAAAAACACAGTAAAAGATAGCACTATTTAAAAAGATCAAATTTTGAAGCAAATAAATTAGAGGTTTTTACAGTTTGATGGTGATTCTATAATGCGTCTATTGTTGTGTCCGCTACAATATTCCCCCAAATACAATATTTTCCAGGTGTAGAATTAGATGCAGTAGATGTATGTCTTCTAATACAATGTCCTATTTCTGAAAAACTAACATCCTCAATATTCGAGGCATGAATTTTACCTTTTTTAATATTGGAAACATTGGGTCTTTGGACTTCCCCATACTTTATCAAACATTCAAAATCACGTTTTTCTGTCTAAATTTTTATCTGAATATAAATTAAAATTCCGCCAAAAGTCTTATAAAGAATATTGCACTTTGCAGACGATAGTATTAAATGAAGAAAGTGAAATAACAAACACAGTGATAATATTGGGTCAGCAAAAAAGTAATTGTATTTTTTACATGGAATTCAAACAAATAAATTTTCAATCATGAAACCATTATTCTAGTTCGACCTAGCTGGGTAACATTCATTCTTGTAGTCAGAAGAGCAGAGAACAGCCTCTCACTCCTGCCAACATTTCACTTGTCCAAGAGAACCATCAAGGGAAATACTCAATAACAATTTCAAAATTAGAAAGATTTTCAAAATCGTGAGCAGTCATTTTGCATTTTTCCTTTAAATCATGTGTACGAACCAAGGAGCTTATGAACTCACGGGTCATAGGTCACTGACTAAATATTCTAATTTCTACCCTTGATATTCTTACTACAAAAAACTTAAGAGAGATGGAAAAAATATTTTCTTTGAAAATAATGTTTATTTCTTTTAACTCTCTTGAGCGAAATGAATGAAAGGCAAAAAGTTCGGAACCTACAGATAGTGTTTTTCAATTTGCAGAAAGTTCCTTAAAAATGCGCAAAAAAGAATTCACAATATCTCCGGAAATTATTGTAGAAAATTGGTGAAAATTAATATTTAGGGTAATTTGAAGGTTTTCTTTCGTTTAATAAAATCAAAACACAGTGTTGCCATTGAGAAAAATGAAGTTGATACAGAATTAAATATGAAGATGGGCCCTTATGCAAATTAAATTAATAGTAAATTAAAGTATGCATTATTTGCAAATGAATGGTATATATAACTTTGCTGTACGACGAACGACGGCAAAATAAAGAGCAAGTGCGCCTTTTTTTTTTCTGCAGCTGTACCTCCTCCTTTTTGAAGTCTGATAAATTTTTAAAAAAGACAAAGGCACTTTGAATAAAATAGCTATTTCTTTTTATTTGTCTTAACACCACCTATTTTGAATGTGTAATCAAAAACCAGCCTTCAACACAAAGGTGATTATTAACTGGAACAACATGCTCTTCGAATTACTTAAAAAAAAAAAAAAAATCTGAGTAGAAGACAGCTATATTAATTTTCAATCCACAGAAAACCTCAAACAGCAAATAATACTCATAAATACACACACACATGTATAACATTAATAATCTCAAACAGAACATCTTTTTCTTTTCACTTGCAACTTCCACGACAACGACAAAACCTTTATACAGGGTGTGCACCCTTGTCAGGAGGCAAACATAGTAGCATCGGTAGCCTCACAAACATAACAAACCTGTCAAAATAGCATGCTTTTAAGGGTAGCAGTGAAAATCGTAGCACTTCCTTCAAAGTTTAGTACAAAAATGTATTATTAACATAAGAAGAAAGTGCATAAGATGAAATAATGAAATTGATTTTTCTTCTTACTTGACTCGATGTAGGCATAGACAACCTTAAAGGGGCTTCTAGAAATAACTCTGAGAGCTGATAAAGCTTGGGGGGAAAAAAGAAATAACGAAGAACACCCATCACCAAGCAAGTTGCCTGCAGTTAAGGAAAAGCCATCCAATATTTGAAATGGTATTTTTCAAACCAAACAAGTGTCCCTTATGTTTAATTGAGTAACAAAACCCTCCTTTTTAGTTGCCAGTGAACCCCTTGTTTATGTTAAAAAAACAAACATTGTAAAAGATTGATAATATAAGTATTTAAGCCAGGAATGATTTCAATTGAAATGAGTTCTTTTGAAAATAATTTACCCATTTTGAGAATCCCACTTCTCTCCACTATTTGGATACACAATCAATGGGAAATCTGGACAGGCAGATGCTATGTCTTGCAACAAACTTCCGGCACACTCAGGAGGACAGCAGTTGACCCCAATGGCCACAAGCTGACCGGGTGGGGCCAATTTTAAACAGGTTTGAGCAGTGGAAGAAATATTTTCTCCATGTGAAGTTTCATGCATAGACTAAGAAGAGGAGAAACAAAGAATAGGATTCAAGGACATTTAAATTTCACATTGTGTTTTACTTAAACATAAGCAAAATCTAGTTATTCTTGAAATATTAGCATACAGTAAACTAGGTTTGCTGCAGAAGTTGGAAAAAAGTTTCCCAGTTTCCTTGACTATTTTTGCCAAAATTTCATAACTAATTGTATAATTGCAACATTCTTCTAACTATGAATCGTCCTTGAATAACATGCTTACCCAAAAGGTGATGAATAAATATAATTTACGTAGTATTCATAAAGTATTCGATCATAATTCCATAAATTTACAGCAAAATTTAGTTGAATAATGGTAAGCAAAGTGGCAAAAAAGAAAGGGGAAAAAAAAGGGGAAGATGGTAAGTGTTATGTGCATATTCTTTTCTTGCTGGGAAATAGTTGCTATAAATGTCTGCTTGGCAAGATTCTGTTTCCAAGCAAATAATGGCATCCACTTTTGGCTATGATTCACCTGTTTCATAGTACAGCAGTGATATTGTCAGTGAAAAAATGACAAATGATTTTTTGTTATGTTTAAATTCCCTGACATTTCTCTGGTTTTTCCAGATTAATATAATAAGAGATAAAATACTGCAGTAATAGTAAGGTTTAGCGATTTCTAGCCAAATATTTCCGATATTGCCAAACTGGGTTCAATTTGAAAGATTTCCTTCTGACACTTAATTTGGCAATATTTCACCAACAGCCGACAAGCTTGAGATTGTTGCTAAATTTTCGAGATAGCCAAAGTACTGACCACAGACTTTTAATGTCCCAGGTTGGCGATATCGGAAATATTTGGCTAGAAATCGCTAACTTATAGTATTACTACAGTATTTTACCTCTTTCAAACAAAATAAGTTTAGATGAAGTGTGCCAAAAACATTTTTGATTTAATAGATGTGCAAGGAAGTCATGTGCTGTCCACTTCGGATTTTTTCAATAAGTGACATTCATCTTCATTGAGCTCAAATTAATTTTTTTAAAGTTACAGCAGTTTCATTAGGAAGGCAAGTGCATTTATTTTTATCAATTTTTAATGCATGCCAACCTATTTACCCATTATATTTAACACTTAAATGCATAGTAATGCAGATCTGCATTGTATGCTCAAAACACGTTCACTGCTGGATTAGAGTACAGGCCAAATTTCTTAGTTAAATTTCACATTTATTTCAAACTATGTGGTTTTCAAAAAATTAATTAATTTTTCACAAAACTAATATAGGAAATTTAGCTTACAATTATGGCTATCGTGTGATTGACAGCGAACTTTTTTCAAATTCTTGCATTTAAGGGTTAAAAAGTATGCATTGTATAACAAGTATTTAAGATTGTACAAATACATGAAATTTCTCTATCAATTACTTGTCCCCAATATCAGACACTCCCCTTTAGAGAACTTAAATTGTGATCCTGATGGTGTTGTAGTTGACCAAATAAGAGCTCCAGTTGAATTGGTTATTTTTAAAAACCACTTATCAAAAACCTGTAAAAACTGTACAACATGCAAATGAGTGGATTTTTAAAGACTTGGTTTTCATTGAGAGACTGGGCTTCAAAGCAAGCAGTACTAGTATTTTATTAACACTGATGCAAACATACATTTAAAAAAACTGTATTGACAAAAAGCATTTTAATTACCTGACTAGAAAAACTTAACCATGCTTTGGTGGCTGGAAAATCTGCCAACAACTTCATCAGAGCTTCACCTTCTTTTTTAGCGGGAATGGTTTCAAATGCCAAAACGTCTGCACCTGCTTCAGTTAAGCATTCAATGCGAGGACGATGCCAATTTATGAGTTCCTATAAAGTTCAAAACATTAAAATTTGGTACAATACCATGTATTTTTAGCTTGCATACCCCATCAACTCAGGACTTAGCAAGATACTAAAATATAATCTCCTTAATCCCCATGTATCACATTTCATACAAGCAACCCCATTGGCTTTTATCTATAAAAATAAAGAATGTCAACTTGAAACTCTTCATTTTCTTTTGTTTTACTTGGACAATGAACGATCCATACTCATTAAAGTAATATAAAAGATAAGCTGTATATCTGATGACTGTTTTAGAAGCAATAAATGAGCATTTTTGAAAAGAGTATAGCACAAACAAAACTAAAGAAATCAACTAATGACACACTTTTTTGAAATCCAATCCTTTAACCATAAAAACCAATGTCTGAAAATTTATTTTAATGCCCCTTTTTTAAAAAATTTTCTAATGCGGTTGAAAGTGTTTGATTTCATTTAGTAATGTAGTATGTAGCATTTACAGATCTTTTACAGGAATACTCAAAAGATTTCCAATGCATTATACTATATGAACAGTCACTCTTTAAAGATATTTGGTTATTTGAAATAAAACAATACATGTTTCTAAGGATTACAAGATAAAGCTCTCCATCCAAATGATCAATGGCAGTTTGCGAGACAGGCATCCATTTAAAGCACAATAGTATCCTACTATGTAATATTACCTAATGGTCCAAAGAATGATCGTGTGCCCCCCCCCCCCCTCAAAAGTTGCCAATATTCACAAATTTTGCAATAAATCGCCAAATGTGGTGTGAAAAAAATGTTTCAAAAAATCAACTCAGCTTTGCGATATTTTCATTATTGGGTGGAAAATTAAAAATTACCTAAGTTGTAATATTGAGCTATGACGATTTTAATGGGAATTTTGAAAATTTGATACCCATTCGTTAATTAATTGCTGCAATTTAGTGTGTTGTGTTGTATAAAGGCAAAGCTACACAAGAAGTGCCTAGGTGGGATCGGGGTTGGGAAGAATTTTTATGTTACTGCTGCTTGGGAAAAATTGCAAAATTCAGAATGTTGAGGGTTTTTTCCTGTGTGCTTCATAACTTCCATAGTTTCATTATTTGTAATAGTACACAGTACAACTTGCAAAGCGACATTCTAAAGTTTTTCGTGCCTCTAGTACAATAGCCTAGCAACTAAAAGAACAGCCTCCATCAGAGTACTTGGTTTCATTGTACTTGCTTACAAAACATTTTTTAAAAGGAAGAAAAAAAAACTAATATTTCATACCTCATGAGAAATTTTATCACAGTATTCTCCAGAATATTCAGAGCCATCCGCTAAAGCTGCTCCGTAGGATCCAATGGATCCAGCAATCAAAATCGTTCGATCTGTAAAAGAGGGGGAAAATGACACTTGATGGAAGAATAATTCAAGTAAAATAAAAATATTTCTGGAATTTACTTTGAATAAGAAACTACAGGGTTTGTACACATTTCAGAAGAAAAAATTCAAGGAGTCCAAGAAGTTTCGAAGGCGTTCTATCAAAATTGTTTACATTGTATATACGCAATATCACACTGGTTTTTTAATCACAAAGTAACTGATTTTCAAAACCAAAAATTTAACATATTTATATCAATAGATATTTAACTGAAAGCTACATCGCCCATGCAGCATAGTTTACATGTCATTCCTGCTTTTATGATCATTTTTTTTTTTGTGTGTGTGTGTGATTTATGATTTAACCCTCTAGCACTTCTTTCCCCTATTTTAAGAGAGGCAAATCTTTTCCAATAACTGGACAACAACAGAGCTGCTTCGTGGGGGACGACAACAGTAGCCATTACAGGGAGTCGCAAGTACTTCCCATGATTTTCCTTATCTGTGTGATCTCGCGCGAGTGGGGAAAGTTGGAAACAAATAGACCTTCCCTCCCCCCACGTCTTTAAACCCCCCGAAAACTTCTCAGTGTCACGTCTTCGTAACAATATCTCCGTAGGGTCAGCGCGCAATAATTCAGTGGTGCAATAATTTGAAAATTTATCTTAACATGAGTGTGACATGCTTGATTTCAATTATTCACAAGATTTTTAAACCAGTTATTTAAAGAATTTATTCAAATTTTCAAGCAGCAGTCATAAACACACACACACATGCATACACAAAGTCTAATTTTGGTTAAAGACACTAGTTCAACCAATTTCAAATTAAACAAACAAACAAAAAAAAAAAAAAAAAAGAACACTGAACAGAACACTGGTGTTGAAATAATTTAAAATTTTCAAAATAACATGCATTTAAAAAAAAATTTTTATAGTCAATATGTCTGTTTTAGGTGAAAAATGTTCACACTTCAGCAGCACCTATTGATGTTAAGTACATTTTTATGTGTTTTTATTGGCAACAACTTTCCTATTTGCTTTTTCCTCCATTTACTTTTTCAGTTCTCAATCCTCTGCTCTTGCAGTTGTGTGAACTTTTTTGTGCTGATGGAGGATGACATTTTTTCAACCAAAACATACATACTGGTGATAAGTAGATTTTTATAAGTGTTATTTTATAAAGTTTAAATTATTTCACATTTAAAATTGAATATGCATTACTAAAAACTTACTGGGATGAGTTCTCAAAAATTCATCTCTAGCTCTTTTTGCCAACTCAACACTTAATTTCAAAAGCTCTCGACATTTTTCTTCGGTTAGGCCCAAGTGCTTTTGAAAACCAGGAATACTAGCTTGATAACTGGCAGTTGTGATTATATCTGCACCGTGCTCCAGATAACTATGAGAATCAGACAAGGACAGCTATAGCCATGCATGATCTTAATCATAAACAGCAAAAAATTTAAATAACATGGAGGTGGGCTAGGTGTTATAACATTTGCAGGGCCTCTATTTCTATATCTGATAAATAAAAAATTGGGTTTGGTCAACTTGCTGGCAAAGAGGTATTTTTTCTAGGACAGGGCAAAACTTGGAAAAGACCATCCAAAAATGAAAAAAATTGACGAAAATTAAATTGTTCATGTATACGTATCTTGATTTGTTATGTTTGAATACCTTGGATATAAATTAAAATATTTTGGAATGCTTTAAATGCTCAAGCATTTTCTGATATGCTTGATTTATTGTTTTATCAGTCGATACTTAAAAGTAGTTACATTCAGAAACTAAATTTTTAATTACTTTTGGAAGTACAACACTTGACAGTTATTGTCAGTATTTTAATAATCTGTCAAGTATTTTTAACCCATTTGTGCCCCTTTTTTTGGGATACTAAAATTTGACCATTTTCTTCAGAAGATTAAATCAGGGTTGTCCAGCATTTGTCCTACCAAAGGCTTGAACCTGGCCCACCACAACTGTGTCTGGATATTTAATTTAATTTATTTATTCATTACAAAATAAATATAGAAAACAGAGTTAAAACTTGGGAGGTTTCTACTCTTACAAGTTTAAATAATGCAAGTTATTCAAACAGATGGTGCAACATGTCCCCCAGTAACTGTCAAAACTGAGTGACGGGTGCACGGAAAATGTTTTACTTGTTAATTGCTGGAGTGCTGCTGGTCACTCAATTTCCAATGCTTGCATCTTGGAGCAGGGGTGGATCCAGGAATTTTTTTCATGGTTTCATTTTGTAAAAATTGTTGTTATTATTATTATTATTTTAACATCAATTTTTATGTGTTTTCATACCAATTTTTGTATAAAAAATCCACCCCCCCCTCCTCTTTTTTTTTTTTTTTTTTTTCCTCTGAGGATAATTTACACCATTAAAATATAGGCTAAAATGACAATGAAGGGCTGTTTTACTCGATTGTATTTTTGTGAAGAGGATATTTTAATCAATTGTATTTTTGTGAAAGGGCCATTTGAATTACATTCGAGTCCCAATAATTCAAGTTGATCAAGATTGACACTGACTCTGATTATGCAGACTGCATTATAAAATCACAGAGAAAATATTCAGTTTTATGTTCAGTATGTGCAGAGAGATCCAATAGTGAAAAAATGAGAATACAAGTTTTAAAAATAAAGTATTTTTAAAGCATCACACTTACTTTATTTAATGTTTAAAAAAATCAGGGATGAGAATCTTCTGCAGAATTCCGCATTTTAGTTATTTTCAGTTATATATATATATATATAACTAACAAGTAAAACACAAAACATACTACAAATAAGACATATCTCACATAAAAATATAACAGCTATTAGCAAGAATTAGAAACCAGATTTTGAAGCCAAATAAAGTGCAAGAATTATTGTGATAATATAATGGAACGGAAATTATAACCACTGTCACCATCGTCAGGGGCCACAAACAGTGGATTATAATTTTCAGCAAACCAAATAGTAGGGTTTCGGTTGTGTGGCATATCAGAAGAGATATTAACTCCACACATCTGGGCCCTACCCTACTATATAAAGGAAAGAAGAAATCAAAAAGATAACAAAAATTAGAAATAGGAATATAATTTTACATACCAGACCTTGAGCACATGGAAATTTCATTTGAACAATTGATATGTGTTGCCAATGTTAAGAATTGTAAAAAGTGAAAAAGGGTGTTGCCACCAAATAAAAGTGTAAAAGTGGAAAGAAGAAAGTATAGGAGTTGCCAAATACTAAAAGGTAATATTATTAAATTTTAAGAATATCCAGGTATATTAATATAATAAATATATATTGAATAATAATAAATTAAAATGATTGAATAAAATAAATAGTATAGCAAAATTAAATATAACATATTGTTTAAAAAATATAATGATTATTATTATTGACAAAGTATGTATAATAAGTTATTGTATGACAGAAGATTAATCTAGTAAATAAGAAAAAAATAAAAAATAATGTTTAGGACAGAATAATCACAATATAGGAACCCCCGTTTTTTTTTTTTTTTTTTTTTTTTTTTTTTTTTTTTTTTTTTAACCCTCCAGATATATATATATGCATGCATATACACATCCAAATTGTTTTTAAACATATTACTTTTTTTTTTTTTTATGAGAAAAACTTCCTCCGCCCGACCCAACCATCCAATTACAACCTTAAAACCAAAACCCCACCCAACCTCCAGTAAATTAATAAAGACATTAGACACATCATTATCAAGAATTGTATATAATAGATTTTAGGAACTTAGTGGGATAGTTGTATTGTCTAGCTGACAGAAATAGAGATTTAAAATTGGAGACTTTAAAATCATCAGAACATAGAAACTTGATTCTACAGCAGTGATTATAGATGATATTGCGAAATACAGATTTATGTAAGCAGGAGGAAAAATGAGTAAAGCTAAAATCTTTACGCTTATCATATATATTGAAACTAAGGCTATTTCTAGGAGTGATGGAGATACTTAGATCTAGAAAACTAACAGAATTGTTAAGCATATCATTTTTAATTAATTCCAGAGCAGATGGATATTTTATGGGGAAGATAACATTATTATTATTAGTAGTGTTTACAAGTAAGATATCATCTATATATCGTTTAAGAATGATGTGTGTATTAGTATATTCTTTTTCATAGTAATATAAGTAAAGATCTGCAAGGTAACTAGATGCTGAACCACCTTGTGGTATACCATGATTTTGTAGATATATTTTATTGTTATGTAGAATAAAATTATTATAGATAATAAATTTAGATAGACAACTGAAATAAGTTACATAAACATGGGAAGGCAGCTGAATATGGTTAACACAAGTTTCAAATAATTCATTAATTACATTGTAAAGGTCGTCAAGAGGAATATTGTTAAACAGATCTTTAAAATCATAGGTATATAAAGATGTAATATTACTAATAGTACATATTGTATTGCGTAGATCATAACTATTTCCTATAGAGTAATCATTACGTTTTATATAATACTCATGCATAACAGACAGTATCTTTAATAGAAGTTTACTTGCTACATTGCTATATGTGTTACATCCTATTGTAACAGTTCGAAACTTTAAAGGCGATTTATGAAATTTAGGGATTAGTACAATATAAGGATAGTTTAGATTATTATGTTGTAGGATGAGAAGTTTATAGAAAGCCAGAATTTTTTTGTTACAAACTACAGTAGACAAATTAGTAGAGGAATAGATACTGTTATTTACAATTGTAGAGGCTAACAAGCTATGATATAACTGTTTACAAATAAAAGCATAGTTATTGGATGATTTATCTACATAAGTAATTATGAAATACTGCTTTATAAAGTCTATTTGAGTATGAAATTGACTATTGACAGGAGAACTATATTTTACATATTTAGCAATATTTTGCTTAAAGGTTGAAAGTACTTTTACTTTCCAGGTAGTGATGGCTTCAATAGGAGTGCTGTATTTTAAGGCAGTATTATATATGTAAAAATCTAAATCATATGTGAATTGTGTTACAATGCCACTAAGAGAGTGTGTTGAAGGAATACGGTGTTTAGAGCCCTTCTGCATGAGTTTTTTTAACCTAATATCTTTTATGATAGCTAGATCCCCAGTAATGATGTGTCCATAATCCCTATTAATGAAGTTCCTATAGTGATTGTCATTGCATATACAGGGTGGTGTATCAGAAGGGTTATATGTTTTCAAAAAGGAGTTATAGTTAAATAGTTTCCTACCAAAGGGTAGGGGATATTTAAAGGACTTTTTAATAATGACATTTTTGATGGGAAAGTGAGTGTTATTAGTAGAAAATAATGTATCGAAGTTTAAGTTATTGATTGCAGGATTTGTGAAAGTAATTAATAAGTTAGAATTAGAAGGTGTATTATTAATGTTATTGGTTAGGTTTACGGTAAGTGCAGTGGCTCGTGCAACAATGAGATCGAAGAATAGGTGAGAAAAATGTCCAGAAATGTTAAGATTTGAAAAAATAGAAAAATACTTAACTAAAAGTTTCTTTTTAATGGAGTAAATGAAAGTACGTATATTAATCCAATTATAAGTACTGGTATAGTAGTTATATAATTTTAAAATAGCAGATTTTATATAACTATTAGAATACTTAGGACTATTACTCTTTTTACGTTTACCTCTAGAAGTTCTAAGTGTTTTATTATATACTAGCTGCGTGCCCGTTCTTCGCACGGTAGGAAACGAAAATTTTCCTTACATGTGTAATTCGAAATTATTCGTGATGTGGAATTTAAAAAAAAAAAGAGCAAAATTATTTAACTCTTAATGTAAAGTTTGTGTCATGAGTACTAACCTGATCATTGCAGTATAATGACTCAAAAAAATACGTCAGTGTCATTCACTATCAAAAAAGTGGAAAGCTTAATGGTTTGCAGAGAACTCCTGGCTTTCAAAATGTCTTATTTCTACATAATACTGTTTTTTAGGCTCAAGTTGTAGCATTAAATACCTAAGACACTACATGAAATGGAGCACCATTTATTTCTTTCCGAACACCATTTATTTCTTTCCGACTTCGAGATTTTGGTGTATTGACACGTTTTGAGGTCTTCTGAATTCATTCATGCTATTTTCAAGAGATGTTTTTAAAATAGCTGCGCACCCGCTCTTCATACGGGAAGAAGGGAATATTTTACTACTAAAATCATATCTGCATGTGACAAAACAGAATTTCATTTTTAAAAAAGTTCAAGGAATCTCCTCTGTTGAAATTACTGCGGGATATATTAACGCAAATTAGAATTACTTTTCATTTAGTTGGTTGTAAGACAACCGTTGAAAAAGGATAAACACTTTTAATTTCATGAAATATTTATTAACGTGGTACATTGCGATTTATTCATATTATCTTTACAAATCTAATAATATTACCTATTACGTACATTAATACTATCTATACTCGCTTCTCCCTCTTCAAGGCTCCCTTAAAAGAAACAGCTTAGATTATTTGGCCTCAATGGGATCTTGTGATTCTGTGGCGATTCTTTGCAATTTACGCATTAGCATAAATAATAATCATTTCACATAATGGTTGCCATTAAGGAAACTCTCCATATATATTTAATTTATACATAGTTTTATAAGATTGGCGTATTTAGCGCCGCAAACCATTTCATCTTACTGTGGAGAGAAAATATTCAAGGGGTGCCATTTTAAATATCCATGTATCTAATATAGCGATATCTTTTATATCCTCCATAGTCCTGTCTCCTGAAAAACATCAAACTGTGTAATCTCGAGGAGCTACTTATTGCCATTTTAATTGTGACAGGGCGTTAGAGTTGCAGAGTTTACAAATTTCACGCATTTTTTTAAATTTATGACGTCACTGTTTGACTGCCGTAAAGGATACCCCGGTAGATTGAGGGAGTTAATTTCGATATTTCGCATAATTGTTTTCAAACGGTATCATTAAAACTTTGCGTTGGACCTTTATGGAGGAACGTAATTCAACGTTAAAATAAAACTATACTCGCAACCTGCATGCGTTTGTTAGGCAACGCCTACGCTAAATTAAATGCCAAAAATAAAAATAGTAAATAGAAAAATTTTAATATATCGCGCTTTGAAACGAACTTTGTAACTTTTAAAATGAACATTTTCAGCGCCGTGAAAACATTTCAATTTTTAAATAAGCACCGGATTAAAATACCACTTCTAATAATAATAGTGAATTTCTTAGTTTATTTCTACAGTAAAGTTTAATCAAAATATCGTCTCCCTGTGTTGAAAATAGAGCTGGAATAAATGAGTTAAAATTATGGCGTAACGTCGGCGTAGCCTTTGACGTCATAGATCCTCACTTGCGAATTGAAATTCTGATATCCCATTTAAAAACTCGATTGGTTGAAAAAACCCTTTTTTTTAATCCTTTCTGTGGCAACAACCGAACATAAATTCTCGTGCCGTGATCGCAATGTAATGAATGGCGTAAGATCGCGCTGATGCTATTAAATTCTAAACATTAGGCTGCATTAAAATTCGTAAAAAATCATCTAATTTACATAATTTTTTCGTTTTTATTTTAAAAGAGGGAGAAAAGAATGTTTCACGATTTGTCAAAATATCTAAAAGTTATGACGGATAGAATTCAAGATGCGACAGTTTTAAAATTATTTTACGAAAAAAAATCGCGAAGCAGATGTTTAGTAAAAAAATTCCTAAAAATCGGTAAATCATGTTACGTATTCAGAACAAACTGTCTTTAAAAGAAAATTTCCTCCTCTATCCGATGATACAAATGCCGTTTTGCTGCGAGCGTAATTTCCGCCTTTATTACGAATTAGGTGAGAAAAAATGCCAAAAATCGCATAAAACATAAAATAAAAAAAAAATCTAGATCGAATTTTGAAAAAATCGCTTCGAGGTGCACAACTACATATTTACATCTTCCCGAGTACCAAATTTGGTGTTTCTAGGTGTAGCCGTTTGTCCGTAACGCTGCCGACAGACACACCCACACACACACACACACACACACACAGACACCTTCTTTTATAATAAGTAGAGATAGACAAGTTTAAAGTATTATAGATTGGAGAATATTTATTTATGTTAGTAGTGCTAGTATAACATATTAATTGTTTATTATGAACTAATTGGTTTAGACCATACGGATAACTAGTATTATGAAATTGGATGAAGTAGTTTTCTAAAAATAAACGTTCATTATGGTTCTTCTTTATAGATAGAATAGTGATATTAATATTATTGAACCCATGCATATGAAAATGTTCATACTCAAAGTTATTACCAGAAAGATTACTAGGATAGTTCTTAACATGATTTCGATGTAGATTAATACGAAGGTGTAAAGGATTACTAGTTTGGCCAATATAAGCTATTTTACATTGATTACAGGTTAACATATAGATACAGTTGTATACTTTGCAAAACGTGCTTAAATTAGACCCACTATTACAAATATTTGCAGTATCAGCAAAAGGACAAGTTTTACAGCGAGAAGATGTGCATTTTATAAATTTAAGAGTAGGCAATTGATGTATATTATTAAGTGATGATAAGTCGCAGGCTTTCGATCCAAGATAATCCTTATCATCATTAATTTTCTCGTACCTAGCATAAGAAAAAGTATTATTTCCTTGTTTGCCAGGCGCTAAATTATTATAATCTACCATTCATAAAAAAGTGAGGGGTGCATACTAAATTTTAAGTGACAAAACAATGCTAGCAATAATTTCTTATAAATGTAAACAAACACATAACAGTAAATTGTATGAAAGTCTGGAGTAGAATAATATATTTACAAAAAGAAAAATAGAAAATTACATACACATGACAGTAAAGTAGAAATATGAATTTAAAAAATAAAAAAATACAGCGAAGAGTAACTTGAGTAAAATAAGAGCAAAAATATTACTAGCGGAAACTAGAATAAAATGAGTAACTTAATAAGTATTAAGGTCTTCTAATAAAGATGGCTTATTAGCTGTACATTACATCAATGTCTAAGTACTATATTATTTTTATATTTAAAAACGTCGCTGTGTGGTAACCAATAGTGGAAATAACTCGTAAGATTGCCAATAGAGGGCAGCACATTATAATAAAAGATTCGCAAGCAAAGTAAAGTAGTTAGCAACTGTACAAATTTTAGATAATTGTAATTAATTAAGTTATATATATATATATATAAACAGTATGTAGATTATATAATCATGACCAAATTCCACATTTTGTATCTGTCAACTCAAGTTCAATTCTTACATCCTTTTAGTAAATGAGTATTTCCTTTTAGGTACTTCTTTATTAACACCCTAATGCAATTACAAAATACATTAATGCTTATTTCAAAAATTTCTTGAATTTTAAATGCTTCTGAAAGTTTGAATGGTAAGCTAAAAATTTGTCACACAAATTCTGTGATTTAAAAAGATATTGATTTGCATAGACTGACTGTGAAAAAAAGAACTTTTTTTTAAGTAAAGATGCAGTTTTTAATATTTCAGGTATCAGATTGACGAAAAAGGAAAAAGTCTGAAAGAATGTGTGAACAACATTTGAGCAATAATACTTATAAAATTAAAGTTCAATGAATATTGTAATTGCTACTGATATTAAATATATCCCACTTATATACAATTTTGCCTTAATTCAAAAAACAAAAATATATTTCCCCCCCCCCCATATTTATTGATCTGTGTTTCTTTTTTTCACAAGAAATTGATTCGGTTAGGACCCCTTAGAAAGACCCCCATGGAGGGCACTCCACCTATCGGCCTAGATCTCACGTGCAGAAAATTGGCCATAATCTCACAACACATTCATTTATTCTCGTGCATTTTTTTTTTTCAACAAAATATTTTTTTCAAAAGTATTTTTTTTAATTAAAAAAAAATTATTCCTATTGTATTTTCTGTCTGTTTGCAGCTAAAACAGGAGCATTTGTTTCTGGCTTTTTTCTTCCTCTATGTATAAAGTGCAGTAAGATTCTAAAATTTTACTTGGAAAAATGCTCAAAGACATTTATAAAAGGATTATTCATAGCCTAATTAAACAAAGAATTTCCTTCCCTTTTTTATTTTAACCATTTGAATACTTATATTTGAAACTAGGGGATAAAGAAAATCCTGATGTATATGTGTAATTTTTACTGTATTTCTGATCAGTGTTTCTCAAATCAAAATAAGATTAAAACTCTTAAATCAGCCTTTTTATGTTATTTTATTTTTACATAAAAAAGATAGTCTGAAATTCAGGCATGAAATTTATGATTTGCCTTGATCTCAGGACTTAATGAAATTGCTTAAAATCCCCTTTTTAAATAATGATGGCATATTTTTCTATTGAATATTCTCTATTAAAAATTGATTAATAAATATTTATTCAGTATCTTATAAATATCTATTTGTTTATGCATGAGTACTTGGGCAGTATTTTATTCCAGATAAAAGTAATTAATTTGCATTGTGGTGGAAAGGGTCTAGCCGTACTTCCATGGCGAAACTGCCCCCAATAAGAATTTATATCGTAACCTATGTTATATTGTAGCAGGCACTAATAGTAGTTGGTGGAATATTAGCTCCATATCTTAGTTAATTGAGGAGCTATTTTTAAAAAAAGTGTCCAGAGACGGCTTTTTTTCAGTGATATATATTAGTTAATTTTAAAGCTAGGAAAATAAATCTAAATGGAAGCATTGTGGACACTTTACAGTTTATTTTATAACAGTTTCCTATGAGCCAGGCCTAAATAAAAGTATTGAAGAAAGGCAAATAAAAATTTCGTCAATCGATTTCTATAAGATCTAATTAAATTACCACGTTGAAAAAAATATATAATAATTGCTTATATGTTGCCTAACAGCATGCCAAGTTTAATTAAAATCCAAGAGGTGCAACATATTGAAAAAAAAAAAATAGTTAAAGTACGTGGACCACCTTAGGACTACTATGTTGACTCTTTTATTTTGCATTATATTTCAATAATCTTTGAAAAAATTTGTTTGGATAGCTCATAAAAAGTATATCAATGTTTGGTGATGTCAACTAGCCTATTGCAATGGTTTTTGATATGTAATAATAATTTCATAATGTGTAATAATAATTTAATATGCAATTTTAGTTTATGTTAAAAATAATGAAAACCGTATTGGAAGATCCTCTTGGTTTGCAAACTCTTATTGAGTTGATCTTGTTGACTCTTGAGATGTTGAGTTGTACATTACCGAGTAAGGCTACAAACTATTTATGCCAGAAATAAAAGGAAGACAGTATCAACTTACAACTACTGAAGCTAATGAGTCTAGGAAAGTGACCAAAGTAAGATGGGTTGGGCGGAAGTAGTTCACAGCTCAATTTCGCAAAAGTTACGGCTCTTAAATAAAGTTTTAGACAGCAAAGTGTTACCGAACATAAGATCTCTTTGTCGCATTGCTGAAAGACTATAATTTTCATGTGCTGTACTTGGAAGATGCACCTAACATTTTAAAACTGCAAGATCGTGACAGATGTTACATTGACTACAATCCTAATGGACAAAGCCACAAAGATATTCAGCATTATTGCTGTGACTGCTAATGGAAATCAAAAAGCTGGCTGTTGCTCCCACGTGGCGGCAATTATATATTATTTACCAAATGCAAATATCACATTGTAATTAATGAAAATAGTGATTACGAGTAATAAAGGTTATATTTTGTGAGTATCAGTTTAATTATTACTGAGGAAAGATCATTCCATTTCCTTTTATAAACCTTTCATGCCCAAAAATGTAATATAATTAAACACAAAATGTAATATAATGCACACTAAAAATGTAATGTAATTTAAAATCTTCAACATAGTAATCGTAAGGTGATTGTCCAACACCATTTCCATTATTTTTAACATAAATTAAAATTACATATTAAATTATTATTACATATTATTAAATTATGATTACATATTAAAAACATTGTAATAGGCTAGTTGAAACCACCAAGCATTGATATACTTTTTATGAGCTGTCGAAGCACAATTTTTTCAAAGATTATTGAAATGTAATACAAATTAAAATCATCAACATAGTAGCCATAAGGTGGTCCACTTACTTAAAACATTTTTTTTCAACATGTTGCACCTCTTTTATTTTAATGAATCTTGACATGCTAGGCAATACATAGGCAATTTTTATGTATTTTTTTCAAAGCAATAATTCAATTAGATCTTAGAGAAATCGGTTGGCAAAATTTTTTTGTTTCCCTTTTTTAATACTTTTATTTAGGCTTGGCCCATACGAAATTGCTATAAATAAACTGTAAAGTGTACCATAATACTCCCATTTAGATTCATTTTCCTGGCTTTAAAATTAACTAAGATGTATTGCTTTGAAGAAAAGTCATCTCTGGACACTTTTTTTCCAAATAAGTCCTCAATTAACTATGCTATAGAACTAATATCTATGTGATCAATTACTATTAGCGTCCTCTGCTATATAACATAGGTTATGATATAGGTTTGTATTGAGGATGGCTAGACCCTTTTATTATAAAAATTATGTGATGTGCATTGAAAATTTTTAATGGTTAAATTCAAGCTCATGCAATCTTCCTCTTTGTGCATTCTCATTCCTGAAAAATGAATCTTAAGTTCTTTGCAAAAAGTTTAGTGCTACCTTGGATTAAGTGGAGCTGGGATTCGCAGGACTCTACTGCAATTGTAGTTTTGTGAAAGGACCACAAAATGGATCCAAATTTTGCCTGCATTGATCTCTGTTGAGGAGAAGCTTGGAGAATGGAAATCTTACCAAGCAGCCATGGAGAGTGGTTCCTCTTATAGTCCAACTTTGAGGTAGAAAATTAAATTCTTCAGAAAAAAGGAGAAACAACAATAGCAGTGCTTGATTACTTTTCTTCTCGTTATAATTATTTTCTGAGCTAACAATTAGGGATTTATTTACATCCTCTTTAACACCCTTCCCTGAAAACCTGCTTAAAGTTTTGATAGCTCAACAATGCTAAATTTCTTTTTTGAGATACTCTGATAGAATACACCCACACTCCTTTTTAAAAAAAAAGAGACTTTCTCCCCATCCTCCAAAAAAACCCCCATATTTGTAGATAAATGTGTACGTACAAGGTGTTTCAAAAGGACTCCCCAATTTTGCAATGGCATAATTGCTAAACAGTCAGAGGTAGGTAAAACAAGTGGTGCATTGGATAGGCAGGTCTGGATTGTTGTACTCGTTTGCAGAAATAGTTCCAAGATCAGATATCAGAGGGCGCTGCAGTCACAGAGCAGTGTCTTTTTTAAGTAGTGTATGAAAGTGTTCTTCTTGATCAGAAGTCAAATTATATCACATTGGTTTCAATAGGGCCATCTTTCATAGCAAAATATGACACAACCAAAGGGTAAAGTCACTTCTAGCAATGTAGCTACTGAAATGAATACACATGCCTCACAGATGAATTGCTGAAGCCATTCCAACATTTAAGGATTCAGACAAGTAGGCAGTGTCTTTCAAGCAACCCCGCAAGAAGTCATATGGATTGAGATCTGAGGTATATGTAGGCCAATCCATACCCATTTCTTTCACTTGGTAATCATTCAAAGCAATGAGTTTATCACCAAAGTAGTCCTCTCAGCAGAGCTTTTCCTTATACGTGTCACAAATGAAACAGACTGATGAATGAACTTTCTGTAAGTGCTATTTAAGGCTTTTTGTACCTATCGTGCCACCTATTGGTAGGCATTGGAAATATTTCTGCAAAACAGAGTATAACAAATTCCAGACAAAATACAACTTGTTTCACCTTTCTGCAGTGGCACAGAGAAGGAGAGGGGAGCAGGGGAAAAATTCCCAGGGCCTCAGCTTGTGAAGGGGCCCCGCTTTTGCTGTTTATATAATACTTAATTGTGTGTTGTCAATTTTGTAAAAAAAAAAAAAAGTCCAAATTCAAATTATGTCCCTGGATGTTTCAAATTAATTTTTAGATGGCATTACAAAACGATAGCTAGAGCATGAACCACCCACTTGACAAAAACAAGGAGTGTTAGGGATGGAGTTTTCTTTTGCAAGAAAAGTAGACATGGACGGTGTTATTCAGCAGTTTGCCATGACTCAAAGTAGAAAAGATTTATTGAACAAGAAATCATTTTTTTTTCCCTTAGACACATTGTTCAATAGTGGAAGAAAGGGTATAACCAGGGGAGAAACTATGGGCCTACCCAACCTCCTAAATTTTGAATTTTCTTTAACAAAATGTGAAAGCTCAAGACTTTCTATTAGAAATTTCCACTTTTTTGACCTTCTGAAATTTTTTTGGCTGCCTGCTTGCATAAAAATATTAATTTTTTTCAATACTAAGGAAACATGCCATGCAAAAATGTTAAAGTTTCAAATACAGTTTCTATAAGGAGGTGGCGAAATGTTGGTATTTTTGAGAGCATGGATGTTTATTAAAGTATAATACTCTTTTAAATTAATAATTTTAATTCTATTCATTATTTTCCAATTACTATTCATTTCAAGTTTCTTTAAATGATTCATAATTTTAATAGGGAATCAATAATGGATCTAATACAACATCAAAAGAATTTCTGGATAGCAAAGGGGCCCCGACTTGGCTCTCTGCCTTTCTGTCTCGCAGTTATGACTTTAAAGAATTGGGGAGTCCTCCCTGTATACAGAGTGTCCCAAAAAGAGGGTAACAAACTTTAATTCTTTTAGAGATAAGTGGGCAGTGTAAGTTGAAAAAAAATGTTCAAAATAAGGTCAGAAATAAGACTGTTAAGAAAAAAATTTCTCTCGTTCGTTGACTAAAAAAGTTACACTTTTTAAATTTGTATACAACCCCTGTACATAAACATTCCTAATTAGTAAAATGGGCCTCATATACTCATGAGGTAATGTACCCAATTTGAGCCTTTCATCATACAACACAGCAGAGATATCTTTAAAGAAAGGTGATCGTGGACTACATATGATTTTGAATGTAAACGTTTATTGCTATAGTGGAAAAGTAGATTTTCTTTTGTAATTTCTGTATGACCCCTGAAATGCGATCCTTCGATGTGACTTTTTTCCTTCAAGAATCATGGAAAAGTAGTTTAAGTCAGCATTATATTTACCTTCATAGGACACTTTTTAAGGTATAATTGTCGAATTTTGTATGTCACCTCATGGGTGTATGGGGCACATTTTATGAACTGGGAATTTTTTTGTACGGGGGACCATAAATTTAAAAAGTGTCACTTTTTGAAAATGAACGAGAGGAATTTTTTCTTAATGGAGTCTTAATTCTGATCTTATTTTGAACATTTTTTTCAATTTACATTGCTTGCTTATCTCAAATAGATAAAGAATGAAAGCCTGTTACCACCTTTTTGGGACATCCTGTATATTGGCCCATTAGCCAGTGAGTTTTGTGAAAATGTTTTAAGTGACCTTTTAAACAAAAATTTTTGACAACTCTCAGATAATCTAATGAGGTAAAACTTTCTGGTTTAAAAATTTTTAATTACCTTCTATGTACTTCAGTAACAGAGTTTGGGCTGACATGAAGAATTCTGGCACTCCACAGAGGATCTTTCTACAGGAAATATAAAAATTTGAGTCAATCAAAAAAGCCTTATTGTATTAGCCTGAATATAACGCAATCACAAAATTTTTCATCAAAATAATTAGAAAAACCTTAGATTTAGACCTCGAATTTAGTGCAAGTCAGGTCTTTAAAGGGAAATGATCAGTCAAAAACCATCACGTTATATTCTTTCCAATATGGTATCGAATAGAAATCCGATATGACATGTCAGGGACGTAGCCAGGGGGCTGGACACGTCATGAAGTTTTGGATTTTTGCTAATTGGATGTCAATAATCAAGCTTTTTGTAAAAAATTTTACCTTTGTCACCTTTCAGGCTGTACCCGAAATTTTTCCTGAGTATGTCCCTGTGATATGTTATGATGACTTCCCAGTCATTAACTGAGGTACAATTTTGTATTGTCTGAGGATGTGTTAGCAGGGTTGTTAAATGCCTAGCTTTTTTTTTTTTTTTTATTAGATTAGGGTTTTATTGGGTTTTTTAACTTCATCTGGATTTTTTAAGGGAACAGATGGGGGTTCAGAATATTTGAAAAATTTTTGTTTATTGCTAAATACAACTTAAAACAACTGATTGATTATAATAATCAAATATAGATGAAAAATACATAAATCAATAAAAATAATTATCAAAATCATGCTTTGCTTTCAGAAAAATTGATTATTAGTAATAATTTTAACAATGAAATTAAAATACAAACTAGTGCTGAATAAAAAAACTAATATTTCATAATGAATAAAAAATCTTTATTCGTTTTAATTCAAATGATCATAAAAATTTAGAAAAAGTTATTCTGATTTCTTCCCTCTTGGAGGAGGGTTATAAACTTTACAACTGCTATACTGATTCAAAGTTGATATCTTAATGTTAAAATTTTAGAAAAAAAGAAACATTGTGAGTTTTAGCAAAACCATAACAACCCTAGATGTTACTGTTAGCAACAAATTTACAGCTCTGTTGTATTTTGTAAAATTCGTAGCTTGGTGCACAGAAGATATTCTGTGGTAATACTTTAGTTATTTACACATGCATCGATCATCATTTTTCATTACGGTTGCCATTCAAGCAGTTCTCTATATTCTTGTACATAATTATAGGCATATTGAGCATTGTAAACTATTTCAAGCCACCAGGAATGCATTAGTCAAGCACACCAGGTTTCAAGCTACCAGGTGTGTGATGGAGGTGGTCAGTATACAAGCTGTGGCCCAATTATTTCACCTTTACGAAAAATGATTCCTATTGTAAAACAGTAGGGTTTGGCCATTTCTTGTCCAGTATAGAAGATATTGCCAAGCTGGGTTCCATTTTGGAAACTTATTTCTTGGTGCCAAATTTGGCCTGCCATAGAATGCCGAAAGTGGCCAACTTTTGACATATGGGTGCTATTTGCAAACCTGGAAAGCTTGTCCCGGACTAACATTCTGACTCCCAAACAAAAGAAGTTGGAGAAAAGCTTCTAAAATCAAGTAAAGATGAGATCAGATAAATATTTCTTAATTATAACATTGCTATTACATTTCACACAAAGTAATAGAATTAAACTTGTTTTAATGATACAAATTTGAATTGTTTTTTATGACATTTAATATTTCTCCTCATAATTCTGTTAGTGAGTCATCTTTTGATTAGGATGAATTATTATTTTTATTTTTTAACTATTAAGCCTTTATTTAGGATCAGAGTCCTTTATTATATCCTCTTTATACAACATGAGTGATCCTTTGCAGATGCTATGACAAATCTAGAAAATTTAGTTTGCAAATGAAATTTAAATGATTAAGAGATTTTTTTTTTTTTGGGGGGGGGGGGAGTTAAAACGCAATTTATTAACATTCTATCATTATTATTATTATTATTTGTTATTTGGCCGAAAGAAATTTTAATTTCAATTTAAAAATTTATTAACTTACACAAATTTCTCTTAAATAAACTTATACTATGTTTGATTTAGATCATATGTTATGAATCATAAATTTAAGTGTAAAAATATAGACAGGGTATCCAGAAACACTGACCCAGGCTTTTATTCCTTAAATATGAATCATAGACATCTATAATACACTACAGTGTAAAAAAAGTACATAATTTTATGGTATTGATAAAAATTTTCTGGAGATTAAATCCAAATAAATAAAAAAATTAAGTTTTATCCAGCCCTCCCTCATACGAAAAATTTCTCAGTTAGTAAAATGGGCCCTGCACATTAATGAGGCGATGTACAGCCTTTCTTTATAAAAAAAAAAAAAGCTCGGGTATGATAATGAGTACATTTCAACATAACATTGGAAGATTGTGTTTCAGATGCAGCACAAAAATCATGAAAGAAAACATTGATTTCATAAATACAAACTTATATTGGTATTGTATAACTCCTGTGACCCACTTGATTTAAATATCACTTTATTAAAAAAAATGAAATATACCTGTGGACCTATGTATGATGAAAGGGTGAAAATTTTTACATTGTATAATTAATGTACGGGGCACATTTTACTAATTGGGAGTTTGACATATGGAGAGTGTCTAAAAATTTAGATTTAGCATTTATTTAGGTTTGAAAAATTTAATCAATGGTACTATAAAATTCTGTACCATTTTTTTTTTTTTTTTTTTTTTTACAAAACTTTGTAATTCATTCTGTATCTCTGCAATTCATATTTAAGGAATAAAAGTTTAGATCAGTGTTTTGGGGACACCCTGTATATACATAGTTGTTAAATATGTTCTAATTAAGAACCTTTTTGTCAAAATAATTGTCCAGAAATTTAGTATAGAAAAGAAATTAAAATCAATAAGCATTATTATTATTATTTAATTCATGATGGTTTTTTTTTTTTTTTCCTACTTACCAGAAATGAAAATCCCTTTCTTTCCAACTCAGTAGCAAGACCTCCGTCCAGAATACAGATTTTATCATCTCCATATGTATCCCACATCTACGTAAAGTGGAGAGACAGAAATCATTCACGAGACAAGTATCTCTCAAAAGGGTACTGATCTGGTTGATAATGCCAGATGTAGGGTTGTTAAAAGCCCCTTTTTTGGGGCAGGGGGGGGGGGGGTCCAGTTAATCAGTTTTTTTTTTAAAGACAGAAATGGGAATTCAAAATATTTATATTAATTAATTACAAAAATTTATTATAAATGAAAAAATGGTTCAATTAATAATAGGGACATTCCCTGTGTATCAGAATAACATTTGAACAAGCACTCACAACATATATGGCACATTCTACAAACTGAAACATTAAAGAAAATGCAGCAAATTATAAACATTTTAATGGTCTTAAAATAAAAAATACATTACATTTAAAATGAACATTATCTATATTTAAAAGACAGATTTTTTTTTTTTTTTTTCAGTAACAGAATGACATATTTTGGACATGCATATTGCTGTGTTCAATAACAAATTAAATATTCAGCCAACTGTTGTAGTAACAAAACAAAAAAATGACAGCAGCAAGACTTTATTCCCCACAAAAAGTTTCAGCCATATTTTAACATAAAAAAGCAATTAATATTATAACATTAATTATTCTTAATGAAATCATGTGGTTACGGAGTGAGAAAAATCTTTTAAGAATGGTTTGAAATATCAAATACAATTCTATTGCAATTAATTTACAAAAGATCATGTTTAATGAATAACATTAAAAGTGAATTGATTTTTATACATTACTCAGCACATATACATTTTTCAAATTCAAACCAGCTTCTAATTCTAGTGTTTGAACCATCAGTTACTGCTATTGATGGTTCCCTTTTTGTGATTCAACACTTGTCTTCTTTGTTAGGAAATCCATAAATTAGTCCTAGAATGTCATGTTTATGCATGCAAAGAACTTCGATATTATAATCTCTCATCTTCAATAACAAATACCTGGGTGCCTACTTTAAGGGACTGTTCTTCTACTTGTGAAGTTGTATTAGTAGTTAATTTGCCTTCCTTCATATTATATGTCTTCTTTTCTTTCAAAAATGCACACAATGTGCATGTGGAAGGGGAAAAATACCTTGCCATCTTTCATTTAATACATCAACTTAATCACTTATTATTTCAAAAGAAACAAATTTTATAATCAAATTGTTGTAGTGTTCAACTGCATATCAGCAAATTCTTCAGCAGAAGTTATTAAATTTCCTGATAATATTTTATGCCATACTAAGCGCTTGACTATGACACCAGTTCCATCTACAATACCTTTGCTGTGACTCGTTGCAAAGAAACTCCAAGTCATTTGAAAATTATGATGCTTGAACAGAAGGGTTTAGTTGTAAATAAGTAATGCTGCTTAAATCGATTGGCAGACCCATTCCTAAAAATTGATAATTCTTTGATAACCGGATACTTTTGTTTTATTCCCAGAATCAGAGTTTAAAAAAAAAAAAAAAACATAAACAGATATTATTTATTATTTCAAACACATATCATTGCTTATGAAAACATAACCTTGTCCATCATTATATATATATATTCTCCAGTTATATGTATGATTTAAACAATGTTACCTGTATACCAGTTTGCACTTTGTATTTCATTTTGGAATTTTAGTGTAAAGTTTTTTTACAAAATCACTTGCACTACAGCTTATGCTTTTCAGACACTTCTTTTCTATTCCTGAAAGAAATTCTCTTGCTGGCATTTTATAAATGTATGCTTTAAAAAGTATGGCAGTTTGTTGTAAAGAAGTTTCAAGCAATTTTCTAAAGTATCTGTAAGCATGCATTTCTAAGATTTTGGTTGACTTTTCCCCATTGTTTCCACAAAAGTATTTTATTTGGTACTTTGTCCAACCCAAGTAAGTACTGTTCTTTAAATTTGTCTTTACACTTTTCACAATGAGAAAACATATATGCTTCAGTATTTTCATTACATACTACAGTGATTTTGCGACAAGTCGAATATCCAGCTGTGTCGTCCCAGTTCGATCCAAGTCACTTAATATTTCTCTTTAAGTCGAAGTCGACACCTTTTAAGTCTGAAGTTTTTTTCTCAGTTCTCAGCACAAGTGCGAATTCTCTGTTTTTCTTTTCACAAAATTTGGCGAAATTTCCTCTCCCCGTGACTTCCTTCAATGTAAGAATTTTTAACCAATCAAAATTTATCTAGCCACCTACTGGCGGTCGCATGTCGCAGAGGGTGGTTTGTATTCTTTCATTAGTTCGTTAAACTTCAATTACAGTTATTGTTCTTTCAAGATGTCTAAGCAAAAATTAAAAATTCTCAATTTGAAAGGAAAAGTAGATTTAATCATTGATTTTGAGAAAAATCTGAACTTAAGGAAAAAAGACATAGCTGAAAAATATGGCATTCCACCTAATATGCTGTCAACCATTTTAAAGAATAAGGAGATCCTTAAAAGGCATGAGTCTAAAGTGGATCCGAAATGCAAGACTAAAGTTATGTGATTTGCCTGACATTGAAGTTGTACTTTTGAAGTGGTTTTATTCACACAGAAGCCATGACAGCCAAATTCCTCTAAGAGGCACTATGCTAAGTGAAAAGGCTATGGACTTTGCTAAATGCACATGGCTTTAACACAAGTTTAGGATGGCTTGAAAAATTCAACGCCCGACGTAAGCAATATTGTTTCAGAACTTTACATGGTGTGAGGGTAAAGATGTGCCTGACAAAGAGTGCGCCGAATGAAAAAAAATAAATTACCTAAACTTCTTACAGCTTACAATGCTAACGATGTTTTCAACATTGATGAAACTGGGCTTTTTTATAAATATTTTCCTAACAAAACTATGATGTTTACAGGAGAATCATGTTCGGGAGGAAAGATGAGTAAAGAACGTTTGACTGTGCTTGTCGAGGGAAATGCTTCTGGTACAGACAAACTACTTTTCTTAGTTATTGGTAACTTCAAAAAAGTCAAATCTCTGCCTGTGCAGTATAATTCAAACAAGAAAGTATGGATGACTTTAACATTATTCGAGGAGTATATTAGAAAACTGGATCATATGTTCTATGTAAAGAAGTGCAAAGTGTTGATATTTCTTGATAGTTGTACTGCTCACAGTGAACTTTTGAATTTTAAAATCGAGTAAAGGTAGGTCACAAAGGCCCATTATCTTGAGAAATATGGATTTTTGCATATACAAAACCCACTTTGTGGGTATTTTTTTGCATCACAGTCAACAAAATTTGGGTAAATTACTCAGAAATCTGAGTAAGCGTGAACCCTGATACTAGATACATCAGACTCATACTATCTACTAGCACATGATTCCAAAAAACTGCATTACGGTTGCAGTTATTTTTGCATGTAAAACAAAACTAATTTCATTTTAAATGGTTAAAAAATTTTCAATAAGTTATCTTAATTTTATATTAAAAAAAAAATTGCAAATCTTGCTATTAGTAATATTAAAGATTAGACAGACTTTTTTATTTCACTTTATTGAATTTACGATATTTTGTACTGTCATTCTGTTACCACATATCTGTGCCATTTCGTTACTTTATATTGCGATTCAGTTACCTACAAGTAGTACCAGAAAAACTAACAATATTAAAGATACAAACTTATCATTATACTTAAAACATGTTTTAAAACCAAAAACTTAAATTTAAATATGTACTTACGTATTATCCCGGCGGTCATTCCCGCCAAACAATTTTTTCGCCAAATGTGCTGGCAAACTGTTGCCAATCATATTCCAAACCATCAATAATTTCACGCGTCCAACATTTATCTTGGCAAAAAATCGCCCGTCTTGGCAGACCACCAAGATAATACGCAAGCACCTTTAAATAAATAAAATTTAAATAATTACAAAAAAAACTATTTGAGTTTTGGTAACGGAATGATGCTCTCTCACATCATTTAATTGATTAACCTTTCAAGTATAAAAAAATAAATCAAAATGAGTTTGATGCTGCATTTATAAGAAAAAGGTTGAAAGATAATAAATTAATAATTGTTAGATTATGTGTAACACATCATTTAATTGAACATGCAGACAAAAGCATTTTAATTTTTTTCATCTGATGTCCATTTATTCATGGAATGTCCCAGTAATACTTAAATTACAATTATCAATTATACATGAAAAAATGTATAAATAAAAAATAATAGCCAATAATGGTTTGCTTTTAGATAAATTGATTATCAGTGATAACTTAAGCAATTAAATTAAAGTACATACTAGTGTTGAATTATAACTTTCAAACTAACATTTCGCTATGGTTAAGAGATCCTAATTCATTTTATTTAAATGATAGGCATAAAAATGTTTGTAGAAAAAGTCATTCTGAATTAATCCATACTTATAAATTTTACTAGTGGTGTACTGATATCAAGAGACTACTAGTTGTGTAAAGCTGAAATTTTGAAAATTTAAACCAGTTGAGCTTTTTTTTTTTTTTTTTTTCAAAAATAATATAGTGTTATCTTATTTGAAATCTGCCCATAATCTTTCAAGGTGTTCCTTTTCCCAGATCGCATCATTATTCAATGTTACTTGTAGTTTTGTTGATACTTATTAAACGTGTGTCCGTTTGCTATATCGAGTTTTAACATACAAACAAAACCAGTATGCTCGGTATGTTAACTAATTTTAAGCATGCGTAACAACACAATATTTTTACAAAGAAAGCGATTCTAAAACTTAAAAAAAAAAATCAAAAAAGACTCTGCCAAGAAAGGATCAACTCGACTGACTATTCTTATGCAAACAGTAAACAAAACTTAATAAAGCATGAACCTTAGTACAATTTTAACCTTTAAACACTTGATTTTTTTAAATGTTCTTGTTATAAAACATTATTGACAAAGATGAAAATATATTAATAGTGATGGATATCAAGCGAAGAGAAATTAATAATCACATTTTGCTACATAGATTCCACCCTCGTACAATCAATCCAATGCTATCCTAAAACATAAACATAAATATAAATAAACAAACCAAGCCAAGCCAAACGTGTTGCCAAATAAAATATATAAATTCCGTACCGAAGGACAAGTTTTGTTTTCGTCCGAAGAAACTGTGTAACCAACCACTAATCAGCTTCTCAGCGTCTTTTTTGCATTTTTTTATGGCAACACGTTGTCAAAGATTATTTATCAATCTTTTTGTCATTTGCTTTTTTTTTTAACAAATTTTTCACGGAGGCAGGGGCATCACAGGAGAGTTGGCGATAATTTCTTGAATAGTGACCGGACCATACAATAAATAAGTATTTTGTGGAGTGTTATCAAAAGACAGTGAATATGTATTATTTAAGTAGCTTCAGACATATTTGTAGAAACAGAATTATGCATCATTTACAAATGACCAAAGGTTTGTTTAAATTTTTAAAGGTGACATTAGATTTCTGTGAAATGTATTTTTAATTTTCACAACTGACAAGTCGGAATAAAATTTTTCGCCATGTAAAATTTCGAGATTTAAGAATTCTTAAGATTTGATATTGTATGATTCACAGAATAAAAAGTCACGTTTTTCCTTATCATCGGCACGGATAATATCTCCTTAGTCATGGAGAATCGGATAAAATCCGATTATTTAGGATTTTTTTTTACTGTTCTGAAATTGATTAAAATGTATAATTTGTTTTTTTTTTTAATAGAATCGTCTAGTTTGAAAAAAAAATGAAAATTTGGAATATTTAATGTTATACATTATTTAACATTTCGCATGGCAAAATCATTATAACACTACCATTAATTGGACATCGTAATTTCAGGTTCAATGATACAGTGTCGCGTATCGCTGTTAAGGCCCTAAAATCTATTGCATCATAAAAGACTAACATACTAAAGTTACCCACTAAGAAATAAATTGACATCCTTAAAATGAATTTTATGTTAAGAAATGGAATCTGATTCTATTCGCCAAAACGTGCAGATAATAACTAAGAATGGAATATTTTGTTTTCTGAAATTTCATCAATTTGGTGTAATTTCTAAAATTCATATATTTTTTGATAGATGAAATGTATTTGATATAAGTTTAAAAATGAAGTACATGCCTTGTGCCTGAACCCTGTTCTTTTTGTTAAGATAAATTTATCCAACCATTGTTATAGTAGGTCCTCTATTTCTAAAAATTAATTAAATTTTGAAATAGTCTAAAAAAAAGATATTGAATGATTTATGATTGTTGACATGTTCCGAGCTGAATATTTCGGTACTTTTTCGTTAGCCGGGTGCAAATGTCGCAAAACGCAAGCCAAGTCGTTAAGCACAGCGAATGACAAAACAGTCAACAAAATAAAAGTCAAAACATTCAAGTATAAATGGTATTTATGTATTGTCCCGGCTATCTGCCAAGGCGAGCGATTTTTCGCTAAGATAAATGAAGGACACCTGAAATTATGGATGGTTTGGAATACGATTAGCAACAGTTTGCCAGCACATTTGACAAAAAAAATAGCTTGGCAGGAATGACCGTCGGGATAATACGTAAGTAACCAATAAACTAATATTAATTAATAGTAAGCAAAACAAGATCCACTATAAACAAATAAGGTACTAACGTATTGTCCCGGCAGTCATTTCTGTCAAATGAGTTGCCAATCGTATTCAAAACCATTAATGATTTCATATGCCGGCATTTCTCTTGGAAAAAAATCGATCGTCTTGGCTGACTGCCAGGATAATGCATAAGTACCACAAATATTAATAAATTGTAAACAAAACAGTTTAACCCAAAAAGAATGCTTATAATTATTCATTTTTCCAGAATAGGGTGAGTCCTAGAGAATTTGCTCAAATGGATCGTTTACTCCTCGTCTTCACATAAATTCAGCATTTGTCGTCCGGCATTGTTCTATCATTTTGCAAATAAGCTCTCTATCTCAACTATTTTTTCAGGACTTCTGACTTTTTTTGCTCACATTCTGTTAATATTTCTACACAAACTTCTCTTAAGTAGTTATTCCAATCTAAAACTGTATTATAATTCATATCCAATCAGTGTTCATCCTAGGCATTTTTCAAAGGGCGCTGCGCCCTTTAAAGCAAAAAATCCCACCCTACTTGCCCTTTCAAAAAAATCGCCGCCCTTTTGCCACCCAAAAACAGTGCCCTGCCTGCCACTCTTCTTGCCCTGATTTCATTCATAGCGCCATCCTCTCCCCTCTGTTTACATTTATTGCGTTACGGCATCCCTTTCCTTTTTGTTGACATTAGTCAGCACCTTCACAGATTTCTAATCACCTCCTCTTGTAAGTTAACCATTTTTTTTATGCTTATATAGCTATACGTACAAATTTTTAAGTACTAATTATTTTATATGTAGACTCCCTTTCCCCACCCCCACCTCCCCCTCAAAAAAAAAAAATTCGGATATGATAAACACAGATTTAATATGAAAAAGCATTGCATCATTGGCTGACTTTTTTCTAAAAAAGTAAATGGCGATATTCGCTTGGTGTATATATATAGTATATATAGTGCCTCTTTATATTCTGACGTGCCCTTGAAAGCTTAAATTGCCCTTTTTTAAAGACTAGCACCCTGCCCCTTTTTCATCCTAGGATGATCTCTGATCCAATACAGTCGGTTGTATGGTTGTAAGAAATCTAATGGAATTCTACATTTTTTAGCTTGCTCTCGGCTAACAGAAAAGTACCCATATTTCTAAGAGTATGTTATTTCTGACCTTACATAATGTCATTCCTGTCCCCTTATCCTTTAAGTGGTACTATGTATTATCCTGGCAGTTCACCAAGATAAATGCTGGACTCATGAAATTATTGTCGGTTTGGAATACAATTGTCGACAGTTTTCCAGCACATTTAATGAAAAAATAGTTTGGCGGGAATGGCAGCTGTGATAATACGTATGTACCTTTAAAATTTATTAATCATATTCAAATTTGATTTGTATGCCTTAATGAAAACCTGGGGAAATTTTCTTGACTTACTCTCTTACCAAAAATTCAGATTAAAAGTGCCAAATTTTATGAAATCCTGGAAATTTTCTAGCTGTAAAAAGTAAAGTCCTAGTTGTTTTGTTTTGTTTTTATTGCAGAGGGAAGAATATATGGGTTCTTTGAAATAGAGCATGTTTTATCCCAATTTACAAGTGATATATTTTCCTCTGCTTCAATTAAGTTCCTCAACAATCTGTATTGCTAGCTTTTATTGAATCGTATTTGTAGTTCATTTAGTGTGTAAAGTACATAAATGCCAAAGGGTCATTCCATTTCAAATCAACCAATAAATTCCAAAAATGTCACCCACCGTCTCGGATTTCTTTGAAAATTTTTATAAATGTAGCCATTAGTGTTCTAACTAACAATATAAAATTTTACTTCAATATCTCTAATACTTTTTAAGATAAACATTATTAAGATAATGGGAAAGTGGCCATAAATGGCATTTTTGCATACACTTATTTTAATGGTGCTTTTTCAGATAAAAAATCATAACTTTCTTTATTTTCAATATATTAAATTGAAATTTATACCAAAATGGTCACAAAGGTTTGGAGATTATAGAAAAAATTAATTTGATAGTGCTGTTTAAAACTGGAATCCCCTAAAAATTCATAAACTTTGTTTTTTTTTTTTTTTTTCAAAAAAATTTAATAAAAACAATAATTTTTCTAAAGCTGTTTCAGAAAAAGGCACAGCTCTTAACAAAGCAAACTATTTTTTTACTTACATGTAAATGCATAAAGTAAGATAATTTAAAATAAAAATGGTGGTATTTTGAGTCCTAATAGGTTAATTTAATTAAAAACCAAATACTTTGATGATTTTTCTTAAAATGTTATGCTGCATGCAAATGTTATTATAAAATAATTATTTATTTATTTAATTTTAAAAAGCACTTATTTTATTTAAAAGTTAATAATGAGTTAGTTATTTTACTTAAAATTTAAATTATTTTGAAATAAAATTTTTTTTAAACAAAATCAGAAATATATATAGTTAACATGCATCAAAATTTTTCTAGCTTTTTTTATTGTCAACTACAAATTAAACATTTTTCTTGAGATTCACCTATGTTTTGTAATGATACATTATAACATCTTCTAAAGCTTCTTGTTTTGAAATTTGTGACAGTTTCATCACTGCCAGTTGCCAGTAGATACTTTGTCACTGGTATCACTGACAGCTGATACTTTGTCATCAATCTCAGAAATAAGTTTGTTTACGTTCTTCCTACAAAAACTACATATTATTTTGTCCAGGAATCGATTTTTCACAGTTCGGCAATTTGTTAATTACCTCAGATAAATTTAAATTAATGGTTCTCAAACATTTTTTTCTCTTTCTTTTATGGCACTTAAATGGGTCAAAACATGATGTTTGAAGTATTTCAAATTTATTCATCCCCACGGTCAAATAAAATAATTTGTGATGTTCACAAATATTAAGTAAAAGCTCAGATTGTACATTACTTCTCAAACTTATTAAGTTCAAGTCTGAAGGGCTTAATAATGCAGAACTTGATACAGTTTCTACTTGAGTATAAGTCCTTTTATGACATTCAGTTCCATTTTCTTAGCTAATACTAAAGCACATTTGGGAATGTTCTGCTGCCATATTAAATGGAACTGATATTCAATACTATTAAAAAAAAAAAAAAAAAAAAAAAAAAAAAAAACCCATTCTAATTTAAAGTCTTTCAATTAGATAAACAAAAATGTGCTTATATATAAAGCTGAATAATTTAGCTTTAGATTATTGGTTTAACTCTTTAAAATAATTTCAACAATCCCAGAGAACATCAAAAACAATTCCAAATTACTCAAAGAACATCTTCACTTAATCAAAGAAAGGCAAAACTGATTCCAATTCTCAAAGCATCTGACCAAGGAAGAGATATTCACACCTGCAAACAAGAGGGTGACTCATTGGAAGAGGGAGTGGACCCCACCCTTTAAGGCCGCTTTCCACATCGAGAGGGAGCCGCTCGCAGCTTGGCCAATTATCACGTGTAAGCAATAAATTTTTCACACTGCAGAGAAAGAGATACTCCGGACAAAAGGTAATTGGGGACTGTGGATAATATTGTGGTTTCACACCCCATCTATTGTTCGGTAGAGGACAGCATATGTGTCACCCAATGTAAAGGCCTCTGCCGATAACCAGAGACCGTCACAGCTACAATGTATTTGAGGGGGTTTGGAAGCGGCGACTGGCAGCGACACATGGGGTGTCCTCTACCGAATAATAGATGGGGTGGAAACCACAAGCGTAAAAACCGCAATATTATCCACGGTCCCCAATTACCTATTGTTCGAAGTATCTCCCCCTTTCTTCTGAGTGCGAAAAATTGATTGCTTACAAGTGATAATTGGACAAGCGACCCGCGACGGTCTCTGGATATCGGCAGAGGCCTTAAGACGTGGCCAAATATCCTCCTTCAAATACATTGTAGCCGCAGCAATCACTGGGTGTGGGCAATGGCCTTTACTATCTTACACTACTCAGTATCTCCCCCTGCATCTTCTCAGATTACACCAGCTCCTTACCACACAACAAACAGAAAGCATGTGATCTGATCTAGTTACAGTCCAAAAGCCTGTTGACTGAAAAGAGACTACTGTCATAGTTCTTTTAAACTGATGTAAAAATAAACAAAATTATGATAAAAACAAAAGTTTTTAAAATTGTTTTAATTATAAATCAATATAAATTTTATTTATAAATAAATAATTGTTTTATATATAAACAACATACAGATATGCTTTCTTCATGCCTCAGGCAATTTACACCCCCCCCCCAAAAAAAAAAAAAAATTACAGAATTGGCGGAGACAACATTTAAATTTGAAAATTTTCCAACCATGCAGCACTTAAATTTAACTAAATTTCTTTTTCTGCATGTTTCATTACTGTTAGAATAACTGTTCCTAAAAGTGCATAGTACAACTTCTGAAGAGATATTAAAAAAATCTTTGAATCTCTAAATTAGGATAACTTAATTGCATAAAAATAACTTAAAAAGTTGCATCATTTCTGGGGGGAATAAAAAAACCCAGCCAGTTTCCACTTTTTCTCCCCAACCCCCATTTTTTTATTATTTGTTATTGACACACTCTCTCTTTTTCCTTTTTGCTTGAACTGATTAAAAAAATACTGATTTAAACATTAATAAACTATTTTAACTTGATTTCCTATGACACACAATTAAATATAAATAAATACCAAGTTTTTAACTGACAGGTGAGGAGATTCCCATTATAAACAAAGCATTGTCTACATTAAAAATAAATAAAATTAACATTTATATTACTGATCTAAAATAAGTCAGAATGAGTGTTATTCGACTTGTAGTTGACAATAACAAAAAAAAAAAAAAAAAAAAAAAGAAAAACTTCCAAGTTTTGACACATATTTACTATATGTATAATGAGATTTTGTTTAAAAAGTTTTATATTTTAAAAATAAAAAAATTAAATTTTAAGTAAAATAATTTTAACTCATTATTAACTTTTAAATAAAATAAGCACCTTTTTAAATTAAATAAATAAAAAATTATTTTATAATAACATTTGCATGCAGCATAACATTTTAAGAAAAATCATCAAAATATTTGGTTTTTAATTAAATTAACCTATTAGGTCTCAAAATACCACCGTTTTTATTTTAAATTATCTTACTTTATGCATTTACATGTAAGTAAAAAAATAGTTTGCTTTGTTAAGAGCTGTGCCTTTTTCTGAAACAGCTTTTGCAAAATTATTGTTTTTATGAAATTTTTTTGAAAAAAAACAAAGTTTATGAATTTTTGGGGGGGTTCCAGATTTAAACAGCACTATCAAATTAATTTTTTCTATAATCTCCAAACCTTTGTGACCATTTTGGTATAAATTTCAATTTAATATATTGAAAATAAAGAAGTTATGATTTTTTATCTGAGAAAGCACCATTAAAATAAGTGTATGCAAAAACGCCATTTATGGTAACTTTCCTATTATTTTAACAATTTTTATCTTAAAAAGTATTAGAGATATTGAAGTAAAATTTTACATTGTTAGTTAGAACACTAATGGCTACATTTATAAAAATTCTCAAAGAAATCCGAGACGGTGGGTGACATGGCCTGGTTGATTTGAAATGGAATGACCCCAAATTGTTACAGTACTGATGAATTATCTTCCATATCTGTTTCTGATAAACCTCGCAATTTATAGACATGTATCTGGAAAATCAGGAAATTTCATTTCAGAAAATGAATACAATATGAGAAAACTCTTTTTGAAAATGGGAAAAAAAAAAAAACATCATTTATAATTTTTAAATTCTACTGGATTACAGAGTAACAAGCTATTTTGGAGACAGTGACATTCATTATCAAATTCATTTACTAAGTACTGGTTTATACAAAATGATTGCTTAAACTTAATGTGCTGTAATAGTTTATTGTTCTGTACCATATACTTTCTTATTTTCCCATCTATATATTTATTTTTAAAATATATCTACGTATCTATTATTTAACTTTAGATGGTAATATCCTAGGAGCGGGTACCGAGTCCATGTAAACATGCGAATGCCAAGCCCCATGACTCTATCCAACCATTTTGCATGATTAACAAAGGATACTCAAGTCATTTTAAGAAATAAATTAAAATTACACATAAATGACACTCATAAAAACAGAGAAACTCTGTACAGAACACCTCAAAAATCTTCAGCCAGTCATCCATTTTTAACTTAAAACTCTTTGGTGAATTTGACAAGATGCTATACAGCTTATCTAAAATCAGCATGGTTAAAATTTCATATCAATGGCACTCCGAAAAACACAAAAAACATCCATTTCACTACAAAGTTACTCAAAAAGATGACATTAAATAAAAGCATTTACATTATGTTTCTCATTTCATTCACTTACTTCACAGTCCAGAAACGTCCCTTACGCCATCTTCCCTGTCTGTGCACCTCACTTCAGTGTGACTGCCTCACCTTGATCCACTGAACGGACTGCTTTCGCTCACTATTTTCTCCTCCCTCCCTCTTCAGCATTGACATATTCATACACACCTGTCACTCACATCCTTCCATTCATTGAACTTCTTGTACAGATCACTTTGACAACAAACATAGACACTTGCCATCCAACTACTTTATTTCATTGTATAGCATCTTGTCAAACATCCATCCTAGCAACAAAATTCCCTGGGTACACTCTGTACAGAGTCTGCAAAAGGGAATGAAATTCGCGAGGGTTCAAAGCGGCTTCACCAGAAGCGACCCGCTACCATGTGCACTGTACTTCTTCATACTTACGGTATCCATCAGCCACTAAAAAGGAGACTTTTGCTACTGAATGAAAGATAAGCCAACTGGGGCTACTTTTTTGGTTTAAAAATGTCGTTTTCATCTTATTTTTAAATATTTGACAACTTTCCTTTTATTTAGGCAACTCATTGGCGGATGAGGAGACGACCTGTTTCTTTCTTAAATTTCATTATTACTATTACTATGTTCAAACTCTCATAAAGTTGTCGCCACGTTTGGCACCGAAAATGTTTCAAAAACGGAGCCCAGCTGGGTGATATATTATATTGGGCTGAAAATCATCAAACTTAATAATATAATACGATATTACTACATCCAATGTAATATCATATTGCCAATTCAAATGAAACCAATTGGAATAAAAATTGTGCATAAAAATTCTACGTAATTGATTAAGCTTACAAGCAAGTCATAGGGTGTCCATATCATCTTTTTTTTTAATGCTATAATACGAAAAATGCATTTTTTAACTATATATACAGAAAAAATGCTACTTTTTTATGCTGGTGAGGCTGCTCATGTTATTTTCCCCTCCTGTTAGTGGTAAACTCTCCGCTAAACACAGTGCTGAAAAAACACGTCTTTGGTGACAGTTGCTATAACATCACGACTTGCATCTGCCGACTGCACTTTTGGCTTGCGATGGATCCCCACGCGTTTTCTCCAACAGTAAACAAAGAAAGTGACCCTCTCCTAGGATGAGTCCCACTGATTAGAATGGCCCTCTTACTGGAAAATAACCCTTATGTTTGTTTTTTTCTTTTTTATTCTAGCAAAACTGCACATTAAACAAGAAGTCAAAAATGGTGTGGCTGTCATCAAAATCGATACCCCTAATTCAAAAGTATGAATGATCTCCTTGTTTGTTATATGCATGTACTTATACAGTCCAAATAGAAAAATGACTCATTTTCATTCATGACTCTTAACAAGTTGTACTCTAACTGTTATAAACAATGACCTATAGAAAAAAAAATGGCCCAACAGAGGGCAACACTTCAGCCCATCTTTGAAGCAATTTTTGTGTTTATGAATGTGTTTCTGAAAGTTGCACGAGACCTATCAGGGTTCAATGCAGATGAAATTCGTGTCTGTTTTAGGGCCCCTTCCATAAAATGATCCTTATTTAAAATATCCCCCTTTGCAAAATGACAATAAATTAAAACGGCCCCTTCCCAAAAGGCCTATTGATTAAAATGGCCCATTGGCATTTTACCCTATATTTTAATTTGTTTTGTTAATTATATAAAAGAAAGTGACATTTACAAAAGTAGATATTGAAATTCACAGAAATGTGACCCTGGAAAAATTTCCTGGATTGACCCTCGCCTATAGGTTCACTGTTCATTATTAGTTTATAGTCAAAAAGTGCTGTTTATTTTTTCGAATGTTTGACATCATTAGTTTGTTTCTTAAAGCTGTTCAAAAGTCCTGTGGCACCTCATAAACTTAAAATGCGTGATGTGAGCCATGATGGGGTGCCCCTCTGCAGGCACCCCCAAATGCACCTATTCAATGCGTGAAAGCTATGCTAAACGTAAGGATTGAGGAGAGGAAAGGAAAGGGCTCTAAAATGTTACAAAATTAAAATATCTATGTACATACATAAGAAGAATGTTTTACACGGATTCGAGGGCAGATTCCGGGGAGGGCACATCCCCCTCCTAAGTGTGGGGGTACTTTATGTGTGATCCCCTATTATGTTCGGGTGACAGTATGGTGTTTGCTAATCAAACATGACATTCAAACCTAAATATGTATTATTTAAGCTTTATATCCATACACCTTCTAAAAAATGTATTTGAATGCAAGTCAATTTTCCTATGTCAGTTTTATTATAAAGTGTATTTCTTTATAAAATGTAGATATATAGTGTAACAATTTCTAATATTTATTTTGAACTGCATGTTTGTTTGAAAAAGGAATCAATCAGCTACTCACAAAATATTTATAAGAAATGTCTCTCATGCTCAAATATCTTTTTCAGTGGGTGTACTCAATATTGATATTCCTTGGCATTAAAAGGTTCAATTTTACTTTATAATTATTTAAGAAACATTTTTATGTTTTAATACTGAAATTTCACAAGAATTTTCTATATTTAGAAAACTTATATTGAATTTTCATACTCTTAAGACTGCAAAAACTAGAATGGATTTGCATAAAAATGAAAACCCTCTTGTTTTATTTTAACATTTTGACTAGTCTTTTTGCATTATGCAAAAGAATGCAACAGTACCTTAAACCCTGTTGTTGACGGCAGTTAGAGCATGCACAGGCAGACAAACTGAATCATAACACTTCAACCCTGTTAGAAAGTATTAAAAATAAATTATTTTCCAGTTTCCCTAATAATTGTCCGTTACTACTCTGTTTTTCAGCTAGTATGCCATTCTTTTTTTTTTTTTTTTTTTTTTTAATGCTTTACGATTGATTGCCAGTTTGAATTTTTACTTTTTATCTATTCAGGTCAATACATTGTCTCGCGATGTCATGGAGGAAGTCCAGTCAGTACTGAAAAATGTGTGGTCCAATCCCCAAATTACTTCCGCTGTTCTCATGTCCAGCAAGCCGGGTTGTTTCATAGCCGGGGCCGACATCCCAATGCTGGAGGCATGCAAAACGAAAGAAGAGATATGCGAGCTGTCCAAGGCTGGGCAGGATATTTTCCAAGAAATTGAAAGCAGCCCGAAGCCTGTTGTGGCTGCCATCAGTGGCACCTGCCTCGGAGGTGGTCTGGAGGTAAAAAGTTAGACTCATTCCTAGTTCCTAATGGCTTTGCTAACTTGTGTAATGGTTGCATAAAACCGGCTGTTTATTGAGTGTTTGCTCGATGGCCTCAGAGTTCAAGGCTAAAATGTGTCTGCTGATGATATTACGTTCCTGTTTCTAATGCAATGCAGTTGAGTGTCCAATTTTAAGACCTTTTTCTTTAGATAAACGACTCTCAATAAGTTATTGGTTCAATGAATAAATAATTGAAAGGATTAGAAAAAGATGACTTTGCATTTTGCTTCAAAATTTTGTAGCAATATTAACTTTCTAAAATTATATTACTGCGAACACTGTCTAAATAGTGTCTCATAAGACTAATTTTAAGCTTTCTGTATTTTAAAGAATTAAAAAAAAATTATTAAAAAGCTTTCACTCCTTTTAATAAATTTTAAAATTTATTTTTAGTATTTAAGGATTAATAACAATTAAAACAAAACCACATACTGAAAAGAAAATTAATTTACAAAAAGCTCTTATTTGTTGATGACTTACATTTTAGCTTCTTTTGCAATAATTATAATGTCTAGAAGAAAGTGTTAAATAGCTTCCAAAATCAAAGCAAGCCAAGAACACTGGCACTTGCCAAATCATATCTAAGAGATGACAAAATAAGCTTTTCAGCGGTTCATTTTGACCCCATCTTATTTGTATAATCGATGTTTATTTTAAAACGAGCGTGTCAGAAACTCACTCATTAAATGCTTTTGATTTTTTCAGTTTTGAAATGAGTTTTGAAATCAGTTTTGAATCAGTTTTGATTTTTTACCTTCGTAACATTTTCTCCCCTTTGAATGAAAGTGTTTTACTGGGTAAAACAGCCCAGTCTCATCAGCATTATAAATGTTTTCAGGTGCATACTTTTTAAAAATTTCTTTCAATTTGTTTTGTCACCATTCATTGGCATCACTTATTGGAGCCGACTTTTGTTCTCCATGAATTTCTTGCAAAGATATTCCGTGCCGATCACAAAATCGCATCAGCCAACCGTTGCTGGCTTTGAAATTTTCATTTCCTAGCATCTCAGCAAATTTCTTTGCTTTTTCACATAACAAAGGTCCGTTTATAGAAACATTTACTGCTCCTTGCTCTCACAACCATTTCAAAACTGTTGTGTCGATGTCTTCATTTGTTGCAGTTTTCATCCGTTTCCTCTGAGGATTCATTTGATTTAAATAAACTGCTTCTTCAATCTGTTTCCTCTTTCTGAAAAGTTGCAAGAGTAGATTGTGATAATCCGTATTTCTTGGCAGCATCACTCTTTCGTGCCTCCCTTACAATCATTGATCACATTAAGTTTTTCCCGAAACAATAACTTTTTTTGAATTGCCATTTTAGTTCATGAATTAGCAATGGGGAAGAATGTCTAAATTTTCTTGCCTCAGAAAAGCAGGCTCAAAAAGAACTGTCTAATCAAGTACAGAAATCGAAGCATCGCCTGACTAGACTGTGGGTATAAGTGGTGCCAAAGTCATATTGCATGCAGGTGCACATGAATTCTGTGCGTGCGTGATTGGTGGTTAGGGGGGGGGTTGAAGAAAGAACAACAAAAGAAAACATCAGAACACCACAATGGGGTTAACTCCTTGGGTTCCGATGGCTTTGCCCAGCCGTGGTGATTTCCTAGCCACCCAGTAAGTGAGTATAATTGTTCGTTTTTCATACCTTGAGGTTTAGGAACATAAAAAGCGTGAGAGAAACATACACTCCCAACTAATCCTCAACTGTACTTTATGATTTTTCTTTAATACTGATTATTTGGAAAAACACATCATTTTCTTGCAAATCAATCAACAGTTACAATAGTTCAACAGTTACAATAGTTGTTCCTCCCTAGAAGCACAATAGGGGGCTTCTTGCCCCTAGTGCTCCTCAGAATGGGAAACTCCACACTGTCAAAAGTCTTTGATGAAAGAACCCATTTTTTTTTTATGGGGGAAAGTTTCAGCCCAACAGCTCTGAGATTATCGAGGAGCTATGAACTAAAGAGGTAGAAAGCTTTTGTCAGTTGCAGTTGGAGAAATGAATGACGAATGAGAAACTTTTATCTGCAACAAAAAGATGTTATTCAGAAAATATAAAAAGAACTAAGAGATTGAATCCTCAAAGAATTCCCTGAAACCCCCATTTTGGTCTTGTCATGCGATATTTGAATACTGAAATATCGTTGTAGAGGGTAGAAAAAGACAATCAATCTGGGAAAACATTCTACAGAGTTTTATCGCTGTAGAGAATATCGTTAAATCAAGGGATGATGATGATTATTATAATACTAGCTGAAGTACACGTCCTTGACGAGTTAGTGAATGGATGTAGTATGTTCCCAAAGAAAAGAAAGCAAAGTTATAATTTTTATGTATTGTTAAAATATTACAGGTTTAGAGAGTCACTAAGTAATATCATTTCATTTGCTTTAGTCGTAATTATGTGATGCGCAAACAAATATTTACGCATATTGAAATAATTTTCGCAAAATCTCAAAATCTAATCCATATTTTTTGAAAAATTGGAAGCCTAGAATTTAAGTTGAGTGACAACCTATCCTGTCACCCAATTTTGTTTCATTCCCTGCAGTCTTTATTTCGTGATGCTGGAACAAAATTTCAGCATTTTAAAACAATTTTCACAAAATCTCAAAATATAATCAAAATATTTTAAAAATTCAACGCCTATAAATTAAGATTAGCAACTACCTATCATATAATTAAATTTCGTATCATTTCATATTAGTCGTCATTACGTGATGTTTGAAGAAACATAAACTTATTTTGAGAGAATTTTCTCAAAATCTAATAAAAATTTTTAAAAAATTGGACACCTATAGTTTATGTTGAGCAACTATCTATCATGTGACCGAATTTCATATCATTCTCTTTAGTCATTACGTAATGCGTGAACAAAGATTCACTCAGTTTTAAACGATTTTCACAAGATCTCGAAATCGGATCGATTTTTTTTTAATTAGATGCTTATAGTTTCAGGTCAGTGACCACCTATCATTTCACCCAATATCACTTTTTCACCTTTGCAGTTATTACGTGATGTGCGAACACAAATTGCATAAAAGCAGTTTAAAACAATTTTTGCAAAATCCCAAAATCTAATCAAGATTAAAAATTCGGCGCCTATGTTTTAAGTTGAGTGATCACCTATCATGACACCCAATTTCACATCATTCGCTTCAGTCGTTTTTACGTGATGCTTGAACACAAATTTACGCAGTTTGAAACGATTTTTGCAAAATCTGAAAATCTAATCTAGATTTTTTAAAAATTCGACACCTGTGTTTTAAGTTGAGTGACCACCTATCGTGACACCCAATTTCATATCATTCGCTTCAGTCGTTTTTACGTGATGCTTGAACAAAAAAAGCGCCACCAACAGAATGAGAGACAAACTTTTTTTTTAGGGTCGCACCGGATTCCCAGGTGCTTGAAACAGATAGAAATCGCGGATAGAAAAAAAAATTTTGAATTCCAAGAAATGTACAGACAAAAGTCTAATTTTATTTATATAGATATGGAAATTCGCTGGGACTGCAAAATTTTATTGTTATAGAGATTTATCGTTATATCAAGGTTTTACTGTAATTTATTTTTTCTATTTAAAAAAAAAATGTTATGCTTTTATTTTCAGGTTGCTTTAGCTTGTCACTACAGAATAGCTGTAAAAGACAAAAAGACTGGACTAGGTGTTCCTGAAATACTTTTGGGGCTTTTACCTGGAGCGGGTGGTACTCAAAGGTTGCCCCGACTTGTAAGTTTTATTTTGGTGTTTTAAAAAGTTTCTACATTTCTACCAGCCTATCACACCTTGCCATCTATGACCTGAAATGTCTCTGATGGCAAGGAAACCTCCCCTCTTCAATGCAGCCAACACTTAGCTTCTGCTGAGCACATTTTAGACTGGGTCTCTTTTGAGAGGAAATCTGCCCTTCTCACCTTCCACTTTCTAAATGTCGATGGATTTTAACGTTTTGAGGTCTGAGCTATTTGAGTCACCTATCTCCTTGTGAACTGAGGTTTTTTAAAAACTTTAAATGCATGAAATCACCTGAAAAATGAAATTTTTCACATAAAATCATTAAAGTTTTTCACTTCTCCAAAAGTCATCCCTTTTTCCTTTCCTACAATCACAAATATATGTATATTATTTGAAGTGTAGTAATTTTTTCCAACCCTGTTGCCCTCACTTTAAATCCAATAATGCTAATAGGTTTCAATCATTAATATAAGTAATCACATTTTTGAGTAAATTTAAAAAAATGACTTCCATCCCCCACCCCCCACCCCACCCCCCAATACAAATGTAGTTTTTGCATTGCACTCTAAATTTTTCCAAAAATATCTTCTGCACCAAATTTTTTTTTTCTCCTAGTTTCAAAATATAATTTCAGCTGGCACATACTTAGTTATTTATTTATTTATAGCCAAAAATGAGTCTTTTGATTTTTGTCTTTACTAACTCTGGTCTAGTGTTTCTGGCTTAGCGTGCTACTGGCAATATAATGGGTGTTTTTCTCCAGACATATTCTAATGCATTTTCTGTAACATGAAAATGCATTAGAACCCCTTAAAATGTCCTCCAAGCAAGGCATTTATCTCCTGCCCTGGTTTTCTTTGCCTTAACAAGGCAAATCAATGTATTAAGAAAGCTCACCATAAAACGGGTGCTAGCAGATAAAAATAGTTTAATATTGTCAGACAGCACATGTGAAAAGGAGCTTGTTCAGAGTGGAGAGCTAAGAGTGCTGTGACTACCTGTAGCAATAATCATGCTTTCCAAAGATTATAATACAGTTGAAAGAGATTCAATCACTTTTTACCATTAAAGACTGGTGTCCAATAAAGATTATATTCAACAAACCACAAGTTTTTAGAACCTAGGAATGTTTCTGTTTCCTGCATTTTAAATGTATGCATTAAAAGCCAATTTTAAATCGAACAGAATTAAATGAAACACACATGAAGTATCCTGTTATTGTTATATAGCGCCTAGTTTGTTTTGAATGAATGCATTTTAAAATGCTTGATGTTTTTACTTTTAAATAGATATCTCTGCCAAATGCTCTCGATATGATGCTAACAGGTAAAACTGTGCGAGCTGATAAAGCTAAGAAGATGGGGTTAGTCGATTTACTTGTAGATCCTTTAGGTACAGTAACTCATTATATAACTTTGTTTTTGCATCCTTCTTAATGAGCGTGTTGCACCGAACAACTCAGTGATTATTTTTATCCTTGATCAAAATTTAGGACCTGGTTTAAAACCACCCGAAGAAAGAACAATGGAGTATCTTGAAGAGGTCGCTGTTAAAATTGCTCAAGATTTAGCCAAAAAAAAGATGACTGTAGATCGAACAAGGCCTTTGTTTGAAAGTATGTATTTTTCCTAATCTTTTGTTGTTGCTGTCTGTTGTATTTTAGATAAGTCACTCATTATTTTTATATACAGAATCCAATTTGGACTCAAGCCACTGTGCAAAGCACTAAAAAGATTCCATAAAAATAGCATAAACAAACAAGCACGATCGTATGGAATTTAAACTTATGTGTTATGTTTAACCCAGAACTCGGCAGTACGTCATAGTTCCGTTCCTCACACATTGGTCATCTCATCCCTTTTGCAGACTGGATGTTATTTTGACATGTCTCCGCATCGGTCATACGCGACTTACTCTTTGGTGAACTTGCTCAAGAGTGCTCCCACTGTCATACTTGCCTCACCATTCGTCATCTTTTAACCTCATGCACTGCTTTTAATAACTTTTTTTTTTTTTTTTTTAGTTTTCAAAAACTGAAAAAAAAACTTAAATTCATGACAGTTTGTTTTATGAATAACCTAGCTGTTAACTTATGACACAGTTTGTTTTCTTAAGACATCCTTTCCCAGAACTAGCTTTCTTTTGCTTTTAATTTTTTTTCTTCATTCATTAAAATGTTGAGAATTTTTTTTAAAATCAGAAGATATATAATATGAATATTTAGAATACCAAATCTTTTCAATAGTCTTATTTACTCCACTTTTATATTATTAAAACTGTTGTGCTATAAGAGGGGGGGGGTCCGCCCGGTTGGCAAGATAAAAGCAAAGATGGTGGCTGGCAGTGCACTTAAAAATAATATGGTGGAAAAGTAAAGGACCGAAATAGGGGCAGAATGCTAAAGCTTAGAAAGAATAGGACGGCAAATTGAAGGACCGCAATGGGTGCCAATAACCCTAGCGCTACACTGCTAAAGCAAAAGATCATTACTGTGCTCTTATTTTGGCAAAAGCATGATGTGTTTCAATTGCAGTATTCACAAAACATCACATATCGGGCGATTTTTAGATCGATTTGAGTGGATAAAGCCGTTGAAATGTTGAAGTGCGGCCACGCGACTGTTAGTCTGGAGTTTTGGTCGGTTTCATCCAGATGTAACATCAATACTTATAGAATTCTTTAAAAAGTCATCCAACCGAGTTGCCCCCCTTAGAAGATATCCCTCGTCTTTACTTGTCATAACAAACAAGCAAATCCTGCAGAATTTTTGATTCGCAAAACGTCGTTTTGCTATGGCATACTTTCTGTATCCGTAATTATATATTGTTAGTAAATAACTGTTATGCATTAAGAATAATATGTACTAAGGAAGCTGATTAAGAAGAGAACATTGTTTAGGGGGAAATTTAAACTAAAACTTGCTAGTTGTAAAAACTATTAAAAACATCGAGAAGAGCAATAACTATATACAGCTAGCGATGAACTCTGGAATAATGATTGCTTGATAATTTGCAACTATATATTTATCAAACGTTGCTGCCGATATTTGAGGATTGACAGATGGAATCAGAAATTTTTAGATAACTTTAGAAAATTTTGAATTTCCCAACCGTACTTTCTTCCCACAACTCCTAAGTGAAATGCCCACATAGTTATGCCCTGCCGATGGGGCTTCTCACTCGAGTCAGCAAAAACAAAACATACTAGAGAAGCCACTTTTCGGGTTACTCGGCTTGTGCAAGAGTATTTCAATCTAAAAGAATAGAATATTTGAAAAAGGCATTTGTGGGAAAGATTGGATTTCATAGACGGTTTTCGTAAAAGGGCCGCTTTCAATCAAACCTATTTTTATGGTGGGGTTATTGTACTCAATCGTATTTCTGTGAAGGGGCCATTTTAATTAATGTATTTTCGTGATGGGCCACAAATGGTATGTAGGAAATAAAAAGTGGTGATTGTTGACTAATAGTAATAAAAATGTAAAAGCAGGAGGGTGCAGAAAGAAGGAAAATAGGGCCGCCGGGCACTAAAAAGACGATAAAAGGGCCATCGAGCGCTGCGCCCTGCCAAATCAATCTAGAGTTAACACTAATTAGGGGTGGTTCCATATTAATTTGGTCAAGTTCTGATGATAGTAATCAGTAAGAAGAAAAATAAAAACATGTTTTTAAACCATTGCCTAAAGGGTTACCAATACATGCGACAACTTATGCTGAAAGTTGTCAAGGTTGGCCATTTTTTTTGCAATTGATCGTCAATCTTGGTGTAAAAAAATAAGTTTACCAAATTGAACCCAGCTTAGTGATATCGGTACTTGCATATTATCCGGGTGGTCTGCCAATTCGAGTGATTTTTCGCCAAGATAAATGCCAGACACATGAAATTATGGTGGTTCGGAATACGATTGACAACAGTTTGCTGGCACATTTGATGAAAAAATAGTTTTAAGAATGATCGCCAGGATAATACTAAGTACCGTGATATCTTCTATGCTTGGCGAGAAATTGTCAAGCTTTACTATTTTCAATGGGAATAATTTGTTATTATAATCAAGTAATTTTAACTCTCTTTTCTTTTCTTTCTTAATGATACTTGTTTGTCATAAAATAGTCCAATTTTTTTTTTTTTTTTTTTTTTAATTATAGATTTCTGCCATTCTATATCTCATAACATATCTTCTTTTTATAGGAGCTTTGAACATGGCTCTTAAATTTAACTTTGTGAGGGAACAAGTCTTTGGTAAGGCTAAGAAGCAAGTTTTGTCTCAAACAAGAGGACTTTATCCAGCACCCTTAAAAATACTCGAGGTATGTGATTGGGCTCATTATTTACTTAACCATTTATTTATGGGACATGTTTTTGACAGGGCTTTGGAGTCTGAATCGGAGTAAGGCAGATTTTGGGGTAAAAAGAGTCGGAGCTGGAGTTGCTAAAAGCATGTCAACTCAAACTCAGACTCCAGTTTTTTTTTAACAGTTTGAATTTAAGTTATGTTTGAATTGAAATTAAATTAAAGGGAATTGAAAAAAAATGACAAACTGAGTTTTTATTTTTATTTATTTTATTTCATTTTTTAAACCAAATTTGATTGCATTCAAAACAAATTAAAAGGCAAAGTAAGCCATCTATGAACTTTTACTAAGAATGAAATTATTCTCAGAACAGTTGGAGTATTCAAATCAGGACACACAGTCAGAATGCAGACATTGTAACTGAGTCTATCATCCTCTTCCAGTGATGAATTATATTTTGAAAAATATTATTTGGATAATATTGAAAAGTCTAAGGCAAAGCAAATGAAAATAAAGAATTAAGAGTCTTTAGATAAGATGAAAAAATGCAAACAAGATTTCTACGCAGCTTTCGAAGAAATAGAGAAATAAGATCACTCTTGCAAGACACCTCTTTTAGAACCTATGCTAATCTATCCAGGAAAGTTGAGAGGTAGCCCTAACAGTAACAGCTCTTCCTCATACTCAAGTGAGTGTAGAACATTCTTAGAGTCAAGAGTCAGACATTTAAACTGCCAACTCCACAGCCCTGTATTTAGGCACTAGTGATTGCAGGCAGTTTTTTTAAGAGTTTATGTTACAATGCTAGAAAAAGAAATGAATAATTTCTCTCCTTCCAGTAATGTTTGAAAAAGACTTTCTCTCACAATTTATTTCAAGTTGGAGAACTTTATCCATCTTGAAAAATCAGAATTTATCATTTTCGCCTTGACAATGTGGCCTTTTATTGCCAAACTAACAAGTCATAGCTAGGAGTGGACGTCCTTATTTGTTTGAAACCATCTCACCAAGCAGACATTTATAGCAGCACTTTTGCCGAAAAAAAAAAAAAGACGTACATAACACTTGCTTGTCATACTTTTTTTATTTTCACCACCTTGCTAGATATTCTGATTTTTAAGGCTGGCTGGTGATGAATTTTGCAACAGGAGACCTACCAAAATTTGCACTTGGAAGTTTTTGAATTTTAAACACAGGGTGGCCACGCGTCCTTGAAAACCTGGAATGTCCTTGAACTTACCCAAAAAAAGTTCAAGGCCTGGAATGTGCTTAAATTTTGAATGGATCTCTGGAATGTCCTTAAATTTTGAAAGGAAGTCTGGAATATCGTTAAATTTTACTATCCAATTGCTGAATTTTTGTTTTATCAGTTATTCCCAGCCCCTACGATAATGAAACCACGTACCATGGAGCTGTTATGTACAAATGCACTGCAATCACAGTTGTGTGTGCATATATCTTTCCTTGCTGTAATATGCATTTTTATTGATCTAACTCATTTGTAGTTATTAAAAATATTGATTATTATGTGAAATTTCATAATTATGAGCCGTAAGTGCCCTTTTAACGATCTTTGGTTACAAGATCCAAATTTTGCCATGTGGATCGGAAAAGTTATCGGTGATAGTCACGTGGCAAGATGTTTGATATGCTCAACCAACATCAACATTTCATCAATTTGGAAAGTCTGCCTTAAGGAGCCATATGCAAGGTAAGAAGCGCATGTCACTTACCGAAAATAAAAGGAACACCTTAACCCTGGATGGACTGCTATCCAAAGTACCATCATCACAATCTTCATCATTCACGAGTAAACCATCATTTAATGATTCCGCATTGGTATTACAAGAACAGCCCTCGTCGGTAGCATGTTTTCAGAAAGCAGAATCAATGACGGCTTAAGTATTTTGGGCATTGAAAGTGATTCAAAGCCACTTGTCCTACAGATTGTGCGATGGAATCAATGGCTTATTTCGATCCATGTTTCTGGACAGCCAAATCTTAGCTTTTGGAATGAAGGCAAAGTGATGTCACGCTATTTAATGAGTGTTTTTAGGGCACGCAAATGCTGAAGTGTTGCTTGAAAGCATTAAGCAGTCTTTGAAAGATTTGCCGTTAAAAAATGTCTTTCAGCTATCAATGGATGATGGAGTTATGAAATAGTATTGTGTTTTGGGGGAATTTTCAATATATGTGTGTTCATGAAACCATGAGATTAAATTAGGTTATAAGAAAATAGAAATAATGGCAAAAATATGTATGCTCAGTGTGTCCTTGAATTTTTTCTCCAAGAAAGAGTGGCCATCCTGTTAACAGTTTTCGAGTATGTCGTATAAAAATACAAAAATTAATATTTTTCTGTCCAACTTTTCATGAAACTTGTTCTTATTTACTGCCTGTTGTCTTTTTAAATACCAAATTTAAATTATAATCTTTGCAATTTATTAATGAATTTTTTATTTGATAAGTATAGAAACTTTGTTTTAACTAAAATTTCTGTGATTTCAAAATATTTATTTAAATGTTGATTCTTTATAACTTGCACATTTCTTTTTTTTTTTTTTTTTTTCCTTTATCAGAGTTCTATTTTTGCTATTTTATTAGCATTTTAATGTTATTAATTTCAGGCGAAGACTTTTGTTTGCATGGCAGATTGCTTTATAAGGGTTTCCAGGTAGCAGTACTATGGCAATGAAATGTCATAAGTTGCCAAGGTTTGCTATTTTTGGCAATTTATCACCAAGTTTAGTGCCGAAAAATAAGTCCCCTAAAACTGAACCCAGCTTGGCAATGTCTTTTATATTTGGTACAAAATTACCAAACTTTAATGTTAATGGGGAATTTTAATGAGTATCTATATTAGTGCAATTAAAATTGAAGCATAGTAAGAATATGCTTGGCAAAGATTGTGAAACAGTTGGTGATTTTAATATAGATTGCATCTCTAAATAATTGCTTTATGGAACAAGAAAGACAAATATAGCACATGCGTGGACAGGGTTGCCACTGGTCATGGAAAACTTGGAAAAATCGTGGAATTTCATTTTGGCAAAAAAGGTCAGGGAGAAGTCAGGAAAAATTGTGAATTTTGGCCCAAAGCCTAGAAAATCAGTGTTTGTTAACAACATTTAACCTTACTTTGTGAAGCTAAAAATATTAAAGAACATATGCAAAGTTAGAACCCCCAATGAACAGGGATGGAAAATCTGCGCCAATTGCGCCAAACTGCGCCAATTTCCACATTAAGCGCCATCCTGCTACAAAATTGCAAAAAATTCGAATTTTGCGCCAAACTGCGCCAAAACTAAGAGTTTTACATTTTTGTCGCCTCCCTCAAAAAAAAAAAAAAAAAGAAAAAAGAAAAACTCTTAAAAGCAGTATAATGGAAAGTTGGAAAATGTCAGAATTCGCGATCTCAACGACCTAAAGGAGGCGCTGTAGGATATAAACAAATGTGCTCGGTGACGGGTAGCTTGTTCCGACAATAGTTGTGCCTGCATTAAGCAACGCGGTTTTTATGCCTATTTTCTCTTTTTAGAGGTGGAAAAAAGTTTTTTATGGAAACAAATGTCGCATGATTTATTTCTTTAGTTTTATATCAAGCAATCTTTTAATTTAAAGGTAACATTTGCTAATTTTTCGTGTTTTGCTCATGTGTTCTGGGTGTTTATCCACATACAGATGAAATTAAAGTAAACTTTCTCCATCCACATAATCTATCGCCATCATTTTATTACCCATAAATTATATGATAAAAAAATGCCATTTGCATCCAATAAATTTGAGAAAAAATCACACAATGGTTTACTTCCTTTTTTTATTTTACTTTTTGCACAATCTGCAAGTTGTAAGTTTTCCTTACTACATTGAAATTTAAAACTCAATTTTTAAAAAAAATACACATCAATTAAAGGTAACACTTGAAATATTTACTTAATAGTTCAGAATATGCATGTAACATAAAAATAACATCTTACTGTAATTATTATTTTTATTTTTTTTAACCTGAAAATGTTATTATTTAAAAATTGACAATTAAAGGAATAGCTGTAATTCATTGGAATAGTGGAAGCATTTTATGAAATATAATGATTTTTTAAAATTATTAATGAAAAAGAAAAATGGAATTTTGTTAGACAAACTCTGAAAATTCCTATTAAAAGGGAGGGGCACACCCCCTTTCCTACTTTGAAAGAACCCTCATTGAAACCCCCAGCAAAAACAAATTTGGACTCAACTGCTCTTGAAATTTTAAAAACAAATAATTGTTTCAGTAAAATTCTATTTTCTAAAATTCTATTTCTATTCTAAAATTTAGGTATAAGAGGGGCTCACAACAGTGCGATAAAATTATCTTTCAATCAGGTTATTTCTGAGTAAATATTGTGAAGCTGTTTAGAAAAGTTCTTAACATTTGACATTAATATATTGATCTATTAGCTTCAAATTAAGTACATAAATCCTAGAAAACGTTTAATATGTAACATTAGATTGGTATTTTGTTAAATCTAACACGGAGGTTTTTACTTTTTTAACACTGCATGTCAAAAACCTGTCGATTTACAGGATAGTATATAACCTTTAAACGTACATATTAAAGTATACATATAAATAATATAGAAATCAATATAAATAGCATAGAAATAATTTAGGACATGCATTTGGAATTGTGTTCATAAAATTATTCCAAGGATTTATGACTAGATCTTTCAAACATTAAAGAAAAAACGGCAAAGTATATTATTACATACTTCTTGGTATAAAATTACTCTAACGAAAATGTTTTCCCACAAACAACCATTCTGTCCGATACTTTTTTGCCAATTTTCAGAGCGTTAATCCATTGTCTCCTAAGCTTCCGCGTGGTCGCTTCGAATGAATTGTTTTGATTTCTTTTAATTAACGAAAATCTGTGGAAACTGGGTCGAGGAATATCTCTCCCCTTAGAATCACACTGAGGAACACAGCAATTAACTTTGTCGTTACCCATAATATATTTTGGCAAAAAAAAAAAATAAATAAATAAAAAAAAATAATTACACACATTTGAAATAAGCGCGTCTCAAAACAGTAATATGTAAGTATGTAAGCTGAGCTGAGCTGGCCAGGCAAGCCTGCCACATAGTAGTTCTAGTTAGGCCGCTAGATGGCGTGTTCAAGTCCTGAGATCGTGAATTGGGAAGAAGTTGCGAAAAGTCGGCAACGATGCGCACGAAAGCAACCCCGTTATCGTTAGTTACGGCAAACCCACCAGCTGCACCTGATCCCGTTGGGAGAGCTAAGCCCATGGACTTTAGATTGGAACTCTATCTGTAACTGCATGGCTGAGCCTCTCCCACTATCCATCCATACCAAAATGTGATCACATGACTTCGGAGATTGGAATTCGCTTTCATGTTGTCGAGCTGTGAGAAGAGCCCATCAGTGTTTGGTTTTTATAGAAGCAAGTGAAAGCCCGTGACATATGCGAAATGCCCCCGAAAGGGGCCCCGCATTTCGCTTTTTCCTTAGCGGGGAAACAACGCAATGCGTCTGGTAGGTGCCGAACGCCACGTGTTTACCGTGATTTTGCAACTTACTGGAAGATTGCATGTTTTAAAACACATACATATTAATGATCTGGGAAAGAACTGATAACGCAATCTTGACATATACATCCATTTTATGGAAGTAAAATAGGATCTTTTACATTATTTTTTTTTCTCGGGAGGGGGGCGTTCGTCCCCTCCGCCCCCCCCCTTTAATCCGCCCTTGGCTCGACCGGCCGATGTCTCTGTCCACTCCTGCCAATTCACCACTTCGCGGAAGTAGAAAGACGCGGCCGAAAGCCACTATACGGGCGAACGGTTACGTGTTATGAGCGTACATCTGGCAGTAACAATGGTAAAGAAAAGCGCTCCGATAAAATGCAACTCCGAATTTGTAGCGACCATTTTGTCCCACAAACTTGTAGAGGTGTGGTTATTACTACAAGTAAGATGCAATATAAATCAAATAAAGTAAAATTTGACTACATTTTGTTTTCATTTAAAGAACAGTTTTTTTGGCCAATTTCCAAAATAAATAAATAAAAATAAAAAAGATTAATTAATTATTAAAAAATAGTATGATTTATCCTTTTGATTTAAAATGGTGAACTAAAAATGAAATATTTATAAAATAGTTTAAAATTATTTAACAAAAATTTTAATTATAAATTAAAAGAAATAAAAAATATTAATTAAAAGAATTAATTAATTATTTATTAACTATTTAAGAAGAATGATTAAGAATGCAATTCAGATGGTTTCATTAAGAATGATTTCAGATGGTTTACAAAAAAAGACATCTGTTATAGAAAGTGGTCAAGTTCTTTTAAAAGAATCTAAAGATAACATGTCGTAATACTTAAAAGAATTAGAAAAAAATAGACATCTACAATTATCAATTGTCTCAACTACAAAGAAAAAATGCACTTAGATTTGATTAATTTAAACCAAGTCTTTTTTTTTTTTTTTTCTTCTTCTCATATCTAGTAATAAATGTTTTCTAACTTAGAATATTGTTTTTTTTTTTCTTTCTTTTTTAAGTTTACTACAATTCCCCCCCCTTTTTTTTTACTGTTTATTACACTTCTATTAATCACACAGAAGCTTTAAACAGCTTTTTAATTGAAATTAACTGCTACAAATCTACATTTTCTTGCTATAATTATGCATTTGAACTGCTCCAAAAGTGAGATTTTTCTGCTCCAAGCTGCTCCAATATTGAGATTTTTCTGCGCCAAGACTGCTCCAAAACTGAGATTTTTCTGCTCCAAGACTGCTCCAAAACTGAGATTTTTCTGCTCCAAGACTGCTCCAAAACTGATTTTTTGATTTTCCATACCTGAATGAAGAATAGAACAATTAGAATGAACAATAGTCTGGATTTTTATCACATGGTGGTCTGGAAAAGTCAGGGAATTTTTTTTTCAGAAATGGAGTGGCAACCCTGGTGGATTAGGATGTCTTTTCCAATTAAATGGAGCAAGGAATAAGGATGAGGCACGGATTAGGATACCCTTTTACTATAGAGTACTTCAGTGCATATTTAAAATATGAAAGTGTTTCAAATTTCCATTGTTTTTCTTTTTGAATGAAATTTTATAATATATTGAATAATGAAGTTTTATTTTTCTTACTTCTTTGCTTCAGGTTGTTAGAACAGGATTAGAGAAAGGTGCAGCTGCAGGTTATGATGCCGAATGCGATGGATTTGGCACCTTAGCCATGACAACTCATTCAAAGGCATTGATTGGTTTGTACAAAGGACAGACGCTCTGTAAAAAGAATCGATTTGGAGCTCCCTCCAAAGAACCCAAGTGAGAAACATTCTTGAGAAAATGAATTAGCTATTTGTTGTTGCTCATTCCTTAATTTGAATAGCACTTATGCTCATTGTGGCATCCCCTTAATTTTCTATTAAGTACAATTAAAAAAGTAGGACCTAAAGATTCTGTTTGGGTTTATTTTTGGTATGTAAAGAAGTGGAAAAAAGTAAAATGTATTCTCATATCACGTGAGAAAAAAAAAACAGCTTGAAAATTGATTTATCAAGACATCAAATATGGATAAAATTGTATAAAATGGAGTGGATTCAAATAGATTCGGTGTACAGTAAGCTGCAAACATCCTATTTTGTTACAGAATGCCCAAGAGGCTCCAAGGACACAGATTTGTAAACTGCACTACCATTCGTACAAACTATATTGTATGATAATTAATATTTTTATTTTAATGATTAAGGCATTTTATGTTGAGTTGGATAAAAATGTGAGGTGAGAAAAATAGCATTCAGCGAATTTCTTATTAGACAACCGATTCAGGCTATTCTAACTAGAAACACAGTAGGAGAGAAACAAGATTCTTAAGCACCAGGGAAAACTTGAAAATCTTGATTTTTTTTTTTTTTTTTTTTTTTTCCCCGCTGATTATCTCGTGGAAAAAATATTTTTTGGAAATACTGGAAACTTCCAGTTTAACACAAAAAATACATTTTTTTGTTTTTTAAACCATGGAATGGAGGATTTTTCTCTTTAAATAGAACAATTTAATATAATTTATCCCAATTTACATACGGCTTTACTTTTTCTTTCAAAATTTTAATTAGATTTCTCAACAGAGCTTCACCAAAGCTTATGATAAGTAAACATACTTATCAGCGTTGCCAATCGAGATGAGGTATTTAGCAACCCTTTTGCTGAGTTGTGTTGTTGTTTCATGATACCATTAGGAATTATGTGATGGGTCAAAGAAATTAACTGGGAATACAGTTGGAAGGAATAATGTAATTGGTTGAAATAATTTAACTGTCAGACAAACCTGAAATGACCGTTGTACACATTGAACATGCTTGTTTGTTGCGATTCCTTGGGGAAGTTAAGTGTGCTGTTATTTAATATGGTGTTTAAGAAGTGAAAGTTCATTTTTTTTTTTTTTTTAATATTAAATGTGCATAAGTTGTCTAAAACTGTAAAGACTTTGCTTTATGTTAGGATGTGTTGTATATGAATTGTGGTGAAAATTTGAAAATGTTTGTGGGGCAGAATATTTAACGTATCCGGGTTAGGCTTAAAATCTGCTTATTGGGTTGCTTTTTTATCATAACAGCCATTAAATAGAAGATTTGAGGTTTGTGCTTTTGTTTATTTAAATATATTTATTGTATTGGTTTACGGTTGAGATTTAATATTATTGTTTTCTATTGTAGCATATTTATATAAAGGTTATCGTATGTTGTGTTAATTTAATTTTATGTGAATTGCTAAATAATAATTTCAGATGAAAAATAGAAATTTTTACTGTTTTAAGAAACATGGATAATTTTTATTCAATGTATGGGTTTACTTACACTGATTAGCAGAAATTAGGTACAATACTTAGGTTTCATATAAATCAATACATAAGGATTTTGGGGTTGTTTGTTTTTGTGTGTTTGGAAGCTATCAAAATTGAATGAGTCTTGGTGGGGGGGAGGTGTTAGTCGGAGTGTTTTTCTATTAATTTTTAAACTGTGATTTTAACATTTTAAGAGAATTTTTGCTTTATATTTTTCTGCAGAAACGTATTTTAGTATTTTGCCTCTTTTGAAGGTTTTATTTTATTTATTTTTTAATGTACCCAGAGCTAGTGCTTTATTTATGTTCATTTTGTTTGTAATTGCATTTAAATATATCTACAAATGTTTTAATAATTTGTTTAGATAAGTGTATTGTAGTTTTGAATTTATTTTTTCTTATATAACAATGTATGTTATGTTTGTCGAGGAAACAAAGTCGCCAACTAAACCTGCCCTCGCTTACGGTATTATTCCCATGGATTTTTTTTTTTTTTTTTTTTTTATGCACTTACTAGTCATCTTTTTTTTTTTTAAATCAAATTTGTTTAAGAAAATATGTAATGCATCTGTTATGTATTAAGGGGATACTCCAGTCTGTCCTGTCAAATGATCACCACAATGCTTTTTACTTCCTTGTACGTAGTATAAGGAAGTAATGTGATCCCGAAAAATTTTGGGGCCAAATTTCGACATAAAAACCGATTTTGACTACCTCTAAATTTAATTAAAAAAAATTTTTGATGCATCTCATCGTAGGCTAGCATGCACGATCATATTAACGCGTCTGCAACTCATTTTGACCAGTGGCGAGTCTACTGTGGCCAGTTTTTCCATGCCGTCTGTACGTACGTACGTATCTCTCATATCTCAAAAACTATTGGTCGTAGAATGTTGAGATTTGATATTTAGGATTGTTCTATGATCTAGTTGTGCACCTCCCCTTTTGGTGGCAATCGAATGGATAGTTTATGTACAGGACCGCCCAAAAGTTTCGAAATACATTACGCTCTATGGGCCAAGATTCATTAAACTCGCCTAACTCAAAAGCTATTAGGCGTAGAATGTCGAAACTTCATATTTTGGATAGTTGTAACATCTAGTTGTGCACCTCCCCTTTTGGTTCCATTCGACTGGATAGTTTATCTACAGGACTGCCCAAAACATTCAAAATACATTACACTCAATGGGCCGAAATTCATTAAACTCGCATATCTCAAAAACTGTTAGGCGTTGAATGTTGAAACTTTATATTTAGGATTGTTGTAACATCTAGTTGTGCACCTCCCCTTTCGGTTCCATTCGACTGAATAGTTTATCTACAGGACCGCCCAAAAGATTCGAAATACATTACGCTCTATGGGCCGAAATTCATCAAAGCGTTTTTTAGAGGTATTGGGCTATTTCAAACGACTCAGAAGTGATATATGCTGTAAAGAGTTAGAAAATGAATTTCTCCATTAAAAAAAGTGTCTTTATCATTCATAGTTCTGCTACAGGAACACTCAAAAGATTTCCAATACATTACGGTCAATAGCAATTTTAGGGGCATTCATCCATTTCAAGCACAATACCATCCTACCACATAAGTTAGGTAATGGTCCGACCACGGTCACGTGCCTCCCTCAAGAACTATGCCAAAAGTCGCCAAGCTTGGCGACTTTTGGTGTACGTGTGTGCATATTTAACTCTCAAATCTCAAAAACTATTATGAAATTTCATATATAAGAATGTTGTAACATCGAGTTGTGCATCTCGATTTTTGGTTCCAATCTACTGGAGAGTTTATTTACAGGACCACCGAAAAGAATTTCAGTACCTTAATGTCTATGGACATCTTCATTATAATACAACTGTAGACAGTCATTGTTTGGTACATGCCCAAAATCTTGCCGTCTGTCCTCGACCATGGCGAGTTTTGGCGAAATATCGCCAAATTTGGCAATAGTCAGTCATTGGGTCCATGCCCAAAGTATCGCCATTTGTCATCGTTCTTGGCGAGTTTTGGCGAAATATCGCCAAATTTGGCGATAATCTGTCATTGTTTGGTTCATGCTTAAAATCTCGCCAAATGTCGTCGACATTGACGAGTTTCGCCGAAATATCGCCAAATTTGGCGCCAAAAATTATTTCCTATTTTGTATAACTCTAAAACTTTAACCCGTAGATTTTTTAACTTTGTATTTAGAACTATTGTAATATCTAACTGTTTTCAATATCTTTTTTGACAGCAATCGACTGAGAATTTATTTACATTGTGAGCCAAATGACTTTGAATACATTGAGGTGTATAGATGCATTCAATTCATTGAAAGTCTGTGGTCAATGACTACTTTGGCTATCCCCAAAATCTCGCTGACTATCTCAAGTTTGTCGGCTTTTGGTGAAATATCGCCAAATAAAGTGTCAGAAGGAAATCTTTCAAATGGAACTCAGCTTGGCGATATCGAAATATTTGGCTAGAAATCGCTAAACCTTACTATTATTGATATTTTATCTCTTTCAAACAAATAAATTTAGAGGAAGTGCGTCGAAAATATTTTTGATCTAATGGACGTGTAAGGAAGTCATGTGTTGGACACATCAGATTTTTTATGAAGAAAACTGTGTTTATGAATTCAAAATGAATTATTTGAATATTTTCCGACCATTCTTTTCTCCTTTTATTCTGAAGACATTCATCTGATAATTTTATAAAGCAAAATTTCTCTTGCAGTTATAATGGAAAACTGTTTTTCATACTGCCTTTGAGAAGTGTTGTCTAGTAATGGAATGAGTGTTCTTCTAATTGTAATTCAAAAATTTCCCTTCATAAAATCATTCGATGAATGTTTTCGGAGTAAGTTTAAAACAGAATGGTTGAAAAACATTCAATAGTTCGTTCTGACACTTTGAATTTGTGAAGGCAGGTTTATCCATGGAAAAGCACTACGGCAATCATTTTCCTGCAGAGAGTGGAGACGATCCTTAAGCATGCTTGAACTTCATATCTGACTGTTTTTTCTTTTCTAGGACTGTCGCTGTCCTCGGTGCTGGTTTGATGGGCTCCGGTATAGCTCAAGTGAGCATTGATAAATCGTACAATGTCATCCTTAAAGATGTCACCCAGGAAAATCTCTCAAAAGGTCAAAATCAGGTAGTGAAAGGTCTGGACACAGCCGTCAAGAAGAAGAAGATTTCTCAGTATGGAGGATTTATTCTTTTTTTATTTTTATTCTGTAGTAGCTGTGTTACCATGGTAGATATTAGGGTATAATTCGGCAAAAAAATGATCAGCAGATCTGCATCATGGGTGCACTGATATGTTTAGTTTTTCAAACAAAACATATATCTTTAATATCGATATGTTTCTCCCATTTTTGACCATACATAGTTTTGCTGTATAAGGGTATGTTTATTTGAGCATCTAAAGTTAGCATTTAAATATTTCATTTTTTTAAATAATTATAGTAGTTATTGATTATAAATATAACATTTTATACAAAATTGTTATTAAGAAAATAAATGCATCTTCAAAATTATGAATGTTTTTATGTTACTACTGTGCTGCTACAGCTTTTGTGCAGTCATTCAGCACCATCTATTGACATCTGCATGAAAATCCTAAAAACACCCCCCCCCCCTTCCACCCAAAGGATAAAAAGTAGCCTGTGTGTAAATTCAGGGTATAAGCTATCTTCATTCAAATCTGCCCAGCGATTAATACATGAAAGAGTAACAAACTGACAAACTTTTGCATTTATTATATTAGTAGGATTAAAACTATTGGAGAACCTGTTTTAAATATGATTGAAAGTTGTTAGTCTAAGTTTGAAGTCATTGTTTTGGTTAGCATTTTTCAAATGGTGTTTTGTCGATTTAAAAAAAGGGGGTGAGGGGGCTTGCCCTTTTTTTTTTTCCCTGAACAGTAACTTATTAGTTGGTAACACTTTAAAAAGTGTAATCTTCTTTTTATGGGGGATTTTATTGTTTTCTTACAGTTTTTTATTGTAAAGTAAATTCCATGTTGGATATATTATGTACTAGTTTAACAATTCTCTTTGCATAACACTAAAATTCAAAAAGGAATATCTATAATAGGAGGTGAAGAAAATGCCCTTTACAGACATGCCAAGAATCGGGATTTTTGCCAGAGTTTTAGGCTTTTTTATCCTATTTTGGGCCTCAGGAATTTTTTCAATGACTAAGGCTTTTTAAGAGTTTATTTCAAAATTGAAACTTTTCCCAATTTTACTCTTCAGGTTCACTCGATCCATTCTTGTTCCTTTCATGTTGATCAGCCTGGGAGCATTGGATTTGAAATAATGCATCTGAAGTTATTTTTAAAATTACATTATACAAATAAATTTTCAATATTTATTTTATGCGATGAATAATATTTCAAGTTTTGGTGTTATAAGATAGCTTCATATAAATTTTATATACAAATAGTTATGTGAAATGTTTTAAAACTATTGCTTAAAGTTTTGTCATAGTAATGGCACTAGTCATATGTCAAAAGTCTACAAGGTTGGCCACTTTTGGCAATTTATTGCCAAGTTTGGCATCAAAAAACAGGTTCTCGAATCTGAATTCAGCTTTGGAATATTTTTTGTATTTGGCATGGTGTTGCCAAACCCTTCTGTTTTACAGTGGGAATCATGGTACAGCTTTGATATATGCCACATGGTGATATGAAATATTTTGCTAGTCTAAATATAATCTGCCAAGGATTATGCATAAGAATATGTATGGAGAACTGTTTTAATGGCAACCTTAATGGGATGTCATTATCGATTTCGTGCATGCACATATCTCCAAAGAAAGGAAAAGGTTGGGAAAGATATTCACCAACCATTACCATGGTTGGTGAATATCCAAACTGTTCCAGAATAATTTTTCATTATGGTAAAATAATTTGTAATCAGGTTTCTTTAAGAAAAAAGAAAGAAATTTTTTTTAAAAAACTTGTCATTGTATTGCAGGCATGAAAGAAATTTGTTCATGTCCAAACTGGATTGCACAGTTGATTACAAAAACTTCAAAAATGTTGACATTGTCATTGAAGCTGTATTTGAAGACTTGAAGATCAAGCATAAGGTCATAAAAGAAATCGAAGAACATGTCCCCGCTCACTGCATTGTGGCATCCAATACTTCTGCATTGCCCATTCACAAAATTGCTGAAGCTAGTAAAAGACCTGATAAGGTTGGTATTCACAAAAATGTATGCGTGGTTTATAAAAAAAAGAAAAATTGATTATGTACCTTTTTATACGAGGTATATCCACAAAGTAAGTTCCATTTGGTTATATAAGAAAAATGTGTACAGATACAGAAACAAATTTATTGTACAAAAATCTACAACTGTTAAACTACTTTTCTACATAGCTTCCGAAATTTTATAGGCATTTGTCATAGCGTGGCAAAAGTTTTTGTGTTCCTTCTTTATAGATGGTTGCTGCCTGTGTTTCAGTAACAATTTCATGAATTAGTGATCTTGAGATTTACGTAAATTCCATAGCAAGAGCACTAATTGTAAACTTACGGTTTTGCTGAATCTTCTTCAATAGCGTGAACCAGTTCATCAGTAACCAAAGACGGGTGTCCATTACTTCGTTCTTCATCATGCACTTGATCACGTCCTTCATTGAACTGTCTGACCAGGGCTAGAAATTGGGAGCAAAAGTCTAGGCGTCAATGGCAACCAGCAATTTTTTTTCAGTCGCCAAACTGCTTCACTTAGGTGCAATTTCAAAAATCTTTCTTTTTTTTACGTATTTTATTATAAATCGACCAGAAATCATTTACAAAAGACAATAAACGGGTGATTAAATCTTGTCAAGTCAAAACATTCGATAAATGCAAAAAGCATTTTGTTGCAAAAAAACTACAACTAATAATACATAATACTTCATTTTAGTAAGCACACATAAAAATTATGTGAATGACAAAGCATTTGCTAGAGTTAAACAAATAAAGACAAAAAATTCATTGAAAGATCAAGGATACAAAGTACGAAAGATAAAACAACAAAACATCACAATAGTAAATATAAAAGATGACATATAATCAATTCTTGAAATCTGGACGTCTTACACGTCCGAACGTCACATCTTGCCACCATAAATTTATGGCTGGCTGTGCATTAAACTCAATTAGGGAGGGTCCATAAAGTCTAATAAACAACAAATCATTGACTGTTGTAGTTAAAAGGCTTGTTCTTGAAGATCTCTTAATCAAATTCAGATGGCTGAATCCCCTCTCACATTCTGCAGTACTGAGTGGCAGAATCAATAATAAATGAATAATTTTGCTTAAATTGCAAAATTCCGATTCTGAGGATTCCGCTACCAAACGCTGCCAAGCAGCTTTACATGGTAGGTGCAGTTTATTGCTACACCAAACTTTGTACTCTTGGAATTCTTCAAGAACTGCTTCTTTGTCCATTATTAGGTTTCTGGGCAACATTTCAATCAAATCTTTGAATTTTTTATCGATTTCATCATTTTGGTTGACTGCGTTTGCTGGATCCAATACTTGTAAATTGTTCAGAACTCCATCACTCTGAATGCTTTTGTAGCGGGAGTCCAAAGCCTCAATTATTTGTTCTAAAAACATTCTTCTATCTTCTTCGAAAACACTTAGCTCGTTAATATTTCTTGATATTTGTAGGCCTTTATACTGTACGTAATCACCTCCACTTTTCAACTCTGCTTCAAACTGTTGTAGAGTTGCACCATTTTCCGAAATCATTTTTTGCATCTTTTGTTTAGTTGTTTCTAGAATATTACAAATTTCAATGATTGAAACAAATGTTCTTTGAAAGAACTCAGAAACGCGTGCCAGTATATTGAGAATGTCCTCCATCAGGCAAAGGAATCTGATAAACCGCTCGGATTTTAAAGATTTCAAGTAACCTTTTAATTTTGACGAGATTTTTTTGTCCGGTTCTGAACTAGCAGCTTGTTCCATATGGATAACAACAGCTGGCAAGTTGTTTACAATTACTTTGACAGCTCGATGACTTGATTGTAGCCAACGAATTCCATGTAAAGGCACATGTGACAGGATTTTTTCACCTAAGATTTCGCCTATATCTTTCAGTTCTTTAGTACGTTTTGGGCTACTATGATAATATGAATATATAGCCTTAATTATGTCTTCAACTATATGTACAAACTTTATCCCTTTTTTTTGCATCGGATATCGCCAATTCAAGTCTGTGGGCTACACAATGTACAGAAACGAGTTGGCCACATTCATTCTCTAAAAGTTTTGCGACTCCTGCCGCACAGCCCATATTCACACTCGCCCCATCAAAACTAACTGCAATTAATTTTTTATTCCAATCAGGAATGAATTCTTTTATGGCAGAAATTATACTTGACTTAATGCCATTGGCAGTTTCATCATTGCTTTCAGTTAAAGCAACATATCTGCATCTTGGCTCTCCATTGAACAGGTAATTAATGTATATAATTTCTGATGCAGTAGTGGATCTATCTGTTGATCCATCAGCCATCAAAGTGTAATAATTGGTTTTGGACAACTCATCTTTCAATTCCCGACGCATACTATCTGCGATGTACTTTATAAACAGCTTCCCAGACTTATCATTAATGTATGTCTCACCCATTTTGAGACCATTCTTCTTTTGCAGTTCACACAAACTTCGAAAATCTGTAAATGCATAATCCTCCTTAGCTATGAGGTATGCAGTGTTGAAGAGCTTCTCCATTTGCGTCATGACATCTGCATCCATACTTTTAACTGCAGATGCCAAAGGTGTCTGGGATGGGTTTTCTTTTGCTGCTTTTGCCTTGCAGGCATTACTGTGTACCAGTGAGACATCATGTTTTTTAACCTATGCATATAAAAGAACATCTCTAAGTATATTTCTCAAACCAATTAACAATAGTTAAGATAAAATTAAGATTCTAACAGTATATACTACACTTCCTCATAAAACTACATTTATTTCTTTCAGAGCCTGACTAAGACAACATATGTCTGAGGCAGACATTCAGCAAGAAGCCCCTTTCATACTGATAATAGTATATGCATTTATTCACACATTAAACATATAATTTTTCTATTTCTACAATAGAATATATGGTGACATTTCTTGATTTTGGAGGCCTAAGGTAAGGCCCATTTGTCATTGCCTTAGTCTTTTATAACTTAGGGGTGCCTGTAGACTAGTTTGATGACAGAGACTGCACCATCAAAATTCTTAGAGGGATGGGGGGGGGGGACTGAAAAACTAATTTACACACATAAACATACAGGAAATAAGAAACTGTCACAAGCTGGGTTGCAATTTGTATGTGTGTATAGGGAGGGGGATTATGTTTTCAAAATCTAATCAAAATAGATACAAATTATTAAAAAAGTAATTACTATATATATATATATTTCTCCTTCTAAGATGCTTTTCAAAAATTCATAAGAAAAATTTTCAAAGTACCATATTTTATCAAAAAATAATTAAATAAATGAAAAAAAAAGAAATGATACATTAAAAAAAAAGGTTAATAAAAGGTTCAAGCAAGTGATTATATATATATATATATGTGGGGGGGGGGGGAAATGAGTAAATAAAAATATAAAGCAAGTCATTTTCTTTTTCTCATTCACACGCCTTTCTCTAACAAGCCGCAATAGATTTGGAAGAAGAGGGGGGGGGGGATCACATTAGGCGCTCGCCGTTGTTTACTGATAAGAAATGAAATCCGATATTCTTTTTAGCAGACTATTCGGCGCGGCATCGGGCAGTGGCGGATTATTGAAAGTTTGTCGGGTGGGGGGCAGTTAGAAGATTGACATATACATCCATTTTATAGAAGTAAAATAGGATCTTTTACATTAATTTCATTTCTTTTTTCTTGGGGGTGGGAGGGGCACGGTAGACCCCTCTGCCCCCCCCTTTAATCCGCCCTTGCGGGAGGGGTGCACTTGCACCCCCCTGGAATTTGAATAAATAAGGTATTTAACGAACATGAAAAATTTAAGTATGTGTGTACATGTATTTATGTGTACGTGTATCTTGGTGCATCCCCCTAGATAAAAGCTTGCCGGCGCTCTTGACGGTACTGCGACCTGCGAAGGTCCACTCTCTTCCATATTACATTTTTTTTTTTTTTTTTTTAATGTTCAAAATAAAATTTGACTTTTCTGTATAGGTTTGAAATATTTCTAAAATGGCAATAATAGCAAGTATCATTGGTTGTAGCTTCGCGGCCGCTGTGGAAAGGTGGTTAATAGATAATTTGGCCCAGAAATGAGCAATTTACATTTTTAGCAGTTTGTAGCATCTTTTTCAAAATGGCGCGATTGGTGCCGGTCTATGAGCCCTGCAGCAGTTGGGGGGGGGCAGAAGTTGCTGGACTGATAAGCAAAAGCACCGGAAAAAAATCTGCTAATCTTCAAAATAAACAAAAACCGCAGAAAACTCATGGCTGTTTTAATCCATATGCCGTATTTGTGACCTTGAATTTATGCAGCTCGGAGAAGAGGAAGAAACAAAATTCAGCTAGATAGAAATGAGAAGTGAAAATAATGTATATCTATAAAAAGGGTCAATTGGGTAGATGGAGTGATTTGAGGTTTTCCTGTACAAGCGAGCTGAAAAGATTAAAGCAGTGTATTTTTATTTACCTTCAGCGCACTTAAAAAAAGAAAAATATTTTCAGATCAAATTTCTTATCGATTTTATGTTATTTTAATAACAATATTTTTGATGAGCAGCACATAATTTGGGAAACACTGGAAATAAAACACGAGAAAAAGAGGGGGCGGGTAGTAGAGAAAAACACGTGTTTTATAATGAAAATGAGAACTTACCGTTTCAAGTCGGATTGCGGGGCAGCCGTTGACAAAACTAGTGTCTTCCTCCTTTGCAAATTCTTTGCAAATTTTGCATGTCATAAGATTATTCTCTTCCAACATGTCCAACCAAAGGAACTGTTTCTTCCATTTAAAGAAAGTGCTTGGGTTAACTCTCTTGCGGGATACTGCAGCTGTTCCTTTTTGTTCATCTACTAGCAGTTCGCATTCATTTTCTTTGTTCTGCGATTTCTTTGGGATATCATCCGTCTTTTTACGCTTATTTTCATTTTCATTTGTAGATGAAGAGGTAAAATATTCAGTAATAGATCGCTTACTCATTTTGTAGCTCGTATAGTTTTACGGCAAATTAAAAATCATGCACACGAGGTACGTAAGAAATTTTTTTTTAATGTACAAGTCGAGTAGTCAAATATATGCTCGCCAAAACATGTGACTACAGACCACGAACTCCTGATTGGAATATATATAGAGTTGAGCAGTTGGGAGGTAAAGGTACTCCTAGAAGAATCATGTGAGAAAGGGATTAACGCTCTCCCTGAACCTAGTTCAGGGGATTAGATTGGGGGCAACACTTGATTTCCTTTATTCCATGGTTTCAAGTGCTGGCCCAACACTCCCTCCTCAGTAAGAAGGAATATTGGTTGACCACTCCTGGTACAGAGTGGAATAGATCGTTTAACTTGATGGATTGAATGCGCACACGACCGACATGCCCATGCCGAGCACGTGCCCGGAGAGAGGAGAAAATGTTTTTTCTCCACTCTGGGATGCTTCAGACCGACCGGATCGGCACTTTCGTTTCGCGGCTCCGAGTCCGTTGATAGTTGCGCAATACCCGGGAAAAAGTTAGTCGTCAAAAATGACGACTAGGTCTAAAATCTTAGTCGTCAAAATGAAATTTACAGTTGCAAATTACGACTAACGACCGCTAATTTCGAGCCCTGTGTCTGACCCATCTTCTAACCATTGAATCACTCATAGCTTTTTTTCCCATAAACCTCGCAGATTTGCCAATAAATTTCACTTGGTTTAACTTACTTTGCATTTAGAAAATGAATCACAGATCTGATTTCACAAGCGGCTGCATTTTCAATGAAGGCTGACATTATAAAGAACATGTCGGTGCCAGCAATCTGAAAATGGCGTACATTTCTTCTCCTTCAGTCAGAGTATTGTCACGCATGCTCTGAACTGCGATCGCAGTGCTGGCGCGGAGAGAAATAGAAACGGAGCTTACTTTGTGGATATACCTCGTATAAATATTCTAATGCACAGCCTGTCATATAGACTGAGTATTGTGTACATTATAGAATTTTGCAAATTTAGGATTGAATCTTTTTCATTTAGTAAAGTCCCAAATTGACATAATGTAATTCAATAGAATTTTTTTCTCACTATCTCAAAGAAAAAATCTGTCATTCCACTTATCTCAATTTTTACTATTACAAATTTGCTAGCTGTGTTAAAGTGCTGGAAGTTGTCTTTATACAAGACTTGTATAAAATTGATGATAAGGATAACATGAAATCAAAATTAAAACAAGTAAATGTGAAAAAATATCTAGTAACCCAATTCTTAAAAAATGTGTCAATTATTGTTTTAATTCTATGTATTATCTATTAATTCTTCTTCTAACTTTATTCCTAACAGTCAGATTATCCTTTTGCCATCAGAAAAGTAAAAGCATTTGCTTCATAGTTTGATTTGGATGATATATTTTCAACACACAATTAAAATAGACCCCTGAGTAAGAGATTATTATGTGTTATTTTCGATATCTGGAACATTTTTGCCGGTTCCTCCGACTTCGAGATATTGAGAGTCAACTGCATTTTAATTGTTGAAAGTTATAATTACTTTATGCATTTTCAAAAATCTATTGGAATAAATTGTTCTAATTAAAATATAATGCTCAGTAATAAATATAAAACACTCAGGTATATATATATATATATATATATCCTGCTATATAGTTATGCTGATTCCTGACTCATTCTGTAACCATTCCAGGCAACCACTTCAATATGAATATTTTACTGTCGTTACTCCATGAAGGTTAAAAAGTTCAAAAAAATTAAGAGGCGAAGTTTAAATATACTGAGTAGATATATTATTGTCAAGTATCTTTTCACTCATTGTAATTGCCCCACGCAATGGGCTTTGACTTCTAGTATATACATATATATTTAAATAAGAATAGAGAAGTAGGAATGCCAAAGAATCATTCATGTACAATAAAAACAAGAACATAAAAGACCATGGTTTGCATAGTTCACTTTTTTTTTTAAAGAATAATTTAAAATTGTATCTATTTTTTTTTTTAAATTTATAATTAGATTTCCCAGTTATTTGATGTTGTAAATAACTTCAGCTTTTAACTGAAGAACTCATTTTAACAGCCATTGGCATCCGTCAGTTTATAGTCACAGTTACATCCTATTTGCTCTGGCTTAAAAGTAGAATTGTATAAAAGGTAGCATTTGATAGCAAAAAATGCCTAACTCTGGCAGAAGAAAAGAGAATCTAAAAGCAAAATTCCCTATATTATGTAAAAAACAATTGCTATTATATTATATACACTAAATTTTAAAAAATGGTACCTCTAAATAATATATTAAAATTTGATGATTTGAATATCCATATAAGTAGCAGCAATTGTTTATTTACTTTTTAAATTATTTTCAGAAAGAATATTAATTTTATAAATATGCATACATGTAATTATACAAGAATTTTTTAACCAGCCTTTCAAACAATTTTTTTTAAGTTCTTTTTTTTTACACACACACACACAAAATGAAGACTGGGAAATTCTCCAGAAGAATAAATTTCTTTTCTTTTTAGGGGGTGGGGTGGGGGCTCCAGAGAATAGAAGAGGCCGATAAAAGTGACTTTTGTTTAGGGAGAAAGCATGTAGGGTATGTGATGCTCCTACCTGTTCTGCAGTGTGAGGTTTCATGTGTCAAAAAGCCAACCTGTCTGTGACCAACAATAGAACATTTTTGTGAATTTGAAGTGTAGTTGACCTACAGAGAAATTAAAAATTTTGTGTTCGAAATTTAGACATAGATGCCAGTAGCACAAGTAGTATGGCTCAATATTGGTTAAATCTGAACCAACCAGTATCTTACTTAAAACAATAGTAATTTTTTTTCTTTCTAATTTAAGTGCATCAACAATTATATGACTGTTAAAAATGTATTTCAAGTAAGTTGTAAATGTAAGAAGAGGGGTGCTGTTGAAGCCCTCCCAAATAATGCATATAGGGTCAGGAAATTTTTTTAGAGCTCCCAAAAATCAAGAAATTGATTAGATACCCTGTTATTCTCCTTAGTTTTGTGTTCTGTGCTTTTCACTACAATTTACTGTTTACATTCATGCATTGAATGCTGTTTTTGTGACTGGCATGTTGAATGTGTTGTTATTATTGATCAGGTGATAGGCATGCACTACTTCTCGCCCGTGGACAAAATGATGCTCTTGGAAATCATCACGACCGACAAGACATCGGACGACACGGCTGCAGCCGCTGTTCAAGTTGGACTCAAGCAGGGAAAAGTGGTCATCGTGGTGAAAGATGGACCCGGGTTTTATACGACTCGAATTCTGTCTCCCATGCTCTTTGAAGTGATCGCTATGATGCAGGTAATATGGCTTATCTAATCTCTTTATTTGTAATGAAGGCCACCACTACCAGTAACGGAGTCTGGTGCCAATTTTAATCTCCCTACATCCTTAGTGCCTATTTTCATGACGCTGCGTTCCCCCTCTCTTGCATTCTTATGTACTCAAAAATGGATTTTTTCAAACTGCATATATGTGGGATACAGAGTTTCCAATTTTCCTGATTTTTGTGGGAGATTCCAAATATTTTTCATTTATCTTCTGCCAACCCAATTTTCAATAAGTTGTTCATTTTCTCCCTATTTTTATCATGCATCACCAGAAAAGTGATTTTGCACATTTGAAATCATTTTTAAAAGTTGTCATGGCAAGCAACCACACTTTTTCCTTTCCTGCAATCAAACTAGTTCCATGTCTATGTTGCTGAAAAATGTATTACGGTGAAAGAAGCAGGGGGCAGCGTCTGTTCCAAGCATCCCAATTTCAGTTCTTTTCCGTCGCACCTAAAAATGATTTTTTTTTTTTTAATTCTCCAATGCCTTTAGAGTAAAAATGGACACTGTATTGTAAATTTTCTAAATAATAATAATATTGTGGAAAATGATTCTCCAGACATTTAATTAAAGTATAGTACAATTAACATTTAATGAAAGTCTAGGTTAACATAATACAAATTAGACAACTTATTTACATGTTAAAAGAGAAAGATTTAAAAAAAACTAGTTCTCAGGAACTTTTAACATCACTGTCGAATTTTTCGTCTACGTCTAAGGTATATCTACTCGCTCTTTGGTGCAAAAAACAAAACGGGGATTTCCCTAGCCTCGTTGCCATGGAAACTGATGGTGCCTGCACGTGGCCACTTATACAAAATGGCATAGGCCACTTATACAAAACCTTGCACATGATAAAAATTTCCACCCAATTCTGCCACCTCTCCCCTAAAATTCGGCCTGAGGGTGATGGCCCCTTTCGGCAGGCCTGGCCTAGAGAATTAAAGTGGACCCCGAGAGATTCCCTCGGCTCAGGTTTTGCCATAGAGGCATGAGAGTGGATTGTCAATATCTTGAAATAAATGTTCTGAAATGTTCAGCTGATTGATTGTGTTCTCTTTCCAGGAGGGCGTCAGTCCAAAGGATTTGGACAAAATGACAAAAGATTTTGGTTTCCCTGTCGGCGCAGCTACGTTGGCGGATGAAGTAGGACTGGATGTGGCCGTTCACATATCGGAGTATCTAACCAGTGTGTTTGGCGAAAGATTTGGTCATGGTGTCAATTTGAATGTTATCAAAGAAATGGTAGCCTCTGGATATTTAGGTAGCCATTTTACTTAAACTTTTTCCCTACCTATTGCAACATTTTTTAATGTTTAAGCCCCTTCTCCCATGCCTTTGGGCGGTCTTATTTCCAATCCCAGTGAAAGGGAAGATATGCGAGAAAGATAAATATTCAACAGAAGAAGTTATTCAAAATGCAGAAGGCTAGGGAGGAACCTAGTTGGCTGTCTTTGTAGTTCCCTTTGTTGCATAAGAATTGGGACTTGCACAAAGATGTCTCAAAATGAAAAAATCCTCTAGTGTGGATTATATCCATGCAGAATGCCTTGTCCATTTAGGTAGTGAGGCAAGAAAAATGTTATTGTCAGTCGAGTCTGGACAGATTCCAGCACTTTGGAGAAGTGCAATTATAGTTCCTTTTCTAAAGAAAAACAAGGACTCTAGAAAGTTAAATAGCTATAGGCCCATCTTGCTTACTAGCATCCTTGCAAGAACTACAGAAAGGCTTGTACTAAATCGTTTAAAGTGGTATATTGAAAAATAGAGTGTATTAGATGTTGAACAGGCTGGTTTCCAAAAGAACAGGTCAACATGTGACCTGTTGACAAAATTGAGCCAGTTCATTGGCTAGTCCTGATAGGAACATAGGTTTTGAGAAGAAATTCGCATGAGCCTCTATCCTAGACAATTTTTGTAGAATAGAAACTTGAAAAATTCTAAAACCTAGGAAGGGCCATGTAGGACATAGTATGAATCGGCCTTTCAGGTAATTTCTAATAAAAAGATTTCTATGATTGTCATGTCTTAAAATGAGTAGAAATTTTTAGCTGAAATGAAACTTGTATACAAGTAATTCAACTAATTTTAAAAAAATAAATAATAGAGATTTTAAAGTTTACAGTGACTTCCACTCATTTTTGTCATATGCTTTAAATGATCTAATAATGACATTTGAAACACCAAAGGTTGTTTAAAAAGTTTTGTTAAAAGGTTTTTAATAGTTTGGTTGGGCTATTTTACGTAATTTTGTATAAGTTATTTTTCATTTAACATTAAATTAACTGTAACTTAAATTTTAAGTTGCTAAAAAATATTTTGCATTCATTCTTGATGCCGGCTGGATATTGGTTAGTGAAAAATTGGCTTACTTTGAGCTACTTGTTCCTGTTTTCACTAACATTGCTGTTATTACTAACATAATATATGGATTTTCAATATCCAATGTGAGTTTCAACTCATTAACATGGTATAAAGAAGTAAACTATATTGTTTTTAAAATACCTCTTAATTTTTATTGTTTTATTAATGGATTGTTTTTAAAGTTTTGGCTGAAAGTAGCCTTTGCTTACCTATGCATTATGCTTCGCTAATGTGTTTAAAATTATGTAAATTGGGTGTCTAATATAAATGTTTTTATTGAATGAAAATAACTAAATTTTGGTTAATAATTTTTTGGTTAAGAAATATATATTAAGTGCGTGTGTTATATAAATGCATTTTTAATATTTTAGACTATTTAAAATATGTGAACTACTAAAATGTCTCTCATGCATTTATTAAATAAAAAGCATTAAAAAATGCTTTTCATGGGCTTATTTAGTAAAATCATTTAAAGTGAAGTTCACATATCATTTGTTAAAAATCATTTAAAATGTAATTCGCACATTATTTTACACCTTGTGAATTTCAAAAGTGGGTAAGTATGCTGTATTTATGGGGTGGGGGTGTTTGTTTGTTTTTTCCTAGAAGTTTAGTTTTTTAGTCTGCTAAAGAATATTTAAGAACTACTTTAATATTTTTCGACGCTATGTATCCATAAGAAAGTCTAACTCCTCCTTTCATGTGTTTAGGTCGTAAATCTGGCAAGGGATGCTTCGTCTACACCCCAGGCACAAAAGATAGAGAGGTGAATCCTGATGCTGAAGTCATCATGAAAAAGTACAGTGTCACACCTCCAAAACAGTAAGTGTCTCAGATGAGAACCTGATTAGAAAAGTTGGAATTTTGTTTTGTAGAAGTCTCTCACAATCATCCAAACTAATTGCTGCTGAGAACTACAGAGAATTTGAGTAATCAACTGGGTATTAAATATTTATATATATATTGTAGTACTGCAATATATACAGGGTGTCCCACAGAGATCATAAGATGTTCTAATTCTTTATCTATTAGAGGTAAATGCGCAATGTAAAAATGTTCAAAATAAGGTAGGAAAAAATTCCTCACTTTAATTTTTAAAAGGACCCTTTTTGATTCAATTCAATCTGTATAGGACTCCCATTAGGGTTCATCAAAATCCTCATGATTTTAAAAATTTCTTGGAGACTGTCTGTCCCATATTATACTTGTTGGATATGCTAAAAGAATAAGATAAAGTTTAGTAAAAATTGAATGACATCTTTGTTGCCTATTGGTCTCAGTCATTAATATTAAAGATACAAATTCTGGACAACAAAGCATCATAAGTAAACAGAAAAATAATAATTACGCCTACATTTGAAAGAAATAATACAATTATTTTGTGATATTATATGTCCATTTTCAATGATCTGATATAACATTGTAAATATGTTTTCCCATTGGAGCACTCAAGGGAACTTGTGATGAAAGCACTAAAGTGAACTTAAGTACTTATTTCTCATCATGATAAGAAACTTAAGTATGGGATGTTTATTAATATTCAGGTCAAAATTTTTTGGAAGGTTGAAAATATTGTCCTTTTCTCTGTATTGGAAACAATGGTTAAAGTAACGATAACAGAAAACTGGTGATGAATTAATTTAAAATATATATATATATATAAAATTTACTTATCTTCAGTATGCATGTTTTGGGTTAAAAATTTTCTCCCTTCATCCACTGCTCCACTCGCTTCAAAAGCAGAAGAGTGAAGATAAATATCTTTTCATCTGTGTTATTTTACAAAGCTTTAATTATCTCATAAGATAATAATATTTAAGTATTAGCTGCTACATTCATTATTCAGTGTGAATTTTAAGTTCTTTTTTTCTGTTTGTAATAACTTAATGTGTGTGTGTATGATACTTGCCAACTTTTTAGAAATTTCTAGAAATCTTCCAATAGTACTTTTTTATGGTTTTCTGTCCAGAAAACAAATTTTACATACATGTTAAAAAAAAAAAAAAATTAATGCCACTGATTCTGGCACTTTCTTGCCATTTTATGGGATGAGCCAGTGTTTTCACTTATCGCATATTACATAATAAATCTCAGATATTTAAATTTGTTTTTCTATTTATTCACATGTTTGATAAAAGATTCTCGTGGTGCATCCTGGGCAACGGTGGCGTGGGTACAGCGGACGTGGTTAGAGCGGACACATAAGATTTCGTGGTTAGAGCGGACATATTTTTTCCCCATATTAGAGCAGATTAAAACAGTATTTTAATGTATGCCACTTTAAACAGTATTTTAAGTGGCAAATTTCTTTCATCTGGGAAACTGAATAACGTTTTACCGAAGTTTCCTGTTTTTGCACTCGATTATCAAATTACAAGGATAAATACATTTTTGCCAATCAAATTTAATTATTTATATTAAATTGCTAAGAAATTATAATGCGAATGCATTTTAAACATAGCGAAATGTAATAAAAATAAAAACTTTCAGAGAAATATTTAAAAATTAATAGTAAGTAACTACATTAATATTGGATTTGTAAATTCTTTTTTCATTGTTTCACAGTTTGCTAATTTCAGTGTAAAGTGCGTGTTCAGGAAGAAAAAAAAAATTTGAAAATACGGGAAATTTGAAAGCACTTTCAGTGCTCACCTGGGACCTAGGGATTGCCGAAGCACTACTCCGTACACTAGCGATGCATTCGAAAATCCATCTTGGAAGCAACACTTGTCACAGAAGGGGCAGTGTGATATTTCAATATGAGACGGGACGAAACAAGTTAAACCTGAGTTCTACGTTAAAAATGAAAATTTATATATTAACTCTCCGATAAATCACTTATCCATAATGATTGCCCCGTAATTGAAAATTATGTGAACACTTCGGGGCATTAAGTTATATTTATACGATTTTATTCATTTATTCTTATTCTAAACTTAATTCAAAGGCATAATATGTCCAAGAATGTCCGCTCTGACCACCCAGCTCCCCTCACATGTCCGCTGTAACCACTGTCCGCTATAACCACGTCTGCTCTGGCCACGTAACCCTGGGCAACGGTCTAACCGCAGGGCCGTAACCAGAGGGGGGGCTACGGGGGCTGAGCCCTCCCTAGCTGGCTTTCAGCCCCCCCTAAGATTTTCAATTTTTTTTGTAAATTTACAAATAAATATGAAATTCTAGAAACGACTGATTTTTAACAATCGCTAAATTTTACATCATAAAAAATACCCATTGTTTTGGGAGAATTTCTCATCACAATGGCCAGATTTCTATACATACGGTTAATTATTTTGCTGCTCTTGGCTATATTCTTTGATGTAGAATCGGTTTTCGGATTTTTCCGAGTACACGAAACTGCCGGTTTCCTTTTAATTTCCTTAAAATTTTATCTTTACAATTATATATTTAAAATGAAAAAAAAATGCACTTTTCAGTAAATTTTTAATTTACTGAATTTAATTGTTGTTGTTGTTTAATTGTTAACATTTTTTTTTATTTTACAGAGTTTATTATTATTATTATTGGATAGCATTTAATGGATTGCAAAAGGCACAATTAACTAGTAACTACGCAGGCCCGTAGTCAGGGGGGCGCTGAAGGGTGATCAGCACCCCTGGAAAAATTTGAGCGCCCTCTAGACGTCTCATAATTTTTCACGCATTTTTAACAAAATTTCAAACGCGGAAGAATTTGACTTTTATTGAGACGACCTTAAATATTGTTGCAGAATACTCTGTTAATTCCTCGGTTCGTCTTTCTAAAGTCCAGTTGATGTAGAAAGTTCTAGTAAAGGGTTCACTAGTCAGGATGGAACACAAACTTTATTGCTTCTAGAACTTCATCGAATAATCAGTTGTACAAAATTCACAAGCACAATCAGTCAGTAACGTGCTGATAACAGTCCGCTTAGTACAAAAGCGTTCACAAATGCTGTATTTCTCACACAAAATCAAACACTTCCACAGGCATGAATTCAGTGGAAACGTACGAGGGTAATCGTACACTGTGCCTTAAGACTCAGCAATGAAGAATTTACACACACCACTTAAAAACCAGCTTTGAAAATCAAGCAAAATATAGCACAATTCGCAGCGTAATGCAGCAAATTCACTCAACGAGAGCTCGATGAACACTCAACTGGGGAGTCTTTTATGTCTGTATTTATAGGTGACACAGAAGCTACAAGGAGCATCTAGAAGAATGTATCTCCCGAAGATTCCACGTAAAACTGGACTTTTGATTACGTCATAAAAATGTAGCTGAATCATTAGGCTATTGTGTGGTTTTAATGCAGAAAAAAACAACTTTAAAGGGCCCAATCGAAAAATAGCGCGAAATGTCGCCAAGCTTGGCGACTTTTTTGGCGAAATATCACCAAATTTGGCGCCAAAAGTAAGTCCCCAAAAGTGAGGTTAGTGAAGTTCTAACATCAATATTTCTCGAGATTTCTGGAAAACCCCATAGAAACCAATAGAAAAACATTAAACTCCACATCTCGCATTCAAGTTAACCGATTTTGATGCAATAAAATGCAAAATTTTATTATTTAACGCGTAGAATACGAATTTTAAACCCAAAAACAGCGGGTTGCCCCGAAAATTCGTAACAATATTTAAAAACATTAGGGATTAAAATCCCCGCACCCGAAAAAATAATCGTAGTCAAAAATTTCTTTAAAAAAATTAAGTGTGCTGACTACGGATAAGTTTGCTGAAATATGCAAGCAAAAAATTGCTTTTTCGGACTCCTTGCTGCTGTGAGAACTTTTGGCTGTAGTACAGCATTGTGCGAGTCAATATTTTCTGTACTTACAAGACTGAACAGACAACAAAGACAATCTATGTGTCACAATAGACTTTCAAATTTAATACTTTTAGCTTTTGAAAAGCAGCGCGCAAAAATATAGATTTGAATATATTTTTCAAACATTTAAACGAAAAGAAGTACAGGCGGCTGCAACTGTACAAAAAGTGTTTAACCTTGTTAATAATAATTTATATTTGTAATAATTATAGCTATGTCGTAAATTCTAAATCTTGGACTCTTTTGTATAATTTTCGTTATATACCTTTTTTTTTTGGGGGGGGGGGGCAGAGAATTTTATTTTTTTTTCAAAGTTTCTCTAAGAATTAATTTGATCAAAAGAAATATAGAATTTTTAAAATTATTCAAAATATTTAGATCTGTTATTCATAGGAAATCATCAACTATATTATATTTTGTAGTGAAATTATAAGTAGATTTAAATGTTAAGGACGTTATGTTTTTAATTCGAATTTGTTTTCGGATTTGTAAATTTTCTGCTGTTATGTGATAAATTTTACAGTGCATTGAAAAATGTACAGCTGCGGAAAAAAAAAGGCTCACTTGTACTTTTTTCGGCCGTCGTTCGTCATACAGCAAAGTTACAGATACCAATCATTTACGATTGACGTACGCTTTAATTTACTATGCATAAAAATTGCGTAAGGGGCCATGTACATACTAAAATTCGCACCAACTTTTCTTTTTCCCAATAGCAACCCCTATATTTCACTTCATATTTCAAAAATTTAGCTCATTTTAACGCCGAATACCAATTTTCAATAAATTTGAACTGAAAATGAGTGAGTTACGAAAAGCGACCAATGTGTTAAAATATTTTTTCATACTTTAATTCGTATCTCATATAATAACAGGGTGCGTAGCACGTTGAAAAGTGCTTAAAAGGTGCTTGATTTTAAAAATTGTTTTCAAGCACTCTTGAAAGTGCTTATCTTTTACGTAAATTCCCTTAAGGTGCTTGAATTTGCAAAGACGTGTGGGAAACTGAATAACGTTTTACCGAAGTTTCCTGTTTTTGCACTCGATTATCAAATTACAAGGATAAATACATTTTTGCCAATCAAATTTAATTATTTATATTAAATTGCTAAGAAATTATAATGCGAATGCATTTTAAACATAGCGAAATGTAATAAAAATAAAAACTTTCAGAGAAATATTTAAAAATTAATAGTAAGTAACAGTACATTAATATTGGATTTGTAAATTCTTTTTTCATTGTTTCACAGTTTGCTAATTTCAGTGTAAAGTGCGTGTTCAGGAAGAAAAAAAAAATTTGAAAATACGGGAAATTTGAAAGCACTTTCAGTGCTCACCTGGGACCTAGGGATTGCCGAAGCACTACTCCGTACACTAGCGATGTATTCGAAAATCCATCTTGGAAGCAACACTTGTCACAGAAGGGGCAGTGTGTGATATTTCAATATGAGACGGAACAAGTTAAACCTGAGTTCTACGTTAAAAATGAAAATTTATATATTAACTCTCCGATAAATCACTTATCCATAATGATTGCCCCGTAATTGAAAATTATGTGAACACTTCAGGGCATTAAGTTATATTTATACGTTTTTATTCATTTATTCTTATTCTAAACTTAATTCAAAGGCATAATATGTGCAAGAATGTCCGCTCTGACCACCCAGCTCCCCTCACATGTCCGCTGTAACCACTGTCCGCTATAACCATGTCTGCTCTGGCCACGTAACCCTGGGCAACGGTCTAACCGCAGGGCCGTAACCAGAGGGGGGGCTACGGGGGCTGAGCCCTACCTAGCCGGCTTTCAGCCCCCCCTAAGATTTTCAATTTTTTTTGTAAATTTACAAATAAATACGAAATTCTAGAAACGACTGATTTTTAACAATCGCTAAATTTTACATCATAAAAAATACCCATTGTTTTGGGAGAATTTCTCATCACAATGGCCAGATTTCTATACATACGGTTAATTATTTGTGCTCTTGGCTGCATCGCTCTTGGCTATATTCTTTGATGTAGAATCGGTTTTCGGATTTTTCCGAGTACACGAAACTGCCGGTTTCCTTTTAATTTCCTTAAAATTTTATCTTTACAATTATATATTTAAAATGAAAAAAAAATGCACTTTTCAGTAAATTTTTAATTTACTGAATTTAATTGTTGTTGTTGTTTAATTGTTAACATTTTTTTTTATTTTACAGAGTTTATTATTATTATTATTGGATAGCATTTAATGGATTGCAAAAGGCACAATTAACTAGTAACTACGCAGGCCCGTAGTCAGGGGGGCGCTGAAGGGTGATCAGCACCCCTCTTTGAGCGCCCTCTAGACGTCTCATAATTTTTCACGAATTTTTAACGAAATTTCAAACGTGGAAGAATTTGACTTTTATCGAGACGACCTTAAATATTGTTGCAGAATACTCTGTTAATTCCTCGGTTCGTCTTTCTAAAGTCCAGTTGATGTAGAAAGTTCTAGTAAAGGGTCCACTAGTCAGGATGGAACACAAACTTTATTGCTTCTAGAACTTCATCGAATAATCAGTTGTACAAAATTCACAAGCACAATCAGTCAGTAACGTGCTGATAACAGTCCGCTTAGTACAAAAGCGTTCACAAATGCTGTATTTCTCACACAAAATAAAACACTTCCACAGGCATGAATTCAGTGGAAACGTACGAGGGTAATCGTACACTGTGCCTCAAGACTCAGCAATGAAGAATTTACACACATCACTTAAAAACCAGCTTTGAAAATCAAGCAAAATATAGCACAATTCGCAGCGTAATGCAGCAAATTCACTCAACGAGAGCTCGATGAACACTGAACTGGGGAGTCTGTTATGTCTGTATTTATAGGTGACGCAGAAGCTACAAGGAGCATCTAGAAGAATGTATCTCCCGAAGATTCCACGTAAAACTGGACTTTTGATTACGTCATAAAAATGTAGCTGAATCATTAGGCTATTGTGTGGTTTTAATGCAGAAAAAACAACTTTAAAGGGCCCATTCGAAAAATAGCGCGAAATGTCGCCAAGCTTGGCGACTTTTTTGGCGAAATATCACCAAATTTGGCGCCAAAAGTAAGTCCCCAAAAGTGAGGTTAGTGAAGTTCTAACATCAATATTTCTCGAGATTTCTGGAAAACCCCATAGAAACCAATAGAAAAACATTAAACTCCACATCTCGCATTCAAGTTAACCGATTTTGATGCAATAAAATGCAAAATTTTATTATTTAACGCGTAGAATACGAATTTTAAACCCAAAAACAGCGGGTTGCCCCGAAAATTCGTAACAATATTTAAAAACATTAGGGATTAAAATCCCCGCACCCGAAAAAATAATCGTAGTCAAAAATTTCTTTAAAAAAATTAAGTGTGCTGACTACGGATAAGTTTGCTGAAATATGCAAGCAAAAAATTGCTTTTTCGGACTCCTTGCTGCTGTGAGAACTTTTGGCTGTAGTACAGCATTGTGCGAGTCAATATTTTCTGTACTTACAAGACTGAACAGACAACAAAGACAATCTATGTGTCACAATAGACTTTCAAATTTAATACTTTTAGCTTTTGAAAAGCAGCGCGCAAAAATATAGATTTGAATATATTTTTCAAACATTTAAACGAAAAGAAGTACAGGCGGCTGCAACTGTACAAAAAGTGTTTAACTTTGTTAATAATAATTTATATTTGTAATAATTATAGCTATGTCGTAAATTCTAAATCTTGGACTCTTTTGTATAATTTTCGTTATATACCTTTTTTTTTGGGGGGGGGGGGCGGAGAATTTATTTTTTTTTCAAAGTTTCTCTAAGAATTAATTTGATCAAAAGAAATATAGAATTTTTAAAATTATTCAAAATATTTAGATCTGTTATTCATAGGAAATCATCAACTATATTATATTTTGTAGTGAAATTATAAGTAGATTTAAATGTTAAGGACGTTATGTTTTTAATTCGAATTTGTTTTCGGATTTGTAAATTTTCTGCTGTTATGTGATAAATTTTACAGTGCATTGAAAAATGTACAGCTGCGGAAAAAAAAGGCTCACTTGTACTTTTTTCGGCCGTCGTTCGTCGTACAGCAAAGTTACAGATACCAATCATTTACGATTGACGTACGCTTTAATTTACTATGCATAAAAATTGCGTAAGGGGCCATGTACATACTAAAATTCGCACCAACTTTTCTTTTTCCCAATAGCAACCCCTATATTTCACTTCATATTTCAAAAATTTAGCTCATTTTAACGCCGAATACCAATTTTCAATAAATTTGAACTGAAAATGAGTGAGTTATGAAAAGCGACCAATGTGTTAAAATATTTTTTCATACTTTAATTCGTATCTCATATAATAAGAAGCTTATTTTTATTCGTACTATAAGAACTAAACGACCCAAACGTAATTTACCGTTATTATGATTTTTAATAAAATATTAATATGAATTACTAAAATAATTTTATTAAAAAAAATTATGAAAAGCGACCAAGGAAAATTTCGATGGAAATAGATGCAGAAAGTAATATTACATGGCCGTGCAAAATTTCAAATTTTTACGTTCGGTAGTTTAATTTATATTAACGAAAATATATTATTTTCATGAGTTAAGGGGCCATATATAAATCTATTAAGTGACAATTTTTTGAATATTGCTTAAAATAAACGTAAATTAGATTTCTTTTGTGCAAAAACATAGTAAAAGTAGCGGTATTAAAAAAATATCAAATTTTGAAAAAAATAAATTAGTGGTTTTTATAGTTTGATGGTGATTCTATAAAGCGTCTATTGTTGGGTCCGCTACCATATCCCCCCAAATAAAATATTTTCGGGTATAGAATTAGATGCAGTTGATGCATGTCTTCTAATACAACGTCCTGTTTCTGAAAAACTAACATCCTCAACATTCCAGGCATGAATTTGGCCTTCTTTAATATTGGAAACATTAGGTCTTCGGACTTCCCCATATTTTATCAAACATTCAGAAAACATTCAAAATCACGTTTTTCTGTCTAAATTTTCATCTGACTGTAAATTAAAATACCGCCAAAAGTCTAATAAGAATATTGCACATTGAAGACGATAATATTAAATGAAGAAAGTAAAATAACAAACACAGTGATAATATTGGGTAGGCAGAAGAGTAATTGTGTTTTTTACATGAAATTCAAACTAATAAATTTTCAATCATGAAACCATCCTTCAAGTTCGACCTAGCTGGGTAACATTCATTCTTGTAGTCAGAAGAGCAGAGAACAGCCTCTCACTCCTGCCAACATTTCACTTGTCCAAGAGAACCATCAAGGGAAATACTCAATAACAATTTCAAAATTAGAAAGATTTTCAAAATCGTGAGCAGTCATTTTGCATTTTTCCTTTAAATCATGTGTACGAACCAAGGAGCTTATGAACTCACGGGTCATTTAGACCACTGACTAAATATTCTAATGTCTGCCCTTGATATTCTCAGTACAAAAAACTTTAAGAGAGATGACCACAATATTTTCCTTGAAACTAATATTTATTTCCTTTAACTCTCGCGAGCGAAATGAATGAAAGGCGAAAAGTTCGAAACCTACAAATGGTGTTTTTCAATTTGCAGAAAGTCCCTTAAAAACGCTCAAAAAATAATTCGCAATATCTCCGGAAATTATCGTCGAAAATGGGTAAAAATTTATATTTAGGGTAATTTGAAGGTTCTCTTTCGTTTAATAAAGTCAAAATACAGCGTTGCCATTGAGTTAAACGAAGTGGATGCAGAATGAAATATGAAGGCGGCCCCTTATGCAAATTAAATTAATAGTAAATTAAAGTATGCGTTATTTGCCAACGAATGGCATATATAAATTTGCTGTACGACGAACGATGGCGAAATAAAATGCTAGTGGGCCTTTTTTTTCTCCGCAGCTGTGTATGTATATACACACACAGAGAAACATACAGACGATTAAAACAGCAATATATTAATGACCAATATGTATAATAGAAAAAGGTTGTTACAATGCAAAATGGCATCATTCATCAATTTTGTATGTTCATTTAGATAGAGTAGGTCAGTCCAGGTCTTATTCTTGCAGATGCAGTTTGTATTGTAAATGAAATATATGTGTGCTTGTGTGTATATCATAGCTAGATAATATAGACCCGCACGCCGTGCGCGGATACATTCGCGAAGAATTTCGAGGTCTTGCGGATAGTTTTTTCCGTTTTTTTTTTAATAATGGAGCAACAATTACCTAGAGAAAATATTTTCTAAGCAACTTTAGCGCAAACGCGATATATGTAGGTGTGTACGTACGTATAGATAGGCTCATTGCTTATACATATTTTACTGACTACGTCTTCTCCGTAGAAAATCTGAGAAGCTTCGCAGATAATCGCCCGCTCTCAGTGTGCAGCATTGTGTTTAGGTCACGTGTGGTGTGCGTTCCTATTACGCGTTCGACCTATTTGTGATGCGGCGCGAAGGAACACATTTCGTCCTCACTCGGGCGCATTAAGAAAAGATGCTCTCTCCAGTTGTCTCCATGGTCTGCTCGCACCGTTCCTGCGGCGCATGCGTCTTGTTTTCGAAGCTTGTCGGCAGTAACGATAAGGAATACATGTGGTGTTGAGACTACAATTCAATTCGTTTGATCTTGTTGCGACGGGCGAATTTATAGTTTACATTTACAACGAAAACTATTGCAAATTTTACCGTTTTTTAATTACGCAATTTAATTTTGCAGATACTTTTTTTTTTTTTTACCTGACTATGGTGTATATATGTGTGTGGGGGGGGGGGATGCGTGTATGGGCAGCCTCAGCAGAAGTTTGAGCGCCCTTTGTACTTCTGGTCTAGCTACGGCCTTGTGAATTATTGTTGTACAAAAAATGACTCTAACCAACATCCAATACTGCATTCTCTCAAAATATCATTTGAATATTTTTAATGGAGTCTCAATGAAAAAATTATTAACATAATGAATGTTAAATATTTTAAAAACACGGTGTTTTTTGAAGCAAATACTCTAGAAAAAAAAAAGCGCTGTCTAACCGGCAAAATGGTCTACGGTTTTGGCAAGACTTCTACTGGCCACGACTGTCTGGCAAAAGATTTACATCATTTAAAAGTTGTCCAGAGCCCCAATTGCCCTCTTTGTAACCTATAACAAGAAATGGACATTCGCCACTTGTGCTGCGCTCTCCGGTCGAGAACTCTGCAGTCGATATTGGGAGGCAAGAGGACGTAGGAGCAGCTGATCCCTACTTTATTCTTTGTATTTTTCTTTTTTTGTCTGCTGGCCATTTAAAAAAAAAAAAAAATTCACCAAGTGGAGGAGAGGCACACTAGTATCGCTAATTTTATTCTGTTGAAAAATCTTTAGAATATTTTCTCCTCCAGGTTGTGGCAGATAATGTATGTATAAAGTGTATTTTTAAGCATTTAATTTTCTCAAAAATAAAAAAAGTCTTCTAAAAGATGCTCATTTTTTAGAATGAAATTTGATTCTGATGTAATGTTTTGTTTTTGTAGGTGCACTGTAGAAGAACAACAGATGAGATTAGTCACACGGTTTGTGAATGAAGCCATCCTCTGCTTGCAAGAAGGAATTTTGGCCAATCCTGTAAGTACTTTGTTATTCTCATTTGGATATATACAGCGTGTACCAAATAGGACCTAGGTTTTTATTCCTTAAACCAAATAGGATCATAGAGGTATACAACAAAGTTACGTTTTTTTTTTTTTTTTTTTTTTTTTTTAAGGTACAAAATTTTAGGCTATTCAATAAAATTTTTAGATTAAATCTAAAGAAATACAAAATTTAAATTTTTATATCTCTATTAAAAAAAAAAAAAAGAGGTAAACATGCTCCCATACTTTAACTAAAGGATGTACAAAATTTCTGCTTTTTATCATAATGATATGTTTAATGGGCTATACATTACCAGTAATAGCAAAAGTATTACATATATGTATGCAATCATTGTTTTTTCTTATCATTTGCATGCTGCAACTAAAACGGGATCGGTACAGCTTTAGTATGGTCCCTTTGGCGCGCTTTATTTTTGGCGACTTTTTTGGCGCGATAAAGGATGCCAATATGGTAACCCCGCCGTCGGATGCTCCGGAGCGGTAACCCTAACCTCGGGCGAAAAGTGGATTCTTCCGTGACGTCACGGATGCGCTCGTGCAAATCCTGACCGTTTGTTCCTTTCATGAACTTTTTGAGCCCCATGTATTTCTTAGCGCGGGAGGTTCGTTCGAATTTGAGATGGGCGGTTCGACTCATTTTACTGATTCGAATCTTGACTCACTCACTACTTCGATGATTCGAATCAGTGATTCGAATCTTGAATCAATAAAACAACTAAAGAAATTTTCCCTCTCTCTGCGCCGAAAGCCGTACTATTTAAACACCCTTCACCCATTCATCGGGTTTCTTCTCCGCTGAGTTCTCGGGCAGTTAGCATCTCTCTCTCCTTGCTCCAGTAAAACTAGTGTTTAAACTGCCCGAAATGAAAATACAGGGGAGCTTCGTATGACCCCCTGGGCCTGTAAGATTAAAAGGTTAAGTTTGGTGTCAAAGTATTCGAAATTTTATGTATCGATGGGGGTCCCAGAGGGGGGGTCGAGAATCAATAAAAACGCGCTCCGATGGATAGTTTCAGAGATATACGTTAATTAATTATGGTAATTAGACTAATTAACCATGATTGAGGCTTAAAAGGACTGCAAACGTGTAGAAATTGGCTCTGGGATGGTTTCCAGACTTTGGAGATGCCGTCGGAGGAGGCTAGTGTTTAAAATGCCCAAATTGAAAATATAGGGGAGCTTCGTATGACCCCCTGGGCCTGTAAGATTAAAAGGTTAAGTTTGGTGTCAAAGCATTCGAAATTTTAAGTATCGGTGGGGTGTTGAGTCTAGGGCCGGGGGGTCGAGAATCAATAAAAACGCGTTCCGGTGGATAGTTTCCGAGATATACGTTAATTAATTATGGTAATTAAACTAATAAACCATGGAGCTGTTTTGCTGTTTTTTCCGCGATCCGGCATCGTCATCAACGGAGAGAAAGCAGTATCAAAAGCATCACAAGCTGGTATTGATCTCAGGATTTTCTTATCGCCGGCCTGTATTTTTGACCTTTATCGAATTCGAGATTTCACTGAAATGAAAATGGGAATATCGGATATTTGATATTGAAATAAAACCGATCTGTCGATATTTATCGATTTTTGGCCCAGTCCTACTGATGGGCTGCTGCCCCCCCCCAAAATGGGACTCTTTACTTAGCTTACAATTGAACTTTATCTTTAAATTTGATACCCAGCCCACCCCGAAATAAAATCCGGGCTACGCCACTGTCAATAACCCTAACTACGCCACTGCTTTAGACCCTATTTTGTATTTCTCTGAATTACGAGAGAAAATAAAATCATTCCCCTTAAACGAAAAACAAGGTAAAAAAAAAAAACGAAATCTGCTGCAATAAAGCGAAATGTTATTTTGCTTACTACAAAGTCCTTTTGTGAGAGCGCTTAATACCGCCCCTGTATCCTTCATTAAAAGTGACAAGCACAATCCTAACTTTATTTCATTCTATTTCCCTTCACATGAAAATCCGCCACCATGTAAACTTAACGTTCCGGTTTTTTTTTTTTTTTTTTTTTTTTTTTTTTTTTTGAGGGTGGGGGCAGGGGGACATATATTGAAGTTAAAAGTAGAAAAGGGATGTTTCATTAAATTTTAAACAAATATTAAATCAGTCAGAGAAGTTGGAAGGAGGGATTTTCTTAATTTTTTTTTCGGGGGGGAGATTGACCCCTCTTGCCCTTAGGAAGTAACGCCTATGCCCCCCGCCAAAAGCAAACGATGTTCGACCCACTCCACACCCACAGACAGATAAAACTTTAAAATCCGACCACCAACCAAGAAATGAAACACCAAAGATTCGAAAAAAAACTTCAATTAAATGAAACATCCTTTCAACTCTTTTCGACTCCTTTCGACTCTGATTCGATAGAAGATTCGAAAAAACCCCTCCAATTAAATGAAACATCCTTTCAACTCTTTTCGGCTCCTTTCGACTCTGAGTCGATAGAAGATTCGAAAAACTAACGAATCTCAACGATAGTATACAATCACCGAAACAGAGCGAAACACTGAATCAGTAAAGATTCGTTGCTGCACCAACTCAGTGACCAACTCACCCACACCCACTCATTTACTGTTTCAAATCATCTATCGACTCAGAGTCGAAAAGAGCCGAAAGGAGTCGAAAGAGTCGAAAAGAGTTGAAAGAGTAAGGGAAAATCCCTGGGAACGGCAAAGGGAAAATAAGTTTTTCTTCCCTTCGCACTTGGAATGTATTTCCCTTGAGGGCTTGAGATTCGAATCAGTAGAGAGTGAGTGTAAAGACTGAGCCACTCAGTACCAAGATTCGAATCACTGATTCGACTCATCGAATCATTGGCCATCTCTAGTTCGAATGGTTGATCTGCCATGTGCTTTATGGTTTTATTTTAATGGCTTTATTTTACATTAAATTTTATTATTATTTAATTATTTTTGAAATTTAAAACGGCTGTTCAGGTTCATACTGACTGTTTACATACAGTTTTGTATGAATAAGCATTCTTTTGATAGTACGTTTCAGATTAATATTTGCGTTCTCGATTGTTTATTTGTTAAGGGTAGAAGCAACAAATATTTACGTTATTAATATTTTATACAGTGAAATAATTTTAGATATTTTGATTTTATTATTTCCATATTGCAATAATTTAGAGATTTTAATCAAGGTATGTGATAAGCATTGTTTGTTTTTATTTGTTATTATTACCTTTGTTTATTTGTTAATGGTAGGAGCAACAAATAATTCCGTCATTAATATAATATTTGATATTTTGATTTTATTATTTCAATATTGAAACAATTTAGCGATTTTAATTAAGGTATGAGATAAGCATTGTTCGTTATGATTTGAATTAGTTCTTTATTTTGCTTACGTAGTCTTTTGTCAGAATGCTAAAATGTTTTTTTATTTTTTTTGTCTTTTTTATTTGTTATTTTTGTGAGGTATTGCCTTTAGAATATTATTTGTTTGCATTGCTTAATTTAATCTACTAAAAAGAGAAAGGGGGGGGTTGAGGGGGGGCACAGCCCCCCCTCACACAAAAAGAAAAGTTATTAAATTTTATTAAACCGAATCTATATGTACATGTAAGCTTGTTATCTGTTTAATTTTTTTTTCATAAAAATATTTAAAAGCCATTAAAATAAATCATAGCAAAATTAACGGCGACGATCAATTATCTCGGAACCAGCGCCATCCGATCCGCCATATTGTTTACAATTGGCATCGGCAGGCAATCTTGGGTTGGCGACAAGATTTTGTCGCCAAATCAAAAAATCGCCAAAAAGGTACCATACTAAAGCTGTTCCACAAATCTTATAGTTGAATGTCTAAAGTCGCTAAGTTTGGCAATTTATCACCCAGTTTGGCACCAAAAATAAGTCCCCAAAACAGAACCCAGCTTGGCAGTATCATCTATATTGGGTGAGAAATTGCCAAACCCTACTGCTTAGTGGGAATATTAATGAATATCTATAAAGGTGTCAAGTGGAGCATAATTAGAAAATGCCTGACGCATATTGCAAGACAGTTTTAGTATAGACAATTTTAATATGGATTTCAATTCTGAAGAAGTGTTTTAAGGAACAAGGAAGACAAATATAGTTAGAAAACACTCATAAATTAGGATGCACTTTCCATCATAGTGGAACAATGAGGACAAATAAGACGACACAAGGATTATGATACCCTTTGAATCTATTTTAGTGCATACAGTACAGGGTTTACACTAGGGAAAAAAATTGGGTGAGATTCTCCCACTCTGGCTCCAAAATTAAGTGGGATTTTTAAAAATCTGAGTGAGAACGAGAGTTTTGTTTGTTTCCAAAAAAAAAAAAAAAAAAAAAATTCACATTTTACAAGCAAAAATAATGTAATTACAAAAATACAATGTTTAAGATTAGAGCTCATTCTAGGTAGGAAAAATGGCTGGGTGCAAAGGTTTTAAAAAAGGGCATCATTATTTTGAAAGAGCATTGTGTTTCTTAAAAAGAGCATTACATATCCTGATTATAAGCACTTCTACTTCGGGAAAAAAACTATGAAGAATTCAGTAAAACAATGCTTTATTGATTTATAAATTAATAATAATTCATTAGTAATCTTTATTAATAAATTAATTACTAGTCTTTATTAAAAATTAGATACAATTAATTAAGTTGATAAAGCTAAGTTATGTAAATGTGTAAATTACTTTTAAGTAACTTTGTTAATTAACTTATTAAAATAAATTATAAATAATTAATTAATAAGAATATTTCTTTAAAGATTTTTAAGGCTTCTTTTTATAGTAAAAATAATCCCCAAACTTACCTTATAGACAAGAAAATGCTTAATTAAGTAAACCTTTTGCATAAGAAGAAGATTTTAATAAGAGCTTTATTGGATCACCTTGTCAAGAATCATTATTAAAAGTTAAACTCAATTAAGTAATAAAGTAAAGTTGTAATTCATAAAGTAAAGTTGTTCTAAACTTAAATTTTCATTAAAAATTTTTTTTTTCAATTTTTAAGTTATCACACCTATAAAAATAATTCATTTAATTTTTAATCATTCACTTGTCTCTGTAAGAATTAATTGAATAGTCCAAACAATTTAAATATTATAGTTAATACTTGAAAATATTAATAACACTTCTGTTCAAAAGAACCCTATATAATGGTGTAAATACCTATTCCAGTTATTCAATGTCTATTCCACTACAAATTCCACTTATTTCTTACTTTTTTAAATGGACAACAATAGCTAAAATTTTTGCAGGATTATCATGCAGCCATAATAACTATTCTGTTGATATTAGCAATCAGCTGGTCACTTATTTAACTGGCAATATTGAAATAGCTGGAAAGGAGATAAGAACATCAATTCTATCTTTCCCTCCCCGTCTAGCTTAGAAAGAAAACCACAAGTAAGAAAGGGGGGGGAAATTATGTTTTGACAGTAAATTTCTAACTTTTGAACAAATTAAGATGTCTTTTTAAAATTTAGACTCTGAATCAATTTTTGCATTTCAAAGTGATCCCCAAAATTTCAAAAAAATCGGTCCATTAATAAAAAAATTATAGATGAATGAATTTTTACATAGTTGATTTCCATCCCCCCTTCTCATCATGATCGGCGGCTACTCTACTACCCCGACTGGGCCTCCCGAGCGCTTCCCGTCTTCCCAGAGAAGGAAAAAAGGCGTGGGAGTTCTATTACCATAAAAGTTGTGCAAATTCATCCCTTTCATTTATCATGTATCATTAGCGCATTATGTGTGAGCAAACAAAAAACAGTTGAACAAATAAAAGGGTCAAAGAAACTTTTAGAGATTAAAAAAAAATTTGCGGCAAAAGAGTGTGTCTAGTTTTTCATCATCGGGGAGCTAACGATTTTTTTTTTTTTTTTAAAGGGCATTGGGGCGTGGCACCCCACTGACCCCACCTAGAATGAGCTCAACAGATAATAAATATCAAAATTAACAATGTAATACACAAATGATTTTGATAACAATACAATTTAATGATATCTTTGATTCTTTATCCCATTAAATATTTTGCTGCAACATCAAAATTGAACAACCCAGCATGTGGGCTTTTCCCGCGACTGTTATTTATTGAGTGGGATTTAATGTGGCATTGCGGGAATCGCGCAATCCCGCGGTCTAGTGCGAACCCTGCAGTACCGTGTGCACTCAATCAGGGTTCCCATCAGAAAAAAAAATTTGGGTGTGATTTCTCACCCATCCAAAAATATTTAAGTGAAGGCATAAATATTATTTAACATCATTTTATTTATTTATAGTATAATTTCAATAATGCCAATTTTTTCCGTTCATTAAAAATTTCAGCAGTTGGATGATATGGAAAACTTTCTAAATTCATATTCCCATCCGCTATTCTAATAAGATTGCTTAAATTTGCACTCGGATTGTTTATGAATATTCAAAGAATCACATCCAGTTTAACTAAGCAACAGAATTATTAACTATAATATTTTATCTAGTATAACAAAATTATGTAATGTAACTTAATATTTATATAAATGTTAAATTATATTATACTACAGAGTTGGTAAATACAAATATGTGTGATAAAGCAGATATATTTAAGTTCAAATACTTACTACAGTAAAAGCTAGATTATCCGGCATTTAACCGGAAAATTTCTGCTTACTTCTTTTTCGTTACCGACAATTCTTTTCCCGATTTTGACAGTAGTAGAGTGAAAACAAATTTTTTTATTTGTAAACTGGCATTTTTAAACTTTCAAACAGCACAATAGAATCTCGTGCAGCTGCCAAATACTTGGCAGTGCGAGAATACCTCACGCTGTAATATTTTTTGCAAGAGATTTATGCCAGATTCTTGTGCTCTAGCGGGAATCCTGACTCAATTTTTTTACTTTCCAACTTTAAGTATTAGGGTGCATACTTTTAAGTAAACACCCCCAAAAAGAAGTTTGTTTTACATATGCAGGATGTAGAGCCATTCATCCCGGTTGAAAGCATGATGCCAGGACGAGAAGATAATATTAGAAAATATAACACTAGAGTTAAATAAGAGTCCATTCAAATATGGGATATTTCAGCGAAATGTGTCTCTCTGCCATATTTTTTTAGCACTGGGGTGCTGTTTTGCTCAGTAAGAGAATTTTGTCAACAAGTTTTGTAGATAGGAACTGTCGCGTTAAGATATTTTCAAATGTGTTTCCCAGATAATGTGAAGAGGGGGGAGGGGGTGTTAATAAATGTTGAAAGTCACACAAGGTTTGCCATTTTTGATAATGGATCGCTCAATTGGGTGCCAAAACGTGACAATTTATTATAAATATATTTTGAATATAGTTAGAAAACACCTGGCGAATATTGTATGCTAATAGGTCATGATACACTTTTCAAATGGTATTTATAAAGGTGAAGTATAGTTTGACTATGCCTGGCGAAAATGGTTCAACAGTTTTGGTAGGCGATTTTAATATAGATTTCTATTCTTGAGAACTGTTTTATGGAACAAGGAAGGAAAACACGGCACACTCATGGATTAGGATGCCCATTCCAAACAGTATTTAAAATGATAGAGGATAGTTTGAATATGCCTGGCAAAGGTTGTAAAACAGTTATGGGTAAGATGGATTTCGATTCCAAAGATGTGTTTTAAGGTACAAGAAAGAGTTGATTCCTATTTTAACGTCGCCCCCACTCTCGGCAACCTAAAAAGAAAACCCGTACTTAGGCAAGCTTTGCAGTCATGGATCTCTAGGAGTGATGCACAGGTTTCAACGCTCCCAAAAGAACTCGATGAAAACTAAAGTGAACCCATTAGCGATAAATGCACCCGTTAAGGGATTTGAAGACACTTAATTATGAAAACTACCTTCATTGGCAACTCAAAGTAAATAAAAATGTTACCGAATGTTGTACTTACATGTTGTTCCATATCGCCATTTTAAGATTACCACATAAATACAAAAAATCGTCTAGTAACTGCATAAGTTTAATGCTCGCCACCTTGGTGAGAGTTGGGGCATTAAAGTAGAAATCAACCCAAGAAAGACAAACTTGGCACACTTATTACGATGCCCATTCAAAACATTATTTAAGACGGTGAAGTATAGTTGTAATATACTTGGCGTAGATTGTAAAATAGTTTTAGTAGGTGATTTTAAGATCGATTTTGATTCCAAGGATGAGTTTGATGAAACAAAGAATTAAAATACGGCACACTCATGAATCATGATACACAATAAGAAAAATAGGGATGACGCATAAATTATGATATGCTTTTAATGTATAGCGTTTTGGTGCGTATTTAAAATCTGAAAGTGTTTCAGATTTTCTTTTTTTTTTTCTAAGAGAAGAAATCATTTTCAAAAACGCTTTAGAATGGCCAAGAAATTCCCTGAACCCACAAAGTATGTATGGGCTATCTGTAACCAAAGACTCTCAATAATGGATTGCATCATGAAAAATAGTTTCATTTTTTTACTGATGGTATAAGGCTGAACAAAATTTCAACGATTTTAAAAGCCTGGTAGAATCTGTGACAGAAAGCGTAAAGGTGATTCTGGAATAGAAGCAGGGGTCGATGCTGACGAGAATTGGGTTTGTCTTGCGGCCCCTTTACAAAATTACAATCGATTAAAATGGCTCCTCCTTCACAAAAGGACCATCGATAAAACTGCCTCTTCACGAAAATATTAAAACGGCCCTTCATTGTCATTTTATCCTACATTTTAATCTTTTTTATGAATTATTTTCACAAAAAATTTACTTTAAACGGGTATGAAAATTCACAAAAATGGAACCCTGGAAAAAATTCCTCTATCGACTCCTAGGAAGAAAAGGGCTTATTCTTATGATTGAAATGTAATAATGTTCCTAAAATACTGTTTCTTCCTAAATATGCATTGGATTCGATTAATAGGCACGGTACTGTATTTAATACTAAAATGCATGATTTTAAAAAATGTCTGAAAATAATGAACAAAGTTCAAATTTGAAAAATTAGAATGTCCACCCTATAGCTCTCATAAAACAAAAGAAAGTAATAGAGCCTAATACCACTCTTTTTAATAGTTTTGCATTTATTTTCATTTAGCAATAAAAATTAGAAGCCATCCAAAATGAAGTCGGTGAACTGGGTGCATACTCCACGATTGCGTGTTTGTTGGCTCAAAGAGGATGTTGCCATACATTTTTGAAAACTAAACATTATTTCCATAGTGGTCTTATATTAAATGCATATTGATACAAAAACTACAAAAATTTCTTTTATATTATGCAAAAATAAGAATGTAGCCAATTGGCTACAGTAGGCACTGTAGTGTTAATAATATGAAAGTGTTTTGGGTCTTATTTCTCTCCCCCCCCCCTCTTGTCGTATTTTGATTTTTAGTGTTGTTTATGATGGTTCTACTATATTATCATTCCTCTTCTGCAGTTGGAAGGAGACATTGGTGCCGTATTTGGTCTTGGATTCCCCCCCTTTCATGGCGGACCCTTCAGGTACACCGATACCTATGGAGCGAGCAGGATTCTCGACTGGATGAAGCAATTCCAGGAATTGTATGGACCTCAATTCACCCCGTGCCAGCTGCTGATAGATCACGCAAAAGACTCTAGCAAAAAATTTCACATCACCCAATGATAAATGGAACCTGAATTAGAATGTATTTGAAATTTAATTATTAATGTCTTGTATTGTCAAGTATTTATCTCATTGACGAATCAAAAGTTTTAAGCAGTGCACGCTATAAGCAGCCTACTTGTTTTCCTCTTAAGAAATGTGACATTTTTATTGAATGCCAAACTGTGTAAATAAGATAAACAGAGAGCAGCCAGTTTTATATGAAAAATCTGTGACTCTATTTTATAAAGTTTAATAAAAAGATGGTTTTCTTTTTTTTTATTTTGCATGTGTGGAAATATGATTTTGCTGTTTTATTCATATTTATTCAGAAGTTCCTTTTTAAAATATCTTTAAAAGCCTGAAAAGTAAAAATTGAGTGTAAAGTATTGGCTTGGCCAAAAAGTAATTGCGTTTTTTTGTGCATCGATATTTTGCCTGGACAAAATGACTGAAGCTAATAATGCAAAATGGGGCCCTGTTGACATGTGTGGTAGATTAGACCCCCTTTTTACAAAATTCATAACTTGTGGGGGGGGGGGAATAAGAGGCCAAAACTTTCTTTTAACAAAACCCGTGTGATCTCAGAGAAAAAAAGAGAGATCTATTAAATTCTTACTATAAAATAAAATTCACGAATACCCTTAAATCATTTACAGGATGTTTTGAATAGCGTCCTCCGAAACAGATGGGAAGAAAGGTATAGGTTGACCCTCTTTCGTAAAAAAAGAGAAAAAAAACTATCTGTAAAATTCTTACTTTAAAATGTAACGTACAAATCCTATGTTTAGGCATAGCTTGTTTATCCTTAAAAGTGTGTTAAATATTTATTTGAATTATATACGATGAAACACAATTATCTTTTGGCAACCCCCTAAATGTATCGGTTATGGTTTCACTTACTTTTTTCAATTAAAAGAGTAGCTCATAAGTTCAATTTGTAGACATGAACTGTCATGGTGAAGTTCTTTTCAAATGTGTTTACCAGATAACGCAGAGGGAAGAGAATAAAATGTTAAAAGTTGCACAAGGTTTGCAATTTCTGATAATGGATCGCCACGTTTGCTGCCAAAAAATAACTTAAAAATTCAATCAAGCTTGGCGATGTCTTCCGAATTTGGCTAATTTTTCTGAATTTGCCGAAGGACGGCACACTCGTGAATAATGATACACTTTCCAACTTAATGGAATAAGGGAAGACGCATAGATTATGATACGCTTTTAATATATAGCACTTTAGTGCGTATTTAAAATCTGAAAGTGCTTCAGATTTTACCTTTTTTAAAAATCCTTAATAACATGTACCAGTTTTTTTTGTTATATATATATACTAGCTGAAATACCCGTTCTTCGCACGGGAATGAATGGAATTTTTGATATTACGATTTGTGGTGATTACTATTTATTGTAATAAAGAGATATAGCAAAATGGATATCGCTTTATATTGTGTTCAATAACCATGCATACCGAATTTCAAGGCAATCGTTTGTACGGTGCAGAAGGTCATGCGGCGTAGCGCAATCTAGTGGCGAGTTTTAGCAAAACGGATACGGCGGAAATATTCTTCGCATTCAGATATCGATGAATACGAAATTTCAGGACGATCGGCTGGACAGCCCTGTGAAGTTCATGTGTTGACGCGACATCTAGTGGCAAATTATATAGGAAAATGGATAGCGCCAAACTCTTCCCCGTGTTCAAATATCTATGTATACCTATTTTCATAGCGATCAATTGCAAAGTCAAGAAGTGATGCACTGCAGCGCGATCTAGTGGTTAATTAAAGTAATGATTTGCTACAGTGTCGTCAAGTGGCGAGTTATAGCAAAATGGATAACGCCAAAATATTCTCATTGTTCAAATAGCTATCTATGTATACCGATTTTCATAGCGACCGTTTGAATGGTCAAGAATTTGGCCTGCTGCAGCGTCATCTAGTGGCGAGTTAAAATAATAATGCATTGCAGCGGCATCTAGTGGTGAGTAACATCAAAAGGAACACAGTTAGAATATATTCTTCGTGCTGAAATGTGTAAGTATAAGAAGTTTTATGCCGGTCGGTCGAACGGTATAGAAGTTGATGCGTTGCAGCGCCATTTAGCGGCAAGTTACAGCAAAATGGATAGTGAAAAATATTCTCCGTGTTCTAATATCCGCGTGTACCAAATTTCATCGAAATCGGTTGGACGATATTCGCATAGTAAACGGCTAAACGGAATAGAATTCGACGTTCTGCTGCGCCACCTAGTGGCAAGTTAGAGGAAAACGGATAGCATAAAAAGCTTCTCAATGATAAAAGACTTAGGTGAACCAAATTTCATGGTGCAACGGTGCTAGAGTTTTTCAACCTCATACACACATACCAACATTCATTTTTATCTATAACCAGTGTCATTATATATCCCAGTCTCAAATAAAATCCAGTTTCAAATCTAAGCCTCGCCAAAGTGCCAACATACGCCATTGTGCAAGCGTTTTTTCAGGAAATCATTCGAAGCATTGACTTAGCAGCAATCAATATGGGAAATGGTTCGACCGCGAAAAAGTAAAGCAAGCCTTTATTTCAAAAGTGGAATCCCTTAATACAGCCGAAATTTTTAAAATTATCAACTATAACGTGTTTTATTCATCGTTACTCCGATGTAGTAAATGAGAAAGAAGATTTCAATTTTCTGAAATTTGGCGGAATTCCCCCAACTTAAATCAATGTACTCATTTGGCGAGAATTCTGGAGATAGATCGCTTGAAATCCCTTAACAACTGCATTATTTCTTCACGAATCATTAAAATTTAACGCTGTATTCTAATAAAACCTTTGCACTTGTTTTCAAAAATCTATTTCCTTAAGCTCTCAATAAATTGCGTCAAGCCGAAATCTGTGCAAACCGCTAGAACTCACTTTCTCAAAATCGGCATTTGAGCCATTTTATTTTTTCGCCAAACTAAAAAAAATTACCTATTAGCCTCGGAAATCTTCAATTCTTATTGTTTTGCGTATAAAACATTTCATTCCTGCTCCGATTTCCCATGCACACGATATTATAATTTAATAAAAAAATAACCTTACGAATATAAACTAACAAAAAAAAAATCATTATTATTCTTTTATTTTTACTTTGAGAATTTAAAACATCTTATTCGGCAAAATCGCCAGACATGGCAACCACGATCCTTATTTCACACTTTTTTCACTACAGGGGTTACAATTACGGAAAGCTTTTTGCGTGGAGAACATAAAAAATCTCTTAAATTCCGGGAACGGGTGGACTTTCAAAGTTTTAAAGTGGACTATGATTTATTCTATATTATTTTACATATCTGTGCAAAATTTCAGGCTGATATGTCCATTTTTGTGGATTTGTATACAACTCAAATCCACAAACAAACAAACAAACAAACAAACAGAATTTCATTTTTATTTATAAGATATATTCTGTAATGAATGGGCCTTACGCTTCCTTGTTGAAATGATTGACACGACTCCATTGGGGTTCTAGGTTGAATATTTTATTTCAAAGTTCGGACAGAGGGCAGGAGTCAGGCCGGTGACCTTTTAGCTCCGGGGCTATCTTCGTACATCGCAGTCTAATAGCTAAAGCTGGAAGCTCCTCCAAAAGCTTCACGTTCCAAACTCTTAAAAGCTAAGCTAAAACTCTAAAGCTCCCAAAATTTCCACGCTCTTGTTTAAATACTCCTTAGTTACCACACCTGCTGGCAGGGTGTAGCACGATCGCGAAGGCGTTACTCTCAAACGTAATGAGTTAACTAGCTTGTCAATCAAGACATGAGAAACACCTGCTTACACAGGAGTTCTAAAAGCACGTAATAGCAAAGCCACAGAAAACTGAAACTACTGCTGAATCAACAATTTTACTTATGGAACTTCAAAAAACGTCTCTGAATGTAATATTTGTGTGGCCGAGAAACAAACTTTACAGCAAGAGTAACCGAGATTAAAGAAGGCTTTTCAAATAACATTAAATTAAATTAGGTTAAATTAGCAAAATTTATTTTATTATTACATATATATATATATATAGAGAGAGAGAGACAAATATCACCCAAAGACTAAAAGGTAGGTTTAAAAAAGTAATAAATGTTCATAAAATTCTACATACACCATTTTTTCAATACAGTACTTAGTACTGTACTTAGAAACAACACGCATATAAATTTTTTTATAATAAATGCCTATGGGTGGTTAAGACATGGATGGGCAGACAGACAAACCAAAATTATAAACACTTCTCTACTTAGTGAAAAGGGTTTATGATTTCGGTTTTAAAAAGAATGGACACTGAAGAGACAATTTTAACTGTGATATGAAAGACCTTTTCTGACCCTTGAAACATATTTACAAAAACATTTTTAGTCTTCAACACTAGCCTACAGTAAGTTTATTTTGTCCGTTGAATATTTTTTAAGCATCTTTTTTTTTAACAATAAAATTGGAAAGTGCTCATATGATTTTGGTTGTCAATCCAAGCTGTCATTATCGCAAACATGTATGGATTCCTGTAAATCTATTTCAACCAAAATAAAATGCACCTACAGTAGACTCCCTCTTAACTGCGCTAGATGGGACTGGGAGTGAGCTAATTGCCACATTCCAGTTAAAGTGAATCAAATATATATACCGGGGGATTCAAAATACATGTTAAAGCAATTATTTTTTTTAACCGTAAGTGATTGAAACATACTTCCAATTAGAAAAGTTCGTCCAATGAAGACTAGCTTTCAGATAGGGCATTTTTTAAACTATACATATTAAAATACGAAATTCAATTTTTAGATGGTCCCTCCTTTACTACCCGTTATATTTAGAAGAATATTGCTCTTTGTTTAAGAAAATTAATAAAACAAATTTCGTGTCTCTAAGGGAAATAGTTAGCGAGAAAATTAATTTTGAAAGCAATGACTTTCACCACTTTACCTACTGTGTTGGCATCCGTTTTCAGGTGAAAAAAAATCGTTACTTTAAGGGAACAACTATGAAATGATAAAAAAAAAATAAGATCCCATTGTTGGGAAAAGCCATTAAACGCGTTCAAATGTGTGAAATGAACAGGTGCAATTTTACTTAAGATGATTGGTGCTGCTTTATGAAATAGCGATAATTTATTCTTTTAAGGGGTTATCTACTCATTACATCCCGCTTCTAAAGAAGGAATTTTTAAAGATAAAAGAGAATGACAAAATAATGGTGTAAGTTACTATGGAGTGGGTAACTTTCACTAGAAATGCCAAACATGCATTACCGGAAAATTCTAGCTAAATTAGGATTTGAGGAGCCAACTATGTTTATCGAGTGACTATTAACATGAATTAACGACAGTTGAAAAGTAGTTCCATTTTTCTCACTTTGGAGACATCCCCCTATTGCTTGGCGACACATGCCAAAATTTTCAAATTAACATATCTCGGAAACTATTCCACGTACAGACACGGGATTTGTTTTATTCATTTTCTTAGGCAAAGAGACACATTCTTCTAAATATAAAGGGTAGGAAAGAAGGGACCCTATAAAAATTAAATTTCTTATTTTAATATGTATACAACCCCCAGTTTAAAAAAAAAAAAACTATCTGAAAGCGACTCTTAATTGGACGAACTTTTCTAGTTGGAAGTATGGTTCGATCACTTACGGTTTAAAAAATAATCGCCTTAACATCTATTTTGAATCACCCAGTATATATAATTGATGGAAATGCACTATATATAACAAATGCAAACATTTTACATATAATTAGGTGGAAAGTTCTTTTTTTTTTTAAATGTTTTTCTTCTGAAGACTGGAATTTCGACAGCTTAAAGCGTGGTGTTGCCATTTTTTTAAAAAGTATCACAATGATGAAGGAAGCTAATGCTTGTTGTTCCAAATAGCATAAAGCCTGCATATCTGTGTGTGATACAATGGAGATCATTGTTGAATCAACAGCGTCAAGAGTCATTGTTATCGGGAACCACATTGGGGAAAGCTCTAATGATTTCATCCTCTCACAAAGTTCACTGTCAGCAGCCAACCATTTCATCGTTGACATGTAGGGACCCACTCCCACATCTGAATGTCAACACAAAGTTGTTAATAGAAAAGTCGGTGTCTTCTACTACAGTTGTAATTTATATATATATATGTGTATTCTTGCAGAATACTCTGCTTGTTTCCTGGGTTTGTCGTTCTGAAGTCCAGTGGGTGTAGAAAGTTCTAGTAAAAAGTCACTTGTCGGGATGGAACACAAACTTTATTGCTTTTAGAACTACGTTGAACCATCCGCTGTACAAAATTCACACGCACAATCAAACAGTAATGTGCTTTTAACAGCGCGCTAAGATCAGAAGCTTTCACAAAGGCTGTCATTCTCACATAAAATAAAACACATCCACAGGTAAAGCTTCAATGGAAATATTCGAGGGATAACACTAACAGTCCCTCAAGACTCAGCAGCAAAGAATTGACACACAGCACTTAAATTCAAAGCTTCATGAACAAGCGCGAAACACCGCTTCTATCACAGAGCAAAGCATCGTTCACATCGGCCGCTGGATCACACTGAACAGGAGCTACTCTACATTACGGGTTCTCCACTCACACTGAACTATCGGGGCAGCGCGCACTTCTATATATAGCCCACGCAGAAGATACAAGAAGCTTCCAGAAAAGTATTTCTTGAGGATTTCGCATAAAGCAAGAATTTTGATTGCATCATAGAAGAGAAATGTTAGGTTATTATGCGTTTTTAATGCAAGAAAAATGTCACCAAGCTTGATGAATTTTGGCAAAATATCGCCCAATTGGGCACCAAAAATAAATCCCCAAAAGTGAAGTGACCGAAGGCCTAGGACCAATATTTCTTGAAACCCCATAAAAAAATAAAAAAAGGAGGAAACTGAAACCTCCATACCTCCGGTTCTAGTGGACCGATTTGGAGGCAACAAAAAGGAAAATTTAACTATTAGACACATAAAATAGGAATTTTAAACTATTTTAAGCCCCAGAACAGCGGGTTGCCCCGAAAATTCGTAACAGTATGTATGTATATTACTATTATTATGGTTGTATTCAAATCAGTGAATGGCTGGTTCAAGCAGAGATCCAATTAAACAGAGGCCAGTTAATCCTTTCCGGCACAAGAAATTTTATTACATTTTCTCGGTTTTGTAGATGCCTGGAATAATAGTTAAATTCCGATGTCTAATTAATGAAACATCAATAATTTTTCTCAAAAACATTTGGGACATTTTTTTAGAAATATGCATGAAACTTTATCTCGTATTATCATTTTGTGCAAATTTCATTATTATCTAGTAAATAGACATGGGAAAATTCACTAATGCTTCTGAAATTTGCTACGTACAGCATGAATAGGTGGCTAGAATGTCTAGTCATCGCCTGCGAAAGTGTTAAGAGGGAATTAACTGTATGTTTATACAACAACAGGGTTATTATGATTTTGCCCAACCCAAAAAAACCAGGGTGGGTTTTTTCAAAATTTCATCTTTAGCCCCTTGGGTACAGATTTGTTTGAAGAAATTCTTGTGATTGAAATGGATATCGTGGCCAGATATAACCAATAAGTGGCTAAATTGGCAACTTTCACTGCAAAAAAAAACGTCCTCCTAGAACCGTTAAAAATCATGCTTGCCATGAACAAGAATGTGCAGGACACAATGCAGTCATCAAATGAGCCCAAGGATAAATTACATAGTTAATATTTCTCTTGATATCAGTACACCACCTGTAAAGTTCATAAACAGTCCTCCCTCCGCTACTACCAGGGCCCAAGAAAAAAAATGAAATCAGAATGACCTTTTTCTAGAGAAAATTTTTATGCCTATCATTTGAATTAAAATGAATGAGAATTTTTTAACCATAAAAAAAAAAAACTGTGGAGGGAGGGGGGGGAGCAAATATTCTAGAATTTATTAGTCTTTTCTCTCTTTTTTTTACAATCAACAGCAAATAATGTAAAGCACTAGTCAAATTTCTCATACTTTTTAATGCTTGATCAATTAATTTGTTCATTTCTTACCCTTTTAAAAGAATCGATTTTCACTCGAAGATATGAAACCTCACTACTCCTTCAGTGTAACAGAGCAATCAGAGCTATTAGAAAGTTACAGAGCAATCTGTCCACCGCCTCCCCCACCCTCCACTCCCTGCAATGTGCAGTTTCTTATATAACTTTCTGGAAATTATCTGACCAATGAGAAACAAGAATGATTATTGCCAATTAGGCCTGTAAAAAGCTGGTAAAAGAATATCAATTTATAAAAAACCCATATTCAGCATAATTTTGGTTGCAATTTGATCAATATTGCAACTACACAAAAGATAAGAAATTTGGCTAATGTAAGGATTTTGCGCATGTAGACACCCATAAACTATGGTCGCATTCATAAATGCCAAATGAGTTTCCATCTAAGATGTTCGTAAAGGAAACTGAGTGCATTCAGTTTATAAACTAGAGTGTTCGTATACAAAACTGAGTGCAGTTAGTTTCAAACTGAGTGGGTTCATCCAGTTGTTGAGAAGCTACACTTGCTGCATATTGTTATGGAAAAGTATGTTGTTATGAAAAGTATTTTACGTTTGCTGAAGCTGCAAATATTACTTTTACGAGGAGGAAATTCATGCATGCGCTAGAAACTGCTACAAAGGTACATAATTTTTGAAAGGTAATCATTTTCTTGTATTTTTCATTTTATTAAATTCAAAAATGCATGTTTTAGTGTTGAGATTGAAGTTGATTTAAACTTATGAGCAAAATTTGAACTTTTCTTGCTAAATACTTTTAAGTTCGAAATTTCTATATTTTGATTTCAATGATGGCCACTTTCTTTTAAAAATCCTCTTGGTTTTATCCCGAAGGTAAATTTATAGGAGGGAACACTTCTCTTAAAAAGTTTGATAACGCTGTTGTTGCAAACAGATGGCGCTACGCACACTGGGTAACTGCGCATCTTCTGCTTCTGCACATCTCAGGTTGTTTATATTTCCACCGAGGCGAAGTAAATGGAGATCGCTGAATTAGCAGAACTTCAAACAATTAAGTACATAGACTTATGAACGTGATATATACAATAATTACTGGCTTCAGATGTGTTTTAATTACATAATTGCCTTATGATAATATTTCGTAATTAATATAGGCAATAGTTTCGAAGCGCAGTAATATTATGTATGTAGTGTCTGTTTATTATTTTGCCCAAAAGCTGTATTTTAAGAAATATTAGTAAAAGAATGTAGTTAGTGTGAATGCAATATTTCAAGTGTTTATTTATAATGACGATCACATTCAAACAAGCAGTATTTACATTTATTTCATGCTGCGACAAATTTTAACACAGCTTTAAATTGCCGTTAAAAACTCATATTAAAATATAAAATTCATGTTACATTAAAGAACTCAGTAATGAATTCTAAGCCAATTTTTTTAATGTAAATATATACCGCAGCAGAAGAAAACTTCTTTTCTGTCAGCCGCGATATACGCACTCGTTAACAAATATAAACTCAATATTTTAATAATCTTAAGATAGAACATCTTTTTTCTTTTTTTACTCATGTGTTACTAAGGCAACCAGGTAAGAAAAATGAAAAAAAAACAATTAAAATTTAGTGCTCGCGTTCATTATCATGTTCACATGATAGGTTGGAAAATTAAAAACAAGTAAAATTACAGATCAGTCAGCACGGAAAATACTTTATTCTTTTACCGCTAGGATCGCAGCACGTCGCTAGATTTCCAATGTTTACTTAATTGAAACTTCGAGTACCAAAAATCCAGTATAGCAGCTATGGAGAGTGTCTACTCCTATAATATATCTCTGTGGTTTTATATTGAGTATGTACTTAAAAACTCTCCTAAGCAAAAATAATGCATTTGCAAACTGTAAACAAACATATCTCCTAGGCAATGAAACTAAATAAACTGAAGTTGTTCCGTATCAAGTCAAGAGAAACTGACAGCACTAAACACACACATTCCAGTTTTCTTACGAAAACTCATACAACGAGTTTGTCGTTTATGAATGCACCCAATATCTCCTAACTTTTTGTCCAGAGTGATGATTAAATTTATGGACATCCATTTAATGAAACAGATAACTTTTCTGTAAATTATCTGTCACATTGGTGGAAAATGTGCATAACAATTTTGCACAAAATCATAAAGGGTGACAACATTATTAGTAGGGTAATTACCTCGACAGTTAATGGTCAGGTCATGTAAATTTATATTTTAGCATGAATTTGTAGTATGTACACCCTCTCATATAAGTATTTGAGTGCAAGTCAAATTTCCTATGTCACTTTCATACGTAAATTATTATTCTTTATAATTTATTTAGTTTTAATAATAACTTCATGTTTCTTCTTAATTGAATTTTTTTCCGAAAATCTCATTAGTTCCTTACAAGATTAAACTAAGAAATTTGGCTTGTACTCAAACCCTTTTCCTCGAATCCTTTTTCATAAGAATCCTGGATTGGCAATATATAATTCTTTTTTAGAACACTCATGTTAGCAGCTGTGTGCAGATTGAAATAATGATAGAGAACAAATACTTATTTACTTTATGATTTTATTACTTAAATATATGATTTTTCCTGAATGGAAATGTCATGATAATATACATGAAGTTAATACATAGTATTTTTTTTTTAGTTTCCCCTACAGGAAAATGACACATCTAACACATGCACCGTGTTAGTTTAGTTTACAATAACTATACACAAATACTGATGTAAGGAAAGCAACATCTTGGTTGTGAGACGACATCTAAAAACTAGAGTCGACACAGGGTTCATACACTCCGGCATTTACACTTTAAAATTGTCTGCTAAACATTAGAAAATTATGAAGCTCATCTATATACGGATTGTCCCCCCCAAAAAAAAACGTTTTTCTTGGTTTTTATTCCCTAACCCAGCATTGAAATGAAAATTCATACTTATTATACGAAATAAAGCATTATTATTTGCAATGAGATTAATGACTATAATAATACATTAAAATAAAACTTGCATTCCATTCATATTTTAAAGCAAATGATACTGCTGATAGGAGAAGTGCTAACTTAAGCTTCAAAGGCCCAAGGTTTTGCTTGAAGCAAGAAAGGCGAAATGTACATTTTGGAAATGCCTCAAGGTTAAGAAAGCAGTTACACAAAATCTAGAAAAAACTCCCCAAATGGTTGATTTTTTTCCAAAGTTAATATGCAAGAGAAAGTAACCCATAATGAATAGGCTTGCTTCATTGGCATCGTTAAACTGTGAATTTGGATTTTTGCACATGTGTTATTGTTATTATACCAATATTTACATTGAGTTGTTGCCATTTGCAGCGTAGAAATAGTGTCAATTTTGGTACTGCATAGTGTTTAATACAAGTAAATTAACCTATTCAGGCAATTAAATTTCAGCATAAATATACAATTTTTATACAACCTTCAAACAAAAATTTCCCAGTTAGTAAAATGTGCCCCTTGCATTCATTAGGTACAACATTTCAGCCTTTCATCATAAAAAGTTCAGAAATATATAAAGTTGGCGAGGGACTATACATAAACTAAACATGTTCATGTTTATAGCAATCATCGCTTTCTTTCATACTTTTTATAGGATCTTTGAAATGCAATCATCCAACATAATCTTTTTTTTTTCCCCTCCTTGAGAGCCATTCAAAAGTGATTTAAGTCAGCCTCTATTTTCATATCTCTGAAACTTTTTAGGATAAAATGCTGAAATTTTGTATCCTGCTTTATTAGTGTACGGGACACATTTGATAAACTGGGATTTTTATTTTATTTTTTTACGGGTGCCCTATAAGAATTTAAATTCGGTATTCACTCAAATGTACTAAATTCCATAGAATACTGTATCTTTTTTTTTTATTTAAATTTTGCAAATTATTGTCCATGATCAATATTAAAGAACTAAAATAGGAGATCATTGTTTTTGAAACACAATACATATTTTGTTCTCTTATACGAAAGTGGAAGAAACAGCAATACCAATGATGCATATTTGGAGGGCATCCATTAGTATGTGTGTATGCCCGTTATTTTATTGTAAAGTCTGCTTTTTGTTTCAGAAACATATTCGTGAAGTACAAGCAAAATTAGGTTTTTTTTTTTTTTAAATATTACTGAGAGGACCAGAATCTTGATTTCTGACTGACAAAGGTGCCCACAAATTACAAAAACACTGCATTCAGTTTCAAAAGGCCAAAAGAATTCTCCTTATGGAGTGAGGATATGCAAGAAAAACTAAGTTTTTGGTTTTGGGGAAAAAAAAGATTACAAACTTTTTGGTTTTGGTTAAATGTCCATTGAGTTCATTTTTGGTAGGTAAATATCTTTTGGAAATGATTGCACTTTAAATTTCAGGACTGTATGAACCTTGTTTTCATAAATAAACTATAAAATTAAGCATAATAAAAATCAATTATCAGTGGAATACATATGTACAGATATATGTGAGAAAAATGTGTGCAGAGCTAATAAAATGGGATGCTCCATAGAACATTTAAAAAAAAAAATCCTTAAAAATTCTTGTCTAAAAACTACAATCATAGCAACATTAGACACTCATGTTAGCCTATGATGATTTTAGGGATTGAGTATTATTTAAAGAAATGCCAGCTTACTTTTAAAGCTAAATTTAAATTATCATTCGATCAAATTGTCTAAGCATACTCTAGATTTTTTTAACATAATTTATAAACTCTGCTGAAACAATAAAGTATAAAACTTCTATAGGCTGACATGAGCACAAAAACTAAGAAAGACTAATTACCTTTTAAACTTTTAATAAGAGAGACTTTTCACAGTGTTTAAAAAAAAAAAAAAAAGATTAAAGATGCCTCAAATCAAAATTAATGACATAATATGGGAACTTATTCATTTTAATAAAGAAACAGCAATTGCTTCAATCAGTGTTGTGCTTCTTCCAGATATTTTCTAAGCCCAACCTCTAATGAATGAAAACTAAAACTATAGGAATACATGATTCATATCCAATGAATGATACACTAAAATGACTCACTATGAAAATGGCTCTGAAGTTGCAATTAAAACTTTATACACATTTGTACAAATATTGACTCTCGTGTAAGCACACCCAAACATGCCAAGTTAAAAAAAGAGAGAGAGAACAGCTTTTTTAAGTTAAAAAGCAGATCTTTTTAACTTAATGCTTATAATTTTTCATGCATGAAAAATCTAAAGCTTTAGATTTATTAATGCTTTAGATTTTTCATGCATGTATTTTCAGCATAAAATTAAGACATCATTTTCTTAAATGTCATATGTTTCCACATAAACTTAAAGATATCACATTTCTTGAGCTGCATAATGTCAATAAATTCAATTTCACAACTGTGTGAAAGAAATATTAGAAAACATTCATAAAAATGCACGAGATAAATTATTCATACCTAACAATTACAGACAGATATCATAAAACACTAGAAATGGAAACAGTATCTAGTTTTGAAAAAACACTCAAAATACTGGTGTTAAACGATAAAGTAATTAAAAAACTTTGTAAAAAACACACATAAGAAGTAAAAGGAAAAAGGATACGCGTTTCGTTCAAAAATTGTGTTAAGAAGTTCAAAACAATTTTTGAACGAAACGCGTATCCTTTTTCCTTTTACTTCTTATGTGTGTTTTTTACAAAGTTTTTTTAATTACTTTACAGTATCTAGTTTTGTAAGAAAAAATACTATTATTCATATCATTACAGCTTTGAAATTTCTAGATAAACAATGAGCGTGACATAATGAACATTCATTTATGTCATTTAATGCTTTAGATCAAGTTCAGATACATTATTCCAAACCAAATGCTCTCAGATAATGGAGCCTGTTCAAAAATTCTTGTCCCTTCAACAACGGATAGTGTGAACAAAAATGGAGAAAGTTGCAACTTCTGAATAAGCTCTTAAAAAGCCCGAGAAGAGAGGAAAAAAAAATAAAAAAATCCTGAGTATCAAAAAGCCTGTGACTAAGGGCCAAAATCCTGATACTTGGAATGTCTGGTGTCATACCTATTTCTACTATTGTTTAGGCTGCTTTTAAAGTGAGGGTTGCTCGTGCACGATAGTGAGAGCATCATTGGGTCTCAACAAATGATGATTTCAGAATAGAAATACAATGACGATGCAGAGAAAATTCGAATAAACAAAGTGAATCAATACATTAAAAATAACATATGTCTTCTAAAACTAAATAAAAATATGTACATTTAATAAATGCAAGTATTCGTGAAAGACAAAGGTATATTAAGTTAGAACAAAAGTGATTGTAGAACTGCAAAGAACATTTTTTAGACTCCATGATAAATACTGAGAATAATACTAGTCCAAACAATAATGATCCACAATGTGAGGAGGAAAAAAATTGGAACAGAATTCCAATAAATATTTGAATTAAAAAAGTAAAATGGATTCACAGTCCATGATCCAACTTCAGTTCTTAGCCGGTACAGTAACCTCTCGTTATATCGCTCCTCGATGTAGCGTGCATTCGGATATAATCATGCTTTTTCTACGTCTCCCAATATTTTTTAAGCAGAAAATTAAAAGTGTGAATACACAAGTGTATTTGCAAATAAAATTAATAAGGGATGAAATTTCTCTTTCTTTATAGTTAGTGACATTTTGTTTAAATTTCCGGTATTTAGCATTGCTAATTTAATGTTTTATGTATATAATGTTAATAAAAGTAAACTTTTTACCATATCCTTCACCCCCGGATATATCGCATATTTTTCTTGTCTCCTGACAAGTGCTATATTACGAGGGGCTACTGTACAAGAATTATTCATTATTCATACAGCAGTAGCTCAGGAACAGGTAAAGCAGGTTTACATATTTGGTATCAAAGATAACAAATAAAAAGTTTGAATGATATAATGATTGGGCCAAATATGGAGTATCAGAACTTTACTTAAAACACCAAACAACTTCTGGTGGAGCACTGCAGCACTTGATGAGTCACACACACCTTTTACTTATGATGCCATTAAGAATATCCAATGTCCTGCCTGTTACATTTGTATTTTTACTAGAATTTACGCTGCAACAGACTAACTTCAAAAATGGGATTTCAATAACACTGCTGTTTCAAACTGTTAAAGTGCACCAAGAAGTTTTTCTTAAATTTACAAGCAAATGTTCTAAATAAAAAGATTTTGAGCCCAAGTTTGGGGGGGGGGGTCTATGCAGCAAAGAAAAAGGGAGAAAATAAAGGATATCTTAACTGAAGATTTATTCATTTTAGGTGCATCACAAGTCTTTGCAAACTTTTTTTTTTAATCGTTAAAAAATAACAAATAAGGATTAAAGAAAATTGTTGTTTGCACAAATATGATTTGAAAGAGATTAAATTATTTTTAAATGATATAAATATTTGTCTTGAAAATAGTTACTGACTGGTGGAAAAGACTTACATGAAGCAAGTTTCTGATCTAAATAAAAAATGTTATCTCTGAATAGTTTTCGATATAAATTTAGAATTTCCAGAGCAAACCAATATATTTTGTCAACCATTCAAGTTTGATTTTTAACATTTTCAAAATTGAATAGAACCAATATTTATTTTCAGAGGTTATGAGCAATGCTGCTTCTATTGTAATAAAAATTCATTTATGTTCCTACTATTGTTTACTTAATGTAATTTGTACTTAAAAAATTTAATTACCTTTAGTCTCTCATATTACATACTGGAACAAAATAATGAAATTATTTTAGATTGAAAGGGGGGAGGGGAGACAACCTCCATAATCCAAATATATATATAATGCAAAATAACATGCGTCATTATCCACTTTAACAAAGACACAGAATAAGCCCCATGCACACAATTCTCAGTTTTAAATAATCACATTGACACATAATATACTATCAAGTTTAAAAATATAACAATCTACACATATTTTTTATTTTTAAACTCAACTCAAATTTTAGATTTTTTTTTTTTCAATAACAAAATATTTACACAACATTTACAAAACAAATGCTATTTCAATAGAGATTCTAGAGTTGCAGGAGACTGGTTATCTGAAACTGATTTTTATTACAGTGCAAGGATGCTGCTTCGATAGGCATAAACACAGCTTGGAGAGACCCTAACATTTCATCATTACAAATTCAGAAGACCCATGCTAGAATAAGAGAACCTGAAATCGGGTATTGCAGCAAAGTACTCTGAAGCACACAGTTTCAAACATTTTACCTCTTGCTTTTGTTGTGAAACTAATTTATAACATTTTCCTCAACCTAACAAGAAGTGTCTTTGCTACCACCTCATTTTTAAAGAACACACTCGAACAGGTTTAAAACAGGAAGTTTTCTGTCTCGATCCTATCAATAGACTATTTTAAGGAAAAATGTTACTTAGTTTGTTTACAGAGGCACAAGAAAAGAAAGCAATGGAAATAAAAACATCATTGGTGAACCTTGAAGATTGGATAAATGTACATATAAATAATAATGGAGGAAAATTATTTATAAATGCATAATTGTAATTTTAAAGAAATCAAAATTCGCTGAGGATAGGCTGTCCAATAAGAAACTTTTCAAAAATTAAACATTTCTTTTCTCATAAGTATTTGAGAAAATCCTTTAAACACTGAGAGTAACAACAGCACAGAGTCATTAAACATTCTCATATTTAATATATAATACTTTACACACAATTATTTTAAAAGAAAAAATAACAAATTTAGGCACACATCTTGTTTTGACTAGTCAATATTTTTTGGGACAATGTAAACTGAACAAATATCAGAACAGTGAAATAATACTTAAGAAGTAATACTGCAGAATACAATGAATCACAATATTAAAATACTCAAGAGAACTCCAGACAATAAATAAAGTTGACTTTTCAGCAATGTTTGGCATTCCCTGGCACAGAAGTGAGGGAGGAAACGACCCGATAGTGATAGTAGTGCCTTGTAAATAAAGTGACCGAACATCTCCGATTTTCAGGATTCTTTTCAAAGTGTCCCCAAAATGTAAAACAGCACTTGGAGACAAAATTTTAATTATAATAAGTATTTCTAACCAATTTTTTAAATGCCTTTTAAATTTTATTTTATGGGTGTTAATAATTCTTTAATTGAATAAATATAAGCTGCTCTTTTGTGAAGAGCACAAAAATGTGTATTTATAAAATGTATCCAATTTTTGTTTCAGAATAGGGGACACCATCCTCATTTGCCCCCCCCCCCCCAATCTTTGTTTAAAATGTGAACACCTTACTTGTAAAGGGTTCCGATGTTAATCAGAGTATAAAATTTAAGAGCTTTTCATTCAGTCTGTAATTTTTAAACACTAGTAAATTGTTCCACGACTATTAGCTATGAGAAAATGTGCCACGGAATAATTCTCCAGACATCCAACTAATAAATGTTTTTAATGAATCGTTAAAAAGTAATTTTGAATTACTTCATAAATATTTCATTTACAGTTTAACATTATAAAAAGATAAATCATTCCATATTTTAAATATTAAGGTCAACCTGCAATTCTGTGTATGAATAAGTTTCCTTGGAAGTCTTCAATTAGCATAAAGTGCATAAAACAAACAGCACTGACACAACACAGGAAATTTAATACTAGTCACTTGTAAAATTGAATGTTATCACTCAATCCAATCATTCCTTTGCGTGATGTTTAAAAGCATCACTCTCGCTTGAACGGCCCACCTGTTTTTAAATAGGTCGAGATGGCTTCCAGTTTATGGAGATTTTACAATTTATTACTCTGAGAACAAAATTCTTACAACAGTGACTCAACCCTAGTTTGCTTCTTTCACATCTCTTTGATTGGCAATTAGGAAAATAACAAAATTATTTTTCCGGTATAAAATAACCCTTGGAAGAATAGGTAAATGCTTAATGTGTGCTGGTGCAGGTTGAAATAGTTGTTACAGCTGTACTTCGTCACTCTATCATTTCAATGCATTAAAATGTTGCACAATGAATTTGATATTGATTTCATTTTTGTTCATAAAAAATTAATCTGACTTTTTAAGAAGATTTTTCTCTAACTGTGCATTTTTGAAATGTTCATCAACTCTATTTTCCTCCCCTCTCCCCCACTATTCTAGGATATAACTATGCAAGAGTAAAACATATTTTTCTATCAAAGAAATCTAGCAATCCTGTGTTTCTGCAGGTGGGTTCAACCTGAAGGTGGCTTTCATTTCAGCTAGTCTAAAATTTCACTTGACTTGCCGCCACAGTTAAAACATTTTTCTGCTACAGGGTGGCAGCAGAAATCGAGAAAAAAAGTTCCCCGATTGCTTTGGCTCATTTTCATCAAACTTTTGTTACTAGTTATGCACTCCATGTCTAAATCGCCCTTGCATAACAAGCTTACAGAAGAAGTGATTTTTTTAAAACTAGATGGGGGGGAAAAAACAGACCAAATTGCACATTATTGATGAAACATTGGTTTACAATTTCATGAATTTAAAAACAAAATTTAGCTGAACATGGGTGTGTGTGTGATTGTTAAAAAAAAATAGAAATAGAAAGACTAACAAGCATAATGCACACTTTTTGGGCAAAAGGGCTGGTATGAATGTGCGCTTGGCGAGAATCTACTTCTAGCAAACAATGGTGTCCACTCCTGGCTAACATTGGCCTGTTTGGCAATAAAATGGTCACACTGTCCATGCAAAAATGATAGTTCTTACTTTTGAGTACTATTATAAACATCCCTGATTTTTCCAGACTTTTCCCTCATCTGTAGCCACCCAGACGGATGCCTTACGGGCTTTCCCTCACAATCAGATCTTTTTTTTTCATTTTTGAACCCTTTAAAATCGACCATGGACTCTTGAAAATAAATAAATAAATAAATAAAAAATATTATTCAACAAAAGAATTTAAATACAAATATTACAGAGTCAATACTCAGTCTGTATTAAGAACACTCCACAATAACAGTGCAAAAAAATAAATGTGTCAATACATTACATCATCTTGTACAATATTATGCAAAAGCAATGTTTTAAATGTGCCCAAAGAGTCCATTTATAGACAGTTTTTTAAAGCATTTGCATCCTATTATAGAATGCATTGGATAATGGGTTGTATTGCATCTAAAACATAGTTCCGATAAAATGGGTGTAAATATAAAATATAACTGAGAGGGAGGACCTAAAAAATGACAAAAATACACATACCTAAAAAAAAAATTGTTATGGGATAGTTGTCATTAATACACATGCAGTGATTTAAAGCCATCACACTATTTTCTCATTAAATGCCTTCCCTTCTAAAAAAAAAAGCAGATTTATTTATATATGTTTTTAAAAAATCCATAAAAATGCCTTCTTATATATATATATATATGTATGCATGTATGTACAATAAGTGCCATTTTGTGAAAGTTAAAGAGCAGCTATATGAAATAGGGACTTCGAAAATAGACTCTTCATTTAATAAGTAGATGGTCCCCCTAAAGAAACAAGTTGCCGAAACATTCATACTTTTGCGTATAGGATTTTGCGTATAAGGGTCATACTGGAAAAAGTGGTTTCAAGCTTAATTATCTAAAGAGATCAAGTTGACAATGATTTTTCTTTTTTCTGGAATTTTAGAATGCTAGATTCTTTGTTATCCTCTTATATTTAATTCACTGTGGAAAGCTAAAAACAAATCAATTGTTTGTCAAAATGCATGTCTGAAACATTTTTTTTTTAATAATAAAAAATATTTTGCTCATTTAAGTACTAATTTTAGTGAATCCTAGACCTTGAAGAGTGAACAAGTGAAAATTAAATGGGTCATGAGAGATACAATTCAGTCACTACAGCCTAAAATTTTATAAAATAAATAATAACAAATTATTGATTAATTTAAAAAATAATTAATTCATTAGTTTTAGTTAAAGTGCCTCCTATTTCATCCTCAAGTAGAATAGCCATTTCGGTATTTATGTAACCCTCAACAGCACTTTAAGTATTCATACGTAAATACAGAGTACTGCTGCCATGGATCAGAAAATCATTAATTAGGGCTCTGTTCTCTTTTAAAAGCAAAAAAAGTCTACCAGTGTAGTTATGTATATATTTTTTAAGCTATTCTAAAACCATCCGTTAAAGTTTCTAAGAAAAGCAAAACAAATTAATTTGTTCCTTATCACTATCCTAAGCTTCATTTCACAAAACTATCTTCATGCAAAATTGCACCAACTGACTTTTTATTTATTTTTGTTATTTTTTTTCCTTTCCTTAAAAAAGGGTCAACAGTAAAATAGGCAAGTATGACACTTTTATTTAAGAAGACATATTTTAGATCTAAATTTTAAAAAAAGCATCTAACAAAATTATTGAAAAAATAATAACAGAACAGCACATTCAAACTATCTTTTACAAATGCAATTTTTGAAGGTAACTGAGGCTGTCTATTTAAAAACTACCGTATTAACTATTTTTTTTTTTTTTAGGGTAAACAGATTCTTTAAGAAATTCATACAAGAAACGCAAATAAAAAATGCAAGTTTAGGAACTTTGTCGACAGATGTTCACTCACTCTGTTGTCCCATCTGCATCCATTTCAAAACACTGGACACAGAAGGGGCATCTCCACCACTGCTTTTTTACATCCATGCAAACAAGCAGGTTTAAAACTCTCATTGTAACATCACCATACACTCACAATTCAAGAAGACTAGAAAACCCCAGGACCCAATACTAGGGTGTTCATGATATTTGTGACCGCACTCCAAGGGCAAAACTCAGGAATCTGCGAGAGTTTTTTTAAATAAATTAGTTGAAGCTAACAATTATTTTCAAAAGTTAATGTTCTTACAGTGAACCCCTTTCAGACCTGATTCAATAATTTCTCTCGAATAGATGCATATGTACATTTTAATAATAACAGAGATTCAATTTATAATAAAATAAATAGGATAAAAAGTCCCGATCATTAAACTCGCGTAAAATGTACACATCTACTTTCGACCTATAATGATGGATGTTTTCTTTGTAATATTCTTTCGAAGTTTTTGTGGTCTGAAAGAATGAATGAGATTTTTAAAATAAAATTTTTGTATGAAAATTCAATCTAAAATGGTATAGAAAAAGAGGTGATCAACAATTTTTTCCCTTCTTCAAGGAGTGGGTGACTGTCTTGATTCAAGCATTCGAAAAAATCCTTAACCCATTTGCATCATGAGCGTATATATACGCTCCAATTTCATGGTCACTGTTACCAGAGCGTATATATAGGCTGCCATTTCCTGGTCACTGTCACCCTATGCCTATGCCCAATTGTTTTGTGGGTCCATTACCCATTAAACTGAGCAACAAAGGGCTTCTTTTCCTATTCCCTTAGGATACAAATGGGTTCAAAATACTGGTTTTCTAATGGAGACCTTGTGCTCTTAGCAGATCCAGATACATCAATACACATGCGCGCATGTGCTCTCATCACTTTTCAGTCTTGAGGAGAGATTCCAGCGTGCCGATGAGGTTCTCCAGCCCAAAGAGGTATCCCTCATCGGGCCCCACGTGGGACACCACGGCATCCGGCATCTGACTGTGGGTGGAGTGCGCAAAGTCGATCATGCAGATATCAACGATGGGTGGTTCTTGCTGCAACGCGAAGTCACTATCACTATCATCACTAACACAGTTTCTACAGGCGCAAGATTTATCACAACATTGGGTGGGGGCAGTCTTCACCGGCTGCAGGGTTATCGGCCGGTTGTCGGCGTCGAGGCCATTTCGGGTGCAAGCAGCATCCTCTTCTCTCCCATCGTAGATGATGAGGAGGGAGCTCGTGAAAAAGCGGAATGTGTTCAAGCCTTGGACCACAGAATGCAAGTCGCGAAGTTTTTCGAGCAAGGCGGCGATCACTCGGTAGCGCAGCCTTCGCCCATCGTAGAAGAAAGTAAACAGTGCCTCGTGGAAACCCTCCACCGTCAAACTGTAGCCATAATACTTGTTGTGGCACACGTACCGGCCTGAATCATGATGGTACACCTGAAACACAGAAAGAACCATACAAAGGATGCTGACATGGCTTCATTTTTATGCACACAATCCATGAAAGTTCATTACAGTGTTCATACTCATTCTTTAAAACTAACGTTTCTCTAGAGTTTGCCAGGCCATCCATTTTTGCGATATAGCAAAAAATAATAAGTACTAAGTGACGATTTTCTATTGACAGGGTGTCCACCCATTTCAGAAAACCAAAATTGCAGCATGAGTAGCCTAGGCAATAAAAAAAAGTAGCCAAAAAAAGAACACTGTTCTCTTGTTTTAGTTGTCAAAATAGAAGCATTTTTTTTTCTCTGAAATTTGATTTAAAAAATGTATTATTGACATCAAAGCATAAAAGAATAAATTGGTTTTTCTATTGACTTGCTCATTATAATATTATATTTTCTGGTACTCTCTCACAATGCGCATTAACACTTCTCGTATACTGACTGAATACATAGACAATCCTAGGGAGGCTTCTAGGAATCTGTCTGATAACAAATAAGGAATGAGAAATAATAAAAACATAACTTCTCTTTTCCGATCACCCATTTGTGGCCTAGAGTACAGGAAAAGTAAGGAATGCAATCCCTCACTTTTTTCATTTTGTGGGATTGCGCCTATAGTTGCATCCACTCTCTTCCCACCCAATAAAATATTTTCCATGTATAGAATTAGATGGGGTAGATGTACGTCTTCCAATACCTAGGGAATGCAATCCGTTTTTCGTTTTGCAGGAATTTGAGATTGAGATTTGTTAATCTCTGGGATTGACATTGCATTCAAATAAAAATTAATTTTAATAGAGAAAAGTAGGAAAGAGTAAGATTCTAAGCACTATCAAGTTTAATACTTTACCTTATTTTATAATTAATACAATACTATACATAAATATGACATTTATAGTGACGATGGAGTCTTCCCGAGAAAACAGGATTCCATTCCCTAAAGGAAAAGTCATCCATTCCACATTTGAATATACAGGATCATCCATTTAAAAGAGTACGACCCTTCCATCAGACTGACAAGGCAGTGCTGAAGTATCACTGTTTAAACCTTGCTTGTGGGAGACCCTTTCCAGCATTGCTGAAGTGATATATAACTACAACGGTGAGGTCAAACAGGAATGGAGAAGCACAACTCAATCCTGCGATAATGTTATTTTTGAAAAACATAATTTAATTCAAATTTTTTACCTTATCATTCCTTACGCCAATGCTGAATAGGTTCACCACCCCTTTGAATGCAAACGTGAATGGGTCAAACCCAGTTTTATACGTTTCACAACATTGTTGGTGTTATTGAAGAGGTTTCTTCAGTTACGATTTGTTTGAATGCATCAATGTTTGCAGGACTTCTCTGGGAAACCCACTCTGAGTGCGAACATTTTCAACATTGGCTGTAAGGAATGATCACGCAAAAATTTTGAATTGAATTATGTTTTAATATCACAGGATTCAGTAACATTGCGCGTCTCCATTTCTGTTTTACCTCACCCATAAAGTTGTCACAGTCCAACGGAGTGCTGGAAAAGGGTCTCCCACACTGAAACAAGGTTCCAACCATTATAACTTCAGTTTTAGAACAGTTTCCACATCCATCAAACTGAAGGGTCATAAGAAAAACCAATGTTTACTCTCTTAAATGGATACTGTGTACTATGAAGATGGCATTTTTTTTACCAAAAGAGAATCCCAAGTTGCCTTATCTTTAACAGAGTGACAAAATTCTCCCTTTTAGTTCCCAGCAGACATACCGTATTTATACGTTCATTCTAATTACTATGCTTTTCTACACCCATCTAGCATAAGCAATACATTACATTTACATCAAACAGGGTCCCACCGATAAAAGAATCAAGAATTTAGTTAGAGCTTCACAGAGAAGTAAAATGAGTTCTTATCAGGAACCCCTTCGCCAGGACCCCCCCACAGAAAAACATTTTAAGGAGGGTACAAAGGGTGAAAAAGGCAGAATGACTTTCCACAAAAAGACTGAATCATTACCATTTTGTAAATAAAATCCAAAGTCTGGAGGGTGTCTAAACTCTCTGGCTAGTCTTGCCTTTCACCAGTAGACAATGGGCAGGGTGTCTTACAGAGTCAGGAGACAAAAATAGTAACATTCATAGCCTCACAAACAAAGAAAAAATTGCCAAACAGCATCCTTTTTCTTGATTTCAGTAACCAAAATAGTCGCATTCAAAAGGCGATCCATTTGAGGCCTTAGGTCCGTCTCCAATAATTTTTCAAAGCACACACATGCCTTGATTAACTGCTTGAATCTTTACTGTCTCTTTCACTATCGATGTCGAGAAATTGTTCTGCTGCATAACTAGATAGATATCCATTTGTATGACTAAACTAACCCTGCTGAATGTTCGCGAGTGATCCAAATGCTTGAAAGGATTTCCGATAAATGTCTACAGAATGTTCTTACCAGGCCCGTAGCTAGGGTTAGTTTAGTGGGTGGGCACGATTTTTGAATCTGCAAACAAAACAAAACAATACTTCATTGCCAAAATCTTTATATTTAATTATCAAGGCAACCTAAGGATATATGCTCTAACGAAAGTAAACAGCAAATATTAAAAATAAAAAATCACGGAACAGATTAAATGCGGGAATTAAGAATAGTGTCTTGAAAATAAACAATAAACTTACTCACAGGACCTTTTAAAAAAGTATAAGCGTTTCAGAAGCAACAAAAGGGGGGCTTTCTTCAGCAGTACTTAATACACACCATCCAGCAAGCAGAAAAGCAGAAAAATAAAAAATAATTTTTTATTTATTTATTTATTTTTTGCATTTTCATGCTTTGCTGTCCACTGGATGGTACACATTTAGGCACTAGTGAAGAAAACACTCTTTTGCTGCTTTCGAAATGCATATACCCTTATTAAAGGTACTGTGAGTAATAAAGTTTATTTATTGATTTTATCCTAGTGTTTTTTCTTCAAGACACTCAAATGATGTCTCAATAAAGCTGTAGATGTTGATTCTTTGCACCATGGAACCGCTTTAAACCAAGCTCCACTGGAATGCTGTTCATGAGTTTATGTTCAAATGCAAGAAAGATTAGGTTAGCTTTCCTCTCGTGCAGCATGGATGAACGAAATGGAGTTAAGATTCTTGAAAGAGTGCTAAAGGATGCCTCGCAGGTTGCTGTAGATGCTCCTATTGACAAGGCAGAAGCAAGAAGGCAATCAATAGAAGGAAATGCATCTCTGTCATAGAACATAAATGCTGTCATTTCATGCAATGTGGCTGAGAGTCTCGACTCTGATATTTTCTTTTGCAAGAAAGTTTATGTCGTTGCTATTTCAGCAGTTGCGCTATCCAAATCGATATAGCATAAATTTGCCAGACACCTGAGGTGCTGCATGTCGAACGAATTGCTGGTCATGGACATGAGAGCTTTCATGCTCTCTAACAATTGTATCTTCTCTGGGCTGAAGTGTAAATTCAGCTCTGCTACTGTTCGGTCAAAGGCATCATGGTGCATTCTTAATATTTCTTGTTACAGCATTTCCTTGGATTCCTGGGAACACAAGCATCCTCCGGCAGACGCAGTCATGATGAAATCTGAAATGGATTGAAACCCCACAGCTGCATTTTGGAACCGGAATCTCTTCAATGTGCCAGAAGATAGCATTGTCATAGATGATTTGTATAAGGTGTCAAAATGTTCAACATTTTGATGCTTTTTGATTTCTTCTACAGTACTGGCAACAATTTCACTCGCTTACAGCAGGTCCATAGCTTTAGACTGCAGTGCATTATTGGCTGGATCTAACATCGATAGAAGCGAATGCCAAAGAGTTCCAAGAAATACAAACCGAGGAGTTTTAATTTGGGAAAGCAGCCCAGTTGCTCTCATTGAAATATCTCTAGAGTCAGCACATTTCTGAAGAACCTTGATAAGTTCTGAGTCATTATTTAGTATCACTACTGTACAGCTTTAATGTCCAGACCATCGTTGAGGCAATAGACGATTCAGTGCTTGCCCCTCATACACCGTGATGCTTTCTAGTGAATTTATAGAGTCCAGAGCCGATATCAAAGAAACTGCACAAATCTTTGTCCCTGAAATAGCACTTATGACCACTAAGTGCAATTTATGGTAGTAGCAATGAATGTAAAGAATTTCTTTCTTGAGTTGACACTTGAGTTTAGCCTGTGCGCCACCGTATGCTCCAGCCATGATGGCAGCACCATCGTAACATTGAGAGAGGATGTTCTTTGGATCCGATCCCAGTTTATTAAGTTCATCTAGAATTGTTGTACAGACTGAATCTGCATCCAGACAAGCTGTAGTAGCAATGCTAACTAAATGTTCAAATGGAATTCTTTCTTTTATGGCACAGATAGCGATAGACACATTTTCAGTCCCATTTCTATCTTTCATTCCACCCACTTTGATAGTGAAGAATGGAACATCTGCTCCCTAAACTCTCCTTGCAATTTCTTCTTGAACTATTTTTGCGAATATAGAAATAATTTCATTCTGCATTTCCAGAGATTTGTATGTAGCATTCTTTGGTATTATGGTTTTACTATCAGCTAGTTTTTTGTGCTTTCTAAGTGTATATTCAAAAAGCTGTCAAAATAAACCTGAAGAAGATTCATCTCATTTCTTATCACCTCGCAGCGGCACTTCATTAGCAACAGGAACTTCACTATGGCCCAACAGTGAAGAGATGTAATAACGGTTATTATGCAACTGACTATCATTGAGGAGAGTGCTCACCTCCTTATGAGGTTGTTTCTGTACTTTCCAGACACACACATCAGCAATAGGATCACCCAACATTTCATGCAAAGCAAAACCACGACCTTTCTCCAAAATTAGGGTGTCCTCCTCTACGATATGTATATTCACCAGTGGAGGCACTGCTGCAGAATTTTCGGCAACAAAAGCAGAATGCTGCATCTCTTTGAACCGATTCTTCCAGCCTCGGACGACCCATGTACCACTTTTCAGAGAAGGATCGGAGTTTCGATAACTATAAAGACTGGGGAAAGGGTCCTTTAAGGTTGAGAAGTAACCTCCTCTCCCAAATCAAATGGAAAATTAGAAGAAGGAACACTAACTCATGAAGAAGATGTAACAGTTAAAACTGATGAGAAAATAGGATCAATAGTAGCAGATAAAAGGGAAAAAGCACTAGAAACAGCTTTACTTGAGGATGGTGTTGCACTCTTAGTAGCTGCAGCAGAACATGACACAGGTGTGAAATACCTTAGTACAGACATACTAACTGTTTAGTAATTCACCCTACAAAAATTAGCTAAATCATTTAAAGTACTTATTTAAATTTTGATTGAAATCCCAATTTTGAATTTTGTTTCTAGTTTCATAATGTTAATAATTCAGTTCAATTTATGTGGTAAAAATATTTTTAAAAAATGTTTATGTTAAAAGCTTAAAAACCCTTTTTATTTAATTCAAACATTATTTTTAATCCATCCGCCCGCAAACTTAAAATGCTATCATTTGAATTCTTGTTCTTGTAATGCATTCATGAGGTGGAACATCAAAAAAAGTAAAAATAATACTGTGAGTTGAGCAGTGCTTCACCAGCTTTGCATTTCCATTAGAGTTTCATTGCATGCTGAATGCACACATCATTCATCTTCACATGCTTTCACTCTAGCCTAGCAACCAATCTCTGCATGACAATCAACAGTTATCGTAATGTATTTCGAGACAAACCTGATTTCAAACAACCAAAACAGTATTCAATTTATGTTCCAATTCAGATAGAGACCATGATACAGCTGCTTGCACAGCCCAGAAGCAGGGTGGGCACAACCCTCGTAGGCGCACCATAGCTACGGGCCTGGTTCTTACCTTTCTTTTCCTCACTTTATCAGCAGTTGCTTTTATTGGGTTTCTATTGCATGCATACACCGGCCACTGATTACTGAGAGAACAACAGTTTGCCTCTTACATTAGAAGCAATTATTTCAATAGGGTTTTAATGAAGGATCCTATGGCTCTGGATTGTTTGACTTCAGGGCATTTAACAGGGTGTCTACCTCACTTAAGATTTATCTTATCTGGACTTTTCAGGGGTCGATCTAAGAATTTTTTCCAGGGTTCCATATCTGTGAAAACAAGTTTATTTTTGTAAATTTTCATAACAATTTTTATGAAAGTCATTTTTTTTTCCCTTAAAATAATTTACAAAATCAAATTAAAATATAAGGTAAAGTGCCAATGAAGGGTTGTTTTAATCCATGTATTTTTGTGAAGGGGCTATTTTAATCCATTGTAATTTTGTGAATGGACTCTAAAATGGACCCCCATTTCATCTGTGTCGATCCCTGCATTGGATAGACTTTATACAAATTTTCCTTCGCCGGATAATTTGGATTTCTAGCGTATAAAAATGCAAATGGGTGTCAGAAAACAAAATTCATTTCAAAATGTTTTAGAAAATTATTTCACCTAATGTCTTTATTATGAGACTTTTCTTGACTTCCATGACCTTGTTTTGTTTGTGCTGTTGTGGCAAAGCTTTGCATGGGCTATCTGACCAGGATGGAGGGGGAGTGCCTTGGGCAGAGGACTTTCTAAAGGGTTCAGAAATGTATTCTGTTACATCTGCAGAGAAAGACCAAAAATCCAGACCCTTCGATTGACAGTGGTGCAGCTGGGCTCAAACGCAGGCCCTTCCTATTTCAGCCAGCCGTGTAGCCTGTTCCGTGGCTAATCCACTCGGTCATGGTGGGGCCTCCATGAGTTTGGGTAGACACCCAACTTAAGGAGCCTCGGATTGCAGTGCAGTACTTTTGTACAACATCTGCTGGTGTTGGATCGGGTGAGAGGGATTAGTAAAAAGAGTCAACTTAATCTCCTACCTGCATTCCAGACAAGCGAACCCCCAACGAGGAAGACGTGGAACCCGCCGCTTTGGCCGTATGCGACTGACGCTTCGCCAGTGTCGCAGTGTCGCCATACTGCCTCGTTCCCATCTTGATGTCCAGAATGCACGGGATTTCATACTTGGACACTCTGTTCTCCAGCAATATATAGTCTACACAAAAGAAAAAGCATCCTACAATTTCATCCATATTACATCAATGTTTCTCCATTTAGGTAATACAGAATTTTGGCAAAAGCATGCATGTCCAACCAAAATGAATCCAGTCACGAATTACATTGAGATGATCCCTTGATCTACTTAATAGGAAGTATTCTCATGTTCCTGTCCAAGATTTTTTTTTTTTGTTTTTTTTTTTTGTCTTCTTTCATCAAAATATTTTTTTCACCCACACACAAAGAAAGAATCAAGTCACCTCAGTGTAACTATTACACATTATTAAGTTATTAGAAAACCCTTATAAAACTATTGTCATATGTTTTGAAAATGAATGAGAGGAATTTTTTCCATAATAGGGTCTTTTTTTCTTACCTTACTTTGAAAATTTTTTTAATGTTCCACATTTTTGAAAATTTTTTAACTGCGTTTTCGCATTACCTTCTGATAAATAATCAACAGTGCAAACATTACCTGGCTGTGTTCGTCAACACTCCTGGGCATGCATTTTTCTGTCCCGAGGAATGCTTTCACTGGTAATTGTTTGAAGTTGGAGTTGACAGTACAATTTGAGCCATCGCTCATTCTAAATTCACTTTACATAATAGATTTAAGCAATGTCAGAAAACACAACTTTAAATATTTCTTTCATCCCTCTAAATCTAAATGGGATAAAATATATTCATACTTTTTTAACAAAGTAAACTGATTAAAAAAAGTTGTCATAAAAGAAAATTTTAAATGTGCTATAATCAGGGCTGGGGAGTAGCGCGCTACTTGTAGCGAAACTACAGTAGCCGCTACTTTTTTTTGTAGTTTGTAGTGTAGCGCGCTACTTTTTTTAAAAAGTAGTGTAGCGTGTAGCGCGCTACAAAAAAACAGTAGTTTGTAGCGAATTTTGGAAGCTACTTTTGCCGTGTCATCATTTCCGGCGATTGATCCCGTGGTGCAATTTTTCTCTCTTCTGACTCCAAGCATAACTGAAACTGATGCTTGAAAGACACCCAATCACTCCCCCGCCCCCCCCCCCTCCCAGGGGACACACGCACACGAGGGGGGGTGAGGGGGTTTGCTTTGCTTGAAGCGGAAGCCTGACATTGTGCATCTTTTTTCTTTTTTTCGTTCTCAGTATTATTTGTAGAATCACCAATCTGCCATAAAGAGGAAAAAAAAGGAAGGTAAGAGAGGTCCAAAGTTGAACAGAGGTTATTTTGATGGGGCCTCGAGAGTCTCATTATCACACGGGCGTGTGGGCCCGTGAGCCCCTGAAAAATAAAGGCCTCGCAAATCTCTCCATTTATTGTATATTAAATTTATATATGCTGCAATAATAATTTTTATTAAGCTAAATTTCCTTTATCTATATCATAATTGTGTAACAATAAAAAGGCTTCGGGGCTTATTTTCTGTTCTTCTTTCTAACACAATGATAATGGTTTCTAAGACTAGATCAATAAAATAGAAATTAAAGGCGTTATTGAAAATTTATGGCCATATGTACTTATCACAAAATATCCATTAGTTAGCATTTTTTAAAATATTATGATGAAGAAAAGAAAATTTTCTGGCAGGTGGAACTCAGCGCACACATACGCTAATAATACAAATGGATTAAAAAAATATTAAAATCAATTTTAAATGCACATTCTTGTTCTAAATGAGTATAAATACATGGGTAATTTTTAATTTAATTTTAGAATTATTTTGAAATGTTTTATTTTTATGCTGGGAAAATAGAAAACAATCACAAATAAGTTAAAATGTCTGTAATAGTATAGGGGCCCAAAACAACCTTTTTTTTGCCCCGGGGCCCCTTCTATGTCTGATCAGGGTCTGCATATTTTTGACTGCTATTGCATGTTTGCAACATAAATCAACATAAAAATGAGTATTTTTTGCTTTCGAAAAGGAATTTTACATATCTGTAAATTGTATGCTTTTGTAACATCATTAATTTTCTTTGATCTTTTTTTTTTATTGCACCCATAAATACAGTGTAGTGTCCACTTGCCAGGATGATTGCCAATCATTCAGAATCCAGTATTCCGTGAACTTCCTTTTAGGCGATATCCTTTCAAATCTGACATGATATATAGTCAGTCCTCGCAATTAGCGATCCCCCCCCATCCTCTCACTCACCATCTACGAAAAACTACGAAGCGTGAGAAAAACTTACGGTTTTCTCACAGAAATTTTCTTGAAAGCATCGAGACCGCTTCTGGAAGAGTCACCAACATTTTTAATTTTCTCTTTGCCTCCTCCTTATGAATCGATGCATTGAACAACAATTTTATTTATGCTTAGTTTTACTAAGTTTATTTATATTAAGGTTTGGTCATTTTTCGACGTTACAGTGCACTTTTTTGAGTTTGGGCACTCTTTATTAACCTTGTGTCCTGGTGGTGTGTTCAACTTCCACAAGAGTAATGACAGTTCTGCAGTATTGTAGATTTTCAAACATTAATTAATCACGTGATTATGTTCTACAACTCGGAATGTTTTTTGTCTCAAAGAAGTGTAAAAACGGATTAGTACATTTTTCGTGGAACCTGAAATTGAAAAAAAGAAAGTAAATACGTAGAAATTGTACACATTTTTTTTTTTTTTTTTTTTTTTTTTTACGAGTTGATAACCTTATCTTTTTTGAGTTTGTTGAAAAGGGACAAAAGGTATAAGCATATGCATCCAAGATATTATTTCAGGGGCTAAAAATATTGCTGACCTCGGTTACAGTGTTCTTCGTTTGTAGTGACAGTTTTCAGATTCGGTCCTAAGGTAGAGCGAACGGTGCGACCGCACCGGGCGCCATCTCTACCAAGGCTGTTCAGAATAATATAGCACTGTGGATGTCGGAAATGGTTTCATTTACCTGTTAATAATTGTTTAATAATAAATCTTTTAGTCAATGTACAGTAGTAATCAATCATGTTAATAGTGAATTTTAGTGAACTTTCTGTGAAAAAATAAATTATTAACAGGTACTCGAGGACGACTTATCAAACCCTACATTGTTACGTGATTCATAACCGTCTTATTTACCTTTGCCACTCTTTAACTTTTTGCCAATGAGTTTCAGAGCACCATGCATATTTGACAGTCCGTATATTATTGAAGTTGAAAGCCTCATTTTAACCCCTGAAAGCTTTTATAGCTAAATGTGTGGCGTAGCTAGGTGCAAGAGCTGATCTAGGGTACGTGGAGCCTCCCTGCAAACGTAAAGAAGCCCCGTGTTATGCTCCAGATTAAGTTTTCCTTAGTTTTTTAGTTCGAATATGGCGCTCCGATGCCTTGCTTACCGTGTCGGGCCGTCCCTGGCTACGGGGGAGCAAGGAAGGTCAACTGTACCTGGGCGCAGCATCGGCCAAGGGGCGCTAAATGGTATATGGAAGCTACGTAGTTGCATTTTTAAAAAATAGGAGGGGGCGCAAAATCTTCAGTTGTCAGGTGGAAACGAGATTTAGTCATTTGCTGTGGGACAGAGAAACTGTTCTCTCAGCTTGTTTCCATCCCAGATTCAAACTATTCTGGATTGAGGAGGAGAGGAAGACCGAAGCCAAAAAAATGGATGGAGGAATACCTCCAGAATATGTTTCCGACAACTTCAGATATCAGTATCGAGGATCAGCCCATGGATGATGACTTTTCTGGTTTTTTTTAATTTCTCTTTCGCATGCACTCGAAATAGTTACGAGGAAGAACTTACAAGGTTCTTGTCAGAGCCAATTAAACCCCTATCTTCGCTTTCGGCGTACACGTATATGAAAGAAGCCTTCAAAAAAACTAACACTGGCGTGCCGTGCCGTCCAGTGCATCTGTACAAAGATTGTTTTCGATTGCATTGGACGCATTTTCTCCTCGACGATCATGTTTGGCGGATAACAATTTTGAGATCCAGCTCTTGTTAAAATTTAATAAACATGTTTTTGAATAAATTTATGTGGTTTTTATTTTATACTAGAGGCATGGCAGTCTTCCATGAATATGTTGAAATTCTGCTTTCTTTCGTTAAAATTTTAAAGTGTCTATTATATTTAAATTATTAGGTTTTTTGTGTAATAATTTTCAGAATTTAATACGAAAATATGAGAATTTCTATTAATAATTAATAGTTTGTAAAATCCTTAGAGACTTATCTCTCTCTTAGCCTTAAAACAACAATATAATTCTATAAAATTCTTTTATACCTAACACAAAGTTGTGTTGATGATAATAACTTTTAAAATTTCTTTAACATAGAGGATTTTTTTAATGCAATGTTTTAAATAGATATATCATGAATTTAATTAGTAATTGTTTTCATTATTTTATAATATGCATATCATATGTGATGTTTTCAATTAAAACAATTATACAATATTACATGGTTCACACGGGTCATTCGTCATAAATCACTAATTTGGTAAGTCATGAAAAAAGGCCTTTATACTCATTAATTTTGATTTGTGCTCAAGAAACTAGAATGTTTGTACAACATGAAAGGGGTCTCAAAACGGGCCTTTTTTTCCCGTTCAGACATCCATTTTATTATTATATTTTTAAAAACTTTTTTAGTTCTCATGATTTTTCTCATGCTTTCAGAGCTCACTTTCCCAATTTACTTTTATCATAGAGGTATTAAAACTTAATTAGTTTCAGCAATACTTCAATAATTAGCAGTAGTTGCCAGTAGCGTATATATAGGCTTCCATTTCGGGGGGAGGGGGACGATTCGGTATTTTAAACTTTATTGTAAGTTAAAAGAAATGTTTCAAAATAGCTCCTTTTTAATAATTGCTTTACATTTTCGGAGGGGGCCCGCCTCCCCCTGCTCAAATACTCGCCTGGTAGTTGTTTATTAGAGCAATAGTTTTTTTTCTAATTAAAGGCGAAAAGGTGCCCGGGGTCTTCCGTGCGTCCACCAAATCTGCGGCGCTCAACGCTACAAGGAAACCACCTTTCGTTCTTTGGACGCGAGAGACACCCGCTGAGGTCATTAATCACGCTGGACGCGAGTAGAAAACCAAGGCTTTAGATATCGATAGTTTTCTCTAATTAGGATATAAATATCCTTAAATATGAATGTAATGCAAATTGAATCTGTTAGCAAAATTTGTCTCCTAAAAGTAGCGAAAAAGTAGCGAAGTAGCGACTACATTTCAAAAGTAGTGTAGCTAACTACATTTGTCAAAAAGTAGTTGTAGTTGTAGTTAACTACATTTTTCGAAAAGTAGCGGTAGTTGTAGCGCGCTACAAAAAAAAAGTAGTTTTTCCCACCACTGGCTATAATTTGAAAAGTTTTAGAAGTAATGGTTGGAGCCATCACTGTTTCCAGTAAAAACACAGTGGAATACAGATCAACAAATGATTCTTTTTTAAGGGAAGGAGATGTATGGGATCAGGAAAACCAATGAAGCATAAAATACCTTCCTATTGCATGGAACGAAATTACAGTTGCCAATCTGTAAACTAAAAAAAATTCGTCAAAACTTTTTTTTTTAGTATAAAATGTTTATTCACAGGTTGTGTTCGCTTACTGGTCGATTTATTCTACATGTGTAACAATAATGTTTGTAAAAATTGTATTAGGTTGTAACAAAAGTTACCTGCCACTGCAAAGATCCTGCCACCTGTTTGTACAAACAGTTTGCATTGGCATGTTTGCTCATATTTTGTCAAACGATTCTTGGCATTTAAAAAAAAGTGACTTGCTTTAGAACACCGAGTTATACAATCTGTAAAAAAATATCATTCAGTACAAGGTGTCTGAAATGAAACTATCACACTACCCGATTAGAACCATCATTTACTTCCAGTTCTGTTGCAATAAGTCAGCTACAGAATGTCTATGAATTATGTGTACAGCTTTAGATGCTATTGTCGTACCCTATGACACTGTGAAAGTTTGGTACCAAAAGTTCGAAAACAAGGACTATGACATTCAAGAAGCAGAGTGCTCTTGTCGGCCTACTGATGTTGATGAGGGCCACCTATGGACGACGATCAGTATTCAACCACTCAAAAGCTAGCTTAAGGAGTTGGACGATACTGCCATGCCTATTAGTTGTGCTATACATCACATAAACTTCACGTTCAAGTTCAATCACTGGATGCTGCATGAGCTGACCCAAGCAAATTGGGTGGAAAACTTTTTTTACAACCTGACCATTTAAATCTATAAAATTTACTATGCATGATGTAAAACGTTCTAGATTCCTTTCCTCCTTTTTATTGGAACTTGGAGTCTCAAAGCAATTAAAGCTTGATGGATCACTGGTAGAGTATAATAGCTCTTAAAGTTGTACTGATTTTTAGAAATCGGACAAAAATTGAATAATATTCATTATTGTCAATCGTACATTAAAGATTGGTATAGAATGATATAGCATCCTATTGTAGAGAGCTGGATATCAGGAAGTCTGATATTCAGTGATTGTCATTCGGATATCTTCCATCCCTATTAGCACTGAAATCAAAAGTTTGTTTTAAGTTGCTGTCAGTTTGCCCTGCAAATTTGCATTTGTTCTTTTTATGGTTTCAAGAAAGAGTAACCTTAACCTACCCATTAAGGCCTAACTGCGAAAGTGGACATTCAATGCTGTTGTATATTTGAATAGTTTTTGACGAAATCATGAAAAGACTGGTTGAGAATATTCAAGTAGTTATGTTGCAAGTTATTAAACCCTTTGAAGTTTGTTTAGGTTAAAACAGAACACGGGTTGCTGATTTTTGAGCTGCTGCACAATGAGTTGTAGAATCCATGGAAGATTTTTCAAGTTAAATATAGACTATTGGTTAAGGAATTTTTTTTTTAAGATGGTTTGGTTTTTATTCTATTTTTACTCGCGTAATTTATGCGCTTATTGAACTTGTTGAAACAGCGCAAATCTCACTGCCAACGTCATCGAAGAAGGAGAGAGAAAACATTGAAGTTGGCAACCATCAGCGAGAAAACAAAAAATGGCAAATAGCCTAGCCAATGCTTAACAGATATTCCCTATATTTTTTTATTAGAATATTCTTGAGTGCCCCGTCTCCCTATTTGGTGGATCATTGACGTTTTATGCTTAAAGAGGACAACTGAAAGCAAATTCTCTAAGCTATCCACTTCACCTCATCCCACAGTGAGAAATCTAGTTTTATTTTTTCAGATTAAAAAATGACAACTAGAAGCAGAAAATAACTTTTTTTAAGTTATGTTATTCCACATTTTTTTTATAATTTTACTATGACAACCATCTTGGAAAAAGATCCCCAAGTTGACATGTTGGATGAAAACTTTTTGAGTGGCATTTAAAAAAAAAATGGGAGAAAGAGGTAACAGACTTACTCTGAATGACTACTGGAGAAGACTTGGGCAATTTTTTCATCTGTTTCTGATGCAAGTGTAAAACCCACGGATTCAGGCTGCCATTCTGGGATTTCTCCTGACTGGTGTCTGCATGGGTCTGCTTGTCATCCACAGTTATGCTGTCAATCTCTATGTTTCCCGACTGACATAATCGTATTCTGCAACAGTCAGGGAACAAAGAGCTGATGAAAAGCAGCGCAGCAAAAACACTGCATTGCACAAGAACAATACTGGGGAGCATAGACGCATCCACGAAAAACAAGGCAGAGGCTGTTCAACCATAACCAGAGTTCAATAAAACCTGGGCACCCAGGCAATTAAAAGGAGACTAGCTTTTTTTCATTAATATAATTCAATATATATAGGGTTCTTAAGATTTTACAACGCTTGCCAATCCCTGACCATAACTATGGCATTCAGAACAAGCAGAGCTGCATTTAGGTCCATGATGACAATAGGCAAATTTAAAATTTGCCGCTCCCAGCATCCTCCTTTTACTTTTATAGCTCCATGCATATAAATAATTACAGAATGGAACTCTTAATCAGAAATCAGTTATCCTGAAAACTAGCTATCTGGAATCATTTTTCAATTGATTAAATTCTTATTTTTTTCTGAAAGAAAAGTATGTAATTCCTTTTTTTTTTTTTCATTTCTTGTTGAGTACTTCAACTAGAATTTAAAATATAAGCAATCAGGTAAGGTGTTTTATTTATTCTTTAGTGTATGTGACTAAGTTTTTAAGAAGTTATCACACATTTACTACTTCCTCTCTAAATATGATTATTATTTGTCTTGATCTTATTCAGAGTATTTTTATATTATTTTTCAAATATATTAACAATTAATGTTTAGTTATTATCAAAAGTAGAGTAGCCTATGCTATATGCTACCCATTATCATTGAATGTCGTGTTAATGCCCAACCAGTTATCCAGAATACATCTGGTCCCATTAATAAAACATTATCTCATCTGGTACTATTAATAAAATGAAATAAGTTTCCGATGAAAAAAGCTTTTATTCTTCTGAAAATGAAGAACATAGGAGTTCTTTTCTGCACACCATTCTTGGGGGTTAAAAAAAAAAAAATGAAAATTACAATTTAGCTTTTCTTTTTGCTCCTCAAATTAAATCTTTTTAAATTCATCTTATATATAATGTTTAAAATAGGTGTTTTTGCAAAATTTGCGATTTTTTAATCACAAGTATAAGTTTCTATATGAAAAAGTTTCTTTCATAACTTTCAAGAGAAAATTCTCATTGATGAGAATATTCTCCAAAAGATTATTACGGAGAATTTAACAGCACTAGTTCTGCCCATCCATTTTTCCTACATGGAACACTAGGTCATATTGCAATGGATTTCAAGTCATCCACCCAAGAACTAGAAAAAAGATGCTGAATGTATCTTCTGGAACAAAAAATTCTCCAAAGATCAACAAGGAGAAATTTGGATTGAGCACTTAAAAGGAATTAGTCTGTTTTCTGTGGGCTCATCTAAACTGTATTGGAGTAGAGAAAGATTATGTATGCAGCTTTTATAAATAGACTTGCAGAAATGACAACCATAATCTTAAAAATATGATTTTATAGTTTAAAATAACTGTTTTATGACAAAATTAGTTTTTCAATGGTTTAAACTGTTGAAAAACAGGTATGGTTTAAACAACCTAAACTATTTCATACTAACCTCCATTTGTAACTTTTTTTAAAAAATATCTTTCTACAACAACAAAATTAATAGTGTTTTTCCTTTATAAGTGACATTTCATTAAAATTATTTATAATATAGACTCGTGATGATTTTGGAGATTTTATTAAAAAAACCTATAAAATTATAATTAGAAATGTAAATGGCTCGTGAGTTTTAATTTTGCATAAATCCAAAAGCTGGATCCGTGAAGCTCTCAAAATGAGCAGTATTTTTGACCCCTTAACATAATGGAAGGTATAAAGGAAATGCCTTATTGCTAATGTTGCCTAAAACATATTGTGAGCCATTCTCATTTTGCAAGTGTGAAACAATTAAAAGATTTTCTAATTCAAACAGAGACTTTGGCCATACAAAATAAATGGATGCAACTAAATGATTTACCTGTGTTTAGCTTTACGTTCATTTTCCGTCACTGAATTCTGACGAGAACCAGGTTTGCTAGAAGGAGTCCTGTAAGTGGGTGGCAAGTAAGTGGTCAGATCAATATAACCATCCATCGCTTCAGAAAAAGTTACTTCAATGACACCTAAAATAAGGGTTGTGATGAAATACAACTATCAAAGAAAGGATTCCATAACCAACAAGTGATTACAAGATACTGATCAGAATATCGTACAATTTCAAGATTAAGAAGTATAACAATACATAAAAGCAAATAACATGTTTTTGGAGGCAAAAATTGTCACAGATCCAAGACAATCCAATTTGTACTTCTTCAGCTGTGTGTACAAGAACTAGAAATAGACTTTTGCTCCAGTAGATGATGCAGTAAGGGATGATTCAAACTTCAGCCAAAGAACTTTTATTAGTATAAACACTTCCTTTTAAACAATCGGTTCAAATTTGAAAACATTTTAACAAAATGGTTGTTTTCCAAAACTTTCTAACAAATAATTCAGTTCTTTATTGGGTCAATGTGCATGTTACTTTAATTGATCTTACAGAAAAAGCCATTCCTCACCAAAATAGGAAGACACCCTCCCATCTACATAAAACACTATTATGCTCATACATACTTATATTTTATAAGAAAAGGAAACATTCAATAGTTTATATAATAAGTAGAATTATTCAATATTTGTATAACAAACAAAGTCTTGGCTGCCAGAAAAAATATAATCATGTATAAATTCATAAATCCCAATTTTTTAATCCCATTTTTGTATGCTAAACATTGACTTGTTCATAACTAAAACTACTTAAAATTGCAAATGAAAATGCTTAATTTGTTACAAGGAAATGGAGGTTACGGCCAATTATCTACGCTAGGGATGTAGGTCAGCAGTGCGGGACTTTCTAAAGGGGGCTAGTGTTTACACGAAGTTTCAGAGAAAACCACAGAAAACTCTGAACAGTTAGGTCAGCAGACGCTACCTGGTATCAAACCAGGTACCTTCCATCTTCCAGTTCAAAGCGTGCGCTATGCCAATGGTCGGGCTAATTTGTCAGAAGACTACTGGCAATATTGTTACAAATTTTCAGGGCAACCTGTTGTTCTGTTGTTTAAAATTCATATTCTACGCATCAAATAGTTAAATTTTGCATTTTGTTGCATCAAAATCTGTTAACTAGAACCGAAGATATGGAGTTTTGGGTTTTCCCCATTGATTAATGTAGCGTTTTCTAGAAATCTCGAGAAATATGGGTCGTAGGCATTCTCTAACCTCACTTTTGGGAACTTATTTCTGGTGCCCAATTTATCGATATTTCACCAAAAAATTGCCAACATTTTGGACTTTTGATGCGATTTATTCAATGGGGCTTGTAAAGTTAGTTTTCTTGCATTATCATACATAATAGCCTAATATTATTCTTCTATTACACAATCAAAATCAAGTCTGTTCTAGAACATTCTGCAGATAGTTATTTCTGGAAGCTTCCCCAGTGTTCGTCCCAATCTATAAAAGCAGCGCCGGTTGCCCAGTTCAGTCAGTCTTGCTTCTGCTTGTTGAGAGAGCAGACGCCCGTGAAAGCTTAAGGCTTTGTATGGATGCTATAGAAGCGGTATTTTTGCTTGTCTTAAAAGCCTTGTTTTAAAGTGCTGTGTGTCCATTCTTCATTGCTGAGTTCTGAGGGACTGTTTATGATTTCCCTCATAAGTTTCCACTGAGTTTTTGCCTATGGAAATGTTTTATTTGTGAGAAATACATTTATGAATGCTTCTGTACTAAACAGACTGTTATAAGCACATTACTGGCTTATTGTGCCGGCGATTTTTGTACAGCGGATGGTTCGACGAAGTTCTAGTAGCAATAAAGTCTGTGTACCATCCTGGCAAGTGGGCTCTACTAGAACTTTTTACACCTACTGCACTTTAGAATAACAAACCCAGAAATCGAGTAGAGTTTTCTGAACAATGTAATGCAAGAAATAGATTTTTAAAAGTGAGAGATTTAATATCGCTTACTCTTAAAATTAAACTGCACATATATGCTGTTTAAGATCTATCCATAAATTAACAGGAAAATGACAGGCAGCCAAGTTGCCAGAAAATGTCTGTTCTGTTCATAATTTTTCTGTTTTTGAAAAATCTGGAAGGTAACTTTCCATTTTACTAAAATGATTCAATAATGAGGTTAAAAATTAAAGTATGACTCAATGGCATTTGTAATTTACTAGCTACATTATCTAACTGCAGATACAGAATAATATTTTTATTTTATGTATTACCAGTTTGTTAGTCTACAACATAGAAGAAATACCTCTGCATTCTGCCATAAACTGCTTCAGGGAATCGGGAGCCGACTTGTAAAAGTTCAATTCCTGCGGTATGAGCGGCTTGCAGATGGTGTCCTCGTTGAGTTGAAGCATAGACGAATGGCCGCCCACCTAAAGGCAATCAACAGCATTACGCACAAAAACAAAGTGGAAAACATGAGGTTTGATTTAGAAGAATATATTTCGTAAGCAAGGGCATGTCGCCAAGCCCAATAGGGTCACAAAAGTGTAGGATAAGTAAACAGGTATGGTATCATTGCCGATTGGGTTGAATTATTTAGAAGCCCTTGTGAGGTCGTTTCTTCTGTCATAAGGAAATTATGGAATGGGTCGAAGAATTTAACTGTCAACCGATTCCGCGATCCAATCAAAGTGCGTGTTTGTTGGCTGAAGTTAGAAGTTTTTGAATGCTGGTTTTTTTTTTTTTTAGGAAGTGAAATTTCTGGTTAATTTTATATTATATGTAGAAAAGTTGTGTAGGGCTGTAATGAACTCGCTTTACTTTATGATGCGTTGTTTGTTAATCCTCAATAGAATGAATTTTGGTTAAAAGCTGAAAATGTTGGTTGTGAAGAATATTGAACGAGTTCGTGTTAGGCAGAAGTTCTTCTGTTTATATGAATGCTCTTGGATGGATTTATTTTGTGATAAAGGCATGTGGTGCATAAATAAAAATGTATGTTAAGGCCATTCAATAAGGAATTCAATGAAAAATTTGAGGTACGTGCTTTTGTTTATTTAAATGTTTATTCCTTGCTTTAATGTATATTGGTTTATAGTTGAGAATTTTTATTGTTCTACAGTCCCATAATTACATAAAGGTTTTAGTATGTTGTATTATTTATAGTGAATTGGGAAGAAAAAAATGGAAATTTTTAAAGTTTTAAGAAAGATGGATCATTTTATTCGACATATGGGTTTGCGACTGATTTGCAGAATTCATGAACAATTTTTAGGTTTAATGCGAATCATTAGATAAGGATTTTTGAGTTGTTTGTGCCAAGTTTTGATTTTATTCTGATTTTACTAGTGTCAATTTTGTGCGTTTTGAAAGTTAAAATTGCAAGAATCTAGTTCGGGGAATGAGGTAGTCAGTTCATTCTAGTGTTTTTCTATTATTTTTTAACAGTGTTTAAAATTTTAAGAGAAATTTTGCGGTATATTTTTCTGCAGAAATATGTTTTAGTGTTTTGCATTCTTTCAATAAATTTTTTTTCTGACATACGCATAGCCCTGAGCTAGTGTTCTGTTTATGCTCATATTGTTTTTTATTGCTTTTGAAATGTGAGTAAAAATGTTTTAATAAGGTGTTTGGATAAGTGTATTTTAGTTTTGGGTCTATTTTTTCCTATATATGCTTATGTTATGTTTAGCGAGAAAAAAGAAGCCACCAAGGTTAGATGTTGGTGACAAAAATAAAAGTCCCCAACTAAGCCTGCCCCCGCTTACAAAATTTCTCCCATGAAGAGTGGTTCCAAGTTAAGGTTGCCATAGCACTTTACCCCCATGAAGAGTGCTATGGCAACCTTAACTTGTGGCACTTGTCCCATCATGTGACTTATTGCCAGATCTCACGTGCATCCAACTCTCCTTAGTTTTCTAGGGAGCATGTATGGACAGGGAGCTCATTTCCATTTTCATTGTTCTATTTTTAAGAAAGAAATGATGCATAGCTACCCTGCACAGGAATGAAATTTATGATTTGTGAAAAATTCTGGAGTAACATTTTACAGGAGAGTAGCTTTTGTCATATTTTCGAAACATATTTTTTATACAATACATTTCAATGTATCCAAATCCACTAGCAATATTTTTTTTTACACTCTAAGAGGGTTTGTAATGCTTATGTTGACAGTCCTTTTCGCTTGTAGTTGACACTGATCACTCGCCAAATGGGGCGATAAGTACAGCCTAATGTCACATTTCCATGCCACAGGTCACATGGTTCATATCCTTGTCTCACCTTTCCAGCACGTTTTGAACGATAATGCGCTCTGTAGTATCGATCTATCGACTCCCCTCTCGCTCTGTATTATCGATCTCTCTTTGGTTTAAACCCCTCAAATCGTATACTACACTTTTAAGCAACATTTTATTTGTTAAATGAAGGTCATTGACCTATTCAAATGGTTCATTTGCATTCAAGATAACATACAAAATTTTTATTTTTACTGTATTATTCTGTTTATGTATTTTTATTTTGACTCCCTTCTCGAAATCGTATAAGTGCAATCGAGCCTGCACAAAAAGTTTGAGCCCTCCATAAAAGTACTAGTCCAAATAACATTGAAATGGGAAGTAAAAATAGGATTATGGTTGGGATAGCAAAACATACAATAATGACAACATTGCAATAGCACTTTTGCTCTTGTCATTCCTGTTTATTTTAAACCTTTATAATCTTATACGTATGTGTTACCAGCACATCTGTCCAAAATGTGCAAAACTTAGTGCACTCATAAAGTCATATTCCCAAGGTGTCCACCACTGTCAGGAAGCAAAAATAGCACGAAAAAGTATAGAACGGACGCCTGCAAGGCAGTGTTATGTATGTTATAGAGTCCTGCACTGCAGAAAAATGAAAAGAAGAAAAAACATATTTCTGACAGACAGTGAGCTGAACCCTATCACACTAAAAGTGACTTGCTTTGAAAGTAAATAGGCAAGAAATTACTGTATAAGCATTTGCCATAAGAAATCATCATATATTAACTCTGCATACTTCAATGAGTTGTAATTTACCTGTAAAACATGTTTCTCAGCGTTCATTTTCTACTTTTAAAAAAGCCAACTTTCAGGGAACTTACCTGTAAAACAGGTTTTTCTGTCATGTTCCTGTGCTCTGAAAAAGTCAACCTTCTGGGAAAATGACATTATGCTATTCAAAAATTGTTTGACAATCTGTCATTTTGTTATTACACCTTTTTCCCTTCAAGTCATAGACATAACTGACTAAGGGCAAACGGAGGGGGGGAAGGGCATTGCCACCCCAATAATTCAGATCATCACCCATTTCAGGGGTTATCAAACTTACAAAAGGCCCGGTGCCCTTAAGATAATTAGAATTTTCTCATGGCACACTCGTCATACAATATCTCTGGTATACTGTCATTTTATGTGTATATATACTTCCTATTTGTAAAATTATGAAGAACGGATTAGAGAAGTAGAACGGTAAGAACATAAATATAACTAATATAGTTCTAATTTAAAATTCAAGCAAGTACTTTAATGAAATTGTGGTCACTTCGCAGCACCCCTTGCTTCTCTGTACAGCACACTCTTTAAAAACCCTTGATCTATTTGAAAATATTTTCTATGGTAGCAAATAGTTTGTCTTCCTAGCGTTGCATGCCAATTTACATCAATCAAGTATCCTTTTTATATTGGATTGGAGGGAAAGTTCTGTCATATTTTAAAGAAAATATTTGAATTCATTTATAAAAATATGTGTTTAATATTAATCAATTATATATGCTCCGTTATTTGTTACAACCTGTTGCCATCTTTCAGGCAACCTGTGAATTCTTGTTTTGTAGAAGTTCTCATCCTTGGAGTTAAAATAGTCAGCAACTGCCTTAGAAACACATTCAAAAGACTAATTTTTTTCCCGTTAGATAATTACTGTAGAGATCTGAACAGGTAATAATCAGATGGTGCAATGTCAGGTGAATACGGTGGGTGACTAAGGACTTTCCATCCTAACGCATTCAGTTTTTGTTGTGTAGCCACTGCAGTATGAGGGTGAGCATTATCGTGGTGGAACACTATTCCTTTTCAGAACGATAATGCTGGCCTTTTTTCCTTGATAGCTGCAATGCATTCAATTTATCCAGCTGATTGCAGTACAGATCCGCGTTGATGGTTTTTCCCTGTTTCAGCAACTCGTAGTATACTGGACCTTTCCTGTCCCACCACAAACAAATGATCGTCCAGATAGACCATTTTCTTTGAGGCTCAGATCCCTGGAATGAAATTTGCTAAACCATCTTTGACAAGTACGAACATTTACAATATCTTTTCTAAATACCGCACATAAATTTTTACATGCAAATGATGTGTTGCTTACTTTTTGGAATTCATATAAAATGCAGTGTCGTAAATGCACTTTATCTACTGACATGTTTTTCACTTTAAATATCACAAGTAAATGATGAAAGGTAAAAAGGGCACCTTTTATATTATACAGCAGCTAAAAAACAAAAACAAAATCTGATCGACTCACTAGCCAGATTTTTTTTTTATTTACAAGAAAAATCACCTGCCTATTTAAAATACAACAGAACTTTCCCTCCAACCCAATAGATTCAATAATTCTCATTTTGAATAAAAAAAAGGGGGGACATTTTTTGTAAAAAAAAAGTTAACATCCAAAGGATGTTAAGGCCTCCAAACTGAGTGCTGTTTCAAAACAGAGTGGAAAATGAACTGATAAAATAGAAAACTAACTTACCTGGTGAACAAAAGGTTCTAGCTGTAGAGGTTCATTCAAACCACCCGAATCAGCTGCCATGCTCTACAAATCCATGGAGTCTCAATAATCTGCTCAAATACACTATCATATATCTTGTTTTGCAGGGATGAACTGAAATTAAAAGCATGACATGAGTGAGTCATCCATAAAAACATACACAAAAGATGGAACTGTCATTTAGATGACAATAATATATAGGTCACTCACTGGATGAGGGCATTTAAAATTCCTCATCCAATAAAGTTAGGTGTCTTCGTGAACATTCCACCGATTCATTCTCCAAAAGAATGATTTGCGTGCAATTCATGTAAAATTCATACCACACAAATTTTGTACGAGGGGAAAGGGGGAAAAAAAACCACTTTTACTATTGGGTTGGCATGAAAGTACAACTACGGTCTGAACATAATACATATTTCAGTCGGATTCCTGAAAGACTGGACCGATCTGTTTGAAATTTTGTTCGCATACGCAGACTAACCCTATGAAAAACATAGGCTCCTTTCAAAAATCCTGAAATTTCCCCCCCGTTTTGAAGTAAAAACAAAAACAAAACGAAATGACTTCCTCGCCTCAGGATCCAGATAAATTGTCGATAATAATACCTGGGCTCGAATGGTGCGAAGGAACTTTCCTGTTTAGAAATCCAAATTTGTCTGTTTTCCACATTAATTCCACATTCCTCCGATGATGAAGACATACATTTACTATTTACTGGTGGAGGACGAACGCAAAGGAGAACCCAGAACCCATCTGTTTTTTTTCCGCACTGCTCGCTCGATGCGTCGACGGTGACGTAAGTCGGTGCGTGTGGAATAGTAGGCAAAGGACAATCATCGCCTTAATCGAAGAGAACTTAACAAAAAATGTCTGTAAGGTAGCGCTGTAAGTACCAATCATTAACAGTTTCACTGGCCGCACTCATAAACGCCAAACGAGTTGCACTCGTACAAGTTTCCATCTAAGGTGTTCGTAAAGGAAACTGAGTGCATTCAGTTTAAAAACGCGAACGTTCGTATACGAAACAAAAACTGAGTGCAATTAGTTTCAAATGAAGTAAACAGAGCGATTCAGGTTGATTGAGTTTGTTGAGAAGATTACTTACTGCAAGTTGTTGCTGTTTACAAATGGCGTCCGTTGTTATGGAAAAATATGTTGTTATGAAAAGCATTTTACGTTTGCTGAAGCTGCAAATATTACTTTTTCGAGGAGGAAATTCATGCATGCGCAAGAAACTGCTACGAAGGTACATAGTTTTTCAAAGGTAATCATTTACTTGTATTTTTAATTTTAGTAAATTCAAAAATGCATGTTTTAGTGTTGAGATTGAAGTTGATTCAAACCGTTATGAGCGAAATTTGAACTTCTTTTGCTAAATACTTTTGAAAAAAATGAAGTTGAAATTTTTAAATTTTGATCTGTGCACTTCAATGATGGCCACTCTTTCTTTTAAAAATCTTGTTGATTTTATATTGAGTATGTACTAAAAACTCTCCTCAGTAAAATTAACGCATTCGCGAATTGTAAACAAACACGTCTCCTAGGCGACGAAACTAATTAAACTGAAGGTGTTCGTAAAGTCCAAAGAAACTGCTAACCACTGACAGCACTAAACTAAGGTGACCAAACGTCCCCATTTTCAGGGCGTTTTTGCATTAATTATAAATGTCCCCAGACATGTCCCCGATTCTGACAACAAAACTGTTGGAAAATCTGGTCACCTTACTACTGCACGACCGAAACGCTTTAGAACGCGGTTATTTTTAGAGCTCCTTTTTTCCGAACGCTCTGGTCATGCACCAATACATAACCGGTGAATTATCGAACGCGCCCTTTGTGGCACCTAACGCTATGAGTCGGTAGAGGACGCTTATGTAGGCAATCCCTAAAAGGGCTCGAGTATTTTCCCGTAAAATTCTGATGCTGTTTGGACAGGCTGCCGCTGCTCCTATTGCTCTCAATCCGTGGGGGCAGGTTATATCCTTGAAAAGTGGTGTTTAAAGAGAAATATTCGGATATTGATCCTCGCTTCTATCGGACTTAATTCTCGCCCTCCATCCTGCCACACTCATGCCCAGGGACGAATCCGTGTATGAAATTTCCGATTACGAAGATGCGTGGATGTTGTCTGTTTTTAGGAGCCACCACTCCTGAACAACCTGCACTGCTGTTGCTGCTACGGAAGGATTTTACGCTATCAGGCCTCCTCCTGCGATACCTAGAAGAAGCAAAGAAAAAGAAGATGGCTACGTAGCCCCAGCCGCATCACTCGCTACTTTTTAGGCATTTAGTCTTAAATAATTTCTTCTCCCACCCCTCTGTCGGGAAAATAAATAAAATGGTGAAAGAGAAGCCGAATTCCACTAGGACATACGACGAAGACGGTTTCCGGAGGAGAGCAGCTTGTCTCTGTGTCAAGGATGAGCAAGAAAACGAGGTATGTATGTACACACATACGAATATAACTTTTCAAAAAAAAAAAACACTGTGTCACGATGGCCTGTTGATCCTGTGTCCATCCGTGCCTCTCGTTCATGAGCCGAGCCGTAACGAGAGCAATCCCTGTCCAGAGAGAGATACGCGCGTGTATTGACTATTTTGTGCTGTTAAAAGTATCTTGCGTCGCCACCACCCAGTATTTTACCGAATTTCCCACCCTATTTATCCGTTTTAGGATGGATTGGGCTTACTTTATGCTTATATAAACGCGATCGCATCTGTTTACCTAAGTCACTGAGTTACCTATCAAAACCGTCGTTCATTTTAAAAGGTTGCATAGTGAAATTCAGTGTATAAGCACGAAAGGCGTACATCAGCGGTGTTGACCGAGACTGGTTGGCAGCGGGGTCCGTTCCCAGTACGAGGTATGCCCCAAAAGCTCCGCACTTACTGCATAAATAGTGTTTGTGTTTAAGTTTCAAACACTAAGAGACTGATTTCTACTGGATAATCAGGGGAAAATGTTTCATTATGGAACTAAATCCATGAAAATGACTCAAGGTTTTTGATTTAATCCATTTGTCTTTTATTTTCCTGTTTATAAAGAAAAATGCAATTTTATGTATAAATTGAATAGTACGTGATACGACAAAAAGTTTTAAGTGAATTTCCTGTGAACTCTGTTACAGATTTTTAGCTTTAGAAAGAGGAAAAATATTTTTGTCTTAAATAGTGAACTGCCCCCTCACCCTATTTTTTGATTTGAGGGAGGAAAGAATTCGGTTCATTTGAATTCGTATCAATTTTATGCATTGAGCCTAAACAATTCTCAAGCAATGCGATTGTGGTTTTTGAAATTTTAATGTAAAGCAAAGTAATTGGATGGGGGTCATTTAAGATTTTTTATGGTCTAAATTTCGTTCATTTAGCCCCCCCCCCCCCCTCCCCAAATGAATCAAGTGCCACCCACATGTGCTAATGGGTCCTGCCTTAATTTGAAGCGAAATGCTGCTACATTTTCTTCTACACTATAGTGATACTCAGTGTCTTCTGTAAGAGTTTGAGGCCCCATGAATAAACTCGGATGCTGTGCTCTTTGGATTATTCCATAAAAATGGCTGTCCGATACTATTGGTGTTTAAGATATTGATTAAACACAGATAATTTACATAGTTAAATTGGATCAGAAGAGCTAAGGCTATGTTGGTTTTTGTTTTATGTTCTTGCTGTACAAGCAAGAACAGCAAAACCTCATACTTCGAACAAGGTCTAAAATAGACTGAAAGCATTTGTTGAAATTTCATAACTTTATATTGTTGTCAACACTGTCTGATTTTGAAGCTTACGGTGTTATTATTGAGTTGTTTTTTATTCCAGTGTTAATGCAACAATCCTAAAAATAAGGTACGGTCAGTGGCATAACCAGAAAATTTTTGTGTGTGGGGGGGGGGAGGTTACGACGACTGCAACCCATATATATGTATGTGTGAGTGATAAGGGAGTGAAGAATATATATTTTATGTGTGCCAAAATATATCTTTTAATGGTTTTAGTTGGTATATTAGTTTTTTCAAATATTTTAACTTTGAATAAAAAATACTGGGTGAACATAAAAAAACTTTGCCGGTATATGGACCTCTAAGAGTCGATCTGTTCAACCAATCGACTCCCTTAAACTGATGGAAAAGAAAGTTCATTTTAACGGAAGGTTGTAGCCAACAGGTGTGTGTGTGTGTGGGGGGGGGGGGTTAACCTCACCCAACCCTTTGTCTAGATCAACCACAGAAATTTCGGGAAGTGGGTGCCACTAGTACAGTAAAAGCTCGATTATCCGGCATCCAAGTAACCGGAAAATTTTCAGCTTCCCTCTATTTCTTTTTTGTGTCTTCTCAAAAGATTGATTAGTACGGTGGCCCCTCCTCTCCAGCTGTCCAAACAGTACGGTGGCAACAGGTGCAAATTTCCAATTACCAGAGAATACTAGTATTTCTATAAATTACAATGGTGTGTTTAAAAATACGAAAGAAAAACAGCCTAAATGATTACAAAATACAAAAACACAGCATTTCACTGTTGCGTCTGCAAGCACAGAAGGGACAACAAGGAGATAAAACAGTGATCATACTGTTCATTACTATAGCAATATGTTTACATTATTTTCAAAAAGTTCTTTTATATATTTTTTAATGATTAACTCAGAACTATGATATGTTTCATCTTTCGCGCTAAAATAAACACATAGCAGAAATGCTGATTGCAGATTATTTAAATGTAGTGATTCGTGACCTACTTTCCGGCTTAAGCATTCCAATGATTTGACTATGTTATCTCTGAACAGAAACTGAAGAGGAAGGAGGGGGGGGGGCAGGAAATAACACTCTATTTATTATTATTATTTTATCACTCTCTTAGTGTAAAGCTTTTAAGCATTGAAAATTGGCAGGTGTTCTTACTTTAATTTATTATTAATCTTCCCAAGGATGCAAAGACATATTATAATAAGTCTTGTAACGTCTTTAAACTCTGCAATATAACATGCATTAGGATAAATTCAATTAAAATCTTGTTACAAAACTGCATAAATAAAAATTGAGCAGTATGCACACGCATAATGCCCCTCTCTCCTCCCCCTCTGGTTTTGCCGGCGAATGTTTCTATCTTTTTTTTTTACAAGCTCAACTATCCGGAATTTTCACTTATCCGGCATTCAACGCTTCCCGTGCTTTCCGGATAGTCGAGCTTTTACTGTACTACAAATAATAACAGGAGCAATAAAAAAGGAGGCGAAAGCTAAAATGGTAGAGGCTACAAACAAAGCATGCCCTCCCTTCCCTTCTCTCTCTCATTTGTGTGCATGGGGGGGAGGGGTGTTCCTTCCAAAGTCTGCCAACTCTAAGTTCTATGCTCGGAAGAAAGAGCCATCGACTGAAGCGATAACATGACAAGGTAACATTATAAAAGTAGTTTCTGAAAAGTGATACAAACTACAGAGTTTCTGTATCACACTACATATTGTACTACTTTTCTTTAAAAGTAGTGTGCTATACTACTGACTATGGGAAAAAAGTAGCGACTACTGTAGTTTCCCTACTTGTAATGCATTACTTCCTACCCCTGACTGTCCAGACCACTGTATCATTTCGTGCTAAGCTTTTTCACATTCAGCGTATTTTCGCTCTAACACCAGAGGATAAGATGAGTCCATTTTTAGAAGAAAATTTATTTTCTGGAGGGCTCAGTTCCCCTTGTGATTTAATCTCTAAATATAACTAAGTATGTGGTTTGAATTTGCATTTCTGTACGTAAAAATGTTCATGTACAAGTACCCAATATTATTTTAATTTTTCCTATTTTAGCTCTTCAGTTAAGAATGGGGATAGCGTTGTTAGTTTTTTGACACATCTCTTAAAAGTGATGTAAAGAGTGAAAAGAGTTCTCTGGCCATGCATTGGGCTCCAAAACAGGGTTGTGTCAGAAAGCGTTTTTTTTTTAATCTATCCTACAGTCATGTCATGGTTTCTGTTTCAGGTGCTTCTGGTGACGAGCAGCAGGGCTCCTGAGCGCTGGATCGTGCCCGGTGGTGGCCTCGAGCCCAACGAGGAACCCAGCGTGGCTGCCATTCGGGAGGTCGTGGAAGAGGCTGGAGTGAGGGGGCACTTAGGCCGATGCCTTGGCACATTCGAAGTAAGTGAAGAGAGCGTGTTTCTTCCTCTCCTTTTTCATTCGAACATGCGTCTCCAAGACGCTATATTCGCAAAACTAACATACGAATCCATATTCATTCTAGGTTATAAACTGGGGGGAAAAAAAAAAAAAATTAACTATAGACACAGGGTTGTAAACTTTGGCACATTAGCCTGTGTTTCCCTAAAACATATATGTATATATTCCCGGGCCGGGCAGGGTTCACTCAACTTTTCATCCCTCAAGTAGGTGAATAAAATGAGGACCGAGCTTGCTTGGGAGTGACACTGGGGGCTTCGTGTCAGGCTGACCAGTTGGCCGAGGCATATGCTTTCGTACCCCAGAGTCGTGGTGGGCAGCACAGGGCTTGGCCCGCATGTGGGCTGTTGCGCCAATGTTTAACTTTACATATAGACAGGGTGTCCCCGAAAGAGGGAGCGAACTTAATTTTTTATCTATTACAGATAAGTGGGCAGTGTCCATTGAAAAAATGTTCAAAATAAGGTCCGAATGGAGGCTCCATTAAGGAAAAAAAAAAATCCTGTCATTAATTTTCAAAAAGTGACACCTTTTTAAATTTTTATACAAAACCCCCATACAAAACATTCCCGATAGTAGAATATGCCCCATACACTCGTGAGGGGATGTACGTAATTCAAGCCTTTCATCGTTAAATGTCTCTGAGATAGCAGGGATCACTCTAGAGCGTTTCAGGGGTGCGGACCGCCCTGGTGCCCTTTTTCCGGTAAATGCCGCCCTCCTTGCCCTTTTTCTTGATAAAATTCCACCCTCTTTATTTTTTATTTATTTATTTTTTTTTTTTCAATCAAAATGCTGCTCTCCTTTTCTCCATCCCTCCTTGTTTCCCCTTCTCTTTGATTCTCGTTACCATTGCTGGCACTCGGCTAGACCGGGGCCACGTGGTACAGCATGATAGACCCCAAAAAAGCCTCTCTCCAACAACATCAACCAGGAAGTTGATTTGTTTATTCTCTTATCAATGATGAGAGATTATTGTTTCCGATCCCTGAAGGGTCGGGAGTTATTTTATAATTATGTAATTACGAATATTACACAACAATAATTATAAGACTTCTTGCCTGTTTAGAAAATCTTTTGCCACCGCCCACAACAGAAAATACTATCGTTTCCCCCCCCCCTCTTTTTTTATTATGTCGCGCACTTGCAATTTATTTTTCCCTTGGACACGTCTTATCTAAACTGGCGTTCTTATTACAGAATATTTCCAAAAGTTATGCATATAGTGCTGCAACTAGAGGTCAAGTCGCCCGGAACAAACCTTTGTTTTGGCACTCCCTTCTTTCCATTTCCATTTTGACGTAACAGCACTATGCCTGGGGCAAGTGTCCCGTTTTCCCTCCACTAGTTGCAGACTAGCATATATACAGAGAGAAAAGTTGCAGTGACGCTGAATACGATAAAATTTGAATCTAAATCTGAATGTTTTCGGTCATTTTCGGGTCCGAAAATTGGCGTGATTATGAAAAATTTGTCAGCAAAACCGGATTCCAGTTATTTTGCGATTACAAAATTTAATTTTTTTATGCTTTTTTTGTTTTGTTGTTGTTGTTGAAATAAAGCATAATGGACACCTTACACAATTTTTGTAAAAGTGTAGATTTCATTAAGTGAAAAAATTTGGTTTCAAAATTTGTTTAATCATTCGCTTAAAAAATTGCTATTAAGAAAACACATTTTCGGACATAAAAGTATGTTTATAAAAGCTACCCTTATGTGTTTGTAGACAATAATTACATAAGTTGCCCTTTTTGTGTGATATGATATGCCCTTTTCCCAAACACTGCCCTTTTTCTGTAATGTGCACCCTGCCCTTTTCCATTTCTAGAGTGATCCCTGGAGATAGATATCTTTTAAGAAAGAGGACCATGATTTTGTGTGGAAACGCTTATTCCTAGAATGAGAAAAGAGGATTTTCTTTCGTGATTTCTGTACGACCCCTGAAATGCGATCATTGCACCAGGGTGAGAAATTGGGAGCAAAAAACTAGGCGTCAATGGCACCTAACTTTTTTTTACCGGTTGCCAAACGGTCTCGTTCAGATGCAGTTTCGAAAACCTTTCTTTTGTTTATATGCATATAAACTATAAACAGGTAGGCTTAATGATTATGTACAGTAATAATAAAGAAGATCAGGACTCTATTAAAATTAAGATAGTAATAAATAGTAAGTAAATATAAAATTAATTTTTATAGTTTTCCATCTATGCATCCAGAATAAAATAGGATGCATTTTACAAGAACATGGTCTTTAATTTTAGTTTAGAAGTATTTTATAAATTGTTGCTATATAACTACAATGCCTGTGGTACATAAACTAATGCAGTATACGTGTACTAGCTTTAAAATGTCACCTGACCAACCACCACTGTGAGGAAACAGGTAGTACGTGTTAAAATTGTGGAAATATGTATTTGTGTTCTCAGTGGGTTGAACTGAAGTTCGGAGAGGGTTTATGAAAGCTTTCAATGTCACCAAGAAGAATTTATTATTTTACATAGCTATTTTATCTTTCTAAAAATTATTTTTATTTAAATTACTTAAAACATATTTTAATACAAACTGAACTTTATCTTAATTATTCAAATTTTTGTATTTAAATAAAAAGGTTTTTTTTATATATATATATTTTCAAATAACTAATTTAAGTTTTTTATTTACATTATCTCATAAAGGAGTTTTATGTAAAAAAGATAAATTTTATTAACCCATTTATGCGTAGCGTCCCTTTTTTGGGACGGCATTTTCGCTATCATTCGAAAACATTATTTATTTTCCCGAGCCTTTATTCGTGAGTATTGAACCTCAATTCCACAAAACATTTTAATATGGCCAAGTGGGATGTTGACATTTCAATTTTTATACATAATGATTTTAAATGAAATCATGCCTTGTTCAAAAAGTTGACATCAGAAATTTATCAATGACTGCTGGTGTTAGCAAAAATTGAAGAAAGTCGCAAAAATATCCAGGCACGAATGGGTTAAGTTTAAACCATCAAATAACATTTTTATTCAAATAATACTTTTATTTGAATCATCGTAATTTAGGCGGGAAGACTGAAATTTAGATTTTCCCAAAATCCAGACGTTTTGCTAATGTCACCTCCCCACGCACACACACAAATAAATAAATAAATAAATCGTCTTCGTTTTTTCACGAAATTGCATTAATTGCAGTCAATCCATGTATTGTTTTCAGTCACGAACTGCTGCACTTAGCCTGCCGTTATTGCGGCGCTGCAATGCACCGCGGCAAATAAAATCCAAGATGGCGTCCGGACCGTAAACCTGTACTCTCCCGCAGTAAATAATTATATTTTATTAATGAATATTAACTAATCCAAATAACTTTTACACTGCCTTATTTAAAAGGATCTCGAGCGTTCATCAATATTGATATCAAGTATTATCATCGGATCTTCCCACACCGCCGTGTCATACGAGCTGAGCTACTGCTGAAACACACAATTCCAGAAAGAATCCAATATGGTGAACGCGAGCTCGTAGTTTCCTCCGATCCACTTCATTAATATACATGGAGTTAAAAAATTATCGCTAAATTTCTTTAAGTTTCTCTATTTGTTTACATTACAAAAAGTGTGATTTAAATGATTACACATCCGCAGAAGACAAAAAAGTGGTCTTCCACACGTTTTCTGACCACAGAAGACTCTGCAGATCATTCTCTTTCTGCCACGGAACGGTGCTTACAAAAGCAAATTTTTTTCACGGAAATTTATATTTATATTTTTTCAGCACATTTTGAAAAATAGTCGTCTTGACAGTAAAAAAGTCCCCAGAATTCGCAAAATATTCGTTTTTCGCAGTATTTTTGTTTAAAAAGTCGTCAGAGTCGTCAGATACCAAAACAGTTGCTTTTTAGTCGCCTGTGGCAGCCTTGTATTGGGCAAAATGTTAGGCGTCAAAAATGACGACTGTTTCTTAAATCTCGGTCGTCAAAACAAAAATTACAGTTGCAAAATACGACTAACGACCGCTAATTTCGCACCCTGCATTGGACGCAATTTTTCCCCTTTTGAGAGCCATTGAAAAGTGACTTATGTCAGCAGTCTATTGATCTTCCTATATCTGACACTTTTTAAGGCATAATTCTCAATTTTTTTATGTCGCCTTATGAGTGTAGGAGGCACACTTTACTCATTGGGAATTGTTTTGTATGGGCAGTGTTCACACATTTAAAAAGCGTCACTTTTTAAAAATGAATGAGAGGCAGTTCTTTTTCCCCATTCGCCTTTATAAAAATACTGTAAAAATCCATTCCGTGCTATGCAGTTAAAACGCGTAACACAAAACCCAATATGCAGAGATTCCTCACTGAATGATGTAAATATGTAGATTTATTGAGCTTATTCTATTAATGAGTTACATAATAAAAATACTTGTGGGTGAAAAGGCAATTTAAAAGCCTATTTATGCAATGGTAGATACTCCTCCAATGACATCTGATGTGTTGATGCATGCATTCCAAGTGTCGTCTTACACGAGTGTTTGTTTTTGCAGAACCCTGAGCGAAAACACCGAACCTCAGTGTTCGTGTTGGTCGTCACAGAAGAGCTTGATGAATGGGAAGATTCTAAAAGTATAGGTACCTTGTTTCTTCTTCTCCTTCTTTTCACAATAAGCACAACGTCTCATTCATTTAAAAATCCAGACTTGTAAATGTACTTTAGCTTAGATGAGCATTATAGACTGCAACATAATAAAAATTGTCTGTATTTGCATTTTATACAGGATTATATATAGAGACTAGCTGAGTATCTGTTCTTCATATGGAAAGAAAAGATTTTTCTAACACAGCTCATGAAAGTTTATTCAATCGGAGTAGAAATGCCAAATCGTTTCATGTCACAATAGCTAACATAACACGACATCACAATAGCTAACATAAATTTAAAAAGAAAAAAATAATCACTTTTCAGTTTGCTTTACAAAACTTTCTAATGGTTCTTTTCTCAGACGTTTTAGAGTACTACTCACTTCAGGCAAAACTATTTACGTATGACCCCTTCGACCATTCGTTAAAGCTTCAGATTAGCGATTGCCAGTGGAAACTGTAAAAATTATTCCTGTTGGTTATATAACAGTCGTCTATCATCAAAATTGGCAACTTGCAAAATTGACCTTTTTGTAAGCTAGAGTGCAGTACTAGGAATGAGATGCCGAAATCGACAACAAACATCAGGGAAGAAACATCTCTGCTATAGAACAATTTTGGACAGAGGAAAAGGCGGAAGGTAGTTAAAGGGGAAGCAATACAAATGAAATTTGGATTTGTTGTTAGATGAGTACCCAAAAATTGTGGCCACTAGCAATATCAAACAGGCCACTGAACTTTGTAAAATCACTGGCTACTATGGAACTTTTTTATTCTGAAGCTTTACCATTCGCATTTATTTTTCACCCCAAAATGTGCAATGGAGTGCTAAAAATAGATAAATTATTTTGGGGTTGTTACATTACAGTTAAAGAATACATATACCAGTGCAAAATAAAATTTTAAGCATTGAAAATAAAATGTGAAATCTTAAGCATTGATTTCCTGCAATCAGAATTTTGGCATTTTCTATTGAATTGCTGCGAATAACCATTTTTGAATCTTTCTCTTTTTTTGTTAACAACGAAAGCACCATTAAGTTAATGCTCCATTCATTTTACATTTGAGTCATTTTCAAAATTCGGTGCCATTTGCTGTCTGCATGTATAAAATATATTTTACAAGTTATAAAAAAAATTTAAATGATTTTTCTTTTTATCATAGTTCTTATCAGACAGTTTCCAGTACAAAAACAATAGATTAAGAAACCTACTATTTAATAATTAAAAAAAAAAGAAATGAGTAGAGAAGATACTGAAATATAGCTGTCCGAATTATAGAACATAAAACGTGTTATGCAGAATGACTGCCCAAACACTAAAATTTCTGCCCTGTCGTGCTTTAACATTGTGAAATAGAGTTTAAATTACATTATAAAAAGTTTTTTTTTTTTTAAGCTTTAAAAAAATACATGACTTTTGATAATTAAATATAGCTGTTATCATACATTATTTTCAACTTTTTAAACAACAAAATTGAAATTGGAGAATAGCAACACCTGTTTACCATTAGAATGTGGTCAAGAAAGAAATATAAGCAGACATCTAGTTTTTGGCATTTGACTGAAAAAGCAAAAGCCTATTTGTGTATTTTTATAGCATGTTATGTCTGTTATCTTAATTGTATAAAATATATTTATTTGTTAATTCAATTGATTTATTTAGATCTTAGTTTTTTAGTCTAAATGAATGTCTCTTTTCGTGAAAAAAAAAAAAGAATATTTTTAAATGGAGAAGGCTATATTCTATGGGCTAAGCTTCGATATACCCCCTACTTTTTTTTTTGGTTCCAAGTTTGGCAATAAAAGGGATTTTTTGGTAACCCTAACGAATTGCATTGGCAACATTGGGGGATGGCTATTTATCGCAACCCCAGCCGGCCAGCCAAAGAGAAAGTGCCAGTGACGCAATCGCTCCTGCACGTGGAAGCTAGTGAGAACTTTTTTTTCACATTCTTAGAGGTAGTAAGTTGACCAAAAGCACTTCTGCAAAGGTACTGTGATCGTTTGATATTTTACTGTACTTTTTTTTTTTGTTAGGATTTTATGATTTTTTAAGTACCTCCATAGCTAATGTAATTGAAAAATATCAGGGTATTTTTGAACAAAATTTAACGTTAAAGTTGTCGGATAAAAATCCCACGTGTGGGAAGAAAGGTGTAGCTAATATAATTTTTGTTATGAGCTATTTGTTAGTGGACCAGGAGAAGTTTTTGGATTTTTTGAGGGAGACATCCTTTCGGAGTGGGAGCTTAACCTTTCCGAGATATTTTTGCTAACGTATAATATTTTTTTGCGTCATACATTGTGGTAATTGTGCACTATTTGTACAGGCGAATGGCTTCTAAATTTTTTGCTTTTTTCTTAAAATGCTCTACTCAATTTCTTATTTTTCCAGTTTTCCAAATTTATTTTTCGTCAAAAATAAACGGGGGGGTTGAGCCATAAATTCTTGTTAGAAAACGCGATTTCTGTGTCCATCAATTCTTAAATTTCCTTGAATTTATTCGTGTTTAGATTCCTAGCCCTAAATTATTTCTACAATTTTTCTATTTCTAATAGTTTTTGCACTTTCTGAAACGCATTTTTATGGTCCTAAATTCTTGTTCGAAAACACAAATTCTATGTTCATGAAATCTTAAATTTTCTTGATTTTATTGTTGTTTACATTCTTAACCCTAAATTTTTTGTAGAATTCTTCTAATTCTCATAGTTTTTTTTTCGGTTCTGAAAACGTTGCTTCGCAGCAAATTTTTACCCCTAAATTTTTTTCGGAATTCTTCTAATTCTTATAGTTTTTCCGCTTTTGGAAGTGGTTTCACGGCCATTTTTTTAATTTTTCGCGCCATCAAAAACAGCATTTTTGGTCATTCTCTTTTGTTTTTGCCGCTGTCGAAAACGATCTTGGCGCCAAAAAAAAAAAAAAAAATCGCCAACAATCAAGGTAGGGGGTATATCGAAGGTGCGCCATTATAGGGACGAAAGGACTCTATACTTATGTAATATATCATTTTGCATTATTTTCTGCTAAACATAAGTGTACAAATTTCAAAGAAAATATCCGGTAACAGACATGACAAATTTCATCCAGTCTGATAATGGAAAAACAGAAAAAAAATTAAATTTTAAAAAATGCATGAATAATACTCAAATAATGTTTAGAAACAAGGTGTTTTATATTACGGGAAAAAACTATTTATTCTTTGAAACTATATTTTTGCTTTTTAAATTTCCAAATGGCACCCAAATTTGAAAATGACCCAATTATGCATTTTCATTATCCAAGTATGGGTATTCACTGCAAATCAGAATTCAATTCCATAGAAGTCATGGAAGCATGCTTTTTGCATTTTATCAGGGTGTGTTTGTTCTTTACCTAGCTGCAATATTGACAGACTTCCACAAATTATCAAATTCTGGTTTTCTGCGAATAACAGACTTCGTCTCGCGAAAAAGGGGATCAGTCAATTCTGTTTATTTCTGTGAGATATTCCAAGCTAGTTAAACTTGTTAAAGTTAAGAAATTATTTTGCTTGTGATGTAATTATATCTTCAGAGGTTAATAATTTAGTTTGATATTTAAACTGATTTATGAATCTTGTTGGAAAATGTCTTTTATTCTAACCAGGACATAGCGAGAAAAGTTTTTTTTTCGGGGAGGGGGGGGGGGGGACACAATGCCGAAAGGTGAAAACAGTAGATTTTCTACAAAAATGCTTGATTTATTGACATTCAATAAACAAAAATCCAAAATTTTGGGGTCTACCCAGGCTCCTGGTTAGTTTTTTAATGCATTTTTAACCTCCTGACATTAAAATGTCGGTTTTGCTTGCAACATCCAACTTAAATTATTAAAAGCAAAAAAATTAATTTTGTGCTGTTTACTGATTTACTTTTATCAGATGTTGTGGAAGTTCATTATTTTGCTCATGAGGCAAATTTTATGTCTGAGCCTGTTAACCCAACCCAAATGAATTTCTTATGCATTTTTAAACTCATGACATCAGTCTCAATCGATATGTAAAATTATCAAAAGAGGGGGGGGGGAACTCACCTTGTTAACTGTATTTCCTAATATGTTCAAAGTGGACATTTGAGCAACTTTCTGCTCTGAAAATTTAAAAAAAAAAAAATGCTAAAAATTGGAGAATGACAAAATTTCTAGAAGTTTTAAAGCCCCTTACAGTCTTCCATTTATCGTTTTAGATGGCTAGAAAATTTGGTAGAACAGTGTCGATTTGTGTACTGGACAAATAAACAAACTTTCACATGTTCATGCTGTTTAGCAAAAATGTAAATGTGGTAGAGGGAACTAAAACTACTCAGGATGGCATGACAAAGCAAGCTCAAAAACTTAATCTTCATACACCTGTTAATAAATCACTTAAAAATGGTTTTTCTCAAAAAATACTGCACTAAAATCAATCCTTAATAATTGCATCCCACTTTGAATAATGCAGTTTTGAGATAAAGTCATTTGTATTAATGTCTTGTGATAGTGTGTGCAGTTGTCATCATTTCTTTTGATGGGGGGAAGAAAAAATTAAAAGTATCTACAATGCATGAATGTATTTTGTTGAATTTTGCTCTATGAAACTGTATTTTAACTAAGAATAATTGAGAGTTGTAGAAAAGTTAGTCTTTTCAACAGTTGTAGCATTTTTAAAAACCCACTTTTATTTTCTCTATGTACGTAGGTATGAATGGATTGAACTTTTGCAAGTAATCCTTGACAACAGTACAAGTAGCCTAAAAATGGTGCACTTAGCATTAATAGTTCTTTTACTGGAGTAGGCAAAAGAATTCCAACTACACATTATGCTCTGTGGGTCATCATTGTTGAGAGCATTTCAGAGGCATTCGCCTATTTCAAACAAAACATAATGGATATATATTATTAAAGATTACTCAATAAGGCCCTCCATCGAAAAGAGAGTATGTAAAAACAGGAGCACTTAAAAGAATTCTAATGCATTAAGTAATAGATTTAAAGTTCTTTTACAGGATCTTGCAAAATGAGACTAATAGTAATGCACTGTTTAAAATTTCGCCAAGTTTGATAATGATACATTTAGGAATTTGGCAGGCTTTAAAAGTGTTTCTTTTTTTTTTTTCCTGTTTCCTTTTGTGTTTTGTTTCTCCAAACGATCGTTTTATTTTAGAATGGCCTTTACTGACTGACCCCATGTTCCTTTTTGTTCAGGTCGCAAGCGGAAGTGGTTTCCTATTGATGAAGCTCTTGACCTCTTGTCCATACATAAGCCTGTACAGTGCTCCTACCTAAAGCTGCTCACAAGGAACGACAAAGTCCCATGACACGCCCACTCTGTAAAGTCTCAAGTAACTAATAACAACTACAACAACCACCCTGCGCATCAGTAGACACTTGTGTATAAGAAAATAAATATCTTGGTTCACTTTTTTTTTTCTTCCCAATCTAGCATTAACTGTGTGTCTATTGTAGATCCATGCTGTTATCAGAGGGACCTTTTTTTCTGAATTTCCTCCTTCTTTCCCTTAAATGAACTAGCCATTTTAATTTCCCTTTACGAGGAACCTTTTTTTTCTTCTTATTTTGCCACAAGACTTAGAGGCACGAGCCTTACTGCTTTTTGCAATTCAGCTCTTGGAAACAGATTTGAGGAATAAGCTTTTATTTTTGTGCTTTAAACTATCCAGAAATTGGAATGCATTTTTCAGCTGCAAAACATGATTTGAAGCCATTGCAGTTATTTCAGGTCTCAATATTTTTGTATAGAGTCACAAACATGGTTGTCGAATAGTGAATGCGATAGTCAAAACATGATTTTAAACAGTGCCATTCAGTTTGTCCCCCAGAAGCTTTAATAAGCACTTGAATTTTTATCTATCCACTGCCAATAGAAGCAGTCATTTCAGCTCCTTCCTTTCCAGATGTTTCCTTCCTTTCGATTTTTGAAAGCTCTTGGGCAAAACGAGTGGACCTGTTTCATCTCCAGTTCCTATCTTCACACCGCTGCTTCCAAATGCAGTGGTGTGAAGACATCCAAATATAGGTTACACAAAATCACGTTAGATCCTTTGCATCCAAAAATGAACTCTTTTATTCTAAAAGTATCTGTAGAGCAACCTATAAATCAGTGTTAGTAGACAACTTTATATGGTGTTGGGCAATCCTTTTTAAATTAGCTTTCTGAATACCCCCCCTTTTTTTTTCAAGAAGTGCTGTACCGTTAAATTTTAAGATTGATTTCTAGCATTTTGTTTCACAAAAAAGAGGAGTTATTTATAGATCGGTGTTGGAGATCAAAAGGACTGTCACCCATGCAATGTTCAACTTAACATGGCTACTATCCATCACAACTAAGAGTTCTTTCAGCCTGTGCAATTTTTTCCTCTTACAATGAGCATCCCATTTTCTATTCTTTGTGAATAACTCTCGGAGTGTGTTTCTGCATACTGTTGCGCATTTCTTACAACCCTTTGCAAGTTTAATTTTAATTTTATTTCATCCTTTTTTTTTTTTTTTTTGTGGGTGTGTGCATCTGATTCCAAATGCTTAAAATTAAATGAGCTCATTATGTATGTACATGTACTTAATATTTGAATGTGGTGTACAAATATTTTACTTTGATATAAAATTTATTACAAGTGTCTATAAGAATTTATATTTGCAGTATTTAAAGTTGTTAATTCAGAGAAAGAGAAATTATGCCATTGTCTTGTACTTAATAAAAAATTTTAAGTGTATGGAGCCATGCAAATTCTCCATCCAGAAATTTCTGCTTTCCCAGTTTCCTAACGCAAGCCTTTGCTGTCAAGTATTATCATGAAGTCTGTCTAATGACATGCATAAATTGTTATTTTAAATGAATGCTCATTATTGAATTTGTGCAATGCATCTCTTTTTTCAAATCTAGAAATTGGCTATCTGTTTAATAGACTAAAGCGGCTAATTTAATTATAAAGTTTTCTTTTTTTCCTAAAAGTTTTTCCAAAATGAAATAATTTTGTAATTTTTTTAGTATTGTGTACTGTGAGATGTAGTTTTTAGATATTATGTTATTCGAAATGTGAAATATTAACAAAGGGCCCTTCAACTTATTGACACTGATGATAATAAAGTGAAGATACTTAATAAATAACTATGGTGTTATACAATAAAAATGTACGAAATTTCAGACCCTGTTTATTGTAAAAATGAGATCTGGTAACTGTTGATATTGGAAAATGAGCATGTCTCGAATCCACATATACCTGCTGTAAGCATAGCCTGACTGAAAATTTTGAAGGCGCACAACCTATTCAGCATTAAAAATAGCGAAGTTCCTTCGTATTTTAGGAAAGGTTTTTTTTTTTCCCCCCCTTTCAAATGAATGGCTTTCTTAATGAAGTGGAACACATGAGCATTTCTCAACTAAGACAATTTTACTAGGAATGAAAACAGACCATTATTGCAAAATGAAATGAGCAAAAAATCAGAAATTTCACAGTGGCGTTTTCTTGCGATAGGTGCGATGCTTTAACTAAATCTAAAAGGAAATGTCTTTTGATATCATTGGCTAGAGAAACCCAGTGTTTTTATATTTTAATTATGGAAGAGTTTGAGAGTGATGTAGCATCGTAACCTTGTGTGCGTGACAAGAGCTATTGAGTACTCTAATATTTATTGAATCTCTCGGTGTTAAACATAATTTCTCTATTTACAAAAATACAGAGCTACAAAAGTATGGCTAGTTCTATAGAAGACAGAGGGAATGTCACTCGATACTTATTGGCATTCTTTTATCCTCCATATTATGTACTTTAATTATATATTTATATTTTTAGATGAAAATAATGAAGGGATGTAAAGTAAAAGTAAAATCATTTATCCAATTGAACCAGCATTTTTCTGATTTGTTTCCGTAATTAAAATACAACACTATAATTTTGAGGCTGTTCCTAATAACCCACACTGTAATGCAAACAAAGGGTCAAGACAGCAGTAAACTTACCAAATTATAATGCATATTAATGTTTGCTTGAATTCATTTAGAGAAACTAGGAATTGTTTCTTTACATTTAAAATTAAACGGAATTTAATGTTAGTTTGTCGTTGAATAATGACAGGATTTTTATATAAGAAACACTAAAATTGGATGGCAAGAGATCAACGAAATAGGTCAGAAAAATTTGAACTGAATTCATTTTTAATGAATTCTGCAAGGACAGTTCATTACATTACAGTTCAAGAAAATGAATCGATCATTAATTGGTTCCTGGATATTAATTGTGTAGTAATACTACTGGTACAGTGATTTTGCGATAAGTCGAATTCCTGGGGACTGACGGAAAACTTCGACTTATCGTAAGTTCGAATAATCTTAAATTCGTATTGAATCGAACCGGGACTGCACAAAAACTTCGACACAACTGGATATTCGACTTACAGCGAAATCACTATATTTTTATTTAACTCAGGCTGTAAAGTGGACATTTGTTTGACAGTAAAAATGTTGACAGTTAAATTGTATGACAAGAAAACCACTACATGTTGTCACCATGAAAATAGGGTTGGGGGTGATCGGTGCCATATCTAGAGTTTACATCACCTGGGACAAAACTTAATTTTGGAACCATAAAAGAGTTTGGCGCCCTCTCAACAGAATATGCAGGGCCCATGCCTCGCTCTTTCCCCTTGAGTTGCAGTCCTGGGTACCATGATCATGCTATTTATTCAGAATGCTCAGAGATGACATACATTGAGTTTTCTGGCACATACAGAGTCAGAATCTGTCAAAAAATAACCTGTAGAATAGCCAGTGAATTTTATTGTAACAGGAAAACTGAGGGTAAAAGTCTTGATATATGACTGGAAAAATTATAGAAAATCTGCATTTATAAATTCCTCATTTTCTATATTTCTTGCTGCGGCAAATAGGGCTCGTGTTCATGCTGTTGTGTTGACGCAAAGCACACAAGCGCTATCTGCCAAAGAAATGAATCCCTTGGGTGGAAGACTTTTTAAGGGGGTATGCAGATCTAGAGAAAAACTTCCAGAACAGCAGACTGGTCGATCAACAGACACACGGTAAGCCAGAAGCCCCTGGATCTTCACATTTGAGCCATCGACCCATGTTCCAATCTGTATTGATTGGACAGTTAAAAATTAATCTTAGTTTGGAATTTTATCGAAAAATCTAGTCACTTAACTTTGTTTGGAAGGTCGAGTAGCAATGCTGCACATACTTTAACTGCCAGCATCGTTATTGCCAAACGAATGTCTCTCTGTTAGCACTGTAGTTGATTTGAATAAATAAATAAAAATATTCCATTTACACTTTCAACCCCCATCCCCAATGTTCACCAGGTTTTTTTTTGCAACCTTTTAACCACAACCTTATTTTTAACTATATTCGACATAACTTTCTTGTTTAATGTATCATGATGCTGTTGTGCTGTATTTATCATGAAGTATAGGGAAATGAAATTTTATTTGAGTGCAATTCCCACTTTAACTATGTTTAGATTTCAATGTCACAGTCGCAAAGAGTTCGCTACTGTGACCTCCCCTTTGTCAAAAATGTTTCTTTCTCTCCCCCCCATCTGATGAACAGGGTGGTTGTTGAACACAAAGCAGTGAAGCTGTTTCAAGTGTGATGTTTATAGGCAGTTAATATATTATTTTTTTTTTTTTCTACAGTGATTTAAATGTTTTATTCTGTACATGACTTGTAACTGTTTTATGTAGTAATTATTTTTGTTGTTGTAATGCTTAGGAAAATGCACTCGAGACTTTGTCTAGGTGTTTTCTTAGGTTATGTTTATATGCAATGTTTTATTTCACGAAAATTAAATTGTCTAGATATTTTTTGTTGTTTTTCTTTTTTTCACTTTCAGAAAATATACCTTAAATAAATTTTGTTCAATCCCTTCAGTGCAATGGACAGTGTATGATGCATTTAAAATCACTCGATTTTAACAAAGCATAGTTGTTCAACATTGTAAATGGTTCTTTCTTTGTCTGGAGGAGTTTGGGATATTTGCTTTCAATTTTGCTGTTTAAAATTTACTAAAGTAATTGGTTTCCTTTTTTAATTTCTTTGTGAAACATAACTTGGCACATTTATTTTTAACATTGAAAAGTGTTTTATTGTTATTTATTTTAAAGGTTATTAAATTCATGAGCACGATGAGCCTGCATACAGTTTCTATCAACCGAGATTTCAGATATAAGCGATCCCAATTAACCAGGGTACTTGGGGTTTTACTGTAACCTGTCTCTGTGTTGTAGAATCTCATCGTGTTTTTGGGTTACGGCAAACCTACGCAAGGGATATCTGCTCACAGGGACAGTGCCTTGGGCGGAGGACTTTTTAACTCTCATTCTGGCATCTGTTCTGGCACTGGTGTATTATTAGCCACTCGCAGATGACAGTTGTCTACTACTAATCCAGTCAGATTCATCTGCTAGCTAAGAACTTTGATTGTTGCATCATGAGTTGGCTGTTAATAATGCACGAGTGAATCATGGCTTTGTAAAATGTGTAAAGGTCATAATTATAGTTGTTACTGTAGAAGGCTGAGTTTGGGAGGATAGACCATTGTTTCATGTTTTATTTATTATTTTTTTTTTTAGTGTAAAAATCTCTTAGCAAAAGTTTCGCATTAAAATATTTAATTTCATCCTTTTTTTCCCTTCTTTCATTTGTTTATTCTGAAACAAATTTTCTTATTGTACGCTTCCCCTACTTATGACACCTCATTCCTTTCAGTTTTTTTAATGTTGTAATTGCATTATAATTAAGATTTAAAAATGCAAACCTACTGAAACTTTTCAATCAAACAATTCTTTTCGATCATAATTACATAAAATTCTCTGCAGACTGTTTAAAGAAATCGTTACAATAATCATAAATACCTGTCGACGACAATAATGTGAACTGGAACCATGTAAATGTGCATTCGGTCAACATGTGTTACTTTTCTTCAGATAAAGAAAGAACTAGTTTTATGTCTCATGAGCTTCACAATTATATTTTTGAATAGTTCTAAGCAAAGTTATTTATGTTCTTAAGATTCAGGGATTGATCCCATCTCAGAAAAGTTCTATTTGTGGTAATTTAAGGTAATTTAAGGCCTATTGGGAAATCCAGAAACCTTTTTAATAAGCTGGTTAATCCTAAAAAAGGGTTGCTCCATCACGATAATTCAAGGCAAACTCGCAAAATTGTGGATGGGATGCGCTGTCCTAACCAATTGCTTCGTGTCTGGTCTCGATTCCATGAGTGATAGAATGCTCAACCAAAGTGCAAATGCGGACCTTGTTAAGACGGGTCCTTCTGGGAGCCACGGATTGAGAAGGTCATCCATCAACATGGGCAGTCTCTTATTATGGATGGGTCTTGATTCTTTACCTAAATAAATGACGCGGGAGGAAAATTTGAATATGTCATGACTTTTCTAACAACCCACTGGTGGGGCCATGGTAGCCCAGTGGTTGAGGCATTGGACTCATAACCGCAAGGATTCCGACATGCACATTAAACCCATGCGACTGCCAAAAGTTTTCAACAGTTGCTAGCAGTTTCCAAGGTGTGCAAATATTCAGCCCCCCACCTTATGATAATCCAAATTGTGGTGGGAAACTGCAGGTACAACATACTACGTAGCTCTAAATGACACATTCAATGACACAAGCTGCCTTCTCCTGGCAAACAAAGAACCCACTGGTGTGAAACCTTTCCCCAACATTTACTTCCTTATCAAAGGACATGTAGCTCCATAATAATGTTGATACTGCAGACAGTGGCATCGTAATAGGGACTTTAAAAAGAGACCTACATGAAGTAATATTGTAATGTACATTGTTTAAAAAAAAAAATTCTGTTATATATTTTTTAAATTATAAAAATAGAAAGTATAAATATTTGGGTTTTTTTCTTTCTTTCGGGGTGCAATCTTTTAGAGTAGGTGGGAATACCTGGATCAATCCTTGAAGTTACATTTTATTTATTGCAGCAAAAGAATTTTGTACATAGGAATGTAAATTTATCTTATTATGAATTTATCTTAACCTCTACAGAAAAGTGCACGAAGCAAAAATGTTTGATTTCCTAGGCAATTGAATGCCTGCACATAAAAGAAAAGGTGAATTGGAATCAACATTGATCAAAGATATGCAAAGATGACATAATGTATATTGTTGTGTTTTCCAAGCTTTTAAACAGATAAAAACTGTATATAAGAAGATATTTATTAAAATGTGTTTTATGAGTGATAACTGTTTTAAGATATGCACTAGAAGCTAGAAATTCTCTTCCAATTTGCCTCGTATAGCCACTTTTCAGTGTCAATGTAAGAAAATGGATAGTTTTAATTTATTTTTGTCAGTTAGATTCTATTTTGTGCATAATTCATGTATATATTATTTGTACAGAGATGTTCCATTCGCTGAAGGGTCTCCTTCCTCCCCTTTGAATCTCAAGAAGATAATCATGTCGTTTTTCATTTTGCATCACAAGGTCCATTGCTTCAATGTCCCAATTTAAATATAAGTGGAATGTATGTGTCCAGGTTTTCCATAATAAAAAAAATAGTAACTGACATTGCTTGTTGTCTTTCTGTTTCTAAATAGGTTTGCTAATTATAAAACTCTTGAATGTATATATGCAGGAGTCACCAGTACTCCCGTTGGATGCATAAATTTATAGTTTTTGAAAAAAAAAAAAAAAAAAAAAAATGACTCATCTTTTAAAACTGTGAATCAAACTTGCGTCCAAAAAAAAATTGTAATGCTGCTTTCCCCCCTTCCTTCTCTCTCCAATTAGACAATATACTCATTTCATTCAACTAGCAAACTTGGTCAGGGCCAACAGAGGTAGATCAAATGTAATGACTGGTATTTGTCCTGGATTAAAAAATTCAACAGCTCATCTTATGACATCTGTGCCATGTTTAATTTTTTCAGGTAATGGTGTACAGTATTACCAGATGCCATGGTTTTTTTCTTTTTTTTTGGGGGGGGGGGCACTTCACAGCTAGTTCAACTAGAATGCTGCAGTGTTCGGGAGGGAAGATGCTTGATGGTCCAAGATTGTACATAATGTAGCTATATTTTTGTGCAAATCTTTACATGACTTTTTTTTGTAACTTTCTTATTTTTATTGGTAATGGGTCAGCATAACTCCGATTTTTAAATCTACAGCAAGCATGGTACATACATATATACTTTTTACAATAATGTCATCTTCAAGTAGCTGATGTAAAAGAGCTACTGTGATATTACCATTTAAGACATTAAAAATGTAGTGTGCAATGCTTTCTGGGTGATCTACATCATTTCAAAAGGAACTGAAATTTTTGAACCTATTAAGACTCTGAGGATAGGGGCAGCATCCACAGGAATATGAAACACTGTAGTCTATCCATGGATGCTTGCTTACAATTTAAAAGTGAATTAAAAATAGGAACCTGGAGCCAAATACAAAGGAAAGCAAGTGTGCCAAAGAAGTGACTTCTAAATTGCTTTTGCAAGTTCTATTAACCGTTTGACTGTTATCCATCAAAATCCTCATACACACTCCAATAAAAGTATTCGAGCAAGAGAAAAATTTCCTATTTTAGATTTGCGAAAAATAGTTTTTGAAAAATGCACAACTTAATAGAAATATGGAATGTCATATTTATGCATAGCCTAACTCATATTCTATGATAAATGATTTTTAATATACGAAACCAACGTAGGAAATTTCTCTCTTGCTCGAATGCTTCTTTTGGAGGGTGTGCATTCCAAAAGTGCAATAGCGCTGCATACAGGCCTGTAGCCAGATTTACTATTCAGGGGGGGGGGCACCTTAAGTGGGGGTGGCATCATGTATTTTATTTTTAACGATAACTTTTTTTTATCTATATTTCTTTATTAGCATAAGTTTATAATTCAATAAATTCTTAAAAGTCAAAAAGCCCTAATGGCTTCCAAGAAGTTCGTCGGCTTAAACGGAATGGATTTAAAGTTGTCAAAGTTCATGTTTGGAAGATGAGAATATCTTATAAATAAAAATGAAATTCTGTTTGTTTGTTTGTTTGTGGATTTGATTTGTATACAAATCCACAAAAATGGACCTATCGGCCTGAAATTTAGTACAGATATGTAAAATAATATAGAATAACTCATAGTCCACTTTAAAACTTTGAAAGTCCACCCGTTCCCGGAATTTAAGAGATTTTTTATGCTCTTCATGCAAAAATCTTTCCGTAATTGTAACCCGTGTACTGAAAAAAGTGTGAAATAAGGATCGTAGTTGCCATGTGTGGCGATTTTGCCGAATAAAATGTCGTTCGTATACAAATCCACAAAAATGGACCTATCGGCCTTAAATTTAGCACAGATATGTAAAATAATATAGAATAAATCGTAGTCCACTTTAAAACTTTGAAAGTCCACCCGTTCCCGGAATTTAAGAGATTTTTTATGCTATTCACGCAAAAAGCTTTCCGTAATTGTAACCCCTGTAGTGAAAAAAGTGTGAAATAAGGATCGTGGTTGTCGTGTGGCGATTTTGCCGAATAAAATGTTTTAAATTCTCAAAGTAAAAATAAAAGAATAATAATGATTTTTTTTTGTTAGTTTATATTCGTAAGGTTATTTTTTTTTAAATTATAATATCGTGTGCATGGGAAATCAGAGCAGGAATGTAATGCTTTACACGCAAAACAATAAGAATTGAAGATTTCCGAGGCTAATAGGTAAATTATTTTAGTTTGGCGAAAAAATAAAATGGCTCAAATGCCGATTTTGTGAAAGTGAGTTCTAGCGGTTTGCACAGATTTCGGCTTGGCGCAATTTATTGAGAGCTTAAGGAAATAGATTTTTGAAAACAAGTGCAAAGGTTTTATTAGAATACAGCGTTAAATTTTAATGATCCGTGAAGAAATAATGCAGTTATTAAGGGATTTCAATTGATCTATCTCTAGAATTCTCGCCAAATGAGTACATTGATTTAAGTTGGGGGAATTCCGCCAAATTTCAGAAAATTGAAATCTTCTCATTTAGTACATCGGAGTAATGATGAATAAAACACGTTATAGTTGATAATTTTAAAAAATTCGGCTGTATTAAGGGATTCAACTTTTCAAATAAAAGCTTGCTTTACTTTTTCGCGGTCGAACCATTTCCCATATATTATTGCTGCTAAGTCAATGCTTCGAATGATTTCTTGAAAAAACGCTTGCAAAATGGTGTATGTTGGCACTTTGGCGAGGCTTAGATTTGAAACTGGATTTTATTTGAGACTGGGATATATAATGACACTGGTTATAGATAAAAATGAATGTTGGTATGAGTGTATGAGGTTGAAAAACTCCAGCACCGTTGCACCATGAAATTTGGTTCACCTAAGTCTTTTATCATGGAGAAGCTTTTTATGCTATCCGTTTTCCTCTAACTTGCCACAAGGTGGCGCAGCAGAACGTCGAATTCTATTCCGTTTAGCCGTTTGCTATGCGAATATCGTACAACTGATTTCGATGAAATTTGGTACACGCGAATATTAGAACACGGAGAATATTTTTCACTATCCATTTTGCTGTAACTTGCCGCTAAATGGCGCTGAAAAGCATCAATTTCTATACCGTTCGACCGATCGGCATAAAATTTTTTATACTTACACATTTGAGCACGAAGAATATATTCTGACTGCGTTCCTTTTGATGTTACTCACCACTAGATGACACTGCAATGCATTATTATTTTAACTCGCCACTAGATGACGCTGCAGCAGGCCAAATTCTTGACCATTCAAACGGTCGCTATGAAAATCAGTATACATAGCTATTTGAACAATGAGAATATTTTGGCGTTATCCATTTTGCTATAACTCACCACTTGACGGCGCTGTAGCAAATCATTACTTTATTGAACCACTGGATGGCCCTGCAGTGTATCACTTCTTGACTGTGCAAATGATCGCTATGAAAATAGGTATACATAGATATTTGAACACGGGGAAGAGTTTCGCGTTAGATGTCGCGTCAACACATGAACTTCAGGACTGTCCAGCCGATAGTCATGAAAATTCGTATACATCGATATCTGAATGCGAAAAATATTTTCGCCGTATCCGTTCTGCTAAAACTCGCCACTAGATTGCGCTACGCCGCATAGCCTTCTGCACCGTACAAACGATTGCCTTGCAATTCGGTGTGCATGATTATTGGACACAATATAACGCGATATCCACTTTGCTATATCTGTTTATTACAATGAATAGTAATCACCACAAATCGTAATATCAAAAAGTTTATTGTGTGTTTTGAAGTTTATATGATGCATAGCATGGCATCAATGGCTAACTCTTCAGCTAGCTCTCAAGTTGTTAAATACTGATCTTCTTCCACAAGTTCTCACAGGTGGCCCTCCTCAACATCAGTAGGCCAGCCAGAACGCTCAGCTCCTTAAATGTCATAGGCCCTGTTTTTTAACTTTCAGTACCAAATCTTCACAGCGCCATAGGATACAACAGTAAAATCTAAATTACACACATAATTCTTTGACATTCTGTAGCTGAATTCTTGCAACAGAACTGGAAGTAAATGATAGTTCTAATAAAGTAACGTGATAGTTTCATTTCAGACACCTTGTACTTAATGATAACGATATTTTTTAACAATATGGTGTTCTAAAGCATGTCTCTTTTTTTCAAATGACAAAAATTGCTTAACAAAATATGAGTAAATACACCAACGTGCACTGTTTGCAGACGATATGTGTGGTGGCGGGAAACTTTCGTTACAACCTAATAACATCATATTCATGTGCACAAGTTGTTAACTTGAAGAGTAGATTTATATAATTGAAGATTTGAATGAGTAGTATTTGATTGCAATTGTACAGAACTGACTAAAAGATTTAGACGTATTAACAGAGAAATAATAATTTGAGTATTATAGCAGTTAAAAATTCTCTAAACTTAAATGTGCAAAAAGTTCAAAGCTTAGTATTTTTATATTGATTAAGATCTTACTAGCTCTTCGATGCACAAAATGTTGTTTTATCCGCAAGGTAAAATTATTTACATTTACAAAGCTACTAATGCCATTGAAAATGAAAACACTCTTATTTTTATTTTACTAATTACAAATACATTTGTAAAGTGGGTGAATAGCAATTGGTAGTAAAATTATATTAGCATGTAATAGCTTAGAAAAAAGTTTGAATAAGTGGTATGTGTTTCATACCACAATGCTCTAATGCAGCATTTCTCAACCTGTGGGGCACGACGTTAAAAAGGTTGAGAACCGCTGCTCTCATGAGTTTCCTCTTAAAAAAAATCTAAACATTTTCTTCAAGCAGCGTACTTGTTTTTATAACTAACTTTTTTTGTATTTAGAAGCCGGCATATGTTATTGGTTTAACGTCAGGCACAAATAAAAATGTGCATTTTTTAATTACTAATTAATGGTTAAAAACTGGTTTAAAAAACGAACGTATTAAGAAAAGCCTCCCTCCACACCCGAAAGCGAAAGTAAATACAAAATAAATATAAGAGAAATGACGCAGGCAGAGAATCTTGCACATTCCTCCTCCGCGTGGGAGAGGAGTAAGACTGAATGCGCAATGCTTTCGCTCTGTTTACTCTTCGGAGGAATACCTCACGGGCTAGCCGCAAGTAGAAAAGCACGTGCTCACTTGTTCCGACTGAGGATACTACAATACACACTAAACTCCTAATGACTTCCGAGAATTCAGATGCAATGCAATTCTGTTGAGAAATATTTGGCGAGAAACAATCTACTCTTTCTGATAGCCCTATTATATAAAGCCGAACAAAGACAGTCCGGTAGCTGGAACGGGAACGGTACTCATAGAAAACCAAAGAATGTGAGAATGTAGAAAACTGGAGGGGGAGGCCACCGGCAAAAGGAGCAGACACACCTCGCATAGCCCCGGCTACGGAGGAAGGGTGACATGTGTTTTCTATAGCTTCTGCTCTTTCCTCATAAGTGAAAAGCTTACCGTGACAGGTTTTTAGAGCAGCCTGCCACATTTGGCAACTTATTCCGCTTTTGGCGATTTTTACAAATTTTTTTAAAATGTATGACTGTAAAGTTAAAATTAATGACTGTAAGGGCCCTATTTTGATGACTGATCAAAATTAATGAGTTTTTAATGACCGTGCGAACCTTGTATAAATGAGACAAACAAATCTAAATGTGATAATGATATATTTGTCTTTTTTTAGAGAGACAACAGATTGATTTCTATAAATAAAGTAAAGTAGGATTAAAATAATAATATTTCAATTACTTTATGTAAATCTCATAAAATACTGAATTTACAGTAAATGTGATAAACCTATGAGAAATTGCATCGCACTTAAACACAGTGACTTTAATTGGTTATCTCCTATTTCTAATTATAAAATCTTCAATATCAAGTGCCAGTATCTTTTAAATATATATCATCAACATATTACATAAATCAAAACAACTGCAGTCGTCTGTTTTTAATCTTTGCCATCTCAGGGTTGGGTTTTTGGCACAATGTATGACCTTCGTAGTTTTACGCTCTGCAACTACGTTTAAGAAACATGTATATTGTATAGCATGGAACAATGACATCATGTATTGCTTTCACTACAACTAAATGGAGACTGATTGCAGCAATGAACATAAGGTATAGATCAGTTCAGCTGTTGTTGTTTCATCGCCTGAAGTCCACCTCGTTTTCCATTCATCACATAACATTGATCGGAGTTTAATCCATTTTCCTGTAGAACATTTAAAATTAAATCCGCTAAAGATTTTGTATCTAATTCTGCAGTAGCTTTCACACATAATGTCATTTCGTATCTTTCACATATCGAATACCAACAGCAAAATGTTCATTAGTTTTTCTGATTTTTGTACCATCTGCCAGAATTGTAAACCAAGGTACATCTGCACTTTTTACATTGTCAACGACAATCATACGAACACAGTCGGTTACTATCTTAATGACACCGCTTTGGAAATCTGGTGAAAGATATGTAGCATTTTGTGGAATAAATTTGGAACAGTTCCTTAATTTTTTTGCCATTATTCACTGTAAATTCAAATAGATTTTTGAACAAACCTTGTTCTTCGTGTTGTTGCTAACATTGGCAGTTTATTTACGGATAGGAGTTGTATAATTTTAGCGATAGATGTCACAGCAATTTCTTTCAAGCACCTCATTGTTTACAAGACAAGAAACTTTGTGCCCTGTAGATAACCGCAGTTTCTTTTCAGACTACATAGCCATTGCAGTTATGAGTTTTTAAAGAATCGTGTTTATGAAAGCCTTTGGATTTTTCGACAGCAGTTTTCCAATTTTTAAATCCAATGTTGGTTAAAAGATTCTCTTTTGATGCACAGGTTGAAATTGGCGACAAGCATAGCAAAAAACTGCATGTCTGGAAGGGGAGGGAATATTCTATCCAAGAGAATTTTTTAAAACATTCTCTCCTGTAATTTATTTCTTGGACATGACGACAATCTAATTTGAATAATGTTTTCTCCAATGTCTTTTGGTGAGTTGGGCCTTTCAGATTTCATCGTTTAATGCAAATTACTGTGTGTGTGGCTGTGGCATTGCCTAGTTAACCAATTTTTTTTTAAAAAATAAGTGTCAGTTGTTGGAGATTAAATAATCATGCATTTGAAAAATAAAAAAATTTTAAAAATATACATATAAAACTTTTTTCAAACATCTGTATTAAACTTTTTAATGTTAAATCTTCTAGGGGGGGGGGGGCAAATAATGCTGCTAGGTTGTGCTCAGCCCCTCCTGACACCCCTTGGTTACGGGCCTGGCTGCATAGCAGTCAAATGGTTCATGTTTTAAAAAATATTTTAATTGCCAAAGTGACGGTAACACTTCACAAAAAATCCATGAAAACTGTGATAAAAGTGTTTTTTACTAGCTAAAAGACTTCACCAAGTGAAGCAAGCAAAGTTTCAGTTGCTTTTGAGATTCTTACTGCTAACACTGATTATTACTGAAGTTGACTTTCTGATGTACAAAATTAAAACTATAATAACAGGCATGAAAAACTTCCACAAAGACGCACATATCTGCTTTTTCCAGTAAAACATGCATTTGCTTGGAAAATGATGCTCTAGCATTCCAGTTTCAAATCTTTTTCTGTCCTTCTTGGGAATGACAATTTTTTCTTCAGCATTCCTCTCTTTCATTTTCAATACAGTAGGGTTAAAAATAGACCCCCATTTTATATTTATATTTTTAATTTCTTACAAATTTATGAAATTAAATGTACTTACAATTTTTGCAAGTTAAAGCAGAATTTTTAAGATCAAACCTACCTAAAAGATCTGCATGAGTTTGTGAAAAATTTATTCACAAACATTCACTTTTCATTAATTATTATAGTTAATGAATATTATAACACGCTATTCCTTTTATTTAAAATAGATATAGACAAAGAGAGTAATTAATGTATAATATAACAGAATTGAAATTTTGTCAAATAACACATTGATTGACGCATTTTATCTTCCTATTAAAGTTCCTAATGAATTTTAACCTTTAAACACCACATTTCTGTGCGAGGATGATTGAGTCTTATTCATTAAAATGAATAAGAAGTACTCAAAATGCATATAGGACACTGGCAAATCTTTTAATTGCAGGTTAAAATATACAGGTTTATAAAGTTGTCTCCTCAAATTTAATACTATGTAAAATTAAGCTTCTTTTTATGTTGGGGCACTTTCATGCCTATATTAAGCATTATCCACAAAAGTATCATTTTCAAATTTGTGATTTTTCTCTCAAAATTACCTTGAGTTAGCCTTTCACATAGATAGGAGAATTAGAACAGCCCAGCAGCCCGATTCATTAAGACTCAGAAATTACCTTAATTATAAGTTAATTGAGTATTTGGATTCAGAAATCGCAAGTCGGCTGGTTTTCCTAAGCAAGCATACAGTATTAAAAGGGCTGTCAACCTTGGGGGAGCCATTTGAGGAATTATATGCAGCAATTTTAAGGAGCATTTTTTTTTTTTTTTAAGCAGTTTAATAATGCGAGTACAGCACCCACATAAACTAGTGTTTCTAATTATAATTCAACCTAAATATAGGTCTATAATTATATTTTATAAATAATCAAGCATTGATAAGATTCGAACCCACTTTATTAGCAGATCTAATTTTCCTCCAGAGCAGGGTTTCTCCAAAAAGTATCTCATTGCTCTAGCTTCATAAGATTCTGATTTACACAAGAGTGCTCCAAAAAATTTAGAGAAAAAGTTTGAGAATTCCTAGTGAATGGAATGACTCATTTTATGCATTTTTCTTTTTTTAAACTAATGTTTTTTGCAGTTATTAAAATTTAAAAGTGCTTGTTTAGAGTAACAAGACAGGAAATGCAGAGCATTTGGCAGCCCAGTATTAATGATTATTAAATTAATGCTATCGCTAAAGAAAAGTAAAATGTAATAATTTGGAATTAAATTACGAGGGGGAAATTTGAATGCTGGAAAACAATGCTAAAATATCTCAATATTCCACAAAGAGAAAATTTAACTACCGTAGCTGCCATACCTCCGGAGTTTTCAGGGAGACTTCCAAATTTTAAAGCAATCTCCAGAACTCCCAAAAAAAATTATAGATCTACCAAATTTTTAAAAAATTATCCCATGATTTAGCTAAAAATTAGTTTTTAATAAAATCTTCCAGAATACGTTGAATGCTGTAATGGATAGCTTCACAATTGGCCGAATCCAATATTTTGTAAAGACGTCATAAGTGATGCAGAAGGTAGAATTCTTATGATAAGATGATAATAATCAATTTTTTATGTAATTTGCTCTTATTAAAATTTTTATTAAGTCTGAAACATCTGTTGAATCCACATTTACGTCTACCTGTTAAACTTATGCATGTGAACTTTTTTTATTGTTAACTAGGGATTTTTTAAGCCTCCCGAAAATTTATAAGATCTCCCTAATTTTTTTATAAAAATGCCCTAAATTTAATTATCTAATGTGGCAGCTACTGAAAAAGACTAGCAAAAACGTGTTAAAGACAACAAAAAAAATTTTTTTGCATACATGTTAAAGAGTGCAAAAAGTTCTCTTTTACAAATTATAGTTTAAGACATCTGTTCAGATCCAGGTTTTTTTTTTTTTTAAATCATTTTTTACTAAATTTCCTATTATTTCCAAAATTGTTAATTCCCTGTTCCCTGATAATTTCAAGTCAAAGGCCATGGATGAAAATAATAAAATTCTTACAGTAAAAAAAGAAAAAGTAGTGATTATATCATTTTGTAGTACAGTTGTTAAATGCCTTTTTTATGGGGTGGGGGGTTAGATAACAGATAAAAAATATTAATAAAATTATTAAATTTAAAATATGAGGGGGAAAGATTGAAATTAGGATGCTTAGAACATGTGATGATTTTTATAAAAAAAATCAATAAACGCTTGCAGGGTATTGAAAAATTAAAAATGGTGCAAAAGTCATCTTTTTGTAGCGGATTGGCACATTATCAGTGATTTGCCACAAATTGGAGGAGTTGGCACCAGGGACGTAGCCAGAAATTTTTCATGAGGGGGGGGGGGTTACAACTACTACAACTCATATATATGTATACGTGTGTGTGATAATGTAGTGAAGAATATACATTGGCAAAAATTTCTCATGGGGGGGGTTATGACCCCCCTAATCCCCCTCCCTTGGCCAACCAGGAGGTTGGCACATATTACAGGATGTCGACAGATCAGGAAAATCATGGAAAAATCAGGGTACTTTATCAATCTGGAAATATCAGGGAATTTTGCAAAAATATTTAAAAATCGGGGAGCTTTCGTTTTTGCCTAGTGAACTAGATCATTTTTAATTGTCAATCTGATGTGCGGCTCCGTTCTGGATCACACGATACTCAACTAATGCACAGATACAGACATTTTACGAATCCGAAACCAGAATACAGATCATACGAGACAGGGGCGTAGCCAGAAATTTTTCATGGGGGGGTTACGACTACTGCAACTCACATATATGCCTACATATGTCTGATAAGGGAGTGAAGAATATACATTTTGTATGGCAAAAAATTCCTCAAGGGGGGGGGGTTATGACCCCCCTTAACCCCCCCCCCTTGGCTACGCCCCTGATACGAGAACATAAAAGTAGTCGTACATAAAAGTAGTCTCGTATTCAATATGAATACGAGACTTTACATGCATACTTATATCATTTTGTGTCAAGTATCAAGTCTCACAAGACATTAATCCTTTAGCATCAGAATTTCAGTGCAAACATCCAGAATAAAAAATTTATCTCATGTCTGTCTGTGAAGTGCAGTTGCAAAACACGACTTACTGGCTATAGAAGAAAATTATTCAAAGGAAGTACCATTTTAATCGTATTATGTGTACTGGTTTTTTTTCTACATCTGTTTGCAGTTTTGATATGAAAGTATACAGCATTACTGAGAAGCTAATTTAGATTTACTCGTACTGGATCAAATACCAGCTATAAATACTGTGCCATTTCTCAGTAGACATTTTCAAATTAGACATTTTTTACAAGTAAATTAAAACTCGAGAAATAATAAAGATTTATGAACAAACAACAACCAGGGCCGCTCCTAGGGTGGATTGCGCCTTTGTGCAACTACTTTTTTGGCGCCCCCCCCCCCCCCCCGTCTCCTAAAATTAAGATTTGTTTTAAATTTTCATATAAATGTATAGCTAAAATTTCCGTATATATGCCTATAACGTAAGTAACATTTGCTTATACTATCAATAAATAGAAAACAAAAACAAATATTCGTAGCATTACATGTAACATGTTACCTATCACATTAAAATTATCAAGTACTTAAAAAAGAAGCACATTAAAATTAAATAAATTTTTCACTAATATCATAAAAAACGTGTTAAAACTAAATTTTTGCTTTTCGTGCTTTCATTGCAACAAAATTCTTAATTAAGTTTTTTATATCTAATTTATTCAAAATTTCGTTTTCAATCGATGTCTTTGATAAGTTTGTAAGTCGTTCTTCAGACATAGTTGAGCGTAAATAGTTTTTTATTATTTTTAATTTCGAAAAAATTCTTTCCCCTGAGGCCCCAACGCAGAACATGCCGAAATCGGCGACGTGCGTCGCAGAACAAAGAGCTCCGCTGCAGAACAATTACGGATGAGGACTGAAAAGGGAGAGAGAGGGGAGAAATCAATCACTTTAAACAGAAAGTCAAACTCAAAAGCCAGACAGCAATCTGGAGGGATACCATTTCATCTCCTGCATCCAGGCATAGAAAGAATATATTCCTTTGTCGGGGGGGGGGGGGGGGAGATGACACGGCGGCAATAAGTGAAAAGTGAATTATCACCCAAAAGGCGCCTGATCATCTCCTTCTGGGAGAGCGCCAACTTTTTGGACCCCACATGTGGAGAACGGACAGCGCTTATCACTTGCAATATCATTCACATTCATTTTCTAGCTACGTTTTTTCCCCTGGTAAATATGTCTGCTCGAGACAAAGTCTCTTGCTTTGAGTGTAATACTCCTATAATTTTTAAAAATTATAGAAGCATATAAAACTGAGAATTGCTATGTGCGACCCCTTTAAAAAAATTGGATTAAAACGGCTCCTTTACAAAAATACAATCGATTAAAATGGCCACTTCAAAATTACAAGTAGTAAAATTAGACCTTCATACATGCAACCCGTTAAAATGCATTTTTGCAAATAATTTACCCTCTTCTGAATATGATGTTTATTAAATAGCTTTTTTATTTCATCTTTCGTGAGCTATGAGCTGACCTTAAAGCTGCCTCTCCGATGTTTGTTTTCTGCTGACACAACAAGAAAACGCGATCAGGATTTTCAAACAAATATGCGCGCATACTTAGAAAGGGAAAGGGAGATTAAGCAATTCCGCCTGTCGATCTTGATACTGCAATGTCAGAAGTTATGTTTAGTAACTCCACCGTTGCAAATTATTTAATAAATATTCATAATTTCAGATTTTACCACCGTAGCAAAAGCAGTTAGTAACGATGCTCCGGATGTTTCGCGCTCTTGCAAGTTTATGCTGTGAACGATTGTTTTGTTAAACTGGTCTTCCTATTACAGTTTATTCATAATTATTATAGATAATACTATGCTTTAAGTAATTATGGATGCATTTAGAAATGCAAAACTACTATAAACGGGTCCGAAAATTTACGCGATTTCGAAACATCGGTCTGAAAATCTTGAGAATTGCGACATTTTGCGAATGCAACATTTGAATATTTTATGGTTTTTGTTGCAATTAAGAATATTTAGCCTTACTTATATAAAAATTAACATCGATAGCATATGATAAATTTAAATTATTGGCCCGATTATATTTTCTAATTATCTCTTCTGAAAAATCGAAACATTCAATGTATTTTATTAAAAACTGTACAGAATTCTGCAAGTTCTTTTTCTCCATACTCATTTAACTCCCCAGAAAAAGATGGAAAGAAAGCTGTATATAAAATGTCAGCAGTGCAAACACATATCAACTTTCCAGGCCCATCTTCACCAAAGAAACGTCTCATTATATTTGCACTAGCGCTTTTGCATACTTCATGACAAGGAGACACAGGGTCTGTTACACTCTGCTTGTGTACTTAAGTGCACCAGACTTCTGAGCATTTGGTTGTAGGGAGCATAGAGTGTAGAATTCTTTGGTAGGGAGGGGCAGTGGCGCAGAGAGGGAGGGGGAGCAGGGGAAAAATCCCCAGGGCCTCAGCTTGTGAAGGGGCCCCACTTTTTCTGTTTATATGATACTTAATTGTGTGCTGTCAATTTTGTAAAAAAAAGTCCAAATTCAGATTATGTCCCCGGATGTTTCAAATTAATTTTTGAATGAAATTACAAAAAGCCAGATAGAGCATAAACCACCAACTTGACAAAAACGAGGAGTGTTAGTGATTGAGTCTTCTTTTGCAAGAAAAGTAGACATTAATGGTGTTATTCAACGGTTGGCCATGACTAAAAGTAGAAGAGATTTATTTAACAAGAAATCATTTTTTTTCCGAGACACATTGTTAAATAGTGGAAGAAGGGGTATAGCCAGAGGAGAGACTATGGGGTATGGGACCACCCAACCTCCGGAATTTTGAATTTTCCTTAACAAAATGTTCAAGGTCAAGACTTTCTATGAGAAATTTTGAAATTTCCACTCTTTTGGCCTTCTGAAATTTTTTGTCTGCCTGCTTGCATGGAAGTATGAATAAAAATATTAATTTTTTCAATACTGAGGAAACATGCCATGCAAAAATGTTAACGTTTCAAATACAGTTTCTCTATGGAGGTGACGAAACCTTCAAAACAAAATGTTGGTATTTTTTAGAGCATGTATGTTTATTAAAGTATAATACTCTTTTAAATTAATAATTTTAATTCTATTAATTATTTTCCAATTACAATTAATTTAAGTTTCTTTAAATGATTAATAATTTTAGTAAGGAATAAATGATTGATCTGATACGAAATCAAAAGGATTTCTGGATAGCAAAGGACCCAAAGATTTTATCCCCGGGGCCCCGACTTGGCTCTCTGCGCCTCTGGGGAGGGGGGGGGGGTAAGATTATAAAGGAAGAGAAAAGATTTTAAATATGAAATACCCAGAAGTCTTAAGGAACAAAAGTCTTTTTATTGAGAAAATTATTTTACTTTTATTTTTCTCTATTTTGCAAAGTTCAAATAATTAAAATATTATAGTTAATGCATAAAAATATTAATAACTCTTCTGTTTAAAATAACCCTATAAGGTATAAATATCTATTCCAGTTATTCAATATTTATTCCACTACAAATTCCGGTTCTTAATTAATTTTTTTTTAATGGACAACAATAGCTAAAAAATTTTTCAGGATAATCATGCAGCCATAATAAATATTCCGTTGATATTAACAATCAGCTGGTCATCTATTTAAGTGGTAATATTGAAATAGCCGGAAAGGAGATAAGACCATTTGCCTCCCCGTCTAGCTCACAAAGAAAACCACAAAGCATTCTGTAACTCCAAGCCACAAAGTAAGAAAGGGGAAAGAAATTATGTTTTGACAATAAATTTCTAACTTTTGAACAAATTAAGATGTCTTTCTAAAATTTAGACTCTGAATCAATTTTTGCATTTAAAAGTGATCCCCAAATTTTCAAACAAATCGGTCCATTAATAAAAAAATTATAGATGAATTAGTTTTTACACAGTTGATTTCCATCCCCTTCTCATCAAGGTCCGCTACTACCCGGACTGGGCCTCCCGAGTGCTTCCGGGAGGGGGAAAGAGGGCGGGAGAGTTCTATTACCATAGCAGTTGTGCAAATTCCTCCTTTTCATTTGACAAGTATCATTAACACATTAGGTGTGAGCAAACAAATAACAGTTAAACAAATAAAAGGGCTAAAGATTAAAAAGAACTTCGCTGGCAAAAGAGGGTGTCTAGTTTTTCATCATCGGGGCGCTAACGAATTTTTTTTTTTAAAGGGCATCGGGGCTCGGCGCACCACTGACCTCGTCTAGAATGAGCTCAGTAGATTATAAATATCAAAAGTAGCAATATAATACAGAAATGATTTTGATAACAATAGAATTTAATGATATTTGATTCTTTATCCCATTAAATATTTAGCTGCTTCATCAAAATTGAACAAACCAGCACACAGAAAAAGCCCGCTACTGTTTTTTTTTTTTTTTTCCCGTTGTTGTTTGTTTGTTTTGAGGGGGATTCTGTGTGACATTGCAAGAATCGCGCAATCCCTCAGTCTAGTGCGAAACCTGAGTTAACAAACGATAGAATTCGTCTGGCCGGTAGTCAAAAAGTCGTAAATCGCCAGTTTTTTAAGTTTAATCGCAACCTGGTGACCGGGAATTTTAAGCTTTAGTTCGAAATATTTTCTCTACATATATATATCTGTTCGGTTAATGTTTCATTTCCTTGTTACTTTGATAATTACACAAAGTTTCTCTAATTTCATTTAATATTTTAGATATAGGTTACGCTTACTAATATCCTAACATAATAGCCCTCTGTATATTAAGGTATATTTCCTGCAGAACATTTTTGGCTAGTTGAGTGAGCGTTGCAGAACATTGCAAAACATTCTGCTTTGGGGCCCTGAGGCTACAGATTCTGGTAACGTCAAATAAATTCTCAGTACCACAGTGACATTTGGAAAGGTTTCTGTTAAAACATGCTTATATAAATAATCAAGTACATAAGTTGGAGTCATATTGTCTTTAATATCGTTGAAGCAATTTCAGTTCTTCAAACAAGGTTTTCACATCAATAGCGCATTCAGAATTTCGTCACAGATGCAAACTCTGACAAATATTTAATAAATCTTCAAATTCATTAAGCTTATTTATATTGTGAATGAGTTTAAAATCGTCATTGTATACTTTGATCAATAGGAACCTTTCTGTAATGGATGCAATTGCGGTATCTAAAATTGTGAAAAAGAAATTCACTTTAAAATTTTCTTTTCCATCGTTAATAGTTTCATTTGGTGCTTCATATTCAAACATTCTTTTCCTATTTCTTCTTCGAATTTCGGGAAAAGAGCTTTCAACATTTAGGTCAGTTGCTATTTTCATTGAAGACGATATGAAATTTTCAAACATTTCATCACTCCGTTGTTCTTTGAAATACTGTAAAATAGAATCAAGACTTTGTATGACGGTTTGAATGCAATATGTGGGATCTTGCGTCATCTTGCTTATTACATTAATATGGCTTAAAATTTCGTACCATATGTTAATTGAACAAATAAATTTAAATGAAAATAATTTCGTTATTAAATTATCTGCTTGTACCCTACTTTCGATGTCTTTGGAGTTATCTTCCGCTATCTCTAAAAGAGCTTGTTAAATTTCTTTGAGGTTATTCTTCCTCTATTCTACTTTCCCATCTAGTTGTGAACAGTGGCTTTAAATTTAAATTTCTAACATATTTTGATTATAGCCCATCGTTTAACAAAGCTTGAAAAATAATTACTATACAGTTCTTATATTACGCTAAAAAAGTTTACTGTTTCAAATGTCACTTTGTCTGCATCATTAACAACCAGGTTTAATGTATGGGCAGCTAATGGAATAAAAAAAGCCCGTGGATTTATTTCTTTGTTTTTCTTTGTTTGTTGTAGTCCTTTATGCTTTCCTTTCATATTTGCACCGTTGTCATAGGCTTGGCCCCTTAAATCTAAAATATTGATGTTCAGTGAATTAAGGTATGTCTGTATGAAATCACATAAACCTTGACCAGTACTATTAGTAAAACTATATGTGATCCAGTAATGAAAGCAGCTTTGCAATAATTTGAGGTAGGTAGACTGGGAAGTTCCATGAAAAAAACTTTGTCTGTAAATTTTGAATGTGCCTTGTATACATGAACTTATATCTCTAACAGGTTTGCGCCTTCTAGGCCTGTCCTTTGTAAAGTGTTCTTTCCAGTTTACACATTTTACTTCGCCCCGCCCCCCCCTCGCCCAATAGAAAAAAAAAATGGTGCAGAACTTCATTTCATTAAAATAAAATAATTCATGCTCAGAGCCCATGATCTTCGGCAGAATAATTTCCAAGGAGGATGGTATTCAAATCCAGGTATGGCAAAAGGGGCACATGCCCCGGACTCCGGGAGCACGAAAATTGTAAGAAGAGGGTGTAAAATTGAGGTTTGTCCCGTTTGACACAATCTCCAGTTGCGACACTGGTCGAGAATAATATAGAAAACAGTCTTTTTCAGGGATAAAAACTAGGACAGTAGATAGGTGGTTTTGCATCTCTGGCAGAACACTCCAAATTGCACCCCCTTCCACTACTTCTTGAACAACTTCAATAATTAATTTTAATTCCCTCATAATTATTGTACTTAACAAAATCCTACCTATTCTTCTTACAGATGTGCTATTTTGAAAAAAAGCAAATAAAACATAAAACAGTGAAACTCTGCCTACAATTTTTGTGATCCAGCTGATCTTGTGTCGCTAAGGGTGGCCCTAGGGTACGTGTCGACCCCCTGCAAAAGTAAAAAAGGCGCCCCATTTTATTCTCTTGATCAAGTTCTTCTCCCGTTTTTGAGTTCGAAATGGTGTCCCTTCGAATATGGCGCCCGATACATATGCTTACCTCGCTTACCGTGTCGGGCCGCCCCTGAGTCCCGCCAAACCTTTAGCTACGGCCCTGCTAAAAATAATTCTTTATAGGACTTAAAGTCCCACTTTTGGTGATATGAAAACAGAATCACTAAAATCGCACCTTAACAATATTAGCTTCATTTACAAAATTTGTCTGTCTTGCCTCCGTTTGGCGCCCCTAGCACCAAGGTGCCCTTGTGCGACGCACAACCTGCACAACCGTAAGGGGCGGCCCTGACAACAACAACAAAATTTCTTAAACAGGTTCACTAGGAATAAGTTATAGTTCCTTCACAAAGGTACAAAGTAGAAGTTGGAGAAGGTTAGATATTAAAAACTGGCTTACTATGTCCTAGCGTTTAAACTTCCCAGTTTCTCTCTCCCCAAAAAGCTTTTTTTTTGTTTTGTTTGTTTGTTTATATTTAGTTGTTGATGTTGCTCATTCCACTAGGTCTAGTAGAAGGCTAGACAAAGTCCAAGAGATCATGAATCTTCAAAAAGTCGTACATCAGAAGAGGAGTGGTCGTCAGATCCTCATGCGAAATCCCCAAGCAGTTTAAAAGATGGGCAGGGGAGGCTTGAGCTGGAGTGCATTGAGTGCAATTCAGAAAAGTTTTTTCACCATTCACATATTTAAGAGTCCCGATGTGACCACTCCTGAGTCTGCTGATGGTGGGTTGGGCCGATCTGTCACACTTAAGTGCAAGGGCACTGCCAGGGGATTTCTCTGAATACCAGGAGTGTAGCGGAGGTATCTTCGATATTTTCTGGTTAAGAACCTTAATTTGTGAATAAATCTCGGAGGAGGATAGGCTTCTACAGAAGATTAAAGGACTAGATACGCTTTCCTTTGCAAGAATGTCAGCAGTCTCATTTCCATGTAGACCAATATGGGAAGGAACCCATTGAAGAAAAATCCTACGCTGTTCTGAGAGTACCTTTAGGTCTTTAAGAATGGACACTGAAGTTCCGTCACCCACTTTAATCCAGTTGCTCAGATGCTGGATGGCACTGCGGCTATCTGTCAGAATTCAAATGTCTGCATAAGAAGTTTCATGCATCAATGCCCTAAGCGCTTCTTTTATAGCAATAAGTTTATCCCTAAATACTGAGCTAGGTTTCTTGGCTTAATTTTAATAGACTGAAATGGTGACAATGAAAATGCCACTGCCGCTGGCATTATTATCATTTCTGCTGCTGTCAGTATAAACCTGGACAGCCAAAGATTGAATCTGGTTTATAATCTCAAGAGCAAGTTGATATAGAGTGTTTATTGCATAAAACAAACAGCGTACCATCTGTAAAAAAAGCATTTCATCTCTAAAAAACTCCTCCTTCAGCAGATGTATTTAAAAAAAATTTTTGCCCATGTGCATCGCTTTTAAATTGAATTTGCTAAGACATTCTATGTCATAGCCAATGGGATTCTGGTGTTTTTCTGTCATGCAAAGCAGTGGTGAAAACACAAGTATTTAGGCTGTTTGCATCAAGGTTATGTGTCAAGGTCAGTGAGAGTGGGAAAATTACTTTCTGAGTGCAAGATGCAGCGTCCCTAAATTTTAAAAGCTAGTATTCTTTTTCTCAAGTAAGAAGCTAGCTTCTTTTGTTGTTGTTGTTGTTAACAATGTAATTAAATTTTGTCTGATATTTTTCTTAATTATAAAAAGCTCTATACAAAACGAAATATGCATTTGTCTTTTGGATCTAACAATCCCTTTTTTGTAAATACTTCAATTAAGTGGTTTTATTAAAAAGGAGAAGGTTGCTGTTTGCCTTACCGAACTTGCATTTCTTTTTACATTCCCATAGCAGGACAGTTTCATATTTCAGCACAGAATTTTTATAATGCTTACAAAAATTTTGTTTTGATAAAGCAGCAGTCCCATTTTGGACATAGGTAGCAGATTCGCCCTTTGAAAACCAACGGCTGTAGTGGAAAACAAAGCTGTAGAGGATTATGACCAGTCATTATTTTAGCATTTGGAGCATCCCAGATTTATGGCAAACAGTTAAGTTATATGCACACATGAACTTCTGATAATTTTCCGATTTTTCCTGTTAAAATATAATTCTATGATTAAAGGCAGCCTTGTTTTCCACTTTTATCTTTGAATGCCCTACAGTGCACTGTTAGGCAAAATGCAATTGTGTGAACAACTAAAAATGGATGATTTAATCATCCATCTAAAACTATTCAATTAACAATGGATCCATTGTCAACTGCTAATTTTAAATTTTTTAATGATTATTGTTAATTGTTTTTAATGATTAAATGATAATTTTGAATCCTTAGTCAAAAATTTATTAAATTTGATTGAACAATTAAAACTAGTTAGGCAGGAAAAATTTTGGTAAAACAGGAGCCAAGAAATTTTTCAAGGGGGCACCTTTTTAAGATTTTCAAAAAAAAAGTTAACAGTAATTATAAATTCAGTTTATTGGCCTGTCTGTCTGTTCAATCTGTAGTTTGAATGGATAGGCAGACAAACACATAGACAAACTGAATTTGTAAACACAATTTAAGTTTGTTGGAAAGGGGTAAAGAAAAATATTTACCTATTATGAAAAGGAAACAAATAAGTAAAAAAGATCGCCTGTTTTATTTAGAATTTAATCATTAATTGTAGAATTACAATTACACAATTGATCATTTGTTAATTCTAAGGTCACAACTCAATGGATGAATCATTAACAATGGATTAATTGTTAGTTAGATTGGTTAAATCAATTTTTAGATTAATGACTGATTCATTGTCAATCTTTTTTTGCCCAACATTGCTGCTGTGTCACAAGGTGTGCCAGGTACGGAACCTTTGCAAGGTGACAGAATGAACAGAGTTGTGAGCATTGAACAAACAGTTATGAAAAAGGGAAATCTGAAATTTAATGTTCAATAATTTACAGATGAATGTATAAATTACAAAGCAAAATTAAAATATACTTTGTGTTGTTCCTATGTACAAACTTGAATAAATCACTAGGTGTCGTCATTCCGTTTGGGGGGACGGAGGGTATTTCTCTTGACACAATGCACAATCCACTCTATGCCTTCATGGACTCCGTCCCTATGAAAGAAATACAGGAAGTAAAATAAATACTGATTTTTAAACAGGATTTCAATTTTATAGATGGAATTTTAACTGACAAAAGTGAATTTCATTTACACATAAGTCTTTCATGTCCATTACAGGAAAAATCAACAAAAAATCTATATGATCCAAAAAATCTGTACGAAGATCTGATAAAATATATCAAACTTTTTTTAAAATATCCATTTACGACATGTAAAATAAAATAATTTTATTTTTTTTATGCCGGGTGATTCAAAATAGATGTTAAGGCAATAATTTTTTAAACTGTAAGTGATCGAAACATACTTCTAATTAGAAAAGTTCATCCAATTAAGAGTAGCTTTCAGATAGGACATTTTTTTTTACTGGAGGTTGTATACATATTAAAAATAAGAAATTTAATTTTTATACGGTCCCTCTTTTCCTACTCTTTATGTTTAGAAGAATGTTGCTCTTTGTTTAAGAAAATTAATGAAACAAATCCGCCTCTAGTGGAATAGTTTCCGAGATATATCCGTTTGAAAATTTTGGCATTTGTCGACAAGCAATAAGGGGATGTCCCCAAAGTGAGAAAAATGTAACTGCATTTCAACGGACGTTCACTTATGTTAGTGTTCACTCTACAGATGAGCGAATTCTGGCGATTAATTCAGCCAAAATTCTTCTTGAAATATATGCTTGGCAATTTCTAATAAAAGTAACAGTGATTTTGGTTCTTTTCATCGAACAAGTTGAAAGATGTGTGAATGTCTAAGGATATGCACTGAGTTATAGCTGTAAACTGCAATTAACTTCTAATTGAAAACGTGTAGCATTTTTGTAAATTTCCTTTTGTAAGAACAGGCTTTCTAATGTAAAGAAACAAGGAAGACAAATAGATCCGAAGCATGGATTATGATGCTATTCCCATTATAATGAAACAAGAAAGACAAATAGGGCTGGAAAATGAATTATGGTACACTTAGTAAGACGCATGGGTGGATAATGAATTACATTACACAAAAGTAATACAACTCATTCATGGATTATAATTTCTACTAACTCTGCAGGGGAAAAATTGGCTAGAATCAATGCAAAAAGTAGCTAAAAAGAATTTCGAGCTAACAGAAAAAAAAAATACTCATAACTAATTACAGTAACAAAATAAAATTTTGTTTTTGCCTTGTTTCTGTGGGATGTCTGTCCTAAAAGGACTAAATCGTGACGTCAAGTGAAACTGCCTTATTGCGTTGTCTACATTCGGACAGTAGTCTAGGCTGTTGGAGTCTAGTAGTAGTTTAGTATATCCCTAGTAGCGATCTAAGCTGGGGATAGGATTGCCCTCCTTGGGGACTTTCTGAGGGTCCTAACCCGTATTTACGTTAAGTTTCTGGAGAAAAGCACAGAAAACTGTGAACAATGAGGTTGGAATTTTCCGAATCCGTGGACACCGTCAAAATTTAAATCCACACGGTTTCGGAAGAGATATCAGAGCAAGCTTTTGACAGCGGCGACAGCATGCGTTACTTTTTTTTTAGAATAGAGAGATATTAAAAAGTATAAGAAAGAAAAGTCCAGATGTGTTTCTTAAAGTTCATAGAATTCCAAATAATATAAACGTGTACGTTTGTGTGTTTGGATGTTTGAGACTGAACTGCACAAAAATGGGTACGGATTTGGATAAAATTTGGAACGAAAATAGCTTATACCCATACATTACCATACAGTCAACCTTTCATGCATATAGCATAATTAATTCTTTTACAAAGACGCTCAAAATAATTTGAATACATCAAGCTCTATGGGCATTTTGTAGCTACAGAATCAATTCTAGAATTTTTTTTTCACTGATTGAAAGCTACATTATTCCTGTTTGTTTGTTTGTGGATTAAGGTCGATTGACTGCACTAGGGTCCTAGGCCTATATAGGGAGTGCTCTATGTGGGGGACTTTCTAAGGGGTCCTAGCCAGTTTTCACGCAAGGTTTCGGAGAAAACCATGGAAAACTCTGAACGGCTAGGTCGAAGGCGCGACCTATGCAAACCTGGCACCTTCCAGTTTCGAAAGTAGAACCTCTCAGTCACTGGTGGAGCCCTGAGTATTATAGGCTACCTTTTATGCATATATCACAGTTCTTTTACAGGGATACTCATAAGAATTACATTATGCTCTATGTGTATCTCTGTAAGTACTGAACCGATTCCAAAACTTTTTTCAGTGATAGAAAGCTACACTACTCCTGAGTATTATAGACTGAAATTCATGCATGTATCATAAATAGTTCTTTTACAGGAACACTCAAAATAATTCTAACACATTACGCTCTATGGGTATCTCTCTAACTACAGAACCGATTCTAAAACTTTTTCACTAATAGAAAACTGCACTATTTCTGATTAGCATTGGCTAAAATTCATGCAAATAGCATAAATATTTCTTTACAAGAACATTTAAAATAGTTTGTAATTATTGTCGTAACTGTCTCTATTCACCAAATGCGTTTTAAAAAAAAATCTAAATTTAGTAACTCTGCATACTTTCTCATTTTTAATGAGAAAGATACTACCATGTATTATACTTCATTTAAAATAAGTAAAAAGTAAATAATATTTAAATACAGTCATTTTTGTCAATAGTGCAAACATATTTATTATTCACACAAGCTTCATTTCTCTCTGGACTTAATTCTAAAGCCGATGCAGACGAAGTCGCGGGTAGCAGCTAGTTCTTGGATATTTTTCTGCGCATCCACAAACAAGTATACGAAGTGTGACAAAGAACTTAACATATCTTTCTCATATGTAGAGGTGATTGCTTAAGGTATAATTGGCACCCTTACAGTTTACACGGTTGTCAAGCCTTACTGCCCACAGATCATAGAGAAGGTTAGATTTCTGCAATTTTGCACTAAATCAACATGCCACGAATCCTCATTTTCTTAGGAATGGACCGACAAATGTCATTTTTCCCAGGATAAAAGCATCAACCGCCAAAACGACCATTACTGGAACACTAGTATTCCAATGATAGTTATGGAACCTCAGCACCAGAAACGATTTTCTGTAAATGTCTGGTGCGGTATATGGGACACTCAGATTATCGCAGTTATGTACAGCGCTTCCCTTACTGGAGAAAGATATCGTGATATGATAGTAAGTGATGCTGTTAAGGATTTCCTGGATGATGTACTGTTGGCTGTTCATCAACGAATTTGGTTTTAACATGACGGTGCTCCTCCTCATAGATGCAGTATAGTTACTAACTGGCTGAATGCAGAATTCCCAAATAGGTGGATTGGGCTAGAAGGTCCTGTTGAATGCCCTCCCAGGTCTCCTGATCTACCTCCACCAGATTTCTATCTCTGGAGTCGTTTGCGAAATATTATTATATTCGAAGCAACCCCTAAAGATGTACCAGAGCTCTGCACTCAAATTTCACGAGCATGTAGAGAAATTACACCTGAAGAATTTGACAAAGTGCAAAATGCATTGGTGGCAAGACTGCAACTCTGCATGGGAGTTGGTGGAGGCCATTTCGAATAGTGTGCGCTGTTAATTTGTATTGCACTTCTTTTTTATTATTATAGTATATATGTTAATTTGTATTGCACTTCTTTTTTATTATTATAGTATATGTGCTATTGTTACTTTTGAGATATACTTCTTATGAAATGTCTGTGTAAGTTAAAATTCATGTTTCCTTACAAATTCCTTTGAATCTAGTATTTATGCAGTGCTTTATTAGTATTGCTTTTCTTTATTGAATTTTAGAATAAGTATTTTATAACAAATGTTTTATACTGCTATTATTACTAGAGTTACGTATATCTACTAAAATAAATGTATAAAAAGGTCTTATGTGGACACTGCATGACCACTTTGTACAGCTATGATGTAATTCATTAAAAATTTTTTAATTTAAAATTGAGATACAATACTTTACCATGGTTTCGCAATTTCTCCTTAAATATAAGAGATATTGCCAAACAATATTTTGGCAAACTCGTCAAGCTTGGCAGTATTTTGCGATTAGCCTACATAATGACTGCTAGTAGATTTTCACTGTCGGGCTGCAGCTGGCAGTCCAAAAATTTTTTGAATTTTGTTCATGAGAGGAAGTACAGCGGCATAAAAACTGAAAGGAAACGTTTGGATTGCTTGAATAGACTAAGAGTCACAATACCATTTGTAAACACTTCAGTCGTGAAAACATAGCCTTAAAAAATGAACAGATTGTAATCTTCTGGAGCACACTCTTGGTATAAAAAATGTCTTCCCAAATAGCCAAAAATTGAGGTGGCAAGAGTCGTGTACCAATGCAAAAGAAAATCTGTCACTTTGGCATTTTATGGTTGGCACATGTAAATGGAAAAATGAAATAGCTAACACTGCTCATCAAAATGATTTTGTTTTTACTATTAACAAATAATTAATTTAACAATGAGTTCATTTTAATGAATCGATAGTTCAATTAGTTTTATTTTTTGTTCAAGGAATAATTACGTTTAATGAATCCAATAAGTTAAAGTTCATTAAAAATGAACGCCCGCCCCCCTCATTTTTTCTCATTAAGACTTCATCACTGCTTTCGTGAAATTTCTGAGACTGACAACTTCGTCTCGACTTACATCTTTGAATGGGATAAAACTGAGTTGCTGTGAATGGGTAGTCCGAGTTGTGCTCTTAAGTTACAAGCATACCTGCCAACCATGAGGAGTTGCCCTCCGCTCAAATATGGACTCATTTCAGCAACACCACACCACTGTATGACACCCCATCACTGTATGCCACATACTCCTTAACCTTTTTAGAAGGAATATTTTCTTTTCCAAAGGAGTCATTAAACAACGAACAATTATGCTAAATTTTCAAATACATAATTAAATTGCATTTGGCACATAATAACTGATTATACATCTAGGTACATGAATGTCAGTTCAACAAAAACTAGTACAATAATTGAATTTTTTAAATTTCAACTCAGAAAATCATATTATTTATCAAAATAACCTAATTTTATATTTAAAAGCAATACGTAAAAACACGCATTCCAAAATTCTTAAGGCGTATTCTGAATTTCTAAGGCGTGAAATACGCATCTTGAGGCGTTATCGTGATCACTGGCCACTCCAGTATATAAAACAAGAACTGCAAAACAGATTGCGATCGGATCCAACTCAACACATAAAATGATAAGTAACTCAACCCTGGGTTACTGATTACGGGATTTTGTACATGCAAGAACAGAACTCAAGCTATACTGCACTGTCACTCACCCATGCAGAGCCGATGTTGCTAACACGTGACAATCTCTTCGCCCAATGAGATGCTTGCTTTCACGAAACACCTCTTTGATCCTTTGTACGGTCAGGCATTTCTGGAAGGATGGAGCACAAATATGAATGTTTAACTAATATCTATAAAAGCAGCAAAACACATTTTTTTTTTTTTACATTATTCTTTCATAAAACTGTGTACTAACAGCATAATTCAAAGGTTTTAAAAAAGAAACACAAACGACTTAATCTATTCAATCTAAATCAGTAGAACAATGTAAACACTGAAAATTGCTTCTTTTTATTTCAAAATAGGAAGTCCCGTTTTAAACAACTTAAGATCCATTATAAATTAAGTGAAAGTTTAAAAATAACAAATGAGCCTGGCAGGTTTCAAGTTCCCTTAAGATGAACTCACTCAAGGTGAAATCCTTAATTCCTGATTAGTATTGTAATTTACCTGTATCATAATGGACAGGGTGTCCCCAAAAGACGGATCTAAGCTTTTATTCCTTAAACATGGATTACAAACTTGTACAATCCATTACAAGGATGCGTGAAAAAAAATGACAGGTCCGAAGTCGAGTCTCTCAGGGTCGGTCCACTTTTAATTCTCTGAACTTTAAAAGTACCGACTCTTTACAGTGGCCATCTTTTCAATATTATCTAAGAAAATAAAAAAAAATGTAGGTAACAGAATTAAGTATGGGAAACAATCTAGAATGGACGCTAGGAGGGGAGGGTCTGGCAGTTTTAGGTATTTCTGTCATTATTCATTTTACTAATTAAAATAGAAATGGAAAAATCTGTCACAACACGCTTGGAATTTTAAGGAAAAGGAGAAAAATGATCTGCGGTGTTAAAATGTACATTAAAATAAAGCATGAGACATTGGGAAAAGGGTCGAAATGACCCCAACGGCGATTCTAGTGTTAAGAGTTACTTTTTGAACACGTTTATTGACAAATAAAACCTATTTCTAGGTATTTTTATGTTAAATATGCCTTTTCCAATTATTGCTCATTCAGTATTGATTCATAATCCATTTAAATAGTTCCTTCATTATGAATAAAAACAGTTTGAAGTTTATAATTTTTTTTAAAACAATATCAAAATATGCATCTCCCAAGTATTTTTTAAAAATCATTAAAACAGACCTGATTGTGAGTCAAAGTGAAAAATCCTGAAATTGAATGATGCAAATTTTGAATGAAGGAATGAGTAGCCAAATGATCACAAAAAAGGTATTTTTTACCTATGCAATAAACATACAATAAATTTAGCATGCAAATGACTCAGAAAAGAGTGTGTTATAATTTTCATTCACTATTTTACAATAGTTGATGAAAAGTAAATGATTTATTCTGTTTGTGAAGAATCTTTCACAAAAACATGCAGATTGGATCTTAAAAATCAATTTAAACTCTTCCAAAAATCGTAAGTTTATTTTGATACCTTCAATTTCCATAAAATTAGAAACATAACCATAAAATGGATGTCGATTTTTAATCTTACTGCATTAGAGATTTAAACAGGGGAATGCTAAAGAAAAAATTGTCATTTTCAAGAAGGATGGAAGAAAAAGACTGGAACTCTCAATCATTTTTTGTGCAACTTAACGGATGCAATTTTAACAAAAAGTACTATTCCTTTAGGAAAAGTTGGAATGTATGCGAGAGGGCGAGAAAGAATATTGGATAGAAATTTTTGAAAGCCTGGAATGGTCATTTAAAAAAACCAGAAATCTGGGGTAGACCTGGAAAACAATCAGGTTTGTCATTAAAAATATCGAAAACTATCAGTCCACAGGGAGATATGAGGTTGAAATAGTTCAGACTTCAATGTTTTAAAGTGATATCTGACGATTGAAACAAGAAGTCCCTTGTCTATGGGGAAAAAATTATTTCAGTTATTGATATTCTGTCTTAGTTTCTTCTCCACCGTCCAGCGACTCGCACCTTTTCTGAAATTTGAATATTTTTGTTCTGTTCATCATTTTAAAAATTTAATAGAGGATCGCAAAACCAATTTTTCAAATTTCAACCAACTGTTTAAAATGCTGGCAGAAAAAAATGTCCAAACTCTACAAAAGGTACAGGATGGATCCTGTCAGTAGTAGAAACAGGAGGGGGGAAAAACTAAGACAAAATATAAATAACTGCATACTATGAGTGGAATGGTTTTCCCATAGAAAAATATGGGACTTCGCAGTTAAATCTTTGACATGTGGGCCCTTAAGTACATAGCTTATATAGCATTTAAAGAAAAAAAATTCTTTCAGCTAAATGAAGCAAAAAATGATGATGATAATAAGTTTTAGGTTTTGGATTTAAATAACATTTTCTTTTAATAAAGTGAATTAAATTACAATTAGAGTTAATATGACAAACCCTGCTGATTAACTTTACTTTCATAAGATTAAAGTTCTGTTAGTAGAACGTTATCCAATATTTGAGCAAGGAATTTTTTCCAGGATCCCATTTTTGTGAAAAGTGCTCATTTTTGTGAATTTTCATACCAATTTTTAATAAAAGTCACTTTTCTAGTTAAAATAATTGATAAAACAGATTAAAAAGTACGGTAAAATGCCAATGAAGGGCTGTTTAAATAGATTGTATTTTTGTGAAGGGGACATTTTAATCGATCGCAATTTTGTGAAGGGGCTGCAAAACAGACCCAAATTTCGTCAGCATCGACCCCTGTTCAGAAATAAAAATTGAACTTTTGCGTTTCTCAGTGGGAGTTTAGACCAACATTGGCAAAAAACTACTGCCAGTGTGTGTACTTATGGGCATAGCCATGGAAAGGCAGGGGGCAGCTGCCCCTTACAAAATGGAGCAAGTAATTAAATGTGTCTTTGTGAGGGTGAACAGTCCAACTCAACGTTTTCCTTCATGGATATTCTTTTTTTAATCTTTCACAAACTTAATCGCAATGAAATTTTTCAGAATACGATTTTGAATACCAGTCTAAAGGAATTATTTATTATTTTAATCAAGATTATTGGGCCAGCATAAGCAGATGGAAAAATACCTTTGTCCAAGGAACTATGGGACCTAATGGTAAGTATTTGGCTTAAATCATGCTTAAACAGAGTGTCAATGATTTAAATCAGTGATTTAAATCAATTGATTTTTTAAAAAATCACATATTTAAATCATGAATGCTCAAATGCTAGCTCACAGGCCATTATTGGCTGAAGACTCCAGTTCCATTTATTCACCAACCCAGTTGCAGTTGCACATTGAAAAACACAACTTAAATGTGTTTCATCATTATAGCTATTTTTAAAGTTTGTCATTTAAAAACTGCTTTCATAGCTTCTGTGTTGACTATCTCAACCTGTATTTAACTGTAGTAATAGTAATGTGTTGCATAATGCATCTGATTTCATATGTTTTTCTTATTGTCCCGCTATACCTCAACCCCTGTCCACTTGTACCTGCAAAGGGTCACAATGTGACACATTGAGTATGTTTTGAAAATTAACTTTTTTCAAATAAAATAAAATATGAAAAAAAATTACAATACTAAGAGTTGGTAAAATATAGTTCAGAATTTAATGTTTAGTTTTAATTAAAAGAGAGGAAATATTTTAAAACAAGTAAAAATTGTCCCACAATTCTCCCCTCTCTTCTATATAATCAGTGAATTTTGCTATGCTTCCAAAATCATCTACCTGGGACAGAATTATTTTATTTGCATACCAAAGAAACATTTTTACAAATTTAAGCTATTAACAACTAGAAATTTACCAGTTGCCCATACACTTTATACAGAACAGTTAAACTTATTTTTAAACTATCTAATCAAATAAGTGACTTCATTTTTAAAAATCTGATTTAAAATTTTTAAAAATGATTTTTTTTAATCATAATTTTTTTACACTCTGTGCTTAAATCATTCAATGTTCACTATGACATTTTGCAAACTATCCCACAAAAGGCATTTTATTTTAATTCTAATCTTTAAATCAATTACGGTGTAAATTTCATTTCACAAAATCAGTTGAGACATTTTAAATTTAATACAGAAGACACAAAATAAGCTATTACAGTCAACACTTGTTATTATGAACTCATACGAATCCTTCAAATAATTTTTTAAATCCTCTAAGGGAAGGTATTCGGGACCCATCGCTAGTTTGTAAAAATGCACCATGTCTGTATTTCACTGTGCAAAAAAAGTAACATGAAAACATACTTACAGGAATATCTTGTTTGTTAGCCACTAACAAGAGAGGAACTCCTACAAGGGCATTGTTGGTTATCATTTTATCTAATTAAGAAAAATTCTATGTATTAATAAAACAGGTATCGACAAAAGTGACATTTAAAAAAACACTGAACATATTGAGAGGTACAAATTAAAGATTAAAATTGTTATTAATGTTAATATGTCATTTGTTACAGCTTTTGTATCGGTAAAAACATTTCCATTGTAAAGCAGATTTATACACAATCCTACAAAAAAGATCTATGTTCAAAACTACAGAATTCGTGAGTTAAAATTTAGTAGGGCTTTCATAAAAATGATAGTTACTGTTGTGTCTTTTTAAAGAAGTTATTTTTAATAATAATTATCTAATCCGACTCTAAATTTAAAAACATGTTTATTCATTACATCATATACAAACAGGCAATCCACTCATAAAATTCTAAGAAAAAAACAATAAAGAACATTTATGCTTTTTCGAATGTTATAGCCACCCAACCTCCCGCAGCCAGTTTTCTTGCGCGCTCAGAAACAGAACTAACTCCGTCGAACTGCGGCGGTTTTTTAGGCACTGAAAATAATCTGCAGCATAATTTCACAATAACAGAAAAAAGGTTGTAGGATTCAGTAAGCCTATTTTATCACAAGCTTGCATTTATCTAATATTAGTTAATCAGTTGGATATGTTGTTGTTTCTGATGCCCCCCGACAACCGCAAAAGCGGTGCCAGATTACCCCTAGATAGGGAGGCGATGGGCAGATGGGGGTGCGCCTTCCATTTTTAGGGCCCCAGTGGGAGGAAGTACGATTCAGCCTGTGGTACCCTCATTTTGAACCCATTCTAGAGGAGGGACTAACCCCCTGAAATCGGCACCCCCAGAGGTATCGCTCAACAACTTGGAGGGCATTGAAGCCCTGACAGATTGCGTGTACCAGCTCCCATTAGCATACACAGTATCACCGTAGTCGAGCTGAGAAGAAGTTGACCCTCCCAAGCACAGGCCAAGCCGGATGCTGCTTCACTTGCCGTGTTCTAATGGGAACGGAGTTTAGCGTCCAGACTACAGAGGGACATCAGTTAGATGTGATCAAACTAATAGAAATTTACATATATAATTTATTTTATTGAGAATAAAACATAACAACCTGTTTCAGGTTTTTTGGTTAACAGCCTTGGATGAAGAGAAAAACTTTAATGTAAATAGATATTCTTAAGAAAAACATTTCTGGCAGCAGCAATAATCTATTAAAAGTTGAACAGTGTTATTAAAAAAAAAAAAAAATTTCTAGATAGAATGTAATAGTTACACAGCAAAAGTTTGTGTGGCATTCTTAGTTTAAATTGCATAAAAAGCAAGAAATTAATCATCCGTTTAATTATCAAGCCAAAAACCATAAGAGCTATAATTGCATGAAGCAAGGTAAACATTAGGTTAGCATTATTCATTATTCTTGATATAACAAGAGAATAGATATTTTTGTCCATAATTTTGTTAGTACTGACTCTAGCATGTTTGTAATAAGAGACTCTAAACATGGAAATTAAAACAGTTTTCAAAATTTTTCTGGTTCCAGTATAACCAAATGGATTTTCGGAAAAGAGCCTGTGATGTAGATCACATATTTAATAATAATTGTCATTTGTTTACTGCTCCTTAAATTTACTGTAACATACCATTAATCCACACATCCTGATTAAATGTCCCCTTCCACTTTTAAAACAAATTAGAATTTTAAAAAATCCTGAGAGAGCAACCCTCCTTCCCACAAATAACCTGTTCAGAATGTGAAATTCAACATTCAACTGTATTTCATCTCTGAGAAAAGAGCAGACATTTATGGGGTGTGGAAAAACCATGCGGGTCTCCAAATGTCCGGCACCTTTGAAAGCAGACTTTCTGACAACAGGATAGACCAGTGGTTCACAATCTTTTTCTCCCTGCAAACCACTTCTAAAATTCCCCATTTAATTAAAGAGTAAGTGACCCGTCCAACTTTTTTACAACTATTCATCCTGTTTGAGGGGGAGGGCATATTAAAGGGATATTAAACTTCTTTTTCCCTTAAATCTTGTGCAAGCATCCTCTTCGTTTTTTTAGCACTGTCATGTTTGGGAAGGGGAGATTAACGGTATATTACAGTTCTCAATTTTCCTTACCTCACTGTTAAAAATTTGCATTTCACTTTTCACCACATGCAATAGTCTTTCATTGAGTATTTATCTCAGACCATGTGGTGCCTTCTGGGCTAAAAATAATTTTTCTTATGTCAAATGACAATAGTCAAGTGCTCTTCACTCCCTTTCGCTTCCCCTCTGTTGGCACTTATTTTGACACACTTTATTTGGATGCCATGCTCCCACTTTCAGACTTATCTGATCACGGTTTGATTACTTTAATTTCATGGGTCTAAATTAATTGCAACAATGTCATTGGCACTGGTTATCTTGTCCAAGTTTATGTTCTCGCCAATGTCAGGTTCTGTGTTGGCATTCCTTTTTTAAGTCACACTACCTTTATTCAGCTTGCTCTTGTAGGCAGCATTTTTTATCTGGCCACCAAAGTATCTTGTATCATCATCATTTATTACAGCTGAAGTGTTAATGAACCTGTGGTTATATTCTTCAACCCGAGATGTATTCACAATGCTAATTAAGAATTTAAAATCAAGGTCGATGTTCCCAGGGTCCCATTTTTATGAAAATTGCTTATTTTTGTCAATTTCAATACTTAATTTTGTGAATTTTCACACTATTTTTAATAAAGGTCGCTTTTTTTGTTAATAGAACAATAAAGTGATGATAGTGACAAAATGATTAATAGAACAGATTAAAATGTAGGGTAAAATGCCAATGAAAGGCCATTTTAATCGATTGTATTTTTGAAAAGGGACGTTTTTAATCATTGTCATTTTGCAAAGGTGTGTCAAAATGACCCAATTTCCGTCTGGATCGACCCCTGAAAATAGTACTTTTCTTCGTTATAGAGCCTTTTAAGGCTGTTGGACAGCTGCCCCATTAATCTAAGGGGGAAAATTTTCTCTCTCCGCAATGGTGTTCTTTTTATTTTTAAAATATATTGAATTTCAAAAAAAGTACTTTTGATTATTTATATCTGCAATTCTCTTCTACATAGACAATTGCCTGAATGTTCAAAATTTTAACTAGAATGTCCCCCATTATTAAAACAATATGCAAAAATGGAAAAATTTCTACATAGTCAATTGTCTGCTGAACAGTGTACAGTCACTTGTTTATTCAAATAATTGAAATTATACTATTGCGGACAGAGAAATATTTCCCTAGGTTAACATGGAGTTTAAGATGGCTTCCATCCAAGAGAATGAGGAATGTGCGAATGCTACCAAAGGCTTCCTTGGACTCCTGCAGGCGATCGATGTCGGAGGAGTCCACTATGTAAATGAGGGCATGGCACTCAGCATAGTACTTGTCCCACAGGACCTGGAGATCCTCCTGGCCTCCAAGATCCCAGAAGTTCAGCCTCACACCGTGCATGTCCACTCGACCAACTGGAAAGAAAAACAACATATGAGTGACAGAAGCTTGCACAACCTCAGATCCAATTCCCCAATACTAGGAGTCAGGGTTCGCAAATTTTTTGACATGGAAAAAATAGGTTTTTGCCACTTTTGCAAAAATAGAGAGGACAGTGGGTTTTAAATTTTAATGCAAGTATATTAAATAGTAGACAATCAAATTAAGCGAATGAAAAGTCATTATAAGATTTTTTATTCTCACTTCAAGTTCACTTTACCTTCATCACTTTTCAATCAATATGGATCTTTGAATAGTCTCAACTCAACATAACTGTATGTCCCATCATAAGATAAACGACTGTGCGTAAAGTACTATCGATTTATATGTATTTTCTTTTTTTCATTAAGTGAAAGTAACGTAAGCATAGTTTATTAATTGAAATTATTCTACAAATTATTTTTTTAAATGTCAATAACTGTCAAGTATTGTACTTTCAAAAGTAATTTAGTTTCTGAATGTAATGCTATTTCTAATATATAGTATACTGATAAAACAATAAATCAAGCTTCATTATTTGCTTGAGGATTTAAAGCATTACAAAATGGTTTGACTTACTGGGTCGTGTCACCCTATCTACCCAATTACAGAATCGCTTGGAGCACTGTGTGAAATATTCCCAAAAACTGACAAAGCTGTGCTATCTGTTAGTAAGACATCAGCCACCTAGCCTTTTTTCATTGTTATATTGTTGAAATGGAAAGGGACAGTTCACTGGGTTACAAAAGGGGACTCCCCTCCACCAAACTCAGTAGCGCATCTATATGAAAAAACTCATATACATGCCAGTTATTAGCTTGGGCTGTTTTGGTTAGGAAATACTGAGATGCAAAAACAGGACAACCCAAGGACATAGCCACAGGGGGGGTGAGGGGGCTGCAGCCCCCCACAAAAACCCCCGGACTCTTTACTTAGCTTACAGTTTTATATTTAGCTTATAATGGAACTTTAGCTTACAATTTGATGCCAAGCCCCCCCCCCCCCGAAATAAAATCCTGGCTAAGCTACTGGGACAACCCTACATAATATTTTAGAATTTATGAATTAATATTCAATAGCCAAATAGGTCATATATAACTTGACTGAATATTTGCCCAAACCACTATTTGTTGCATCATTATTCAAGTAAATGTCCACTTTGTTAGCAGACAGTACATTTTACCTTGATTTTAAATATGCACTAAAGTGCTCTATATTAAAAACGTATCCTAATCCATGTGCACCCTATTTTTCTTTTTTATTATATTTAGTTGGAAAGTGTATCATTATTCACGAGTGTGCTGTATTTGTCTACTTCTCTACTTATTATAAAAGAAGATGTCTGTGTGTGGCTCTGTGTGTGGGTCTGTGTGTGTCGGCGGCGTTACGGACAAACGGCTACACCTAGAAACACCAAATTTGGCACTGGGGAACATCTAAACATGAAGTTGTGCACCTCGAAGCGATTTTTTCAAAATTCGACCTAGAATTTTTTTTATTTTATGTTTTATGCGATTTTTGGCATTTTTTCTCACCTAATTCGTAATAACGGCGGAAATTACGCTCGCAGCAAAACGGCATTTGTATCATCGGATAGAGGAGAAATTTTTCTTTTAAAAACAGTTTGTTCTGAATACGTAACATAATTTACCGATTTTTAGGAATTTTTTTACTAAGCATCGACTTCGGCGAATTTTTCGTAAAATAATTTTAAAATTGTCGCCATCTTGAATTCTATCCGTCATAACTTTTTGATATTTTGACAAATCGTGAAACATTCTTTTCTCCCTCTTTTAAAATAAAAACGAAAAAATTATGTAAATTAGATGATTTTTTACGAATTTTAATGCAGCCTAATGTTTAGAATTTAATAGCATCAACACGATATTCCGCCATTCATTACATTGCGATCGCGGCAGGAGAACTTATGTTCCGTTGTTGCCACAGAAAGGATTACAAAAAAAGGTTTTTTCAACCAATCGAGCTTTGAAATGGGATATCGGAATTTCAATTCGCAAGTGAGGATCTATGACGTCAAATGCTTTAAGATACGTACAAATTAAGCCATAATTTTAACTCATTTATTCCAGCTCTATTTTCAACACAGGGAGACGATATTTTGATTAAAATTTACTGTAGAAATAAACTAATAAATTCACGATTATTATTATTAGAAGTGGTATTTTAATCCGGTGCTTATTTAAAAATTGAAATGTCTTCACGGTGCTGAAAATGTTCATTTTAAAAGTTACAAAGTTCGTTTCAAAGCGCGATATATTAAAATTTTTCTATTTACTATTTTTATTTTTGGCATTTAATTATGGCGCAGGCGTTGCCTAACGTATGCATGCACGTTGCGAGTATAGTTTTATTTTAACGTTGAATTACGTTCCTCCATAAAGGAGAGCTTACGGGATTGCATTAATTGATCATGGCACGTGTTAAATTAATTGCGTTGCCACAAAAAGGATTAGAAAAAATGTTCTTTTTCCAACCAATCGATTTTTTAAATGGGATATCGGAATTTCAATGCGCAAGTGAGGATCTATGACGTCAAATGCTTTAAAATACGTAAAAGTTACGAAACAAATTTAACTCATTTATCCCTGCTCTTTTTTTAACACAAGGAGGCGATATTTTGATTAAAACTTACTTTAGAAATAAACTGAGAAATTCATGATGCCAACCGGGGTATCTTTTACGGTAGTTAAACACTGACGTCATAAATTTTTAAAAATACGTGAAATTTGTAAACTCTGCAACTCTAACGTCCTCTCACAGTTATAGCGATTCTAAATAGCTCCTCGAGATGACAGAGTTTGATGTTTTCAGTAGACAGAACTATGGAGGATTTATAAGATATCTTTATATTGGATACATGGATATTTAAGTTGGCACCGCTTGAATATTTTTCACCACGGTGAGATTAAATGTTTTGCGGTGCTAAATACGCCAATCCTACAAAACTATGCATAAATTAAATTTGTATGGAGAGCTTCCTAAATAGCAACTATTATGGGAAATGAATAATGTTTATGGTAATGCGTAAATTGCTAAAGAATCGCCATAGAATATAAAGGTCCCATTTGTGCCAAATAATGTAAGCTGTTTCGTTAAATTGAGCATTAAAGAGGGAGAAGCGAAGATAGATAGTATTAATATGCGTAATAGGTAGTATTGGTAGATTTGTAAGGATGATATGAATAAATCCCAATATACAACGTTAATAAATATTTCATGAAATTAAAAGTGTTCTGTTTATCCTTTTTCAAGGGTTGTTTCACAACCAACTGAACGATAAGTAATTCTAATTTGCGTTGATATATCCCGCAGTAATTTCGACAGAGGAGATTACTTGAACTTTTTAAAAATGAAATTCGCAGCTATTTTAAAATAAATAGTTGTTCATTTCATGTAGTGTCTGAGGTATTTAATGCTACAACTTGAACCTCAAAACAGTATGATATAGAAATAACACATTTTGAAAGTCAGGAGTTCTCTGCAAACCGCTAAGCTTTTCACTTTTCTGATCGCGAATGACACTGATGCAGTTTTTTGAGTCATGATATTGCAATGATGCCAAGTTAGTACTCATGACGCAAACTTTACATTATAAGTCAAATAATTTCGCTTTTATTTTAGCTTTCACATCACTGGAATTAAGTGGAATTACACATGTAAGGAACTTTTTCGCTTCCTACCGTGCGAAGAACGGGCACGCAGCTAGTTGTTCCATAAAACACTTCTTTTGAATTGAAATCTATACTAAAATTGCCTATGCTAAAATTGTTTCACAATCTTCATCAGGCATATTCTAACCAGTTTGCAATAAACTGTGGCATTTTCCAGTTTTTCACCAAATATGGAAGATATCGCTAGATAAGTTTCAATTTTGGGGACTTATTTTTTGGCGCCAAACTTGGCAATACATCATCTTAATGGTAAACCTTGGCAACTTTTAACAACTGATTCTTTCCAACTATCTGACAACCCTATTGAAAAATGCAACGAAAACATGTCGACACAAATCATGTTGACAGAAAATACCCATGAGCAAAATACACTCTAGTGCTTAAAAAAAAAAAAAAAAAAAAAAAAAGGATCATTGTTTTACAAAAGTTAATTTATTCAGGGATGTGCCAGCTAAAATTAAATTTTGAGCAATTAGTGGAGCACGAAAGAGTCACTTTTGGAGCTCAAGAATGTCAATTTTGAAATACAAAATTTATTTTTGGAGGGAAAGGAAAAAGTCTTTTAAGAATACCAATCTAAAAAATGAAAATTAAGGGGGTTCTTAAAAAATCTTATCTAATAACAAAAACCATTTTTTTTTTTTTTTTTTTTTTGCGGGGGAGGGGGAGGGGCGAAGAGGAAGGAGAGTCAGAAGCTTATGAAATAACTAAAAATTCAGTTATTTTATACATTGCTATACAAAATATCTATTTTAAATCAAAAATACAATATTTACTAAACTATATTAATCCATTTATGCCTAGCGTCCCTTTTTTGGGACAGCATTTTCGCTATCATTCGAAAGCATTATTTATATATTTCCTAGCCTTTATTCACAAATCTTGAACCTCAACTCACAAAATATTTTAACATGACCCAGTAGGATGTTGGCCTTTCAATTTTTATACATAATGATTTTTTAAAAAATCATCCCTTGTTCATGAAGTTGACACCAGAAATTTATCTATTATTGCTGGTATTAGCAAAAATCGAAGAAAGTCACAAAAATATCTGGGCACACAAATGGGTTAACTACCATCAGCACCTTATAAAAAATTTGGTAACAAAAAATTACCAATTTATATAAAATTAAATTTAAAACAGGGGTCAATTTTTACTCATAAGGCATAGGAGAAAGGGATGCCAAAGAAAAAATATTCATTTTTAAGATCGACAGAGAAAGATTGAAATTAGAATGCTTAGACCAGGGATGGGCAAACTTTTTCGGTCGCGGGCCAAAAATCGAAAAAAAAAAGTTTGGCAGGCCAAGATAAATTTTTCTAAAATTTCAAGAACAATATACAAGTATTACAATTTAAATAGGTTAATGAGATGAATGAAATTGCGATTTCATTTTTAAAAGTTCCTTATATTGAGGTTCGAAGTGATTGTAAGAAACGAGGCTAAATGCTCATCTGTCAGTCTACTTCTGAAAGAATTCTGTCTAAGGTTCATAGTTGAAAACACTTGTTCACATATATAAGATGAAGCAAACATAGCACTGATTTTCTGGGCGTAAGATATTAAATTTGGGAAACTTACTTTCGATAATGATATGTAAAACTCTGGCATATTTAGAAACAACTGTTTGAGATGATTGCTAGATAGCAATTCAATTATTTCAAGCTGCAAATCGGACCTTACTGCTGCACAATTTACGACGAAAGGCATGGTAAAAATATCCAATTCTGTTTGAATCGCACTGAAATCTTGAAATCTGCGTTCGAACTCAAAATGGGCTTTTTTCAAGCCATCTTCATAATTCTTAATATGGATATATAATATATAAATATATATATTCTTTGGATTTTCGTCAGACCGGCTCATTAAAATTCCACCCGCAGGCTGGATAAAACCTTCCGGCGGGCCGGATTTGGCCCGCGGGCTGTAGTTTGCCCATCCCTGGCTTAGACTGTGTGGTGATTTTTGTAAAAATTCGGGAGATTTACAAACGTTTTCAACGCATGTGGAAAAATAAAAAATGTAGCAGTTTTGGTGAATTTGGAGCAAAAATGTCCAAAAACGATCTTTTTGTAGCAGATTGGAACATCAGGATTGATTTGGCACAATTTGGAGCAATTGGAACAGCTGGCACATCCCTGTTTATTGTAGTCTTTGATTCTAGATTTTATGAATGCATATATAGGCTTATCATAACAAAGGCAAAAAATCAAATCATACATCAACTTCATTCAATACTAGGAGCATGATGTTGCCACATTTTGTCAGAAAGCCCCCTCACTTTACATAAAAACAATGCCACACTATAATGCTATATAAATAACTTACTATTCAATCCAACTGTTGTTGTAATTTTGGATAAATTCAAACCTTTGTAGTTTTTGGAAAACTTTGTTTTTGTTTGTTCAAGAAATGTCTAAAAGGAAATAAAGATGTGTAAGATTCAAACATATTTAAAAGAAAAAAAAAAAAAAACTGTCGATGCAAATTATCTTCATTATATACAGATGTTAAAGTAACTTGGCATCTTTCAAAAGGCAAAAATCATTAGAAACATACATTTTTAGCTTAAAGCGTCAATGGACACATCTAGTCTAACTCAGCAAAATTTTGAAGTGATCTGATCACTGTAAATGTAGTAAGGCTTTTAAATATTTTAACTGTACTGACAGCCTTTCAAGTGCTGTGCTTTTAAACTGAGTTTTCTCATGTTTAGGAGATCAGTGTTAAAAGGAAGGGTATCGATAAGGCCTTATATTTGCCCCATCCTTTTATGTGAATTCTTATGTACCTGCATTAGGTTTATAGGAAGGTAAATAGTAAGATGAAATAATTATTACACCAGAACATTCTCATTTAATATTTTGCAGTTGATCCTATTATTCTAGGAAGGTTTCATAAAAAGGCAAAATTATGAGCTTAATCAACTCTATTTGGATCATTTTGAACTTTCCAACGTTTCCACACTTTCTACACGCCCCCCCATCTAGTCTTCATTCCCATCACTCCGATGTCCTTCAACATCTGCATCCATTAAAAAATCATTGTAGTCACATAAAACTCTTTGGGTACTGTGATCTTGATATCTGTTGTAACTAAAATATCAGATTACGGAAGCAATATGAGTGGAATCACCAACAAGTCTTGCCCCTACTTTGCATTGACAGTACCAGCAGAGTATACTGTATCCAAAGAGTCTATTTTGGAAGCTGTGCGCCTGTATTCAATTTTTATTCTCAAAATATCACTCCATTCTTTACAGGGTTGGCAAAAACCCAACACACCCAGGTTTTTGTGGGCTTTTTTTTTGTGTGTGTGTGTTTGTATATTTATAAAATTACTAATTAATTGTTTTTTTTTTTCATATAAAAGTCATTACCAAGAACAATAATGTAAATATGTGACAAACCAACCTGCAAAAATAAAAATTTTTCTTTTATCTCTTTATTTTTGGTCATATATTTGGGTCATTCCATGTCAAATCAACACACTGATTCAGACTTGACGTCTCAGATTTTCATGATTTTTGGTATGCAGCAATATATCACAGACTTACGAAAAAATACCAAATTTCAGTTATGTAGCACAATTATTTTTGAAGTTATTAATTTTTAAAGATTTAAATTTTTATGAAAAAAATTCATATTTTGGCATTTTTAGATGCCTATCGGCTGGCAACCAGTGATGGTATAAAGCTGAGAGTGGTCTCATTCTAAAGCTGTTCAATGGGGCTTTAATAGGATATGCCACAAGATAGGGGTTACAATTTTAAAAATTTAAAATTTAAATTTCTTAAAAAGTGACAATTTTAAAATTTTCAAAAAATTATCAAAAATAGTTCGTGATGTCTAAATACACATAGCAAAATTCTATTATGGGATCTCAATGGGATCAGGAGATACAGGGCTAATAGAAATACACATTTGTAAAAAAAAAAAAGAGGAAGTGCATTGTAATTAAATTGTAATGTATTAAATTGTAAATAGCTCCTTTTCTGCAGACAAGATCTGTCCAAAAATGCTTAATAAACACTTTTACCACAGCACTTAAGAGCCAGCAGATATTTTGTCCTAAAGAGGCATTACAGTATGCGATTTTGAAATCTTCTTTCAACTCTTTTTAAATAAGAATTGGGATTTTTCTTCACAAAATTTCAAGAATAGCATACTTTCTTTACTTCATGGTCTTCAATTTCTTGCTTTTCTTCAAAATGTGCAGCAAACACATCCTCTGTTAGCATTTATTTATAAATTTATGATTCCAGTATCGTAAGTTTGGGTTATTTTTCTTATTTCCAGGTAAAAATAAAAGTAGAATAACGGAATCTATTTATTTATTCACGTTATTACTATTAATACCTTATAAAATATATTACAGATGAAAAAAAGAAATCTAAAGTGATACATGTGTTCTTTAAGTGCAAGCCTAGCAGTATGATCGTTTTACCCCACTTTCTTTGAACTACTCCAAAATAAAAAATAATATGAATACAAATTATTTTGATACAGAAATGTATTCCTCAAGTATGACAATAGGCTTTGTATCATCAAAATTTCAAGAACTTTAAATCACAAAAATGCTACAGCAAAGTAAATTTTAACCTTGCATAGATAGAGTCGAACATGAATTACATATTAAAAGAATATTTACATTACATATTAAAAGAATATGTAATTACATATTAAAAGAATTGCCATTACATATTAAAAGAATATGTAATATTGCTTGTAATATAAATGAGCTAAACAAAAATCAGTAGGCCAATAAATCAATGCATTTGACATTTATTGTCTGCTTTTGTAGACTGTTCATTTTACCCCACCTAACCCTAAGTCATGAAAAAGGGCCTTTATACTCATTCATTTTGATTTGTGCACAAGAAACTAGAATGTGTGTACAACATGACAGGGTTCTCAAAACTGGCCTTTTTTTTTTTTTTTTTAATCTTTTTTGGTTCTCATGATTTTTCTCATGCTTTCAGAGCTCACTTTCCCAATTTATTTTTATCATAGAGGTATTAAAACTTAATTAGTTTCAGCAATACTTCAATAATTAGCAGTAGTTGTCAGTAGCATATATATAGGCTTCCATTTCGAGGGGAGGGATTGATTGAGGGGGATGATTCGGTATTTTAAACTTTATTGGTCTAAAGTTAAAGGAAATGTTTCAAAATAGCTCCTTTTAAATGCTTTACAGTTTCTGAGGGGGCCCATCCCCCCCTCAAATACTCCCCTGGTAGTTGTTTATTAGAGCAATAGTTTTCTATAATTAGGATATCAATATCCTTAAATATGAATATAATGCAAAACTGAATTTTTTACCAAAATTTGTCTCCTAAAAGTAGCGAAGTAGTGACTACATTTCAAATGTGGAGTAGATAACTACCTTTGTCAAAAAGTAGCTGCAGTTGTAGTTAAGTACATTTTTTGAAAAATAGTTTTAGTTCGCTACCAAAAAAAAAAAAAAAAAAAAAAGGATCTTTCCCACCACTGTGTACGGGCAATGAGTACAAAATGGAAAAAAAGGGAGATCTCATTTAGGTAGACCGCCAGAATAATACGTAAGTACCATAAATTCCTATAGTTAGGTCATACAAATAATAATCACTCTAAAATATAAGTTGAAATGTCAGCATAGCCCACTGCTGCTTTTTTAAAATTATGTTACCTTTTGTTTTGTTAGAGTTATTGTTCAAGTTAATGTTAATAAAATAGCTACTGTTTGACTTCAAGTGTCGTGTTACTGTTAATCAATGTGTTATGCTGGTCTTACAACAAGCAACTAGACAGGTTAGATCAGCTAAAATGGGATGATCCATTTTTTAATTGTGGAAATCATTCATTTGTAATAATTTGAGTGCAGGATAGAAGCAACAAAATTTTTTAATTAAATAGTGTAGTAACATAAGAACATTAAAATAAAATAAAAAAAGAAAGTGCTTCTAATATGCGCTCTACATATAAAAAAATTTGAAATGTTACTGAAAATGTATCATTTTGAGCGAAAATCGTAGTTACACCAAAGTTTGACTTCTCATGTCAAAACATTAGATGTCTTATAATATAGATTGTAATTTTCTCTCTCTAATACATATATTTTCTTATCAGGCACACAGTCTAGTTTCAGAATATATAAAGAAAGCATCAAATTGTAGGACTTTTTTTTTTTTTTTTTTTTTTTTATTCTGGGGCAAAAATTAGGCCTTATCAATACCCTTCCTTTCAAATCATTTATTATAGAAGGTGGTTTTTTTTTTGGGGGGGGGCGAATTCAAAATGATTTACTTAACAGAATTAGAGATGGATTTTGCTATAGCTTGAGAAGATAAAATATTGAAAATGTAAAGTTACAGAAAAAAAGTTTTTGTTTATGCACTTTTCTATTACTGTAACTTTCTTTACTCCCTTCAGAAACTTTTTTCCCCTTCAAAAACATTTTTTTTCCCCCTTCAGTTATAGCAAAACCCATTCGTAAACTTTGAAAGGAAACCTATAAGTATAACAAAGAAAATTAGAATAAAAAAAGGAGAAAGAATTTTTAATTTTTTTTTACATAAAATTCTGATTTTAAAAGTTTGTAATACATTAATTTTTCCAGTGGAAATTATTGATATACACATAAGATGAGGGAAAATACTTATTTTTAAAAAGTATCCTTAAAAACTGTTAAAATTAAAATGCATTGGGCTAATTTAAAACGAGCATTCCGCTAAATCACTACAGGATTTACGACGCAGGTATAAACATACACTTACTGTTTTTCCAGCATTGTCCAGGCCGAGTATGAGAACAAAATATTCATCCTTCTGAAACAGGTATTTCCACAGTCCATACAAAAGAGAATACATCACAAATTTCGTGATATATTTCGATTACCAAAATTCGGTCTCTGTGCATCTAAATTTTCATCTAAAAATACACCTCATTTTCAATTAAAGATGTAAAGTAAAATCCATATAGTGCATAAAAATGAACAAATACAAAGGCATTAATTTAGAACGTGTAAAATGATTTTCGGTAGAGCAAGAAACTTAAATACTGGGTTTGTGTTAATGCAATTAGCAAGTAGTAATTACCTAGACATTTCTTTTACAAAATTATGATCGTAGTTAATTAGTCCGATTCTGAAATTTCTCCTTCTCAGCTGGAGAAATTAATGACAACAGCTACTAACTACTATTGACATTAATAATCATACTACATAAAATAAAAAAACCCAGAAATAATCAGCTGTTTTTGTAAGACGTGTTTGATTCCTGATTCCAAACTTCGATTCTCGCTCGATTCGAGCCACTTCAAACGAAATTAAATTTAACTCCGACTTCAATTCTTATTCCAGACGATGCCACGGAATAGCAAATATTGGCTAAAAAAAAGATTTTAGCCACTCCTTTTTTGTACGTTGTTAGCTGTGTACTGAACTGATATGGAAAAATAAAAAATATATACTGTTTTTTTTTTTTGTCCCTTTGGAGATAATTTCATTCAAGTTTCAAATCAATTAACCCATTCGTGCCTGGATCGTGGCCAACTTTTTGAACAAGGGATGATTTCATTTAAAATCATTATGTATAAAAATTAAAATGTCAACATGCTACTTGGCCATATTAAAATATTTTGTGGAATTGAAGTTCAATACTCGAGAATAAAGGCTAGGAAAAATAAATAACGTTTTCGACTGATAGCGAAAATGCCGTCCCAAAAAAGGGACGCTAGGCAAAAATGGGTTAATTGTTAAGGTGGGTGACCTAATCGTATGCCGGTCGAAAATGGTCCGATTTTAGACCACTTTTAACATATGACAGCTTGATCAACATGTGACAACTTGAATGAAAACATTTTTTGAATATACGCTAACGTACGCGGTACCAAAATCGACGATATTGAAATCGACAGTATTGATACACTGCTTAATGGCAAAAGCTAAATTTATTATGGTTTTATGTTAATTTAATTATCATACGTGACAGTTTGAATGAAAACAGCAAGTTAACATTGTTGTTAATAAACTAGAAAAGTACACATTAGCAAATCCATGGAGCTGATTGAGCGGAATGAATACTATGCACACTAAATACTAATTTCATAAACCCTGCAGGTGCTGCAATTAGGAAATGTATTTGTACAGCACGTTATCACTTGATACAGTATTTTTATGAAAAACAAATTCAAAACGGCTGAATGTAAACATTAACCGAATGGCCAGATAGCAGGGTCGGACTGGCCTATCAGCCCGCGGGCAGATGCGCCCTCCTTGTAGATCCTTTATTGGGCCCACAATGCAAGTTCCAATAAGAAATTTCACTCTCTGTGTTTTTCTGACACGTCGGCTGCAAATTATTCGTTATCGTTAGCTACATTTCTGAGGTGCACTTTACCGCTTTCCGACCCTAGAGGCGTGAAATCTTGAGGAGGGCAAAGTTTGGAGTTCCCTCTTTGTGGAAAATGTTTCTTTGTAAGTTTAGGATCACCCCGCGAGGAACAGAATGAATCATCGTGCGCCCCCTGCACCCACCCCTTGTATTCCCCCTTGCTGCTCTGTCCAACTTCTGGGGACGCCTATTTGGTATCTCTATTTGCTGTCCTATTCTTTTCATATTTTGGACATTTTCCGCCCCCTTACTTCCACTTTCAGTTTGTCGATTCTAAGTTCCGGCGTTCTGTCTGCCTCTCACTTTTATTTTCAGCTTCCCGCAAGCAGCGTCTCTCCGCCCCTCCCTTGTTAAGCCCGTTTTTCCTGCAAGCGCTCCAATTTGTCAACCGCGAAAAAACGCCCGGGGTCTTTCGTGCGTCCACCAGATCTGGACGTCCCCAGCGACGCTCAACGCTGGAAAGAAACCACCTTTTAATAAACGCGTTCTTTGGACGCGAGAGGCAACCCGCTAAGGTCATTAATTACTCTGGTCACTGGACGCTTGCAGGAAACCAAGGCTTTACTCCGATGATTCCATGGCGCTCATATCAGTGCTTGCAGACAGAGGGTACTGACAGTGGGCTTTTAAAAACTTTACTACTGAAACGGTAAAAAAAAGTTTCAGTTTCAAGAGCGGAGACGGGGGGAGGGGGGCGTAAGGGCGCGCACCTAACATTGTAGGCCAGATTGTCGACTATCAGGGTAGCAAACCACTGGGGGACGCCTATTGGAGACTTTATATTATTTCTCTTCTTAGAAAATGTCTTGGCGGGGGGAGGAAAATTTAAATTTTGCCAGGGTCACTCAAGACCCTAGCTATAACTCTTCGGGCACCCAGTGGCGGCTCGTGATCAAAAAAATAGGTGAAGAGCTTATACCAAAACATTATGAAAAACACCTGATGCAGCCATTAACATGGGCGCCGGCAGAATATTTCCCAGGGGGGGGCAAAGGCTACTCAAGGGGGGGGCAAAGACTACTTTAACGTATAGTTACCATGTTGAAAAGAGCAAAAAAGCAAGGCAAAACACTGCATACAAAAATCCAGGGGGGCATCGCCCCCTTGCCCTATGCTGCCGGCGCCCATGGCCATTAAGCATGGTAATTAGGCGGTGGCATAAGCCTTTCTGCGGAAAGAAATTTTTAATCTTTCAGCGATGCATTAATTCCTAATGCATTGGTCGACCCAGGGCCCGATTAACCTTTGAAGTGAATGGAAGCTCAGTCTCATTTCGGGCCCCCCTTCACCTTTTTGTTTGGATTAAGTAAAGTTTTTAATGATTTTCTTTGTTAAAATGATATTTAATTGATTTAATTAGTTCTAATGATTTTATTTGAAAAATATATTTTTTTCATTAATTTGAAATTTACCTTAGATAAAAATATGTTATTCATTATCTTCGCAATAGTTTACTTAATTGTAATGAGATTTTATAGTATTTTTAAAATTGCTGTAAAAAGTAAAATAAAAACATTTCCTTACTACTGAAACATTAAACTTTATTTATTTAGTCATATATTTTTCATGCGACATGGGGCTTTTTTCGGGAATTCTTTGTTCGTTTTGATGACATCATAAAAATCACAACATGGAAGTTCAGAATTAATTTTGACCTTTAGACGATTTTTAACATTACATATTGAAAGTTTACCCCTTTCTACCGACCAAATGTTCCTGATAATAGAAAATTTTGTCTCAACTGGAACAAATGTCCCAAGTATAGAATCGCAAACTGAATTAATTTAGAAATGTTGCTACATGGAGTATCAAGACTTCTAAAATACCTTAAAAATAGCTTTCCACTTCTCTTCATTAAAAATCTTTACAATAACTTAGAAGATAATTTAAAAACAAAATTTTGAATTTTTATCCGTTTTACAGTCATTTTTGGGGCCCCTTCAAATTATGACGGGAAGCTTCTTGAGCCTTTTCGCTAATCAGGCTCTGGGTCGACCACGAGAAAGAACATCTCTTTTATCGTCATCATTCCACCGATTAAACGGTGTTTGTAATACATTACAGACTATATCATTTACAGGAAACATAAGGAAGGTGAATAAACAAAAAAGAAACTAACTATTATTATCATTAAAATTAACACAAGAAGAAACTCTAAAATTTTCAAAAGACAGCAGTAAAAATCTCATGTGTCAAAATCTCAAACAAATCACGTGGTTTCATTTTCCTACGCCAATTTGTTCTTGGAGACGCACTACGCTGGGTTTTCTCTCACTTGAAGAGACAGACCGTTTTCTCAGGGATCTCTTCACCTGATAGAAAGTAAAGTTGTAAAATTGAATGGAGCGTCTGAGGTTACCATGGCAACCCCACCGATAAGTGCAGTAGAAGAGATAATTTTTCATTAGCACTTCACAACGCACCCCGTCAGAACCCGCGTACCACGTGACTCTAACAATGGACCAATCGTGATACAAGTCTTTGAAACTTCTTTGGCCGCGCGGCAAGGGGAGGGGAGGGAAGAGAGTTTGGCTTCACTGACAGTAAGAGCATGATTTAGCACAGTGTATTCTTACAGACAAAATTTGAAAAAGGATTATGGCTTGCTTACGTTACACAATTTTTTGTTACTTACAATACTTGGTGAAGAGGCACTTCACCTACTTCACCTGAAAAGCCGCCACTGCCCCTAGTAGCAATAACTCATCGGTCGATGAGAGGCGGGTGAGTTAAATCCGAGGAGAAGGAGCAATGGCCGATCACGGCTTTTCATACAAAAAAGGGGAAATTTCATCGGCAACTGGTACAAAATGTCCGCTCGGGGGACCATAAAGCCGATCATCGTTTCCCGATGACACCGATGAAATAACGAAAAGAAACCGATAAACTGTTTAAAATATATTTGTTAATAAAAAATAAACGACTGGCAGCAAAATTTTAAAAAAATGTCCGTTCTGTTTATTATATTTTCGTTTTTTGTATGCTAAATTTACGTTTTTCTGAAAAAAAAAAAATTCTTCCTCCCCCGGGCCCGAACACTGAGCGAGCGCGATAAGAGATAAGCGCGCTACCCCTAGACCATCGAATCTTGTCATGTACACAAAGTGTGAAGTACCGGTTATTTTAGTCTCAGATTGGGACTTGGGGTGAAATTTTGACAAAGTGTTGTTCAGCTATTATTAATAATAGTCAAATTATTCGATTGGTAAGAAATTAATTTCACTTTTTACCAATGTATGTAAGTAGCAACAACATTCATAATTAATAATTAAAAAACAATATTGCCAATTGTATAGGAATTTTAGTGTGATTTTAACTTTCATATTTCTTGGATAACTTTTAAAAATTAACTGATTTCTCTTCTTGAAGTTTATATTAAAGAGGTTTCAAAAGAGTTGCTCATTGTAATGAAGTTTCCGTTTTTCTTATAATGCAGCTGACGCTCAAATAGATTTTCTTTTTTTTTTTTTAAACACTTTTTTTAAAAATTATTTAAATATTACAAACGATTTTTATATAATAAATACTTACATTTTTTTTTTGTAAATATTTCTTTTCAAATTTAAATTTTGTGGGAGGGGGCAAGGGGGGGATACCCCCCCCGCCCCCTCCCAACCCCAATACAAGAAATTTGAAGTAAATTATGCGATTAATTCAAGAATTGTTCAAAATTTCCCTTAGATTATGCAATGGCACATCTAAATTACGAAAATATTTATAGGAATTAGGGTAAAGTGTAAACTACTGGGGACACTTGCAAGGCCCGTTGACTATAGAGCTGCAGTTTCGGATAAGATACTGTTTTTCGGTTTCCCATCGGCGAAACTGCTCGTCTAGATCACTTCTATCCATGAATAAAAATTCATCTATTGCAGATTAACAAAAGTGCACTTGCCGATGACTGAATTCGACGAGTCGATGAGTTAACGATGAGTCGATGGACGACCGAGCAGAAAACAAGCAGTCATTGCTACTAGGGGCGGGCACCCCTTTTCAACGGGAGAAATATATTTACGCTAGATAAAAGGGCTTTTTGATTATGATGCCATATTTTTAGCGATTCTGAATTCAGATCGCGCATCACATAATTACGACTCAAGCGAATGAAATGATATTACTTAGTGATTCTCTTAACCTGTAATATTTTAACAATACATAAAAATTATAACTTCGCTTTCTTTACTTTGGCAACCTACTCCATCCATTCTGTGTACTCCTACAATGCTGACGAAAGTTCTTGCTTTTTGGAAATTTGCATTCACTAACCCGTCAAGGACGGGTACTTCAGCTAGTCTTCTATATAAATAAAATTAGACTTTTGTCTGTACATTTCTTGGAATTCAAAAATTTTGCGATTTCTATCCGTTTCAAGCACCCGGGAATCCGATGCGGCCCTCAAAAAAAAAGTTTGTCTGTCTGTCATTCTGTCCGTGACGCTTTTTCTGTTTAAGCATCACGTAAAAACGGCTGAAGGGAATGATATGAAATTGGATGTCATGATAGGTGGTCACTCAACTTAAAACATAGGCGTCGAATTTTAAAAAAATATTGATTAGATTTTCAGATTTTGCGAAAATCGTTTCAAACTGCGTAAATTTGTGTTCAAGCATCACGTAAAAACGACTGAAGCAAATGATATGAAATTGGGTGTCATGATAGGTGGTCACTCAACTTAAAACATAGGCGTCGAATTTTAAAAAAATATTGATTAGATTTTCAGATTTTGCGAAAATCGTTTCAAACTGCGTAAATTTGTGTTCAAGCATCACGTAAAAACGACTGAAGCAAATGATATGAAATTGGGTGTCATGATAGGTGGTCACTCAACTTAAAACATAGGCGTCGAATTTAAAAAAAATCTTGATTGGATTTTCAGATTTTGCGAAAATCGTTTCAAACTGCGTAAATTTGTGTTCAAGCATCACGTAAAAACGACTGAAGCGAATGATACGAAATTGGGTGTCATGATAGGTGGTCACTCAACTTAAAACAGAGGCGTCCAATTTTTAAAAAATCTTGATTGGATTTTGAGATTTTGCGAAAATCCTGTCAAACTGCGTAAATTTGTGTTCGAGCATCACGTAAAAACGACTGAAGCGAATGATATGAAATTGGGTGTCATGATAGGTGGTCACTCAACTTAAAACATAGGCGTCGAATTTTTAAAAATTTTCAGATTTTGCGAAAATCGTTTCAAACTGCGTAAATTTGTGTTCGCACATCACGTAATAACTGCAAAGGTGAAAAAATGATATTTGGTGAAATGATAGGTGGTCACTCACCTTAAACTATAAGCATCTAATTTTAAAAAATCGATCCGATTTCGAGATTTTGCGAAAATCGTTTAAAACTGAGTGAATCTTTGTTCCCGCATTACGTAATAACGACTGAAGCGAATGATATGAAATTTGGTCACATGATAGATGGGTGCTCAACATAAACTATAGGTATCCAATTTTTTAAACATTTTCATTAGATTTTGAGAAAATTCTCTCAAAATACGTTTATATTTCTTCAAACATCACGTAATAACAACTGATACGAAATTTTGTGATATGATAGGTAGTTGCTAATCTTAATTTATAGGCGTTGAATTTTTAAAATATTTTGATTACATTTGGAGATTTTGCTAAAATGGTTTTAAAATGCTGAAATTTTGTTCCAGCATCCCGAAATAAAGACAGCAGGGAATGAAACGAAATTGGGTGACAGGATAGGTTGTCACTCAACTTAAATTCTAGGCTTCCAAATTTTCAAAGATGTTGATTAGATATTGAGATTTTGCGAACATTATTTCTATATTCGTAAATATTCGTTCGCGCATCCCATAATTAAGACTAAAGCGAATGAAATTATATTACTTAGTGACTCTCTTAACCTGTAATATTTTAACAATACATAAAAATGATAACTTCGCTTTCTTTACTTTGGCAACATACTCCATCCATTCTGTGTACTCCTATAATGCTGACGAAAGTTCTTGCTTTTTGGAAATTTACATTCACTAACCCGTCAAGGACGGGTACTTCAGCTAGTTACTAATAAGTTCCTTTGGTAAAATCATACAAGACGGTGCCCCTCATGTAAACACGGCGATAGCCGCTGGAGCTTGGCGATCGCCAAGTGCGAGCGCTACAGACCTTGGCGCCAAGCCTCCCTGGCGATCGCCAAGCTCCAACTTGCTATCGCCGTCTTGTGACGAATAAACACTACTTATATACCACTAAAATTTTACAAAGAAACACAAATTCTAAGTAAATGACACTATATAAAACAGTCAAATCCACAACAAAACATTAGAAAAAGTACAATTAAAGAAGCACTTACCTCACTTTTCCCCCCCATTCTATATTCCACACATCGACTAGCACATTCTATATTCCACACACATACTAACGAAGAAATTCCCCGAGATGCTCACTAACTTACGGTAAAGGGTCCGTAAAACGGAATCAAAACCACAAGGAAAATCAAACACAAACTTATTCGACTCAGAATCAAAGAACACCAAACTTCAATCTTCATGCAATTAACACTAAATGAAAATTCTATACTTCAAATGCACCGCGTTTAATTATCAGAATTGCCATTCAGATTCTGATTTAAAAAAAAAAAAAACGATTTTCCAGACCAACATGTGATAAAAAATCCAGACGATTTTCAAGTTTATGACGTCAGCTTTACATATGTTCTCCAAGGGCAAAACCAGAAGCCTGCTAAATATTGGTAAAAGCCCCATTTATGTAGTGTAAAAACATTTTTCTCGGAAGGCGCGCGAGCCACTCTGCGTGACCCAAAAAAAAAACATCAGTGGGTCCGGCCACCGTCTCAAAAGGGCCCCCTCGAAAATATGCTAAAGCGGCCCCTCTGCGAGACCCAAAAAAAACATCAGTGGGTCCAGCCACCGCCTCTAAAGGGCCCCCTCGAAAATATGCTAAGCGGGCTCCTCTGCGAGACCCGAAAAAAACATCAGTGGGTCCGGCCACCGCCTCAAAAGGGCCCCCTCAAAAATATGCTAACGCGGGCCCCTCTGCGAGACCCAAAAAAAACATCAGTGGGTCCGGCCACCGCCTCAAAAGGGCCCCCTCGAAAATATGCTAACGCGGCCCCTCTGCGAGACCCAAAAAAAACATCAGTGGGTCCGGCCACCGCCTCAAAAGGGCCCCTTCGAAAATATGCTAACGCGGCCCCTCTGCGAGACCCCAAAAAAACATCAGTGGGTCCGGCCACCACCTCAAGGGGGCCCCCTCGAAAATATGCTAACGCGGGCCCCTCTGCGAGACCCAAAAAATAAATCCCAAAAATAGTAGACTAAGGAACAGGATAAAACGAAAAATAACAATAACGCATACGCAAAACGCAAATTAACAGCTTAGTGACGTCAAATTGAGCAAGCGAATTCGTTACATTCATCTGCTTACGTCACACATACACAGTAGCTAGATTAAAAAACAACTATTACGCATGCCCGAAAGTGCAAGAAATTTCGCATCTTTCAATAGTTCTAAATTATCCAATTTACAATATTTGATGCATTATCATTCCTTCAAAAAAAACGTCGCCAAGCTCTACACATATCTTTATGGTTGCCAGTCAAACTACCATCGGCAGGGTACTTTACTAACGTTGAACATCGCTCACGATGTCGCCAGAACCAAGGGGCACCGGATACGGAACATAGGCCGTTCCTTTAATTGACAGGAGAAAAAGAAACGGATATTCGTCAGTTAACGAGAATATTCCGGCCGCACTGATTGCTGCAAAATTTCCGTGAATTGAATAAATAATTTTTGAGAGTATAGTATGGCCTGCTTCTGAAATGTTCAACTGCGTATATGAAGAAGTTTTAGAGTAGTTTTTTTAGTATGCAGATGTGCGTAGACACCTAACAGTAGCACAAAGCCACTGTTGGCAACTTTCGCCAATGTAAACCAACCGTGAAGCAGAGAACTAAATAATATTGGGCGGCGAAGCTGGACGTCTTGGCGGCTAGTTTTAATTATTACATTATTTTTTAATTAGATTACTGTCCATTATTCCATTAATGATAAAATGTCCCCAATTTTGAAGCAAAATTGTATTTATATATACACTTATGTATGATGTGTATGTGTACGTATAATAATTATGCCTCTGTATTGTGCCGCTTATATATGTTTCAATAACTCATACCTTAGTTAATATACTTTTTTAAAATTTTTCTAGGTCGTTTCTTCGAAAACGCTTCCCGAATAGCTTATTCGCATCTCAGTCCTGTTATGTTCTCAACATGTTTGGAAGCATAGGCGTCGCCAACTTAACCCTTTCATGGGCGAGTTTATTAGCATCTGCCGTATCCTCAACCTGACAAACCATATTTATCTTGGACACAGATGCAAGTAAAGAGTGTGTCGGAGCAGTTTTGTCCCAATTATGTCCCCGAGATAGATGGCCAAGAACACGTCATAGCTTACTGGAGCAAATGCCTTTCGAAGGCAGAACATAACTGTTGTGTTACGAGAAAGGAACTTGCCATCGTTAAGGCCGCGGAGCTCTTCCATCATTATCTTCTGTACGGCCGAAGGTTCCTGCTCCGAACGGACCATGCCTCTTCAACCTGGTTTTTGACCTTCAAGAATCCGGAGGGCCAGATAGCCAGGTGTATACAGAAATTACAAGAATATGACATACAAATACGTCATCGGAAAGGATCATCTCATGGAAACGCAGATGCTTTGTCAAGAAGGACCTGCATAGAAAGTTGTCGCTACTGCTCCAGGGCAGAGAAAAATTACCATCTGAAAATCCCGTTGTCCGCCAAGTTACATCATCGGCACCATGCCAGGATCCCTGGAGTGACGAACAAATTCGGGCAGACCAGTTTGCTGATAGCGACATCAAATCTATTGTGGAATTTATGGAAAAATTCAGTGATAAGCCCAAATGGCAAGAAATATTGTCATGTAAGTCCGGCAGCGAAACATTACTGAGCTTTGTGGGATTCGCTTTGCCTGAGAAATGGAGTCCTGTATCGTAAATGGAAGTCGGACGACAGGAAGATGCTTCGGTGGCAGTTAGTGCTCCCTCGTTCGAGGTTCTAGAAGAGCTGCATAGTGGCTTAACTGGGGGCCATTTTGGCATTATGAAGACCCTGCAAAAAGTTCGCGAGCGCTTCTACTGGGCTAAGGCTCCAGACGATGTCGAAAAGTGGTGTCAAGCTTGTGACGTCTGTGCTGCCCGTAAAGGCCCGAAGAAACGTAGCCGTGGAAAACTACACCGTTATAATGTGAGAGGTGTGAGACACCCACTGGAGGGGCCGACCCGAAGGTTTACGGCATAAAATCCCTCCAGGGAAGAATTTATCCGTTATAATGTAGGAGCGCCTTTTAAAAGAATTTCCCTCGACATCTTGGAACCTCTTCCGTGAACTTCGGATGGCAACAAGTACATCTTAGTTGTCACAGATTACTTCTCTAAATGGCCCGACCCCGAAGCGTAACCTATTCCCGATCAAGAAGCTACGACCGTAGAGGAGGTACTGGTGCAAGAATGTATTTCCAGGTATGGAACCCCTCTGAAACTTCATTCAGACCAAGGAACGAACTTGACCTCTGCAGTCTTTAAAGAACTATGTCAACTTCTCGGAAACGACAAAACCCGGACTACGCCTTTATACCCACAATCCGACGGCATGATGGAGAGGTTTAATCGTACTATTTTGAACAACCTCTCGCTTCTGGTCTATAGGAATCAAGAGGACTGGGACAAGAAACTCCCCATCTTCCTGCAGGCTTATAGGAGTGCGTCCATGAGACTACCGACTTCACACCTTCCCAGATGCTGTTTGGAAGAGCTCTTCGTCATCCTGCCGATCTAGTGTTTGGTCGCCCTCCAGATACGCCTTCATCGCCAGCGGCGTACATGGAAAATCTTCTAGCACGGTTTGTAGAAGTGCATCATTTTGCTCGGGAGCTGATCAATCTCAACACGGAGAAGATGAAGACTTGTTACGACACGAAGGCTACGGGACACGAGTTCAACGCAGGTGACAAAGTTTGGCTATGGAATCCTACTCGACGGAAAGGCCTGTCTCCCAAGCTGCAATCGCCGTGGGATGGTCCTTACGCAGTCCTAAACAGACTGAACGATGTCGTCGTACAGATCTAACTCGAAACCAAGGGTCGTCCATTACGATCGGCTAGCCATTTACCGCATTGTAATTAATTAAATGAATATTAGAGCAAGGTCACTATGGCATAATTCCACCTTTCTTTCCTGTCTCTCTTCTCTTCCTTTTCCATCAACTCTCTTTTACTCAGCACTTATGCCATGTTTAGTGTACATATTTGTAAAATATTGGTTTTTTTAAATGTGTATTTTACTTATTAGTGTAGTTGTTTATCATTTATTTATTTATTGATTACTTGCTTAAATTATGTTGTTAAGATTTTGTTAAAGGTTAGACACAGTAGATATTTATGTAGATTATATGTAGATATTATGTGACCTCCTAACTGAGGATTGTACTGCCCGGAACGTGCAGTCCTTGGGAAGGGGGCAATATTACGAATTTTCGGGGCAACCCGCTGTTCCGGGGTTTAAAGTAGTTCAAAATTTGTATTTTACGCGCCAGAAAGTTAAATTTTGCTTTTTTGTTGCTCCAGAATCGGTCCACTAGAACCGGAGATCTAGAAACTCCATTCATTTGTATGGCGTTTCTTGAAATCTTGAGAATTATGGGTCCTAGGTCTTCGCTACCCTCACATGTGGGGACTTATTTTTGGCGCCCAATTGGGCAATAGTTCGCCACAAGTCGCCAAGCGTGGCGACATTTTGATCATTGCGCGCAATTTTCTCAATAGGGTTTGCAAAGTTAGTTTTTCTGCATTAACTTGCATAATAGCCTAATATTTCTCTTCTATGATGTAATTTAAAGTCCCGATTTATGTGGAATCTTCAAGAGACATGTTCTTCTAGAAGCTCCTTGTAGCTTCTTCGTCACCTAGAATTACAGGTATGACAGACAACCCAGTTCAGTGTGGATCGAGCTTCCGATGAGTACGCTTGCTTTGCTCTGTGAACCGTGCGATAGAAGCAGTATTTTCGCTTGCCTTTTTGAAGCTTTGTTTTAAAATGCTGCGTGTAAATTCTTCTTTGCTGAGTCTTGAGGGACTGTTTACGAAATCCCTCGTATATTTCTATTGAATTTTTACCTATGGAAGTGTTTTATTGTATGTAAGAAACACGGCATTTGTGAAAGCTTCTGTTCTAAGCGGACTGTTAAAAGCACATTACTGGCTGATTGTGCTTGTGAATTTTGTACAGCTGATTGTTCGACGAAGTTCCTGAAGAAGTTAGTCTTCCATCCTGACAAAACGTCTCTTAACTAGAACTTTCTACACCTACTTCACTTTAGAACGATGAACCCAAAAATTAGCAGAGTATTCTGAAACACATACAACTGTACGAGTATACAGGGTGTAACAAAAATATTGAACAAAACTTAATTCTTAAATATTGATTATAGACATATATTATACAAAGTTACGTAAAAAAAGGCATAGAATTTTAGGATATCGATTAAAATTTTCAGTAGATGAAATCTAAACAATCACAAAATTTAAATTTCTTGCTGCCCAGTACAAAACAATTTCCAGTTAATATTTCAGCCTTTCATCAGAAGTATGTATTTAAACAAAGTTGGTAAGGGGGCTATACAATATCAATAACAATATATTCATGATTCAAGGTTTCCTTTTGTAATTTGTGTTCAGCTCCCGAAACAGGATCTTCTGTTGTGATTTTTTTCTCTCCAAGAGCAGACGAAAAGGGATTTAATTCAATCTATATTTATTCTCATTTCTCCGAGAATAAATATAGACTGAATGATAGTTTTTATGATGAAAAGCTGATATTTTGTTCATCACCTAATTAATGTACGGGCACATTTTACTAATTGAGATTTTTTTTTTTTTTTTTATGAGGGGACACATAAATATTCAAATTTTGTAATTACTTATCTCCTCAAAATGTAAATGGAGGAGACTAGATGCTTGGAGGTTAATGGCCTATCCTACTCCAGGCGAATTGCCTAAGGGTCATGGGTTTGATTCCCACACATATCCTAGAGGTTTAAATTTAATTTCTCTGTTGAGTAAGAAAGTTGGATATTGTAAGTGAGATTGACGTCATTTTGGTGTCACAGTTATCCAGCTTTCAGGGGGAAATTGCGATTCAAATTCATTTGAAATAGTTTTTCCAAGACCCAGCTTATTTTTTTCACAAATAATATTTCCTCTAAATAAACCGATATCAGGGGGGCTGTTCCCAGCGAAACAAAATCTTTCAAATGAGATAAGTTTCCTCAATCATGCTCACAGAGAAATTCTGTATTTGCAGAAGAGTATTCAATTTCAATGACACAAAAACACATTTTGTAAACGTGCAAAATTTCTTTGAGCGAGTTTTGAGTTTATGGGAGTTTTTTTTTTTTTTTTTACACATGAAAGGTTCTGATTTGTTGAGAATAGCTGACATGGATTAATAAATTGAGTATTTCAATCTTTTAGTTATTTTCATTTGGCGACTAAGCAAGTCTTCGCTTGCAAATGAAATTTGGCATCGTGATTAGAATAAATTTTGTATCCTATAAAACTTCGAACAGATTTTGCAAAAATAATGTGAATTTTAATGGCATCCAGTCATTGCCAAGACTTGCAATTAAATTATGAATTTTAAAAATAGTAAATTTGCTATAATAAGGGATTGTGAAACACACTACAGTATACATAAATATTCTGTATGTGCTAAATTAAAAATGTTTGTTACATTCACCCTTTCTCAATGAGCGCCTTACAGCTAACTAAACAATAAGTAGAGGCATGGAATTTTTTCAGAGTGGGTGTACACAGCACCCAGCTCATTTTGAGGTAGTATTCTGAAGAAAGCAATTTTCTTCAGAATACTATCTCATTATTAATACAATTCTAGGTGATCATACTTGTAGCCACAGATGAGAAAAATAATTGACCCATGGGAAAATAGGCTTCATTTGTTGTATTTCATTTCACGTGCAAGGATAGTTCATCGGACGTTTTTCCAGATGTGGCTTTTAGCACTGTGTTGAGATCCAAATGCCCCCGACTTTGTTGCTCAAAAGTCTTCTAATTTGTTCCACAAATGGTGAGGAAATGGGAAACTTTGAATTTCTTAATTCGCCATTGATTTCGGGAACAGTTCGGATATGAAGCATATTTGAATCGTGAGTTTACGTTTGAATGATTCACCGAAACACTTTTTCTTTTTTTAAAGAAGAGAAAAGTGCTGTATTTTGCACCTATTGACAAAGATAAGAAACTTTTGCATAAAGTCTATTTGTAAATTGCTTGTATTTCGCATATTAGTAATTATAAGAAAATTTTGCATAAATTCGCAAAAACGAAAACTACCTACCACTAATTATTAATGATCCTACATTAATACATATCTCACGAAAGATAAGGCTTTTTTTATTTGTTAGTTTAATGGATAGATTTAGATCGAGTGGCAAAAACATGCTATTTCTGGTAACTATAATGTTGAAAGTAAAAAAATAAAATCAGTTATACGTGGTTTAAAGTAGAATGATTTAAGCCATTTTCAGAGTCTAAAACTCTCAAAACGTGACACAGCAACACATGTACATCTGATAGGGGGAAATGCATAGGGCAGATAGGGTCATTTGGAAGATTTGTCGGAAACTAAATGCAAAATAAATACAATAGCCTTCAATCAGAAAGTTTTTAAAGGTTAACCTTTTATTTGTTTCATATTCATGCATTCCAAATCTTTTAAAAACCAAGAACTTTTAAAAATTACTTCAATGTTTGTTAGAATGTAGCATTTTAACGACGAAGGTAACAGCAATGGACACCGTTGCTAGGGTAACTAAAGGGTAATGTTAAAATTGGAAATGAAGTTAATTACTCTTTGCCATTGTTCTTATGTTATGCATCTAAAAGTACATTAGTAAGTTAAATGCTAAATAAACCTTTATGGAAAAATTACACCAAAATTAAGATTAATTTTGCAAGCATGAAATATGGATCCAGATGAGAAGACATAAATTAGTTCCAAGACAAAAAATTGCGGATAAGCAGATAAATGTTATTTATTATTATTTTTTCATTTGAATTTGTTTTAACAATTTCCATTCCCGTGTACATGTCACGCGGAGTAGTTGAGGAGCATAATGAATACTAATATCCATCTTGAATATTTTATTAAAGTGGAATACTGTATACTGAGGGGGTTTGTTTTAGAAAGTGTCCCGAAGCATGCTCTGCAATAGATGTCACCTGGAAAAAACACTCAAAGTACTAAACTTTACGAGGAGCTTCGACTGAATCAATTTTCAGTTGAAACGACCCTATCTTGTTTTAAGTATCTTTTTCACAAAGTTATTATTTATTTTAGATGTTTCCTGGCTTTGTTAGTTAAGTTCATAAAGTCTCTGCCAGGCGGCAGTTCTGTCTCTCCATTATTTAGTTGGCCCACAAAATCATAACAATATCCTCATTTGCTAAATTAAACGATACAGAAGACACTCTTTTGACAATGCTGAAAATGGATATCTTAACTCGATGCTTATCATCAAAGTATAAAAGAGGCCAACAATGGCTTATCCGACATATACATATTTTGTCTTAATTGATTTAGCACTATTTACACTAATGATATCCCAAGAGATTTCTGTAATGGAGGCAACTTCCTTGAACGTACCACCCCAAATGACACAAAAGCACTGTACTGTTCACCCTAAATGGCACTGTTCATACATGAAAATTATGGTACATTCTAAATCTTGTAAATTTCAAGGGGTCATTGGTATAGAAAAGTCGTTTCTGTAGAGCATTTGCGTGTGATGTGGAAATAACTCAAAGAAATGAAAAAGGCAGTTTTTTTTTTTTGTACAAACACTTTTATTGCAAGAGCTTGTACAAAGAAGGCCGATTGATGTACAAAACCAATGCATGCATGTTCCATTCACTCACACAGACATGCATTTATTTAAAAGTCGTCCACCCACACTTCCATACTAGAGAACAATGGTTGTACACATGTTGTATTGGCCATATATATACGGAGGTATAGTGTCTGGCTACAGGAACTTTATTCTCTTAAAAAATATTTTGTGCTTCTTCACCTCATTGCAGCAGGAGTGGTCACCAGAGTGAAGGCCCCACCGACACTACTACACTGGTCATAAAGTAACATGCATGAAAATAGGCTTATTTACATTCTGACTGACTAACGTAATGGTACCAAATCACTGAATGAACATAAATGAGTACTTTAAAAACATGGAGTCAAGGTCGCCACATTCTTGTACAAAGTATTACCATTGCTCTCATCTGTAACACAGAGCGTACTTGTAGGAGGAGCCAATGGACAGTATGGAAACATCGGGGATTCTATTGAACGAATCCTTTCAATTAATTCACACCTTCCTAAGAAGGTAAAATCAGATTGTGTGTTAAAGGATAATTGTACAAATATAAATAATAGCACATTAAGGGAAGAAGCTAAAAATATAAAACGTTCATCATAATATTTTTTAAAAAAGCAATCGTACTGTTAAGTATTTATGAAAATCTTTCATCTAAGTAAAAACTAATATTCAGTTTTCATTAGCATACTGCCAAAAGATGTCCACTGAAAACAAGGGACCGTTCCAGTATCATTTACAGAATGAATCTTACATGGACAGGCCCAAAACCTATTCTATAGATTGAAGAAGTGCAATGTGCATTTTTAGGGTGCTTTTGAAACGAAAATTGGGACATTTTATAAATTCATTGCTCTTTTCAAAAGATATGTTTTATTCAACTAAAGCGATCGAGTTTTCAAAAAATTGGGTAGAAATAATAATTATAATTAAAATTTTGCCTTCAATTACTGTTATACTTTTTGGGAGCAAATAGAAAGAAAATCCTGAAATTTGGAACCATCTTCAAAAATTGGAGACGTTTAGTCGCCTTACTGTGCTATCTTCCGAGTCATTTTTCTGAGCAGATTCCTTTCAAGTGGCAACCATGACTATTATGGACACTATAGACAGGACATTCACAGAAAAATTAACAATGATGCGTGTGTTGAGGCCTTCCCCCCGGATGCCAGCTGCAGAAAATGAAAATGCAAGATTTCACCTGACCTGCCTGCCATCTGTGATTTAGTTTTTGCTTCTTTTTGGCTATTAGGATCAGATATTGGAAAAAGGGGAGGGGAGAGAGTGCTTAAGGAAGATTGACACAAGACAGCAAGCAAATGATAAAACACAACACAAGGAACCTGTTTGCACATTCGTTCACATTTTTTGGACCATTCAATTGGCATAACTTGATTTGATTTTAAAATAACTTGTAGAACATTTAAACTATATTTGTAAGAGAACACAAAATAAGTTAAAAACTTTTGAATGTATATTTCGACCTGCCAACCTACAAAACTAAAATCTTACTACTAAAATCTACTACAGCTCTTTGGCAAAAATAAAACATTTACTTTTATAGCTATGTTGAAGCAACTTTCACATACTGTATAATGTTTTAAAAAGTTTCATGATCTAAAATTTACAACTGAAAAATAGTTTTTACTCAACATTTGAGAGATTTTTGAAACAATATTTTAATTTTACAATAAGAATGTGTTTATGAAAATTGCATAATTTGGCAAATCTCTTTCAGTGATTAAATGTTGAAAACAGAAAATTATCAAAACATTTAATGCACTTTGTGCCTTTGACTTTTGTTAAAAGATTCTCTAAATATTATTATTCTTTAAGAACATCACCTTCATTTTAACCACACATAATATTTAAAAAATTGAGCAGCGGCAATAATTAAGATGTTGTTCTTAAAAAAACTTCTCATCCAAAAGGAAAAAAAATGCTACAAATTATGCAAAAGGTTCCTTCCATTATATTTGCATTACTTGAAAGAAAACACAAAATATTGATATCGTGCATTTTAAAATGAGGTTATCTGTTCATTGTTTTTAAAAATCAAAATAAGTCCATACAAATTATGATATAAGTATTAGGTACACAATGCAATAGATGAAAAAAAAAAAAAAAAGTAAACACATTACAAATCTATTAGGAACTTGATACTACAAATCTAGCTATGGAAGTATTTTCCACTTTTGCTCCATATACATTTAAAAGGTCATAGTCTCCATTACAAATGGTTTTGTCGTTCACAAAAATAGTCAACAATGATGATTAGCGAAAATATAGAAGATAGAATTCGCTTGCTTTGTACTAAGTGTTAAGGAAATAAATTAAGAAATACGGATAAGACAGATCACAGAATTTTGGACGAACTGGTTGCACTTTTCTTTTTTTAAATATTTAGCACTCTAAAAAACTGCTAGAAACTACATGCTAAAACTTATAGTAGTAGCTTTTTAGAAGTCAAAAGTAACTATTTACAGAATGATCTGAGGTTACATATGGCTCAAATCACACACCATGTCGAGGAAAAATAACAAAAATATGAAAATTTGGTCCATTAAATAACACTGGGTGTAGGTCATCAGATATTTCATTATAATTTAAAGTAAAATATCATGAAATACTTTGCTCTTAGAAATTTAACTGTTTCATATCATTCAAAGCAAACACATCTATTACAGTACTTAAGGGTCCCCTCCTCAGTCAGGTATTATTAATTCATATTTTGTTGGGGCTTACAGCTTTGAATTTTTTTTATTTCTTACACTGAATGAATATTTTAAATCTTTAGATGGATGATTTAGCAAAAAGTATTTTTTAGATATTTATGGGATTATAATATGTAAAACGGGATTATGATATGTAAAAAGATATTTAAAAATTAAGAATTATGATGAGATTAACACACTCAGGTTTATGCTTGAGCACGTCTCAGGATGGCATTTTTGCTGATGCAAACTAACCTTGAGAATCCCTCAATGTCAAATTTTAACTCTAAGCATTCAAGAACTGTCTACAGAATTTTTTTTGTTTTTTCAAACATTATCAACAGACATTTTTTTTTTTTTTTAAATATAAAGATAGTAAAGCCAAACAAAATTAAGTATACAAAAGGATCTAGAATTAACAGTTACTTTTTGAGCACTTGGTAGCTGAAGCCAATTTTACTCAGTAACATTTATTGACAAAATTTTATATTAAGAATGACGTTTTCTTGTGGAACATTCTTTTCCCTTTAGAATATGATTTTTCAAATCATTTCTCATTTAATATTGATTCTTAGTACAGTTAAGTAACAGTCTGAAATTTATAATTTAAAAAAAATATCAAAATATATATCTTTCAAGTATTTTTTTTTTAAATCATTAAAAGTAAGATATGTAGTCAAAATTGCTCAGACCTCAAAGTGTTAAAAAAATGGTTGACAAGAGGAATTCAGATTTGAATGTGTGAGGAGGATTCTCAAACTTCGTTCATGCTTTACACATAATTTGGAACTGAGGTAGATAAGAAACAGACATTTTTGACAAGTACCAAAATGACAAGCGCAGGATAAAATAATACATGTAGCAATCATTTTTCCACTTAAACTATTTTTAACGAGTCACTATGAATGTCAAATTCGTTGGAAAATGCAGAGGGGACTCTTAAAATTATGCAATAGCTTAATATATTATATCGCTAAGGAAATGATGCTGTTCCATTTGTGTACTAAATCCCAGGGGATCCATTCCCCCGAATGGGTGAATTCATTGTGCCCTGCACGGAGGAGGAGCCTTAAGGGGTTCTTGTGATGGGATCAACACGTTTAAGAACCCGTTCAAAAAGTGGTTAAAGCAGTTGGTAACAAAGGACTGAGTCAGGAAATTCGAAACCAAACCACCTTCTGATGATGGAGGGAGAATAGACCCCCTAAACACGAAAGTGGATGTCATTTTATGACAAAAAATAATTCTTAACAGAAACTGAATACTTTAAACTTACCAGCTATGCTAGTAATATAAAATGGACACATTAATTGCACTTATTGTAGAAGAAAAAATACAGGTTTCTCTTTATAAAATATAAAATGGCATACTTCAAGGAATACTTTATCAATTTCACACATCCTAATTAAAGAAACAAAAATCTATAACCTACACCCAATTTTCTTTTTTATAATAATCATAAAATTAAAAGTTCTCAATGAAAGAAGGAAAATCGAAGTATTTACTCTACAAGGCATTTTTGGAAGTTCATAAACCACACGTGATCCAAGCAAAAACTATTGAAAAGAGTTAGGTGGGAAAAATACAGATGTTTTATAAATTCAAAAGATTTTCCACATGCCACCAGATGGTGCATAAGGTCACAATGATCAATATTTGTATTTATAATATAGGTTCATTTAATCACAACATTAAAGCCACAAAACATTTCACAAAGCAACACTACTGACGTTATATATATATATGTATGTATATAGGTATAGTCATAATACAATACACTCTGGATTATTTGTTTTCATAAACTACACATCTATGTTTTGTACTATACCTCCACAAGATTAGCAAAAAATCACACAAAAGGGCACCTGGAGTCCATGACAACGGGCAGTGCTCTCGATCGACTGCGAGTTGAATAATACCGCTTTGTATTCACAAGAAGACAGAGCTGTGTGTGTGTAACAGACACTGCACAAGAGAATTGGGACCTCAATGCCTATGCACCTACAACTTATCTAGGATGTAAGGTACATACAACAATCCTATCTAACTTGTAACACCCGATATAAAACTTTCTAAGTAAAAATAGCATTCATGATTTCTGAATATTTTAAAAATTAAACTCATTGAATCTGTCAAAAATGGGGAAAAAAAAAGGAGGCCTATTTCATTACTTAACCATAGAATTTCCAATGCTGTCTTTTCTGTTTAAAAATTCTTTCATTTAAATAGAGAAAAAGTCACTTTTTTTGCTTCACATAAAATTAACAAAACATTTTTTGAGCCCGGAGCCCCTTTTAAAGAGTCAAGAGCGAGTCCCATTCATGGCCACCTTTATATTTTTATTTGAAAGGACTGGATCCTGAGTCCACTGATTCCTAGATCACTCAACATTTCTTCCAGGGTCTACATTCATGCACAGGATGGCCGTCCAGGTGGTGCAGTGGTTAACCTATCATTCTACCGAACTTTGAGCCTAGGGTTCCATTTCCGGCATGAGCTTGGGTATTTGCAACGGTCTTATTAGGGAACAGGATGGAATACATAATGTCAAGGCCAAGGATGGATGTGCTAGTGCTGTATCATTAAGAAAAAAAAAAAAAAATAAATAGTCTATACGATATTCTTAAACTGTGGTCGGCAGACCCTTGAGGTCTACAAAATTATGAAAAACGGTTTAAAAGACAATGAAAAGCCAATGTGTGCAGAGTTTAACAAAAAAAAAAAAAAGTGTACTACAATAAATAACACACAAAGCTATTATTATACTCTGTGAATTTAAAATATTTGTGATTATGTTTTTTTTTATTTTATTCTGCAATATAATTTTTAATTACTGCAATATAATAATTAATTAATTTCAACTTTTAATTCCATTCATTATTTAATTTTTTGTCAGAAGTTGATTTTTTCATGTTTCTATATTTCTACTAACTAGGTGGCAACACTGTACAATTAATATTTTTAACGCAAAACAGTTGTTAATTATTGAGCCAAAAATTAAGTTTGAAGAACAATGTGAAATGCCCGAGATCGGATCTGTGAAAAAAAGCCTTGTTCAAGGAAGAGGGAAGTTGTTCTTGGACTGCATAGCCCCTGGTCTATAGGATAACTGAAGCCACCTCATACTTATGTAACAGCTAGACATTTCGACAAATAGTTAGTGAAGCAAAAGTGCTCATTTAAATTTTGAATACATGTGTATACATAGGTAAACCCCTTTATAAAAAACAGCAGCCCTACTCATACAATGGTAGAGCAGGGCATTCAAAAATATTCTAACTAGATTAACTTCCTCTGTGGTTTGGGGAAATCCATTTCAAGTAATTTGGGATTCTAACATTATTCCTAAAGATCCAATTATCCATTTGCCATCTATTTTCAACACGCGATTCAAACATACCCCCGAATAAGGTATAATGTGCGATTTTCAATACCTAGCATTTTGGTTATCTCGAATATTTTTGCCAGTCCCGCCGACGTATACTCGAGATATCGAGAGTCAACAGTACAAGTATTTGTCACGCACAAAAGTGAACTATCTAAAAGTAATGATAGCCGTTTAAAAGTGGACGAGATGAACACTGACTTAAGGTGAGTGATCTAGGAATTGGCATCCCATAAATAAAGTGACCTTAAGAAATAATGGAACTCCATACATTATTGAAACACGTACAACATTCACGTAATAAGTTATTTCTGCATCACTTTTTGTGTTATATAAATTGAGTTTTAAATGAATAAGAAAGTTTTGTATACATCCAAAAACTGTACTTCAAATACTTAGAAGAAAAAATAATTTTACTTAAAATTATTTTTTCTTCTAAGTTTTTTTTTTTTTTTTAAATTCCATTCATTTTTCAATTTTTTTTAAATACAGCGAAATTGGGTTGCAATCCACCCTAAAAATAATAACGACAAGTGTTTACATTCACACAGCTTTGCCATCCTATATCTAAGAAGAAAACAACACATGAGACATTTTGCTCGGAGCCACAGCAAAATATAGATACAAAACAGCTCCTTATAAAAAACGACATGACTTTGGGCTAACTGACAATGTTAGAAAGAGACCAGAACAGAAGAAAAAAAAAAAAAAGCAGAAGGCATTGGCCTTCTCCTGAAAAAGGATTATATAGGGTTTTATAGGAAAGGCATTTTTTCATAGGTTTGCACCTGATAACGAGTAAAGCATATTCAGAGAACTGTACAGATTCGTTTGTAGAATGTCATTGAAAAAATGAAAGGATGTTAGAAAAAGGTTATCTGACTTATTTGAACATAGATAAGGCTGTTTGTTGAAATAGAAAAACCAGGTACTGACATTGTTTGCAGACTCTCTCAGCATCGGATGAAATACAAATGATTGATTGATTGCTTAATGGATATTCATGGAATCGGACCGACATCCGATGGTCTTCCATTTGAACTTTTTGGGGTTTCCAAACACATAAAATAATCCTATTGTGTAGCACCTCTTCAGAGGAGCACACTTTTTTTTTTTTTTTACATCTATGAAAAACTGGTATAAAATAGATTTATTTGTATACTAAATGCATTGTTTTGGCATAATGGGTGATATACATACGGATGCTTTTTGGATGAAATCATTCCTTATGATAAGTATTAAAGGACATTATTGAGCAGAGACAAGGTTCCCATCAATGACTTCCTCATTAGAAAACCACATTGGCATAGAGAAATTGTAACTCTTAAAATGAAAAACAAACTATTTTACACAATCAACAACTCTTGATCATCCAATATTGTTTGACTCTTTTCCAGTAAAACAATATTGGATATCAAGGTTATGCTCATATTTAAATGTTCTCATTCAAAGTCAGCATGACACAATACGGGCGATACTTGGGAGATATTTCTATTGAAAAATGTGCTTTTTTCTCCAGTTTCTGAAGTTTTAACTGGACAACAGCCATTGCCCTTCAAGAATCCAAACACATGCTTCAAAATGAATGGGCCACCCAAAATGAAAACGTATTCTTTTATCATTATTATTTAAAGTCTTTTCAGATTGGTCAATGGTTACATTGATTTCTTCCCCCCCCATGTTATTCACTCAAAATTTTGTATAAAACAAGTACTGATTGGAACCCTGCCTCAGTTGCACACTATAAAAAATGTTAAAAGACCTCTGGAAGTCAACACGGTCGCTTAAAATTCAAAGTGATACAGAGGAAAGAAAGTGCCTGTATGTGTGCATGATTTAATAACGTGATTTTTAAATGCTCTGAACCACACACAAAAATGTAATGTGATAAAAATAAATACTCATTGCATGAAGCCAAGCTTTTTTTTTTTTTTTTCAATAATATAAACTTGCTGAGAAATTTGTACTCATTTCAAACAAATTATAGGAAAGGGAAAAAAAAAAGAATCCACTACAGTGCAGACAGTTGAAAGCAGATATCCCTTATGAAAGGTTCATGAATGAAAGAAGTAGTGATTATCTTTAAATGCAAACGGCTTGAGTCAAAACATGTTCAGGGATTTCATAAATGAGGAAACAGGGCTGTAACAATGAAAGGCTGAAGTGATACATCGGTATTATTTTTAGTACGAAATAAGTATGGACGACAGAATTAAGAAATTAAAGTTTCTGTTTATATATGGACGAAGCCACATAAAAATATTTATAGCTAGATTAAAAAAAAAAAAATTTGACAAGGATTAAGTCACACGAATCTTAATACTAGCCAAATGTAGATGTTCATGCATAATATTTTGCTCTTCCCAAGAAAATGAAGGTTACTTAGCAAAATGCACAAATTCAAATAATACATACTTAGAAAAAGCTACAAGTATGCATTTCAAATATACAGATTTGCAAAGCAAAATTTTTTTTTTTTATGGGAGGAGAGATATTTACTTCAGCATATTAAAATTTACTGCAACATCACAAAAGTTAGCTACCAGTATTTTAGTTAGCATTATACTCTAAACATACTTGTATTTCATTAATATTCCTTCAGTCTTTCCGAATTTCAATTACTTAAATATCATTAGATCGGAAGCCAACAGATACCAATGAATTTTGTTCTTACGTCATTAAAATAAATATTTGACCTTCAACTTAAAAGCAAATTCTCTAGATCAATGAAAGCTTGGCAGGACAACCACTTGGCAGCTTGGAAATACAAAAATATTAAACTATTAACAGCACATTTATATTTTTGTACTTTTGCGTGCATTAGTCGTCCAGTATCTAAGGAAAGAGGTGACTTTGACTATTTCTTCATGTCCAATAAGAGATATCTGATTTCAGAAAAGCGTTTAAAGCACGCAATAAAGCAGGTGCAACCTAATAATAACTTACGGTAGGATTTCAACGAATATATATATATAAAAAAGTTAAAAACAAAATACCTTCATTGTACAAAATAAAACTACAGTCCATTAAAAATCTGGATATCATAAGAACAGGAATGACTGATGAGTGGGACAACCCGATTTTTAAGTGCCAACTAGAGGTCAGTCTTCATTCAGTTAATTTACAATGAATAAAATAATCTATTTATATACTTGAATAGAATGAGGTACTAAAATATTCCTGAGTTGTCATTCACTGGTTCCACAGGGATGCCACTTCATTTCAGAAAATGGAAACGGCCACTGAACCGTCCCAAACCATGCCTGGAAAAGTCTACCCTAGGCATAATGAGCATCGATCTTTAGAATGTAACAAGTCCATGGCAGACGTGCCAAGTTTTCAAAATCAAAAAGCCCAACAGCTCCTGCTTTTTTAAATCAAGAAGCCAGAGATTTTTCATGCATAAATTTCCAGAATAAAATGCATACACAATGCACGAAAACATTTCCTCCCTTCTTTAATGCCATGAAACCCATATAAACTTAGCATTCTCATTACTTAAATTGTGTAATCTATGTCAATTTTAAAAATTTATCAAAAGTATCAGAAAATATAAAACATTAGTCAAAATACACGAGAAAGTATTTGCAACTAAAAATTGCATTAAGATACCTTGTAACATTTGAAATAATATCTAAATTAATACTAAAAGAAGTACTTATAATAATCTCTCACATTTTAAAATTTCCAGATAAATAATGAACATTTTAAACTCGAGAATATAACAGTTTCTGTATATACACTCTCAAAAAGCCCGAGAAAAAGAAGAAAAATCCCGAGTCTCAATAAAGCCTCAGACTTGGCACATCTGCCATGGGCAAAAAGAGCAATATGTTTCGATGTTAGCAGACTACCAATAGCCATTTTAATAGAAATAGCTTCTGATTGCCCTTTTCAGAGACCCCACCTTTTCCTTAGCACAAGGTAAAAGCAAGTGATATATATATTTAAAAAAAAGGGAGATCTAATATTACACATTCATGACTACAGATATTTGTGAGAGGAAATATGTTGTCTTTTATCTTAGACTTTTTAACGGAATACGTTGAACAACTCTTATGATAACATGAAAAAGCTTTCTCCAGCACTGATCCATGACTTTCCAAGCATCCAAATGGAGTAAGTAGATCAACCTATTTAGTTTTGTTTCTTATTAAGGGGGAAAAAAAGTATACACATATATCCAATTGGACAGCGACCCATTTTATTCAGTGGCAACCCTGTTTCTGAGCAAATGTTACTTTGCATCTTTGTCACACGACATGCGATAGGATGCAAAAACTTTAATATAAAGAATGGCACTGTGTATAAGAGACCGTTCAAACCTCAGTATGGTTTGGCACAATTTATGAAATTGAAACAAACACAAGGTCATCTCACCCATTTATCATTCTACGCACCAAGTTAAAAAAAATATTTGTACAAATATGTAAATAAACAAAGAATGATATTTCTCCTAACTGGAAATAATTTACAACTCAATTAAACCGGATGTAACTTATAACTAAAATTACATTGACACGTCATTTTTTTTTCTTTGATAACAATTTTTGATTACAAATAAAAACTTTAAAGAAAAAATACAGGGGAAAGACCCGATTGCATCCATAAAAATTAATAATTTCATTTGAAAAAAAAAAAAAAAAAAAAGTAAATATAACTTTAATAGAAAATAACAAATTCTACATATAACATAATGATCTTTAGAAATACTCCTCCATGCCCTACATAAATTAATCTGTCAGTCATTGCTTCAAATTTTAGAGTGAAAGAGGATTTCGGGAAGTTGCATCAAAAACCTTAATGAAACTGAACTTTGCTGCAAAAACTTCTTTTGTTTCGCCAGAGTTCTCTTTATAAAAAAAAACAACAAACCTAACATTAGATTGATTTTTATAGTTTTCACCACATGAATCCTTCTTAGGATGATGCTGTCTATTTGTATGAGTGTTATTTAAGAAGTTCTTTATTATAAAGTTCCCATTCTACTTAGAAGACAAAATTAATTGCTTGTTATGAAAATTTCAATCATTTATAAGGCTAGTAAATTGTCCCACAACTTCATTATTGAGAAATTAATCATGAAATAATTCTTGAAATATCAAACTAATAACTATTTTTAGTAGATTAGAAGAAACTAAGTCATTTTCAATTATTTCATAAATATTTTAGCCTAACATAAATGAAAAAGGTAAATCATTCTATTCTAAATATATTAAGGTTAAGATGCACCTTTAAATCCTGAATAAGTTTTATGTAAGTCCACTACTTTTTTAACTCTTTGAAGATTTCATTCATTTTATTTTAGCGTAATTTTTTTACTTTAACTGAATGGCGAAAATGGACTGAAAATTATATTTTAAATCACAAGATGAAACAGTTCTGTTGTATAACAAAACTGCTTTATGAGAGATGAATTCATTTGCAAGGGTATTACAAGAAAAAAGGATTCATTTTAAGGGGTTTTTGCCCAGTTTATGGGATTTTTAAGGGTTGAGGCACACGGGCAGGATTTGACTTATAACATTTTTGTGCCAATGGCACTTTTAAATTTCGAGCCCTTATTTAGCTGATTCAATTTTTGCACCACCCTATAGAGCTCTAAACTCAATTTTTGGGCCTAATTCCGAATGTGTGCTCAGGGCACAGGTGACATATTCCGGTGCAATAATCAGGGCCTGGGTGGAACCGTGTATTTATTTTAAAATTTAAACAACAGCCTTTTGAGTATTTTAGGTTTATTAACATTGTGCACTATTGGATCGAGCAAACTTAAAAAAAAAAAAAAAAAAAAAAAAGAGAGAGAGCTCCAACTCACAAAAAAAAGGGAAAATCAATAAATATTTTTGGACAAGCTCATTTACATCACATGAGTGGATAAATTTATTCCAATAGTTCTACAGTTGGATGCAAAAGAATTATTGTCACTTATGATGCAGAGAGATATGGACAAATAAAGCAACTGCACAACACTTGTGAAAAACCCGCTTTAACTGTACGCAATGCAAAAAACTAGCTGCAAAAAATACTTGTGATTTCCCCCCCCTTCTTCTAGGATTTATAGCACATATTAAATGCATTGAAACAAAAATGCAATTATAAGAAAAAATATATATGACAAAACAGCAAACAAATCTCTGGGAGCAAAGAGGCATTTTTCTAAAGACAAAAACAAAAACAAAAAAAATTATATATATAATATATATTAAACAATATCAGCTAAAAACTAATTACATTTCATATATAATACAGGTACTCTGTCATAATGGCAAATTACTGATACATTAACGATGAGGTAAATTACAAAAACATTGTATTTAAAATCATGCGATTTTAAAAAGTACATAAACGGTGTACATCTGACAGTTTACCGAACCTGAGTTTGTGTTGTAATAAAATTGTGCATTAATATGTTGTACTGCTGATGCGCATTTCTAAAAAATGCATTAACCCATTTGTGGAGAGAGAAAAATAAATCCACTGTAAGATCGGCATACCTGTGCATACATATATATACATAACAGTATTTACTGTTATATATACATACATATATACTATAGAAGTCAATTGCTGTTTTACATTAAATGAAAGTGAAGACAAATCTTAAGTAATAACACTATTTGTTTTGTACTATATAATTAAAAAAGAAAAATATTTTAAGCTTTGAAATTCCATATTTTATACATTGATTATCACAATTTAAAAAATAATTTTTTTAAAAAATTAATAGCAAAGTATTACAATTTTACACCCTAAGTGAAGGAAAATTTCCAATAATATCAACATTGCTTAATTAGTACAAATTTAATTTTCTTTACTAATGAAATATCCTTTCTAATATACTATATACAAAACAGCAATTCAGGGGTACCAATTTTCGAGAAATACATTCGAAGATGAACTTTGAATGGTACGAGGGGGAAAATATTGAAAATTTAATGACTAGCTTTGCATTTCATAAGAGTTCACACTTCACTGTAGTCGTTCTACAGAATAATAGATTAGATGTTGAAAGCATATTTAAAGGGGAGGGGGAATAATAATTTGCCTTATACTGTTACTAATGAAGCAGTAAAACGAAAGCTTATTTTTTTGAAAAAGTAATTATGAATTTCAAATTAATAGTCACAACATTTTAGAAGTAAGTAAAAAGAACAAGTATTCGGAGTATCTTCATTTAAAATAAAGTTTCTTTTTTTGAGTAGAGCAGGGTTGCCACTCAATTTCTGAAAAAAAATTCCCTGACTTTTCCAGGTTTTCCAGACCATCATGTGGTAAAAATCCAGACTATTTTTTATGTTTATGATGTCAACTTTGTATATTTTCTTTGATATTTTTAGCTTCCCAAAGTAAGGTTAAATGTTGTTTGTTTACAAACACTGATTTTCCAGTCCAAATTACATGATTTTCCAGGTTTTGGGCTAAAATTTGCAATTTTCCCTGACCTTTCCCTGACTTTTTTTGCCAAAATGAAATTCCCTGACTTTTCCAGGTTTTCCCTGTTCTCCCTGACCAGTGGCAACCCTGTAGAGTTAAAAGTAGAACAGAAAATGGTTATATTTAAAATACAGAGATTTTTAAACACAATTTATTATTATTATTATTTTAATGTAAGGGGTTCATCTCTTATTTACTTTCCCCCCATACTTATAAAGGGTTAAAAAAAATTTGAAACCCAAGCTTAACCTGTTTGTTTCCATCATTACAAAGGCGAATTCATTGTCTATGGATGCTTGACCAGGAATCCACTCAAGCCTGGCCACAGAAGAGAAACTTTACAGTTATGTCTTTGCAACAATAGCACAAAACAGATTAAAGAGATTTGATAATATTTAATTAATTTATAGCATTTTGCCTGCTCAATGAGTCTCTTTAACCCTTTGATGCATGGCAGTTGCACGACAAAACCCATTTTTAGCTCTTCCACAAGTAGTTGCAAAAAAAAAGGTTAAAGGATCCTAAAGCTGATAAAGTGCAGCCATTGCCACCCATCTATCAAACTACCTACATCATTGGGCAGTCTATTCAGTGGGTCTTTGATACTCATGTGAAAATCCTTGTGCTTCAAAGGGTTAAAAAGAACGGACAGCATGTACAAAGCCACAAAACTTTGTCTCAGAACAGTAAACTATTCCTACTGCTTACAAAGTATTGGCACCCCTGAATTCTCAGAACACAGTACATTCTTCTTAATGCAACTTTACCTTTCAAGGGACTAAAAAACAGATACAGTGACTACCTTGGGATCTATCACAATGACAAAATCTAAATGCTTTTTTTTTTTTTGACAGACAAACATGTACAAACACAATACTAAGTTTTCTGGCCAGGCCATAGTGTAATTCACAAAACACTCTTGCTTGGCAAGAGTAGCTCAAAAATAAAAACCCTTGCTTCCCTCCTTTCACTTCACTTCCTTACTATCCAAGGGTGTGGCAGACAAAACAAGCATTGCAGGTAATATCCTCTATACAAAAACAGTATACATATATATGTAAAATAAAAACAACTCAGGGGAGGTTCTTTGCTTTTTATGTTCCAGTTTGAGGTATCAGCTACACCGGTCATTTTGGATCAGTACAACCCATGTGTGATTTGGCTCTTTCTAAATACAATTATTAAGTGGATAGCTTTTTCAGACAATGAAATTTCACAGGGATGGTGTACAAAAACAATTCGAAGTTTATTAATATAAATTGATAATTTATGATGCTATACATTAGATACCCTCGAAACATTTTCCCAAAAGAAAATACAGGACTGCCACATCTCATATAATTTGAGTATTTCCTGGATAACAGTCTGTTCCTCAGAAAATGTCTTTTATTAGCTTTATGTATCAAAAATATGGATTTCCCCTAGTTATAAAATGCTATATAAAGATTCATTCCCTTCCCCATTATTTCTTTTATCATCCAATATAAGGCTGGAGGCAAACTGATACCTTAAAAGGGAATATCAGGGTGTCTACTAAACTTCTAAAAGTCAATATCTTGACTTTTGGGAACTATTAAAATATATATATATATATATAGACCACCCACACATTTTATTTTAGGTAATTACTATGAGAGTTTACATGTTAAGTAAGATACATCAGCAAAAGAATATAATGTGTGTGTGTGAGTAACTAATAGGCTCAGATTTAACCAATACTGCTTGCACTACTGGGATATTTATGTGATGTATCTGGCATCCGAGTCTAATCTTATATTTTAAATTTTGAACACAAATATTTATCGTTTGGTCTACTACACTTGCAACCCAGAAAGAAATTCTAATGCCGATAACAGACAAACAGCTTTTAAACCTCTTGTCACAAGACATCCCTTACTGCAGAATGTAGAACTGCAAGCATTACATATCCCACAAACATTCTGACCTATTCTTTCTTCCTAAACAAAAATTACTCTTATCAGCATTTTTATTCTTTGGAATTTGACAATGAAAAGGGGGAAAGTGAAATTTTTCAAAGGAAAATTTATTGCTTTTGGTGAATTTTCCTGACCTATTTTGCATTTTTTCATGCCATTTCTAACCTATTTCTAATTTTCCTGGCTTTTTCAAGACTTTCCTGACCAGTAGACACCCCGAATTTGATAATTTAAACTACGCATTTTTTATAAATAATATTGCAAATTATGATTACGCTTTCAAGTTTAAAAGGAAAAAAATATTTTGATCATCAACAAAAAAGAATAAAAACACATAAATCATACAAAAACAGTCGTGTGTCTTAATCAACACACTTCAGAAAACAGGAACATTTAATGTTTCATTAATACTTCCTGCATATATACACTTTGAAATCCTTCGCTAATTTATAACAAAGGTATTCAACAATTTTTTTTTTTTTTTCACCTTGCACATCAACAAGTTTTTATATTTTTATTCACCAGGATTTTTGTGACTAAAGTCATAAATAAGTTCAGGTAGCAAAATCTGAAAGTACAAACACAGAGTAGACGTAACAGATATTACATGTATGTATATATATATTTATTTATTTATATATAAACAAATCTGCTCCTGAGAAAACAAAAATTAGTTAACAAAACATATAATCTAAAAACTTAAAAGGAAAAAAAAAATGTATATAAAAGAAAAAGTCCACCACACCCTTCAGTCAACATTTAGTATTTTGCTCAGTAGTGCTGATCATGATTTGGGTGGTCCCCCCCTTGAAACAAGACAAATTTAGCTTTCACATAATGGAAACCTGTGCACTGGACAACTGAAACCACTTGACAAATAAATTTTTAAAAGGAACCAAACAATTCTGCAGTTTATAGGGAGACATGTTCAAATGAGATTTCCAGGGATGATTGCGGTATTCTGAACAAGAAGTGAAATTGTTTGAAATTACCAAAAAGTTAATTTTGACAGATGCAGGTAGTACTTTTAAAAAAAGGAAAGAACACAGATAAAATGAACCAGTCCGCCCATTAAGCTGGAAGATAATGCGAGTAGACAAGAAACAGTTTTGACTCGATTTAAGCACTGAGTCACATAAATGCATAGGCACATGTCTCAAAACAAGCTATTAACGTGCAAGCACAATCACCCCAAGGAAATTTATCCCATTGAACATATCCACTCGAAACAAATGCTAAAAGTAATAATTATTTCTTTTCTTGTTACATGGAAATAACACAGTACATCAAAAAAAAAAAAAAAAAAAAAAAAAATCTAAAATGTGGTTTCATTGCCATTTGTACTAGCAGAAGTACTAAAAGGATAGTGACGATGACAATTTAAAAACCCGGACCAAGTATGCCGATGTTATTGAACCAGGAACTTTGAGTCCCACCTTCCTCGAAGACAACAGTGGATTGATCGATGGACAGTCACACCTCCTGCTTGATGCCCACAGCAGCCTTGTCATTGTCGCTGCTGTCGATCTCTACGGGAGGCAGGGTGTCTCCGTTGCCGTAGTCGCAATTGGAGTCACGGGAACTGTCGGAGTCCATGGCCTCGCTGCTGAGATCAAGCTGAGCATTCGGGTGGAAGGCAGAGGAGGGATGGGAGCTGCCGAAGCCCGGCATGCCGCCCCCCAGGCCAGCAGAGTTGGGGGACGGGTGCCACGCGATGGCGCCCACGGGTGGCAGTCCCAGAGACGGCATGGTGCAGGAGGCCGCAGCCATGGCTGCCGCTGAAATTAAGAACAAAAAGGGCACACTCATTCATTCATTATTGGAAACACTCTGTGGGATACAATTTTAATTCATTATGCAGTTCTACAAATCCAAACTATTATCTGAATATTGAATAATTAAAACAACAAGAAGACATTCGACTGGTTAAGATGTCAAAATATGGATCATTTCATTAAAATAATGGCCTCTACTGTAAAGTCACTCACAGTAACTGGCATGTTGTTTCGGTGTGACGACCGTAGTTGGGTCTGTTGGGTTTGGCCGAGATGCCAAACAGCCTATGCAAAACCTTTGATTAAAACTTAAGATTTGTTAAAAGTGCTGTATTTGTAAAACAAATGCAATTGATATATCTTTAATTTCAACATTTGTTTACTATCAATGCCAAAGTTCAAAGATTCATCGATACATGACTCCACCACCATTTTAAAAGCAAGTTTTACAATTCCTTAATTTTCAGACCAAAGAAAAGAAACTATAAGGAACTTTACAGTTTTGAAGAATGATTCCAAGTCAACAATAATACTGAACATCTTATTACAATCCAGTTTGTGTATATAGCTGCACGGACTCTGTTTCTGGAAAATGAATTTTAATGAAAAGACCCTATCAGGGATGAGATTGGCAAAAGAGCAAAAAAGCCGAAATCATACGAGAGCAAAAATTTGTACGTGTGATATTTATATCTAATTAATGTGAAAGAAGTTTTATGAGAAGAAAAACATTGGAACATGCTAGAAGATAAAAATATCACACAGTTAACTAATAACTACAATCAGGAATTCACAGAAAAAAACAGAATTTTCAGTGAAAAAAGACAAAAGTGATTTCCTTTTTATTCACGAAAAGCTGAAGAATCTCATCCCTGCCCTATTAAGCTGAAAGCACAAGGTTTTCAAGAGATTTTGGCAGCCTTTCCGTCTCGGGTGTTCGTGGTGACAGAAGGAAGTTGAGATGTAGATTTATTTACACATAGACGAAACACCTCAACATTTGCTGACTAGAAGAAATAATTGAGCCTGTGTGTGTGTGTGTCAGCTCAGATATATTCTTTTGTGAATTTACCATAAGACCAATGTTACAGTGCTTGATGGATGTATTATCCTCGTTAATATTCACGAGCATCTGAGCTGAATTAAGACTAACTATTAAGAAAAATAAAAACAGAAGCATTCAGTTTAATAATAGATTTGTATTAGTAAACTTTCTAAGTGACACTATATAAGAGCCACTTTAAGGTAATCTCAGAGATACTTTGTTGTAATGTCTTAAGTGGTTATTAAAAGTATGTAATTTTTAATTTATAAATCTGAGTATCATCAATTACTTTGCCTTTGTATTTCTGTAAAAGTTTTTAGGTATTGGATGAGCACATATTTATTCTAGAATTGCTGGCAGTTGTTTTCTGCACCATTTTCATTTTAGATATGTTTTCTCAGCAGAGCCTAGGGTTATTGCTTATTAAAAAAAAAAAAAAAAAAAAAAAAACTAATGAAATTGAAATTTTTAAGTACAATCACTGGCCTTTTTAGTATGCTTTCTTTTAAGATTATTAATAATTTTACTGTTTTTTTTTATTAAGTTATTATTATTGGTGACAAAACACAACTTTATCATAGCTTTTAATGATATGATACATTTATTTTTATTGCTAAGTATTAAAAGACATCTTTACAGGTTTCATACTTTAAAAAAATTCCACGAGTTTTCCAGATTGTTGCAGAAGTAAAACAAGAACTGACCGACTGATTCTTATTTATGCATTACACACATCCTTAACTTTAAGTTAATTACATTACTGCAGCATGATAGTAATTTAAATTAGTTGGGGTTGATTGTTTAAATCCTTCCCCCCCCACAAAAAAAAAAAATATTTTAGGTACATATATTATTAATTGTAAAAGTCTGCAGAAAAAACTACCACATTAAAACATAAAACATGACACCCCCACCCACGTAAACTTTTTTTTTTTCTGAACTGGCTATGTGTTTGTTCAAAAGACAATGCCCGTGATTGCATAATTTAACATACTGTACAACCCTGGAACACTTTGTGAAGATACATTAAACACTTGTTTTTTTAGCCCTCCTCCAAGTTCAAATATATTCTTTTGCAATGACTCATAAAATATTCAAACAAAATTCTTAGGAAATATATTATAAGCGCGCTTTATTCAATAAAACTTTTTCTAATGTTGAATATCTCTCAAAGGTTTTCCTTTTGAAAGAGAGCTAAGACCTAATGAAGAGACAGTGGCGCCTCATCTTTATGGCAGAGGTCCCACCTCGTAATTCAAAAAAAAAAAAATTTCTATTAAACATTACATATTATAAATATTACATATTTATTTTAATCATATGCTTTATTTAAAAGAAATACAAATTTTTTATCAATTAAAAAAAATCTTCTAAAAGAATGCCAGATAAGATACCCCTCTAACTTTCAAGCGTACAGGCGAGCTTATTGCGGGCCCAAAGTTTCGAGTCTTCAATGTGATTGGAGTTAGCTTTTATGCTCATAGCCAAGTATGCCATGCTGAAGTGCGGTTGGCTTGGCTTCACAGAGGCTCACTTGGCGTAATCTTTAGAGTCAGCCAATAGGGGCCCAGAATAGAATTCTTTACTAAAACTGTAGTGAATGGCGAAATTAGTAAAGGATCAATAAGGAAATTTTTTTCATTTGGATGATCTTCCTTAACAGTTATTTTGCTGTATAATGAATATATATATATATATTAGTGGCTTATTTTCCTGATTTACAAAATTTGGGAGCTTTTGGTATTTTATTTTGATAAGACTGATTTTAGAATAATGAATACTTTTAAAAATTATGAATGAACAGATGTAATGAATATAACTACAGAAATATTAAAAATATCGGAGAAAAAGGATTTTTAATTAGTAGTAGAACAACGTTTCTAAGAGGAACATAGTTAAATTATAAAAGTGGCAAAGTTTCTTTGATACCTTGGATAATCATTTTCCATTTCAAAAATTTTCAGTACTTAGCACTGCGCACACGTCAAATAAAGTATTCTATGTAGGTACATTTTTCTTACCCATTGAACTTGCACTACTTTTTTCAAACCCAACACTAAAATAGGTCACAAGCTGCCACTGTGAAGGGGTTTAAAAAAAAAAAAAAAAATCACCCATTTGAAATTGAACGAGTACATACCGTGTTGCTGTCTTAGCTGCTTTTTAGCCTCTTTCCTTCGGTTGTTGAACCAGTTATTCACCACAGGTAGAGTCACCCGTTCTCGTTCCGCCAACGGACGATCTGAAACACGAACTATTGGACGTTAGTATTGGGAGTTGCACTACAACATGGGTCATTCTCATACAATTTCACAACATCATGCTCCTTGAAACAGAGAGTCTTTCTTTTTAACTTTTACTTTGGATACACGAATTGGTTGTGCATCCATAAACTAACATTAGTAAAATAACGATCCCTCTCTCTTTGAATTAAGGTACAATGTATTGCATGCTAACAGAGTGGACATTGACTTATGAGCCAAATTATTGAACAGCTGTATTAATATTTAAATGTTACTGGACAGTTATAATAGTTGTTATGTGCCCAAATAGGGGAGAGACAGTGGGATGGATGGGACACTATCCATTATTCCTTAAGGAAACACTGTTTTTAATTTTTGATTCTCCCCACCAGGTTTAGTAACCAGTTATTCCTATAAATTATTTCAGTTACAAATTTCTGTGAGTGCATGTGACAAAAAAGCTGTTTCCCAACACCAAAAGTAAATAACTTCATATACTTTTGATGCAAGTGTTCAGTCTCCTGTATTTTAACACTAACCCAATTCTTCTTAATGTTTTGTAGACCTAAGAACACAACTTTTATAAATGAGCAGTTTAGTGAGACCTAGCTGCAGCCTATTTTTAGGAATAATTTATCTTACTAATATTTTGTGTAAAGGGATGGGACATTTAGGGTGGAAAAATGATGAGGAAAGAAAAAAAAATATTTTTTTCTTCCCACTAGAGACTGACTGTTCCATCATGGATAAAGAAGATATTACCGCAAAACTGCACCCACCTAAGAGGGTTGGCCCTGTATATTTTCCCATTTGATTTGGGCAATAATAAATACATGTTATTAAAACATGCCATAAACCTTGGCAACATAAATTATACACTGTCATGTTTTTTCAATTCCTCTGATTTCCGCACGAGGTATTCCCAGAGACAGAATTCGCCGAAGAGAAGTTGATTAATACCTGATCTCTCGACAGCTTTATTGCACTCATCCACGATCTGTTCCCTAGTCTGGGAGTCAGGGTAGGGATCCTTCTCGTAGTAACGTTCTAGCACCGCCAGGTGGGCCGCCTTGAAAGTGAAGCGCTCTCTCTTCAGGGGGATGAGATCACCGCTCTCAGACACCATTCGCTTCACCCCAGAGTTTGGGCAGAGCTGAGCTGTGGAAGGAAATCAAACAAATATTCAGCACAACACCTCAAAATAGACACATCCTCTCTACAATTAAATCTTCTAAATATAAAAATAGTTGAATCGTTCCAAGCTTTGTACATATTTTAAAGAAATGTAATGATGCTTCTGTTTTGATTTATATGGATTGAAAATACAGCATTTTTTAATGTTATCAAAATACTTTCTTACAGTCTCATTTTTAATTAGGCAAGTATTGATACCACATTTTCCCTTGTCACGAGAGAATTACAAATGTAACTGTATATTTTTATTACAAATCATGTTAATAATGTATTCTTTACACTGAAAGAAAAAAATGCACAGAAAAAGATTATTTCCCAAAATATTGAGCTGAAGAAATAATGCCCATGATTATGAAAATTCAGGTTCATTCAGTAAGTAGCAAATATTACTTGGTTCTCCTCAATAAATTTCTGACAGTAAACAGTAAGTTAAAATGGAAATTGGATTGATTATAACTACTGTTACAGGAATATTTACTAAAGGAGAAATAAAAATGTCACTATCATAAAGAACTTTGATAAGCCAGGGATCGTGCTGATGTCTGATAAAAGTGGGTCACAAAGGCCCATTATCTTATTAAATAAGGGTTTTTGCATATACAAAACCCACTATGTGTGTATTTTTTTGTGTCACAGTCAGCAAAATTTGGATAAATTACTCAAAAAGTTGAGTAAACGTGAACCCTGTAAGCTTAACTATACTTCATTTTATCCCACCTCAGAAAAAAAAAAAAGACAATTTCATTCTAATTTTTTTTTTTTTTTTTTTTTTTTTTTTTTTATATATAATCCAGTTCTCTTGAAGTTTCTCAACTATTATGCATCAAAATATAAATGCTTTATCTAATTATAAGGAATCTAGAAGAAAAATTTTAAAACTTCATTAGAAATACTTGTCATGGTCTGAAAATATACCAGGGTGTCTACCAAATTTCTGAAAGTCAATTTCTGGACTTTTTCCTGACTTTTGGGAGGTCCCGGGAAAAAAATTCCTGACCACTGCATTTTACTTTGAGAAATTGCACAATGCCCCCTCCCTTGTCTTTATATTTGCATATTTTGTACAACTTCTTGAAATCAATTTTAACTGAAGTATACAGGATTAAGCTTTCATCTATTGAGAAACAGAAGTAGTCGCACTTTCTGATAGAATTAACTAACTGTTCTTGGAAATACGGTCCTAAACCATAAGTTACAAAGTAAGTTTTTTTGTCTTTTACCCTCCCGTCAAGATTGATGCGTCCCCATTTGTCCCTCATACAAACACATCACTTGCTTGATGCTTTTGTGGTCCGAAAAATGCGTCGCAGTTGCTTTCGGCTTCGAGTCTGGCCATTAGAGAGAAAAGGTAAAAAAAAAATGATTCTTTTCATGAATTTTCCGGACCCACTATCCAATTTCCCGGTTTTTTCCAGACTTTCCAGACCCATTTTCCAATTTCCCGGCTTTTTCCAGACTTTCCGGAGTGGTAGACACCCTGTATACCTGCATAGAAAAAAATAATAAAACATCCAAATTTTTACGGCGAAAAGCGACTTTTCAATATACCACCATTTCCCCCATCTGACCCTATTTATTTTTCTACATTCTTTTGTTAATTTTATTTATGAATTCATTTCGCCTACTCAGCCCCTCTCCAATTTTAACCTCTCTGGTTTTCTGCCTTCTTCTAAATGGGAATTCCTCTTTTTAATGCCCTCTCCCTTTCTGCCTCTGAGAAGGAGGAGCTTTGTGCACCTGATGAAGAGTGGACTCAAAACTGTCAATACCATTTTGTTCCATTTACAGTGCTCTTCATCTTCTATCCACCCGCTTGCAAAATTACATTCTATTTTTACAGTCAGTCAATTTTAAGAAGGTTTAGATTTGCACAAAAATATCTTAAGTTTTTACAGCAGTCAAGCTATACAACCGGTCAAGAAATAAGCATATGTATTAATTAAATGATAGTTTTCATGTACATGTTATGACATTTAAAACAGGGTTGCCACTTAGTTTCTGAAAAAAAATTCCCTGACTTTTCCAGGTTTTCCAGATCATCATGTGGTAAAAATCCAGACTATTTTTTATGTTTATGATGTCAACTTTGTATATTTTCTTTGATATTTTTAGCTTCCCAAAGTAAGGTTAAACTTTGCTTGTTTACAAACACTGATTTTCCAGTCCAAATTACATGATTTTCCAGGTTTTGGGCTAAAATTTGCAATTTTCCCTGACTTCTCCCTGACTTTTTTTGCCAAAATGAAATTCCCTGACTTTTCCAGGTTTTCCCTGTTCTCCCTGACCAGTGGCAACCCTGTAAAAGGCCTTAAGATTTTTACACAATCATGTTATTCTGTTGTTAAAAGAATTGAATATTTTGATTTTGAGTACTCTTTCTACTGCAATTTTTAGCAGTTTTTTTTTTTTTTTTTTTTTTTTTTTTTTTTTTTTTATCAGGGTTCATACTCATTTTTCAAAATGAAATTCCCTGAGTTTTCCAGGTGATTTTTCAAGAATTTCCAGGTTATCGCAAAAGAATAAACATAAGATAAAGACTAAATACTTTTTATTTATATGCCCCATTCTAAGGTAATGAAATTATGATAGCACTATGATAATCAAAATTATACTCCCCCTCAATTATCGAATAATCAATGGATTACATTTATATCAAACATGGTTTTAAATTCAATTTCACCTATAAAATATCAGAAATTATGCAACAGCTTTACAGAAGTAAAAAAGAATTTTTGGGACTACTTCACTGATGGATAGCTTCAAGATATGTTTTTTATACTATTGCCAGTACACAAGGCTATTGGTAAAAATTGCCATATTCTTCAGAACTCAGTAAAATCCACCAATACTATGCATAAACAATGAAAAGTGTGCTATTTGTCCTAAGCAGTCTTAAGTGATAGATGATTAATCTTGCATAATCCATTTCCAATTGCATGAGTGCTTCATTAGCGAAGTGGTTGACCATTGAATAGGGTGAAAGCCATAAAAATAAAGAGGGGGGGGGGGGTAAATTTTCTTAAAATTCCAGGTTTGAAACTGGATTTTCCAGGTTTTTAAAGCAAAATTACATTTTTACATGAGATTTCCCTGAGTTTTAAGAGCTAATTTTCAATTCCCTGAGTTTTCCAGGTTTCCCTGAGGGCGTACGAACCCTGTTTATGTGCACATGAGCCTGAAAGGCTCTTTTTGAAAAAGGTGTGCTGAAATGTCCCTTATTGTGAGCTATATGCCTTTTTTATAATTTTGTTGACTTTTTTTTTTTTATGCTAGCATTGATGCCAATTGTCAACTTGCATTTTGTCATGACTTATTTCTTGTATTCTTATATATTTTTTTTCAGGTGGTGGCCAACGAAAGTTTCCTTTTTTTTTAAATAATTTTTGTTTATGTATATTTTATGTTTGCTATATTGGTGCCAAACAGAGCCTTTTTTAAATTTCAAATTTCTATTAAAGGCCATAATTTATTTAACTTAAATTTTTTCTAAACTTCCTTTTCTTTCAAATTTAAATAAAAAAGACAAAATTAACTAATTAAAAAAAATTCCTTTTTTTCTGGATGAGGGGAGGATATATGTGGTGAAGATCACATATTTAATAATAATTTTCATATGTGTACTTTTTAAATTTGATATATTTTAAATCAAGCATTTTAACTTTTAAATTCTCTTCTCATTTTTAACTAAACCGTCTTTCAAATTCTGCATTGCACTTTCCCCCCCCCCACATGTTTAATTTCAATTAACTGCTTATTTATCCGGATTTCATGCTTAAATTATTCTATCACCCTTTGTTCCACGTCAATAATAAGTCCGTTACATTTCTTTAGCTTTCCTAGCTGTTAAGAAACATCAGTTTCTCATGCAGAACATTTACATTTTATTTACATGCATCTATGCTTAGTCTTTCTATACACGTACATACTTTTTTCTTTTCATTACCAAATATGGACATGGCCTCACATCAGTTAAAATACAGCTGAAATAATTTTCTATCACACGGGTTTACAGTCATTTTGGCTGTCTTTATCCTCAATAATTGGGTTCCCAGGACATTGTTACGTGTTGCCTTTCTCTCTGTTGACCAAGAATATTCTGCGGTTTTTAGGTGTCTGTAATAATGAATATATTATTGGCTCTTCTTTGCGCCCTCTTTTAATATGCCAAGTTTAACTTTCTCGCCAACCTCCTGATCATTCTTCGATTGAATTTGACTTCCGATTAATGAGACCCTTTTTAACCATCATAGCTAACAGTCTCCCAGCCATCACCATCCTGTAATCTTTTCCAAGACATGAAATAAAAGTTTTGCTCTTCTACAAATGTCTCTCTTATAATCGCTTCGCAAAGTGACGTTTACCTGGATTATTTGTACAACTTCACAACGCTCTCCGAATGTACTTTATCGCTTCTAAAAGTAAACCTTTGATAGTAATTTAATCCCCCCCCAACTAGGTTCATCAGCATACAGGGTAAAGTGTGTTAGCATCTAAATAAGGAATTCGATTGAGCTCAAATTTAGCATATTATTCTAGGCTACCCTAGAACGACCGCTATTGATTTTGGTGTGTATGGGATTTATAGTTTTACTACAATATTCGCGTTTATGTGCCATAGGGTTCATTTGATTGAGGTCAAATATACATGTTATAGGTCGTCTTATATACTGCATAGATTTTGGTGTGTGTAGAGCTTACAGTTTTACAGGCTTACAAAAAAGTGTTCTTATACAGTCTATACACTTAAATTATTTGAAGTGCATTCGACTGAGCAGAATGAAATTTATTCAAACACTTGGTAAAGATCAAGTGTTCGGAAAGTCAAGTGGAGTCACTCCAGATTTTTTTCATCATACTCCAGATATATTATAAAATTATACTCCCATATACTGATTTCGCTTTGTGACATATATATATATATTTAAGAGCATGCCATTTATCCTCTGAGCGAGAGCTCATAAGGGTTTTTTCAAACATTTATTTTTAAAAAGTGAATTAATATTTTTTGATTTTTATCCACTCCTCTTTTACATTTTTAGGATACTTTTCAGTCCTATTTTTATTTTGTTCACATCTAATTATCTTCATAAAACAAGGGGCACCATGCCCTTGCTCCCTGTTTTTGTTGGATAGGGCAAGTGCATACACCAAATGCATACTCAATACTTAAAGAGAAGCATCTTTATCAAAAGCAATCATTAACAGCATTTGAAGTTGGATATTAACCCAATTTGGTAATTAAAGTCAAAATAATGTTTCTGAGCATTTTAATGATAGAGTTTTCTTGCCACATAAAAAAAGTTCATATCACAAAAGTTATGAGATGATTCAATTCTGAAAAACAACAACAACAAAAACAATTGTTAGAATGCTCTCAAGCACTTAACCCACTACATTGGACTAATGTATACACTTGGTAGAGAAAACTTTGAATTTTTTTTTTTTTTTCCTACATGAAAAATTTATTGCACTTTTATGAAAATTTTAGGGTCCATTAAGAACATTCTTAAAATTGCATGATAAAAATATTAATTTTGTACAATTAAAAATGATGTGCTCAGACTTGTTCAAATCTGTACTGCCAATTTTACATAGAGCACTTACCCCACCTCACCCTATTCAATTCCTGGTTTTTTTTTACTAAATTCCCCCATACACTTCCAGAAACGGACAAATATCCTGATAATATCAGTGATGGGAGTTCTAAAAGTAGAAATGAACCTACTGAGCTTCCAGGGGTTGTTTTTACAGGTTAGGTACCACATGTAGAAGGCATTCTTGGTACGGTCAGACATGTCTTGAATATCACCGCGGAAGAAACGACTCACGTACGCCTGACTCATCTTGGTCATCTCAGCAATCATGGTCTGCTTGATGTTGTACCTCATCACGAAATTCCGGATCTCGGACAAAATCGTCATTTCTCCTTTTCTGCAAAATTTACAAAATGTATCATTTCAGGGTTCAGGAAAAAAAAAAAGGTTACTCGAATAAACACGTTATAAATACACAAGAGCAATTTTACGTCCAATAAACAATTAGTAGAAGAATACTTCTTTACACCAAATTTAAATTTGAATATTTCAATCCCCCCCTTCCAATCTACTACTTTTACCTAAAAGAACTGTATTGTGAAGACACAATCATCAGTAGGTTTATACCAAGCATTTTTGTTCACTTTAGAGAAAAACTCAAAAATTCTGGATGAGCTACTCTTGGTTCTTTCGGGCTTCAATAGTGAAAATGTTTACTAGCAATCCAATGAAATACAGTCAACTCCCTCTAATCCGCAAAAAGTTTTGTGGATTATAGGTCATGTCTTTGTTTACCTTTTTCTTATACAGAATTAGAGTAAGTTGATTCATTTAACCATGCATCAATAGACATTAAAATGAAAAGATGATATCTAATAAATATTGAGATCAAGTATTTTTTTTCAATAATAACTCAACTTATCAATTATAGAAGGTCAATAATTTAAGCATACTCAAATAAAACATACATGTAGCAATAAAATGTACATATTTATTTGAAAAATTTAAAATACCACATTTCATGCACAAAAATGAAAATTCATAACTGATTATTCCCTAAATTTTTTAAACACTGATACAACAGTGCTTTAAATTTCCACATTTGTTCTCAGAAATTTAAGCTTGAAAATTGTGTAAAAATGCAATTTCTTGTTCAGAAATAAAAGATTGTTTTGAAAGAAAACTAATGTAATTCTCCCCAATTTTAAACCCTCTATCAAGGGATTGATTCTGTATCCGAATCACTTTGGGATAGCTTGTATCAATATTGTATAATGCTGAATTTTCAACAAATAGTTATTTTAATAATGATTATAAATTAGCTGATAGTATTATAGAGAATGTCTTATTCTAATCATTTAACTTTCAACAAACTGAAAACTTTCTCCAGTAAGAACTAAAAACTTTCTCTCAAAGAAAAATTGAAATGTAAAATTATTTCTGAAATCTAGAGTGGATTATAGGAATTCGCGAATTATAGGGGATGTACTGTAAATCCAATTTTTGTACTAATCAAATTATGCAAGCTTACATACTACAAATTCATATATGTACAGTAAAATATGTTTAACATGAAATTATACAGTGGTCTGGACAATGTACTATATAATTTATCAGAATCTTAACACAAAAAATATTCTGATCTCCTCAGTTTCATGTTAAACATTTTTCACAATAAATATATATATATTATATTGCAACATAAAGGCAAGTGGATCCATTTTTACATTCTATAACCAACTTTGTAGCATGAACTCCATCCAAATCCAAAACTTTAAAATAGTTTTAGCAGTGATTTACTTTGGTATAAATATGTATATATCCCATATTGTACTTAAAATAAGTATATACACCAGGCAAATAATTAAGAAGCATAAATATATAACTGTCATACCTATACCAAATCTTGAAATCTATTAAAATCCATTTATTAGAATTTAAACAGAAGTAACTGCAAGAAACGGCAACGACTTCTGACAAAGTGAAACTATTCATGGTCTAACATACTTACTGTACTGGCAAAACAATAATTGCAAGTCAATCAAGATCACCCATGAGCACATTAGTGGAGTTGTTAAGGACCTTGAATCCAAGTTTAACCTTGTTGATCCTCATTCATTTCTCAACACGAGTCATTGGATGTCCACCAGCAGAGAAATGACACAGGTCACCTATTTCTATGAAGAGGCTTAGAACGCGGGAGCATTTACCTTAAACCCAAGTTTAACCTGTTTGCTCTCATCAGCACAAACAGTGAGTGTTTCTTCGGTGAGAGCAAACAGGTTAAACCTGGGTTCAAGATAAATGATCCCACATTCTATGCCTCTTCATAAAAAAGGCCAAAACTGGTAAATTTTATGTGTAGCCAGTCTCCAGCAGTAGAAGTTTAATGAGTGGACACTTTCTTTCAATGAAAGCAGTCAGCAATAAACTTAAATAAATTTCAGTTAACATAAATCGGGGTTGCCACATTTTTATCACAGGTGGAAAATCATCCAGCTAAAAATAGCTTTCTGCAAAGCAACAAAAATAGAAATTTAAGGGAAAAAAGGAAAAAAAAAATAATACTATTTCTTAAAAAGGGAAGAAGAACATCTAACTCATACCTGCCAACCACCTTAAACCAAAAACAGGAAGACTCTGGTTGAAAAAACAGAAGATTTCACAAAAAATCAGAAGATAATTTTTAAATATAAGAAGTAAAAACAGAAGACCCCAGTTTACCACCATTTCTCATTATCTTTTTTATATTAGTAATGCATGGAAATTAAAACAAAATTAAATAGTAATAGAAAAGAGCTTACCTGAAATTTTTATACAAACCAGAGAAAAATGGAGTATTTTCACAAAAATAAAAACAATTACATAGATGGAAATTCGACTCTATTTTTAACCAAAGTACGTTAAAAAATAAACGGATTGTTTTTTTGCTTCTACTAATAGAACACCAGAAAAATTATTTTCATAACAAAGTATGTTAGCTTTAGTTTTCAACACAAATAAATTTTCTAATGATGAATTACTGACGGAGGAATGAAATGAAGTCCTGTTTTTTTTAAACTATGGATAAAAGATTTGCTTACAAATGCTTTGACCTCACCCATACAATAGCATTGTGCTGTTAGCTGTTGAAATGATTACCTTAATTAATGACTTTGAAATGGATTTATTTATTTACCAATTTTTTATAATAGTTTGCAATACAATTTAATATATCATCTAAAAAGTTTAAAAAACAGAAGATTTTATCTTCTGGCAGAAGACCGGAACATAGCTTAAAAAAACAGAAGTCTTCTGTCAAAACCAGAAGGGTTGGCAGGTATGCTAACTATATTTTAAGCTTAGTTCAAAAACATATAAATAACCATTTTTGCATTGCATATAAAACTAATAAAGAGACATTTCATAGAGAAAAAATTATGCCAATTAAAACTATTAACAGAGCTAAAATTTGATACTTCTGTATTAAACAAATAATTAAAATCGGTACTTATCGGTTGTAGAGGTCACCAAAATTCAAATCGGCAATATTTTGCCAAGATGATGTTGAAATCTCATGAAAATGTTTGCACCCTTAAAGCGCAGATATAGAATAGCCTCCATACCTCAAAGTCAAAGGGACGGGGGGAGGGAATCAAGATATTAAGTTTTTGAGTTGTAATAAAAGGGGGTCAGTATGTAAGAGAAAACATTTATTTGAGATATGAAGGTTACACTGTTCAATCTTAATACAATTCTAACACTGTAAAGCAAGCATAAAGTACCATAAAATCTTTTATGAATGTTTAATTTATATTTCTCAACTATTAGTGAATAGTCTAGATCAAGAAGAATCGTACCTAAATCAGCTAAGAAACAGATTATTTTATATATTAGAAAAACTAGTATATCTGCTTATTTTAAAGATTTTTTAATTTTATCTAACTTATGCATTCTGCTGTTTTAGAATGGCAATCAATCAATTTTGAAATAGTCTGAATCGTAGATTGCATTAACCTCTTAACGGATTTTCCCATGTCTGACACGAGCAATCTTGTATCTGCATTATTTTATTTCTAATGTCTGCCTGAGATCTGTTTTAGTAAAAATAGATAAGCTAGATTATACGAGGCATATTTGGAAAGTAAGTTTCGTTTTGAAAAAAAAAATTAGTAGCAAAAATTTTTTTCAAGGAAATTTTATTTTTAGACGGAAGAGCATGTACTAAACTATTTTTCTACATAGTTTCCGCCAATGTTCAAACACTTGTCGTTGCAGGGTTACCAGCTTTTCCATACCTTCTTAATAGAAACTTCCTGCCAATGACGATAACCACGACTACAGCGAAGAAAACTATGGTATGCAATTCAAAAAAAAACATAGAGGAATGCTCAGTAAAGGAATTGTGTTGCTCTATGACAATGCTTGATCTCATAGTGCTGGTGACACTCAAAAGATGATTCGTTAGTTTCTTTGGGAACAGTTCAATCACCCACTGTACAGCCTAAATTTGGTGCTGTCCGATTACCACTAGCTCCTAGACATGTAGTGCGAGCTACGTGGCAAGCTCTTGAATCCAATGATGAAATGAAAAATGCTGTGGAGTCATGGTTATCGTCATTGGCAGGAAGTTTCTATGAAGAAGGTATAGAAAAGCTGGTAACTGGCTATGACAAGTGTTTGAACATTGGCGGAAACTATGTAGAAAAATAGTTTAAGGTATGCTCTTTCATGTAAAAATAATTTTTTTTACTAATTTTATAAAAACGGAACTTACTTTCTGAATATGCCTCGTAATACCATAGATGGCACTACTATGCAATCATTTTTCTTGGGTAAACCAAAAATAACTTACTTTATATATTAATTTTCTGAAAAAAAAAGTTCTATAATTTTTTACCAGTTTTTCCGAAAAATCTTTCACTTTAAGGGGTTAAAGTAAATGTTGAGGGGGGGGGGAAGGAGATTCCATGGTAACCTAACAAAAAGACTATAAGCATGTTATCTATTACGTATTTTTTTCCCTTCTACATGAAATTAATATATGTATCAGCCCAATAAAAATATCTCACAGATTATTAAAAGAATGCCAATGACAGCCAAGTATTTTACTTTCAAAAGTAATAATTGCAATAAATTAAATTTAGTTTCTGAATGTAAATATTTCCAAGTGTCTATTGATAAAACTATAAATCAAGCAAGCAGAAAATGTGCTTGAGCATTTGAAGATCTGTTTAAATTAATAATATTCAAATCAAACTAAGATAGGAAAGCAACAATTCATAGTTATTTACATATACATATACCAATATAATAACATGTATTATTTTAATTTATAAAATACTAGACATAAGTAACTTAATAATTGTTTTTTTTTTTCTGGCCTAGTTTGTCCCAATTTTTGCTGCTACCAAATTGCTCAACCCTAATGCAAATAATGTAAAATCAACAATTACTTTAAAAACATAAATCATTACAGTTACTAAAATATTCAAACATAATTATATATGAAAAGGAATCCATTTAATAAAAAGGGGAAAACATCTGGAGTTTTAGGAATGAAAAAAAAGTGGCCATCAGGTAGCAAAAACAAATAATATTTGAGTTGTGGGCACACAACACTGCTTTTACCAGACTTCGCAGCAATAACAACAGAGCCATAAACATAATCTTGATTGATCATAGATAGCTGTATCAGGGGTGATTGTGGGACTTCTTTAAAAAAAAAAAAAACCTGAAAAGTGCATGGCAAAAATACTGTAATTTTTCACTTATGTTGGCAACAATCAATGAACAAAGTTGTAACTTTTCAAACATGCAAAAAACTTTATTTAAAATAAAAATATGTTTTTCCATATGTACTCTTTTTGTGATATGTTATACAGAAATAAAATTTGTCAAAAATCTAGTAATAGATCTGTTATTAATTGTAATTACACATTTACTACCAAAAAAAAAAAAAAAAAAAATCATTTAGGGATTACTCTGGGCAGATTCTTGACTTAATTAAGAGTACTTTTCACTAATTTAAATCAATAATATTAAAATATAACAAATTCTGCCCTTTTAAATTTGAGAAATAATATGGTATAATCTTCATTACCTATTGCCAAGAAATTTTTCACAAACATATGCAGAACTTTTATGTAAACCTGACCTTAAAAATCAAATCCAACAAGGCAAAAAATCATAAGTGTATTTAGTTAGCATAAATCTGTAAAAAATCTCTATTCTAAAGAAAAAAGTAACAGCAGCTGCAGCCGACGCTGTCAGAAGCTTGTTCTGCTATCTCCTCCGAAACTGTGGGGATTTGAGTTTCGACGAAAGTGCCCATGAATTCAGAAAATTTCGGGGAAGCCGATAAGCTGACTTAAAATTCGAAATTTGAATTATAATATAAATAAACATAATGGTTGCAAGACTTGGCAATTTTCACCAGCATAAAACCATTCATGCCTTTGCGACAAAGCCATTCCAAGTATGTAGAATCACGTGAAATTGATAAACATGAAGTAGAATTAAATCAATTTTATCCCAAATTAGACAGTATGTGAAATAAATAAGTCAAATTCTGTTACACAAAGTTGACGATTTTCAAATACTAAGTTCTCTTAGATAATAGGAGTTTAGAATGACGATTATTCATTTTTCCAAAACAGAATAACTAATTGTAGCTGATTTAAAAAGTGCTAGTTATGTCAGCACCCAGTATCTTGAAAATGAAAAATAATTAAAATGCAGATTATAGTAAAGCCGGTTAGGCTCAGGTTGCTACCAGTAGAAATATTTGGCGCCGTTCACTGTGCCATTATAGCAGTTACAGTACAGATTGGATATTTGCCAGCCGAAAGAGTCGATATATTTCGTGCTGCTAAATACGCCAATATGCAAAAGATTATGTATGTGAATATATGGATAATGACTTACCCGGTAACCTTACATGACCAGTCATTTTTGGTTATGAGTATGTATAAATCGTCAAATAATGAAAAGTCGCCAAGATATTCTAGCTGTTCTGTAGTTTTTAACAAAGAAAACACATTAACTACTGTTTTCTTAAAACTAATTAACTATGCACATACGTAAGGTTTTACATAATTGAAAGTAGTATGAAGTTTAAATTTTTATGTTCCAAGGAACATGCAAGATCTAAGCAATGTGTACCTGGGTAACATTTCATCTGATCCAACGTTTGGATTTTTTCTGTTGAAATTATGCCTTTTTTAAGAGTACGCCTTATTGGAGGCCGAATGCATCCTAAGAAAAGTAAGCATAGTGAGTCTAGGGGCCTTGGTCCCTAGTTAATATAAAAATAAAGGTGATCTTTTAATCCTAAGGCACTGGACATTTAAATAAAGGAATGTTTAAGGGAAAATAATTCCCAAGATGGAAGGCAAATATTGAAATTGGAATTGCTTGAGCATAATTTTCGGTGCAATTTCCCCCCCATTTTGCTTTAAAAAACGCGAAGTTCCAGTCATCCCTTTTTAAAAATACCCAGAATTCTGAGTATACCTGAAGTACAATCACCCCTGAGATAGCTGTCCTATGTCTGGTTGGGGTACATACTTTTTAAGCTCGTCCAGTTCATAGCACTCATCTTGTAATAAATCGAGGGGATTGACTAAGCACTGGATGGGGACGCAGTTCGAGGCTCCGTCGGCTGATCGACTGTTGTAAATGTGGCTTTGTACTGTGTTTCCATCAGCCGACGAAGAGTAGGAGGTAACAGGAACTGATGCTGCTGATGAGGAGGAGAGAGGTATGATGGTCAACTCGCTCGACAGGCGGGAGGTAGTAGGCGACGCATTGGCATTGGGGGCAACGGCGGAGGGTGAAGACGCAGCATCCCCGTTCTGCGTCGTACTGCTTCCCCCGTCCGTCGCACCGTCTGTCGAGGAATTACTGCTGCTGTGGGGCCGAGAGTATGGCTGTGCCTCCCCCGCTTGCTGCTTGAAGAAAGGTGCTGGGGAGGAGTCAGTCTTTGAGACGTGGCCATTGGGGACGTGACCAGGACTCGAGTCCTGGTCCCGCTCGAGGGCCTGCAGTGATGAGCAAATAGTCGGGTAATGAGGTATGTTGGGGCGGATAGATGAGGAGGAAGTCGCTGGCTTTCCAAGCTCAATGTCGAGACGGTCCATCTGGTCGAAGGCCATGGCCACCTGCTCCTTGGTGATGCCACTGTTCCGCAGTCTCCGGATCAACTCGATCTGTTCTATCGTGAACAAAGCATTGGCCATCTTGGTTGACAGATTATCAACACGGTTAGGCATCAAGTCTGATTTCTCGGACCATCACACTACTCCTGAAACACATAAGAAGACAATTACACCAAAATCAGAAAAGGGTACTCACATACTATTTTGTCGACCACATCCAATTTGATGGTCAAAATACTTACAGCTGGCAAGATTGAAAGTGATAATATATTAAAGAAGTATTAACGTTGCATTTTAGGATGTTCTTAAATCTAACCAATTTTTTTAAGACAAAATATATTATAAAATAGTTGTTCAGTGACAAACTACTACTTAGATAATTTACAGTTTTTCTATCTCTCAACTGTCATGTTAATACATTCTAATCCCAAGGGATCAGAGAAATCATAGCTCCATCTTTGCTATAACAAGATTTTTGCTTTAACGGACTTAGCTAAAACGGTATATGACTGTAGTTTGTAACAGTAAAATTAATTTCACATTTCCTGGTTTAAAAGAAAATTTGCCCAGTATCTTCTTGGGAAGCACAAAATATTTGAATTAAAGTAAATGTGGGCTTTAATTTAAAGCATCTCCTGTAATTCTAGCATAAATAAAAGTCTTGATGTTCCCACCTCATTTTTAAACAAGTAATATTTAATTCAGTGGCAGTCAGACAAGCAGTTACATGTACGTATATTAAATTTGGTACTTCTGAAATTTTAAACACAGAGTACCTTGAAGGAATTTTTTCAAAATTCAGACAAAAAAAAAAAAAAAAAAAAAAAAAAAAGTTTTTGGTTTTTGTTTTACTAGCCGCCTTCGGCACAATCAGTTTTGGCTGTCAGCCTAGAGAACAATGGCTGCTTCGCAACTGACTGGTGCAACCTACGTCACACCGGCTTCTTCTCAACTGAAATTTGCAACCTATGGGCCGCCTGTCTTCAGCAACCAGCTGGTTCGACCACTTCATGTCCAGCCAGTGCAATGAACGGGCTGCTTTTACACATTTCGGTGAGCGGCCGCATCCGGAAAACCAGCTGGTCTGCCGACAGGCTCTTTACAACCAAAAAGTGCAACCTACAGGCAGAGGCGGCGTAAGGCGTGGGCCACCGCCCACGACCTCGCACCTCACAGCCGAAAATAAATTTGAAAAAATATGGAAAATCCAAAAGTACATCACGTTACAAGGTTTTTCTTATAATAAATACATTAGAATTAATTCTCAACTTAAAGATATTCCACTCTTCTGCGCATGAAATGAATGTAAATGAAATAATCTATATTTCTGATAAACTACTTATATTATGTTATAAAATTAATTAATTAAAAAATCTCATCTCTGTCGTTTCTGATCATTCGTTTAAGTTTAGTCTGGGCCAGCAGCTTAACGCCAACTAATGTTGCCAGACTGTCTAGCAACATTAGTTGTCAAGAAGTATAAATAAAAATTTAGGTTCGTTTCTTAATGAATAAAAAACTTTATAATTTTAAGTGATTTTTTATTTTATATTCCCTTCTTCTTGGACCATCAGAGGGCCTCGCGAAATGTACCTTGCCCACATTAAATTTCGGTCTTGTGCCGCCACTGCCTACAGGCCGCTTGCCTGCGGCGACCAGCTGAATGAAAGATTAATAGTTTGTCTATAATCATATATTTTTTAAAAATTCAATATGCTGGTTCATGCGGGCCGCATGCAACGACTGCACCTTATACATGTCCCTTTCAACAAGTCTGTGTTTTAACAGTGATTGATCGTTAATACCTATGCAGCTACTAAAAACAAATAAAGTCAACGTGAACACAGGGGGAAACATATGACCCCCTCCTCCTCCTCCAGACAGGAATGGAAAATCTTTGTTACTGAATTCGAAAGCTGGCGGATTAAGCCTTCACCCAGGATTTAAAAAAAAAAAAAAAAAAAAAAAAAAAAAAAAAAAAATGCAAGAGATCCTATTTTGCTTCCATAAAATGGACATAAATTTCAGCCGCTCCTATCCTCAAAATTGCATTAATCCGTGTCTGATTCGAAGTTTTTTGAGAATTTTCTTTTGTAATGATAAAAAAAAAGAAAACTTACTACTTATTTTTTATAAGTCAAATCAATCCTCCTTTCTTTTAAACTTGCGAATCAGTCAGTGATGTCCCCCCCCCCTTCCATAAAAAGGCATTGTTTTAATTCAGATATCATTCATTTTAAAAGCTCTTTAAAATTCCCCATGTTTAAAGAATTTCCTCACTCGCCATGTCCTCTTAATGTCAGTTCTTGCTTAATTAAAAACAATTACTGCTTTGATGGGTCATTGCATGAAGCATCTATTCAGGCTTACCTTCTTGATAAATTCAGCAATATAAAGTCCAGTTTTCCTTTAATGTGCAATTTAGCTCCCACTTCTTATCAACTCCCTAAATTTTAAAGAATTTTTTAAATGCTCGATTGAGCTTTCATGTGTTTTAGATGCTTGTGTGATGGTGGTTAATCTATCCTATCCAGCACCATTCCAAATGCTCTCTTTTATCTCAACGATTAAACACGGCCAACAAAACATTTTTTTTGTAAATAAAAACAGCCCCATAGCCACGAGAATAGTGCATAATATCATGATTGGAAGCTGCGACCATGCTGAGACGAACCTGCTTTTTTCTTATGAATGGACAATTTTGGTGTCTGTCTATTTTCTTTTAGTGGTTGTCATTTATCATCTTCTTTCCATGTGTTAAACGGAGTTTCAAACAAGACACAAACTGGATAATAACGGGGCTCCATGTTTCAAAACAGTTAAATCATAGATTCCAATAACACGTGGATGGGTCAGTCCATGTGAAATCATCCAGAAAAAATATAATTTGTTGCTCGATATTTTTGATACTTTTTATATTTTGCCAGTTTATTAACCAGTATATTGGGAGTTCAAAACAAGTGTTCAAAAAAATTTAGGCCCTTAGGATTTTTTTTGGTGACTTTTAGGTGGCAACACGAGGGATTTTTGATGAAAATAGAGGTTCACAGAAAACGTCATAACTTTTTTATTTTTAAGAGTTTTTTACTTATTTAAAAATCATTATAATCAGAAATAAATAATCTAAATTTTTGCTAATTAGTACTTTTTTCTACAACTTGAAGAAGTTACTGAAAATATACTGTAAAAATTTCATTTGTCAATGAAGAAAATGAAAATTTCAATAGAAGGAAATAAGACTCACCTTAATAATTGCATTCCTAAATAGATACAATAGAGTACTACTCCCAGGAAAAGTATGAGTAATTAGAAGCTATTCCTTTTTAAATATAATTAGTCAAACATGGCCATTTTGTAAAAAATTGCTAAGTTTGCAGTTAAATAATTAAAAAGGGACTGAACGAAAAATTATGAAATTCTGACAGGAAAGTCATCTTATATGTAGAAGTAGTGATATAAATTTCATGAGTGATATCAGGTTGCTTTCAGAGATACAGGGTCTCAAAAGTGATGTCGAAATCACACTTATGAACAGACATTATTACAGCCAAGAACAGTCTCTTCAGTAAAAAATAATTTAATTTGAGGTAACAGAAAAAAAAAATCTGCAATTTCATCTTTTAGCTTTTCACTTATATTATAAGTACACCCAGTCTTTGTTGTAAAGAAGTCATTGCTGTAAGCTTTCAAAAACCCAAACTGTATCTTTTTTGACATTTTAAATGATGTTCTAGGTCCACATGGGTGAAGAAAATGGATTGCGAGGTTATTGTTTTCTTTGTTTGTGTCCAAAACTCTTCCAATCCACCACTCTTTTTCATACATGCATACAACATAGTCATTCTTTTAAAATGATAAGGAACTTTCACATATTTTTGAGATACTATGATGATCATATTGTTGGCATATAGATGTTACAAAGCATCTGATTGTGATATCCCCTGATACCAGAAATTGAAATCTTTTAGTTAAAAGTTTTTATTTGGGAATACCTTATTCCCCCGTACACGATATATATTTCGGTTACACACATAACCATTATGTGTGTAACCGAAATATATATCGTGTACAGGGGAATAAGGTATTCCCAAATAAAAACTTTTAACTAATAAATCCGCCGTATTAAATAATGTTTTATATGTTTTTGAAATCTTTTGTTTGGTGTTTTCTCATTTTCTTGTACTTCCTCTGCTGAAACATAGGAATAAGTAATTCCCAAATTTTTTTCTGAGCAGCAGTCAAACAAGTCTTTTGGAGTTAAAATTTGGCTATTGTACGGTCTCTATAAGGATAGTCTTGCGAGTTACCTTTTCGTGGTTCCCCCTATTCCATCGCAAGCATTTTTTCCGTGTACAGAGGCAAAGAAATTCCATTCTGCTTTCATTCCAAAGTCATTGATATGAGAGCTGACATTTACAAAATTCTTTTTATTTTTATAATTTTTTATTATTACCGTGTTAACACTGTCTAAAGCTGCATCATTTATCAATACATATGACTCGGGATCATATGCTGAATCATACTCACTTGGGTTTTCATGAGATTTTTGAACAAAAACTTTAATTGCACAATTGGGACACAAAGATTTACCAGCGATTAAGTCAACAGGAAAATTTGTTGTCTTGGAGAGGTGTTCAAAAAGAATTTTTCTCAATCCATTTTTAACAGGCTTTTTATGAATGCATAATGGATAGCAACATTTCTTTCCAAAAATGTGGTGAACTTAACAAGATATTTATACCTATGATAGTAACAAATAGTGTATATTTCTTTGGCACCTCTTAAGTTTAAGCGGAGTCTAATCTTCATTTGACAAATCACTAATCATAACCATTTCCTTAGGCACATTTTGAAAGTCTTGTTTATGACAATGTTCACAAGTGAAAACAACAAAGCAATTCATACTAAAAATCAAAGTATAAAATACACAGCTGTACCATTTTAGAACACAATCTTGCCCTTTTTAAAGCAGAACCTCAAACTCTCTGACTACAGAGGTCAATTAGAACATTAAGAACATAAAATTAAAGAATAAAATAAAAATGAGATATTTTGTGTTCTTGCTAGTGAATGGAAAGAAAATGGAAAAACTTGGTAGAGCGAAAAACATTGCTGACTCATTATAAGTAAGCTGAATAAGGTACAATTTTTTTAAACGTATTGCTAAAGAGGTTAAAACTTAAATGATAAAAGTAAGAGATGTACTGTTTGTCCTAATGTATAATTTGCTTATTTTGTTCTCAGAAACAAGTGGTCCAAAAAAAAAAGTTTTTAATTTTTTTATAGGCATGTTAAAAGTTTATCTAAATATTTTAATGTTTAACAACCGTTGTGCGATTGTCTTACTCAAACAGCACTTTAGTGAATCTTGATATAAAGACAAATATATTTCTTGAATTATTTTACCTTTAACCTTACCCTTTTTTTAAATATTGTTCTTTATCATTTCAAAAGAATGAACTATGCTGCATGCATTTATGAAAAAGAGTGGTGGATTGGAAAAGTTTTGGACACAAACGAAGAAAACAATGACTTCTCAATATATTTTTTTCATACATGTGGACCTAGAACATCATTTAAAATGTCAAAAAATGATACAGTTTGGGTTCCAGTAAGCAAAGTGCTTCGAAAGCTTACCCCCCTCTCGAATTTACAACAATGACTGGGCATACTTATAATATCAGTCAAAAGCTGAAATTGCAGATTTTTTTTTCTGTTAAATTAAATTATTTCAAACAGACACAGGGAAAGGCATATACCATCGCTAAAAGTTATACAGATTTTATGAAAATTATAAACAGAATTAATTTTTTACTGAAGAGACTGTTCTTGGCTGCAATAATGTCTGTTCATAAGTGTGATTTCGACATCATTTTTGAGACCCTGCATCTCTGAAAGCAACCTGATATCACTCATGAAATTTATATCACCTACTTCTACATATAAGATGACTTTCCTGTCAGAATTTCATAATTTTTCATACAGTCACTTTTTAATTATTTAACTGCAAACTTAGCAATTTTTTACAAAATGGCCATGTTTGACTAATTATATTTAAAAAATGAATAGCTTCTAATTACTCATAGTTTCCCTGGGAGTGGTACTCTATTGTATCTATTTAGGAATGCAATTATTAAGGTGAGTCTTATTTCCTTCTATTGAAATTTTCATGTAGAAAATGCATTTTCTTTATTGACAAATGAAATTTTTACAGTGTATTTTCAGTAACTTCTTCAAGTTGTAGAAAAAAGTATTAATTAGCAAAATTTAGATTATTTCCTTCTGATTATAACGATTTTTAAATAATTAAAAAACTCTTAAAAATAAAAAAGTTATGAGGTTTTCTGTGAACCTCTATTTTCATCAAAAATCCCTCGTGTTGCCACCTAAAACTGGCCATCAAAAAAAATCCTAAGGGCCTAAATTTTTTTTTGAACTCCTAATATACTGGTTAATTGCTAACTGACAAAAAATATAAAGGATAAAAAATATCGAGCAACGGGGTCTGGATGATTTCACATGGACTGACCCGGACACAGTAACAAATAAAGCTAAAAACTTTCAACCTTCCCAGCAGGGTTGGCATGGTTTAAACCGACTGGTTTAAACCATGGTTTAAACCAAATGGTTTTTTTTCTCAAAAAAACCAATTGGTTTTTTTAAAAGAATAATTTAAAATTACGAATACTACAGACAGAATACCTTCTAATATATTTTTAAATTATCCTCATAAGTATCAAGAATAATTTTATTATATCACTCTAGATACCTTATTGTTTTATAATTATTAAAAATTATTAATTAAATTATAGGCTGCATTTTTAACTTGTTTCTAAAATAGAGGTTTTGTGTTTTAACAACTTATTTCTAAACCTTAAAAATATTATTTTGAACAACTTATCACCATTATTACTGATGAATCTAAGAGCAATATTCCATGCAAAATGTAGTCAACAATTAGTAAAGTATTATATTATACTAGCTGCCAAGGTGGCCAGCTTCGCCGTCCCATACCTTACTATTCTATATACTCAGTCACTTTTTTTGGTCCAAATTATCAGAGTCCTTTCAACGAAAATCATATTTCATGGTTTTAACAGTATTTTTCATGAAATTTATTTAGGTTATGGTTGCTACAAATTTTGGGGGTATCATGACAAAAGCTGATGGTGGCCATGGAACATGTGAATAGATCCGAAAGATTTTGGGGTCCTCATCATGGCACAGTGGTAATGTCACTGAAAATGGTAGATGGCAAAGTGTGAGGGTCCCGGATTTGGGTCCCATCATGCGGCTGTCGATCTAATGGTCTGCAGTTTTGGTAGGTTTTCTCCAGATGTAACGTGGATACGCATTAAAACCCCTTAGAAAGTCCTCCTGTCAAGGCACCTCCTATCCTTGGCAGATCACTCAGAGTACCGTTGCCATTAAACAAACCAAAAAGAAACAATTTGCTTTTTTGTGTATCGAAACAGGAAATGGCTAAAATATGCTTCAACCCATTGCAAAGTGGTTTTTTTTTTTTTTTAAATGTGCAATAAACGTGAAGTAAAAAAATCCGAAAGATTTTGCTTCTTTGCATATACATTGTTATTTTTTAATCTATCTACTGCGTGATGCACGTAACCAGTAACGAATATGCTTGCTTCACTTGACGTCATTGAACTGTTAATCTGGATTTTTGCACGTGTGTTACTGTTATTATGCTAATGTTTACATCTAGTTCTTGCCACTCCCAGCATAAAAATATCGTCAATTTTGGTACCGCATACATTAGCGTATTATATAAGTAGATACTAAATATAAAAAAAATAGTATCTCTAAATAAAATATTAAAATTGAATGATTTCAATGTCCACATAAGTATAGCAACAATTTTTTATTTACTTTGTTTTAATTATTTTCAGAAGAAATATTAATTTTTATTTGACCATTTTACAAATAATTTTATTTATAAATATGTAACATGTAATTATAAAAGGATTAAAAAAAAACCTGGTTTAAACCAAAAAAACCCGTTTTAAACCAAATAAACCCAGTTTTTTGGTTTTTTTTCAAATAAACCGGGTTTTTTTCCAACCCTGCTTCCCAGACAAAAAAAAAAAAAAGTTTCTGTTAGAATGGTCTCGAACAGCGGTCTCAACCTTTTAACATCGCCCCCCCCCCCACCCAACAAAGGCTTACTTACAGTGGTGCTCCCTCCCCCTTCCCCCACATTTTTCAGCATGCATTGAGTTTTTTAATCTTTAATAATAAACATTTTAACCCCCCTTCAAACGTTCTGTAGGGGGCACGCCCCCTCAGGTTGAGAAACGCTGGGCTAGAACATATATTCTGTGTCTTTATTCTCTCCCTCACTTCTCGTCTGAGCCAATCAGTTCGTCGAATTCACAAGTACAGCAAAAGTCAGAAAACCTTTCTTCATCTGAGTCTTAGCTAAAACAATCTGTGCTATCCTAAGCCGGAGAAACTGCTTACGTAGCTGTTACCATGGCAACGGTGCTGCCAATTCCTGAATCAGCGCTGAGGGCTGTACGAACGACTTTCGCAGTTGAATTGCGGGAAGATTAAAGGTTTTTCTTCTTTTTCTTCTGAATGAGCAATCTGGCCGTTACTACAATACTTTTTTTTTTTTTGAGAATTTTTTAAAATTTACCATAGGAATTCCATAATTCTAATCTGAATTTAAGAAAATTTATAGAATAAATTATTTTAAAGTATGTACTGATAATTTCAAGTACTTGCTGTATCCCACGAGCCAACGTGTCGAGTACCATTGGTTCGCCACCCCTGTTATAGACGTTCGTTTCAAGTATATCCTTATTTCAAATTAAATTTAAATCGAGCACATCAAAAATGTACTGTATTTACCCGTGTATAAGTCGAGAAATTTTGGACAAAAAAGAGGCTTTAAAGTTGGGGGGTCGACTTATATGAGGGTCCTTAATTTCAATGGTTTTTTTTTTATTTTTTTATCAGAAGTCAAAAATGCCCGTTCATAAGACAAATGTTCTCTTCCTACCAGGGTTTTGGACCCACCCACAAACCCCACAAACCCCTAAATTCGTGGTGTTAAGTACGCCCATCTGCAAACGATTATGTACATGAAAATATGGATAACGGTTTTCCGGTAACCTTAACTGAACAGTAAATATAGGTTGTGAGCATGTGTCCATCGCCCAATAATGAAAAGTCGCCATGGGTGGCAGGCTATTCTATCTGTTCCGTAGCTTTTATTAACTTTACATGTACCCAAGTCGCCCAATAATGAAAAATCGTCATGGGTGGCCAATTCGGAAGGTGTCCAATAGGTTTTACATTATTAAAAATACAGCTGAAATATATGTTCTGATTTTATTACGCTTCAGCTCCTAATTAATATAACTTTTGAATGGCAACATTCAATATCATTGTGTTTCTGAGGAGTGCCAATAATTTTTCCAGCAATTATAAGCGGAGTCCGCACTCGGCACTCCAGGTGGAGTATAGTTCAGGACCGATACAACACGGATTCCAATAACAAAATATCTTTCGTGTTATGAGGGGGAGGGGGGTCTACTGTAGTGTGAAGTTTAAATTTTTATGTACCAACGAAGATGCAAGAACCAAGCAATGTGTAGCTTAGCTCAGTAACATTCTATCGGATCCAATCTTTGGGTTTTGTCTGTAGAAATTATGTCTTTTTTATGAATAAGCCTGATTAGGGGCCGAATGCCTCATACGAAAAGCGAGTCTGGGGGCCTTGGCCCCTAGTTTTTAAAAAAACCCAATAAAACCCACACAGAAGTGTTTTTTTTAAGGTTTTATTAAAAATTATCAAAATTTTTCCTTTCTTTCATTGAAATCCTTTGTTATGTGACATTAAATACATATAATATTACCTACATAACTTAATGCATTATATTAGATAAATATAAATATGCCAGTTTAATTTTTTTATAATTATTTTTCAGACTTCAACATAAAGAATAATAACCTTTTTAAAAATAATACCTTGAGCCCATTCTATCTGCAATATTTGTTTTGAAATGAACAGGTGTAGAATGCAGGCAGGGATAACTTAGTAATTTATCTCTTTAATGAATAAGTTTTTAAATACGAATAAAATATATAATTATCAGTATAGTGACCTAATTATTAGTGAAAAAAAAAAAAATCCTTTCCCAGAGAAGAGAAAAATGAGACATGTCTGTCTCTTACAGCTTACAAGCATGCATCTCAAGAATGAATTCAGGTTCAGGAAAACACCCTGTATTCTATTAGTTGCTGCATTACTTTAGTACTGAGAAATATAAATCTGATTCATTACACATTGTTTATGTGGGATTTAATATCGGACATATTAATTCTAGATTTTTTAAAGTAAAAATGAATAACTCTAAAGAAAATTATTAAATAAATAGTAGTTCTGCAGTATTTTAAGGTTATATACATATGAAATTGCTGAGTACATACTAGAAAAGTCAACTGGAAAATATGCGAACGCTGGCCCTTTGAGAGAACCAAAAAAAAAAAACATCAGTGGGTCCAGCCATCGCTTTAGGGGGGGCCCCCTCGAAAATATGACAACGCTGGCCCTTTGCCAGACAAAAAAAAAAAACATCAGTGGGTCCAATCATCGCTTAAGGTGCCCCCTCGAAAATATGCTAACGATGGCCTTTTGCGAGACACAAAAAACATTACTGGATCGGGCCATCGCTGTAGGGGACCCCACGAAAATATGCACCCTATGGCCCTTTGCTAAACTAAAAACAGACTATCATGTACACCCTAAAAAAAAAAAAAAAAAAAAAAAAAAATGTATTCGAGAACGCATAACTCAACAGAAACATGAAAATTTATAATTATATGTAAGATGTAACCTAATTCATATTTCATAATAAATAATTTTTAATGCATGAAACAAACGTAAGAAGTTTCACTTCTACTTGAATATTTTTATGACAGAGTGTAGTAATCGTTAACTGCACAATTTGAAGCAAATTAGAATAGCTAGATTACAAAATAATGAAAGACAGCAATAATGCATGTGCAGAAATTCAAATTAACAGCTTAATGACGTCAAATTGAGCAAACGAATTCATTACATTCATCTGTGTACGTCACACAGTAGCTGGAATAAAAAATAACTACGCATGCGAGAAAATGCAAGATATTTCGGATCTTTCCACAGTTCGAAAATATCCAATTTGCAATATTTGGCACATTATCATCCTTCCAAAAATAAAAACATCGGCAAAGGTGGGCTAAAGCACATTTTAGCCCAGGAATTTTTTCTAGGGACCCATTTTTGTGAATTTAAACACTTATTTTTGTGAATTTTCATACCACCAATTTTTAATAAAAGTCTTTTTTTTAAATAAATAATTGATAAAACAGATTAAAATTGGGTAAAATGACAATGGAGGGCCATTTTAATCGACTGTAATTTTGTGAAGGGGCTGTTAAACAGACCCAATTTTTGTCTGCATCGACCCCTGGAGATGACAGATTACCGAGTAATTATAATTGCAAAAGAGTTTTATATAAAATTACCTGAAAAAAAAAAGGGAGAGAGAGATATATATATACATAAAGCAATAAGCAATATCATAATTTTTAATGCTGGTGTCAAAAAGTTGTAAAGCATCATCAGAAACATTTTCCTACTGATTCTGTTACAAATTAATAATTTTAAAAACTTTCTTAATAGTGAATGATGTCACGTTCATAACGCAGATTTCATTATTTAAAATGTATTGCATTTTAACATGGATGATTTCAGTAATTATGATTTAAGTTTCATTTAAAAAGATATATAATTCATGAAACTTTCTCGCGATAGAATAAAAAAAAAGTAATAATAATAAAATAAAATAATAATAATTAATATTATCAAAAATAGATAAAACATTTTTAGAATATTAACATATGTTAAATATAAACAAGCCATTTAAATCTCGATCGCACATAAAACTGTTAAATATCCAAAATCTGGTAAATAATCGCCATTATAATTTAAACTTAAAAGTTGGAAATTAAATCCAATAATAATAATAAAAAGTATTTTTAAATTACGATTATTACTTACCATCGTTTATTCAAGTCATGATTACTTTAAACAAGATTTAAAAAACCGTCCATTGATTCCACTTTTCATCCATGCTATAATAATTAATATATTCTTTAGCTAACACAGAAAACAAAAAACCTAGCATCCCCGAAACCAAGCTGCTGGCGTTATTAAATTATAATATTCAATAGTATTATGAATCATTCACGCTTCGAATATGTAGGGCACCGAACAGCGCTTTAAAAAGATGAGCGAAGGAAAGAAAAAAAAAAAGGCGAGGAATCAACATGGATCGCCGGGAAGAATATAAAAAAAGAACTTTTCTACACAGAAAATGAATCCAAACAATCGACACACAAATGGTATTTTTGTGACGAGCGTCAGTTTATACCACCAGGGCAATTAATTAATTAAGAGCAGCACTGACACCACTCGAATTCGATGTTGCACCCAAAATAAAATGCAACATCGAATAAATAAAGGCACATTGATCCCGAAATATGCACTCGCGATCGCCCACCAACAACATCCATCGTGTTTTTAGTACGAGAGACCAACGTAAACAAGCCTCATTATAGTACAAACATTCAAATGATGGAGAGAGAAAAAGGAAAAAAAGAGCCCTGCCTCCTTCCTAAATATAAACAACAACCCGTCGATGAATCGGACATCAAAATTGCACGACTGTCGACATTGCATTCGATCGGATTTCTTCCGAAATTATAAAAAAAAAGAGTGTTGGTGCTTTGTTCGAAATAGGATAATTGCATATGCCCATATTCAAAATGTCGGCGACGCAAGTGGAGAGAGTACCACAGAGAGATACGTACATATTCAATTCCATGACCTTGATTTAACTTCCATTTTTAAAAAACAAATGCCACTCACCTGAGTTAAATTTCTTGCGGATTGTTTCTTCGCTGCCCATGCTTTCGCCGGGGCCATGATTTTAGGCCTGCTAATTACAAGAATCCACCGGGCCATAATCATTACACACTCACACACACGCTTCGGCCGTTCTCTGATTCTGAATATGTCAACCCATAATTTACTCCATCACACAATGAAGGAAGCTGCCATCTTTAAACACATATTCCTAGCATGGAGCAGCGCCATCTAGTCCAAGGTCATCTCACTAGCAAAATTTTGACCCGCGGGCTCCGATGCCTTTTTATTAGCGCTCCAGAAACTAGTTTGTACAACCGGAAATTTTAATTAATGCAACTATGTATTTAAACCTGCCCTTTTTTACTCTTTTATTACAAAAATGGTACTCGATTCAAATTCGTTTCTTTTGAATGTTTCAAAAGCTTTTCGAAAGTCTCTCATTTCGCCCCTCTAAAAGCATGCTTCTTCAGCAAAATTATGTTTTAAAACGGTCTATTTATTTAATTTATTTATTTTTATCTGGAGGTAGCCTATGTGTACACTGGATGCATATCAATGAAACTCATGGGTGACGCTACTTTTTTGGCTTTGTTTCTATTTTAGAGACGTTCTCCCAATCAAAAAAAAAAATCCAGAGTCCGACTCAGGCAGAAGCAGGTGGGGTCACTGCCCGCCCTTCCCGGGGGGGGGGCAGCGAAAAATATTTCCTGAAAGCTTCTTATTTCTCCTTTTCTTATCTCAAAGTATTCTTAAGCAAAATTATGTTATAAACAGGATTCGGAAAAACCCGGTCGCCTAGGCGATTAAAAAAAATATTTCATGGCGAATAGCTTTTTTTTTTTTTTCATTAATATAATGAGTAGAGTAGCGAAGAATTTTTTTCGGGGGTGGCTGAGAATTCAAGATCTAGAATACAATATAAAATCGATATATATATATATATAAATATATATATTTTTTTTTTTCGGGAGGAGAGGGGGAGGGGTGCTCTCCCTTTATTTTGCCCAAAAGTGTACGCATAAAAAAATTAATTAAAAAAAATAAGGATGTAAATTTAGAAATAAATCATAAATCGAGTTTAAAATCTTTTCAGACGGAAAAACGCATTAGAAAAGATTTTTTAATTTGGCCTGGGTCCGTAGCAGAACTTCAAATTTCTCAAGGAGAACTTTCAAATGTACCATGGGGATAAAGGGAGAAACTTTCATATTTATCCACAAACACGTATTTTTCTCCATATCCTACGTTTACTCCCTTGTATATAATTCAGTCTATATGTGACTTCTAAGATTTTAAAACTTTTTAAGACTCCTGGTTATAAAACGTTTCCCCCCCCCCTTTCTTAAGGTAGCCTAAAGGGGGGGGGCGGCGGAGAGTCGCCCCCCTCCCCCGAGAAAAAAGAAATTAATGTAAAAGATCCTATTTTACTTCCATTAAATGATTTATATGTCAATCTTCTAACTAACTGCCCCCCCCCGAACTTTCAATAATCCACACATTAATGAAACTTGTAGTTATACCCGACGTTCCTTTTTTGGCTTTTAGGTGCGTTCCTCTTATTTCGAGCAAAACAAAATAAATACCATGGGTATGGTAGATACCGTATGGTATAAACACCATGAGGGTGCTAGGCCTCCTCGAAAATGTTACTGTTTTATATTATAGTTCTTTTGATTTCCTTAGTTTACAAAAAAGAAAAATACGTCACGCTCATCAATAATGATACACTTTCCAACTGAATGGAATAAGGAAGAAAAATACGGACGACCCATAAATTATGATATACTTTGAATGTATAGCACTAGTGCAGTGCGTATTTAAAATCTGAAAGTCTTTCAGATCTTCTTCTTTTTTTTTTTGGGGGGGGGGCGGTGCCAATGAATGTAGTTTTAATAATTAAGTGTCTTCAAATTCCTTAACCCTTTAAGGCGCAGTGATCCCGCTCTGGGCTTACCCAACTCTGACGTTTTGACTGTTGCCAGTCACGAAGAATGGATTTGATTTCTATAAAAATAGTTGCGGGTGACACAGCTCCACGAGAATCCTTCACTTTTGAGCACGTCATTTCCCGTAAAAAAATGGTCACGATTCTTTTTAACAGCACTGATATCTGCTGAAAAATGGAAGAATGCGAATAGCAGCTGGATAGATGGCCCAATGCTGAAAAAAGGGCAGCCGTTGCCATCGCTCGACTTAACTACCAGCAAGATGGCGGACCATCGAAACGCTCATCGCGTGCCACAGATCTAGAGACCCTTTTTTCAGCATTGGGAAAGGGTTGCGCCTCAAAGGGTTAACGGGTGCGTTTATTGCTCACTGGTTCACTTTCGCTTTCATCTAGTTCTTTTGGGAGCATTGAAACTTCTGCACATGCATAACTCCTCAAACCCATGCCTGCAAAACTCGCCTAAGTGCGAAAGTCACAGCGATTTTTTAGGCGAAAGTCAGAGCCCGATGGACCTCTGAAGCGAGGGGAAGCTCAGTCTCATTTCGTCTACCCCCCCCCCTTTCTGTTCGGGAAAAGTAAAGTTTGAATGATTTTCTCGGATAAAAATATTTTATTGGTTGAAATGAAATGTCGTTGACTGAATGAGTTCTAATGATTTCCTTTGATATCAATATTTTTATTCATTAATGTGAAATTTTGCTTCGATAAAAATATTTTTTTATTCATTCATCTTCATAATAGTTCAGTTCATTGTCATGAGATTTTACAGTATTTTCGAAATGACTTTAAAAAGTAAACTAAAAACACTGCCTTACTGGAATATTATATAAACTTTATTGATGGAGTCGCATTTTTCGATAGGAAAGTTTTTTTCCGGGAATTCTTTGTTTGCATTCTAAAAATCCTAACATGACAGTTCAGAATTAATTTTGATAGTTAGAAGATGTTAAACATTACATACTGAAAAGGATGTCGTCCTTCTGGCTACGGCCTTGTGTGAAGTTCGAGAGAGAAATGTTACCACAGATGGAATAACTGACCCTACCATTTTTGTGTCCAAGGGCTCTTTGACACTGTGTGGCCCTGTACATAGTTGGCTCACCACGGCGACTCTGATGTCTGCACCCATGCAGCGGTGCCCGTGCCACAGTCAGAACCCTTCCATCGAACCTCCTTCCCTGTCGGCCCTTTCCCCTCCCCCTTTCGAATTCAATTGAAAGCCCTGCCGAGCCTTTATGACCTCTTCGACAAAATCGCTCCCATACATCGAGGTCCCAAGGAATAGGGCCAGCCACTAAGAAGGGGCTGTTGCCCCAGGAGCCCCACCCTTAGAAGGGACCCCGGTCCCCTCACTCAAGGGTTTGCCAAAATCAAGATGTGTCCCGAGCGACGTCCACTCCGGCTGCTTCAGGCCAGTCGCGGAAGTTGAATACTCGATTCCACCTGTTTATCGCTCAGAAGACGCGTGGCTGCAGCGATCTCCCTTCTGGGCCCTGCTTCGGGGCTAGAGATGAGTTCGGGCTCATTTTTTGAAGCCCGAGCCCGAAGACTTTTAATCCGAGCCCGAGCAATATTATTGAGGTCGGAGCCCGAGCCCGAAATTTCAGCTAAAGATAAATAAAATTCAATACAATTCAAAGAAGTCATTCTTGGATAGAATACAATCAATTTTGCCGTTTGTGCAAATTAAAGACAAATAGAGTTGCAAATTTTGAATGCACTTTCTAGTTCTTTATACAGTAGCGGATCCAGGGGAGGGGCTAGGGGGCTTCAGCCCCCCCCCCAAAAAGAGATTGCTCAAGGGTAACATTCTGCTTTCTTATACACTTTAAATAGCTAAAATGATCCTATTTTATTACTTAGCCCCTCCCAAAAGCATAACACATTGGTTTAGACTAAAATTTTGATTTGTAGTACATTTTAATTGGGTGGAATAAGCTTTTTAAAAAATTTAGCCCCTCCCAAAAAAAAAATTTCTGGATCCGCCACTGTCTTTATATCCATGTTTATCCAATAATTCCCGATCTCATGACTCACTCAGCAATAGAAGCCTTCTAGGCACCCGTGCCGCTATTTTTTTTAAGTACTTTTATTTTCCATATGAATCACTTTTTAAAAAGTTTCAAGGAGTCTGTTCAATAAAATAGAAATTTTTCACGAGCCCGAGCCCGAACGCAATTGTGAATTGCGAGCCCGAGCCCGTTCGGGCCCGGGCTCGGGCTGAGCCCGTCTCATCTCTATTCTGGGCCCGTCGTGACTTCCCGGCTCGGGTCTTTAAACGCCTCGGCGTGAAGCGGGGCACGGGCGCCGGGAAGCAACGGTCGCCAATTTATATCGCAAAGGAGACATCGTAACACTTTGCGATGAGACCGAGAAATTGGGACGCACGGCGATCTAGCACTTTGCGATTCGATGGACCCATTTTGTAGCGCCTCTGACCTCTTCGGTATGGATACAGGGGCGTCTCTAAAAGCAGTTTACGAATTTGCCGGCCCATGGAGTCCGATCGCAAACGCCGTCTTCAGGGTGGACTCGTAAGTCGTTCGAAGAAACGACATCTCCCGCACGAATGAAAATGAACTCATTCGCGCCAGACACTCGAAAAAGTTCAGGAGGATTCTTCACAAACGGCGCTCCTCGATGAAACAGCAGCCTCCTTCGTAAAACTGCCCGTACAAAATTCTTCGTCGAGGAGTGGCCCGGAAAACCTATTCGAAAAGGGACGCAGCCCGCTCCATTTTTGATGTTTTAAGAAATTTTTCTGAAAGTTTCGAGCGGGGTGCAGGTTTATCATTTAGGGTTACGTATCGTACAGCTTGTATTCTAAAATGGGGATGGGCTCGACATAATGAGTTTATGTGTATCGACGCACCGAAATCGTATGATTTTTTTCGAAATGCCCCGTTAAAAGAAGCATTGGAGAATCGGCCACCCTTTCGACTTCTTTTTTAAGAAACTCGTTTTCCTTTTGGTTTAAAAAAAAAAAAAAAAAAAGGCTAGCCGAAAAATCGCTATTTTCATAGAGAACAGATTATGATTTATGGAAGGGAGCAGGCGCGTAGCCAGAAAATTTTTTCGGGGGGGGGGTGTAGTGTCCGCCCGTCGAATTGTCATTAAGCTGCAGTTTGGTAGCGGGAACTGCTGACCATTCCACGGTTTTAATACAGGTTGGGGATGCAATTAACCAAGCCTGATGTCGAGACTAATCATTTATTATATATACATACATAATCATATTTACAGGTTGGACTTTGAATATATATATATATGACATACAACATCCTTCTGATGCTATTACATCGGAGAGTCACGGGAACTGCCCTAATTTGCGTCCACATCGGTGCATCTCCCCGCTCCCAGTCAAGTGATCTGTTTTTCTCTTTCCCTCGCCTCCTTAGATGACCCCCAGGACACAAGCCCCTTGCTTCGTCTCCCCCGCGTTCTCTCTTCTCTCCGTTCGGAGAGCATCACCGTGGGTCATCCTAAAAGAGGGGGTGAAAACTCAGTGGGTTCCCTACAGGGGGATGTGAACTTATATGTGTATAAATAGACGGAATTTCATCACCAATCCAAAAATTTCGGGGGGGGGGGATATATAATAGAGGACTGACATTTCCATTCCAAAACAAAACTTTCACCACCCTACTCCCCCCCCCCCTCCAAAATAAATAAATAATGGAAAATATCAGGCTCGAAAAACGTCATAAACGCACGCCGGTAGTGCGATCGGCTTCAAAATTTTCATTATTAAAAATATATACATATGTATAAAAAAAAAAAAGAAAATCTGCCCTAATTTAAAATCTGAAAATCCCCCCGCCCTTTCTCCAATTCTTAGCAATTTTTTACCGTTCTTACATAATTGGTTTATTTGGGTAGAAAAGTTAAACTCTGTCGCATCCACAGAGAGAGCGTCTGGAAGGTGCATTTCGTGAATTCATTGAATCACTGAACAGTTTAATATTTCGTAAGCTGCAGAATATACACCCTCCAAAAAAAGTATTCGAGCAAGAGAGAAATTTCCTACGTTGGTTTCGTATATTAAAACTTATTTATCATAGAATATAAATTAGGCTATGTATAAATATGACTTTCTATATTTCTATAAAGGTGTGCGTTTTTCAAAAACTCAATTATTATTCGCAAATCTAAAATAGGAAACTTCTCTCTTGCTCGAATACTTTTTTTGGGAGGGTGTACATCACATGTATTTTTCTATAAATAGGTCACAATCCTAAAAAATTCAACATAAGGTGACCAGGCGAAATTCACGAAAGATGAGAGATCCAATGACGTAGTCCATTAATATCGTTTTAATAGGGCCATCCTGAAACTAAAAAATGAAGGGGGTTCAGGGAGTCTCCCCCTGACGAGGCTCGAGCAGCCAAGTTTATATATATATATAGTATATAATATATATATTATACATACGTACATATATATATATATATTGTACAGATATTTTGCTTTCATTACAATTTTTACAGTTACAATAACAGAAATGAGGAAACAAAATTCTGATAAGGAACCAAGCAAAAGAAATAAAATGAGATATTTTTTAAACAGATATACTACATAAATATACTAGCTGCGTGCCCGTTCTTCGCCCGGTAGGAAACGAAAACTTTCCTTACATATGCAATTTGATTTAATTCCAGTGGTGTGGAATCTAAAAAAAATCAAATTTTTCTGACTCTTGGCGTACAGTTTGCGTCACGAGTACCAACCCAGCATCACTGCAATAGAATGACTCAAAAAAAATCTACATCAGTGTCATTCGCGATCAGAAAAGTGAAAAGCTTGACGGTTTGCAGAGAACGCCTGATTTTCAAAATGTCTTATTTCTACATCAAACTGTTTTTAAGGTTCAAATTGTAGTATTCAATTCACCAGACACTACATGAAATGGACAACCGTTTATTTAAAAAATCGCTGCTCACCCGCTCTTCATAGGGGAAGAAGCGAATATCTTACTAAAATCATATCTGCCTCTGACAAAACAGAATTTCATATTTAAAAAAGTTCAAGTAATCTCCTCTGTCGAAATGACTGCGGGATATATGAACGAAAATTAGAATTGCCCATCGTTTAGTTGGTTGTAAGACAACCGTTGAAAAAGGATGAACAGAATACTTTTAATTTCGTGAAATATTTATTAACGTGGCATGTGATTTCTTCTTATTATCCTTACAAATCTACTAATACTACCTGTTATGCATATTAATGCTATCTATCTTCACCTCTCCCTCTTCAAGGCTCGATTTAAAGAAACAACTTACCGTATTTACCCACGTATACGTCGATCCCCCCTTTTCTGATGAAGAAATTTTAATTTTTTAAAATCCCGCGTATGAGTCGACCCACCACTTTCCACCTCATCGAGAAAATTTAATTTAAAAAAAAAATACATTTATTCAAAATCATCTGAAAAAAAAAGAAAGTACTAAATATATAATAATATGCAAAAGTAGTATACAAAAATTAAACTGAATAATAATAATAGGACGCTACTGATAGCATGATAGGGTAAAGTACTAATATACCAAGTTAAACTGATTCGAGATCCGATTCAGTATCAGACTCGTCAAACCATTCACAAAATTCCTTCCTCGTTATAGACTCATCAGGATACACGTATTGGGTTAGGATCCCTTAGAAAGACCCCCACGGGTGGCACCCTACCCTTCGGCCTAGAGCCCACGTGTAGCGAAAGGGCCGTATTCCCACAACAGCAACAGGATGCGCGTTTTCAATCTTTGTATCGCTCCATTCTTGCTGGTATGGAAATCAACCTGAAACGACGTCATTGTGTTATGGAATGAGGGAAGGGAACCATTGTCTTTCAAAAAGGGTATTTTTGACTTCTGATTTATTTATTTGCCAGGAGAGGACAGCTCGCGTCACTGAATGGGTCGCTTAGAGCTACCTATACGTCCTTCCCGGAATTTCCCGCCAGCATTTGGAACCTCATCAGAAGGTGGGGGATTTCTGAATATTGGCACCCCTCGGAAACGGCTAGCGACCGCCGAGAGGACTTTCGGAACCACGGATTCAACGTGCACGTACGCCGCATGTACACGGTGGTCTTGAGTGGTACGCCGGTATCGAACCCACAACCTTCCGGTTACGAGTCCAACGCCTTAACCACTGGGCTACCACGGCCCTTTGACTTCTGATTATAAAAAAAAGAAAAGAAATTAAAAAATTAAAGACCCTCGTATAAGTCGACCCCCCGCCCGCCACTTTAAAGCCTTTTTCTTGTCCAAAATTTCTCGACTTATACGCGGGTAAATACGGTAGATTATTTCGCACAAATGGGACATAAGAAAAGAACTTTATGAAAACAAATATACCGCGGTATTCTTCTTTTTATTTATTTATTTATTTTTTTTTTTTGCCCGAAAAAATGCCGACACCTCCGCTCATTTTCGTTAATTTGCCGAGGTATTCCAGAAGGAAAAAAAAAAAAAAAGCTCCCTTCACGCAGGGTTCGGTGTGGGGGGGGGCACCGAAGAGGGGGTGGTTGCTCATTTTTGAAGCATTTCGACCTAAGTGTACGTAATTAGTTCATACGCGTCATTATTCCACGAAACAAATAGTAAAATTAGCTAATCCAGTGGAATTCAAACTACGGCTCGATAAAACCCCAAAGTAACACGCTTTAATTCTTTATCTATTAGAGGTAAGTGGGCCATGTGCATTAAAAAAAAAAATGTACAAAATGAGGTCGGAAAAAAAGCCTACCTTAAGAAAAAAAAAATCTTACCGTTCATTTTGAAAAAACGACACTTTTTAAATTTGTATACGACATTCGTAACAAAAAACAAGCAATATATTAAAAAAAATTAAGTCAATTCCTAGTAAAGTCAACAAAAAATTTTTTTTATTTCGATTACTTTTTATTAAATGAATCCATTCAATTGAATGAATGAATTAATATTTGAAAAAACTGTATTAACATTCAATGTCATCCACTACAAGTTTAAAAAATGTATTGAAACGAGAGTGGATGAATAAAAAAGAATTTTATGAACGATTGAAAATTTGAACAATATATATAAATAGGGTGAGTGAGAACTAATATATAGAAACAGAAAAAAAAAAAAAAAATCCCGATCAGTAAAACCAAGTAGTCCCATACCAGGGTTGGACGGTATTTACCGTCTGATGGTATTTACCGGTTTTTACTACGGTTTTTACCGTCTTTGGAAAAACATGTTTTTACCAGGGTTTTTACACTTTTTTGAACTTTTCACACTTTTTTGAAGATTTATCTTTCCATCAATAGCTGAGAGGTTCTGCTCTCGAAACTGGAGGGTGGGAGATGCCAGGTTCATACCCTGGTCGTGCCTGTTGATCTAGCTGTTCGGAGTTTTCCGTGCATTTTTTTTAAGAAATCGCACATAAATACTGGCTAGGATCCCTTAGGAATAGGAAGGTATTCCCCAATAGGATTAGGATCCTAGTGCAGTCCATCGGCCTTCATCCACAAGCAACCCATGAAGATTTATCTGCTATTTTTTCATTTTCTCAGGGATAAAAGTTCAGGACATTTAATATCACTATTTTCATTTCTATATAACACTATTCACCTCATTCAGTGTCTGATTGGGTAAGTAAAAGAATGCTATACGAAAATAGTTCATTTTAAGGAATATAATAAACACAGAAAACTTTCATCCATGTTTTCATCTTACAAGAAATTCAAATTTATAGATAATGTACATTTATTATTATTAAACTTATTAAAACTATTATTATGAGATGGCACATTACAATATTTATTACAATTATGTAATGCAGGCTAGTTTAATAATTTTTACTTAAAGGAAAATTGTAAATATACTTTTACTACACTTAACATATCTTAATCATTTTAATGAAAACTAAATGCTTACAAATATTATTTGTTACATAATGTAGTTTGCATCATCATGATGTCCTGATGATGATATATCCACATCCATTACATGAGAATACAGTTTTATAAATAGCATTAATATACAGTTTATGACTCGGGGAGTTTATTGTATCATTAGGTTTTTACCCCTTTTTCCCAGGTTTTTACCGGTAAAAACCTAGTTTTTACCATGCCCTGGTAAAAACCAGTTTTTACCGGTAAAAAGCCAACCCTGTCCCATACACTCATGAAGTGATGCACAAAATTTCAGCCTTTCATGATAGAACGGTTCAGTGACATCTTTAAACAAATAGGATCGGGGCTGTAGAGGATTTTGAATGGAAACATTGGGTGCTATTGGGGGGGGGGATTCAACTACACCTGAAACAACGCGATTTTTTCCTTTCGAGAGCCAGCATCGAAAAGGGGTTTAAGTCAGCCTATATTTATCTTCCTGACACTTTCTAGAATATAACTCTCAAATTTTGCACATCACCTCATCAGCGTATGGGGACACATTTTACTCACCGGGAATTTCTTTGTACGGGGGCCGTATGCAAATTTAAAAAGTGCATCTATTTGAAAAATAACGAGAGAAGTTTTTTTGTAGCGTGCTATTTTTTTCAAACTGACATTGTCCACTTATCTGGAACAGATAGAGAACTAAAGCATGTGACCAACTTTTTGGGACAACCTGTATATACAAATAAAAATGAATGTAAGTATATACAGGGTGTCACAAAAACACTGACCAAGGCTTTCATTCCTTAAATATTCATCCTAGACGTCAATAGATGACGAAGATACGTAAAAAGAAGGGGGGGGGGTGCAGAATTTTAGAGTAACGTTTAAAATTTTCAGAAAGTTAAACCTAAATAAACACAAAACTTTAATTTTTATGCGGAATAAAAAAATCCCAATAAACTTAAAATGCGTCCCTCTATGTAAATGAGAAGATGTACACAGCCTTTCCTCATAAAAAGGCTCCGGGATATGTTTAACCAAAGTGCACGAGGGGTTATACGATATCAATAATAGCAAAAGTATGACTTATCGACACAACCATTGTTTTCTTTCGCAATGCGTGTAAGAACGCCGAAAGCGATCATTAAACGTTCTTTTTCCTCGTCGAGAACCATTGAAAAGTGGTTTGAGTCAGCATGCATTTATTTTCATGTCTCCTACACTTTTTTTTTTTTGTAAAATACTGAAGTTTTTTACATCACTTCATTATTGAATGGGGCACATTTTAATAATTGGATTTTTTTTTTTTTTTTTTTTTTTTACGGGGGGCTGTATAAAAATGGAAGGTTTCTATTTATTTAGATTGAATCTTCGAAAAATTTGATTCGATTCTCTAAAATTCTGTACCTTCTTTTACACAACTTTGTAATTCATTCTACATGACCACGATCAATAGTTAAGGTCAGTGTATTGGGTGACACCCTGTATATATGTGTGTGTGCGCGTATTCAACGTTTACTTCTAAACGAGTGGACTGTTACGTTTGAAATTTCCTATAGATATGCAGACAAACGTAGACTAACAACGTGGGCTACATTAAAAATCTGAAAATCCATCCGTTCCCGGATTTTTAGCGATGTTTCCCTATTTACAGTTGCAGAAAGTTTCTTTGTTATAAAAGAGTAAAAAAGTGGACCAGTAGAGTGAAAAAGTTGGGTATCGTAAGTGAAATAGATGTCATTTTGATATTACGAGTTGAAAAATGCATTAACATACACTTTGACATCAAAATTGCATCAAGGGCCAAAAAGGAATACCCCAAATTTTCAGATTCTGATCCCCCTGAGAATACCCCCCCCCTCTCTATATATACAGTGAAACTTCTCGTAGGCCCAGGGCATTGATGAATTTGGGGGCCCCCATCTACGAAATTTGTTTTATTTTTCATAAAATTTTGATATAAAAAAGAGTACTTCAGAACAACATTTGAAATTGGGTGGTCCTTTTGAGCCGGGGGGCCCTGGGCAAAGTCTCGATTTGTCTATGCGATTATAAGGCCCTGCTTCTCGGGACCGACCACCTTGTCTGTTCTGCGAAAAATCGGTCTTTAAGAGAGAGGGACGCTCAAAAAAGTATAAACACTGGGTAGCCGAAGGAAAAAAAAAACCTAAAAATATTGTTTGTTTTATTATTTATGAAATTTATTTATTTTTATTTATTCATTCTTTTTTCTCTCTCCGAGAATATTTCTCTCCCTACTTTATTTTTTATGTCTGACTAAAAAGTATTTATCCTGATATATTTCTTGCATTCTGAATTTTCCTTAACAAAATCTATTTGCTTTAAAATTGGCTCTTTTTGGGGATTGCCCACAACCAAAAGTAACCGCCCATTTCCTCTCCGAATTTCCCTTTTCGTGCGACTCGATCCCATCCATCCACTGCTCCAACAGTAAAATCACTCGCTTCTTGCACAGGTCTCTTCTGTAATCTACAAGATTTGTACGGGATGTGTACGTGTGCATGCAACTGCTGTCGGTTTGGAATGTGATTTTTGTTAAATTTACTTCCGGAAAAATACGAGGAAATTTTCGGGCAGGGATCCGGGTCCGGTCGCTTAGAGAGGGTTGTGGGATCTTTTCTAGAGATCTTTTAACATTAAGCAGATAGTGTAAAAAATGACTGTCTAAAAATACGGGTCGTTGGAGGAGGGGGATGCGCTTAAGAGGCGGTCGCTCATAGAAGTTTCTCGGTATATCTATATATGTTTTCTTCTTCTTTTTCAAATTGAGCATTTTAATCTTATTTAGAAGCCATAATTCACTTTTAAATTAAGTAAATTTAAATTCGCCGTACTGTAGTTTCACACTCCCGCCGTAGCGAACGCCAGCAGCTCATCGTCTGCGCAGCATCAGATGTTGAGATGTTGAAAATTTCCCGTTTTATTTTACTTTAATTGAAAGTCTATTTTTGTTTATTTTTTTATGTTTCCCTTTTGGATTGAAATCTGGCAACAAAAACTTGCTTTTGAATTTGAGAGTTCCGTTGTAGGATTGTATTGGAATAGAACTGTGTTAAGCATTTTCGGTTTATGCCATTCTAATTTGCGATAAAAATGGCAACAAAGAAAGTCAGTCAATTAGCGAGGTAAAGTCAAGGACTGGAAAAATTGAGAAAAGGAACTGCTTAAACGAGAAAGTTCCGAGGAGAGGAACAAAAGACTCGCTACAACCCTGGATGAGAGGAACTGCATGCAGGTACTGCGGTACAGCAGTGTGAACACAGAATAAGGGAGCTTAGAACTACAACATCCTAAAACTTTGGTAAGTTGAACTCGTACCGATGAGTTGAACTCGTACCGTACTTCGTTTCCTTCGTAAATATATTTTGAAAATGTATTGTGCGCATTAGAAAAAAATATCGATTTATTCCCGTTGGAAGAACAGGTAGGGGAGTCACAGTGGGTCAATTTTTAGATTTTTAAATATAATTCTAAAAATATTTTAAAAACAATATCAAACTAATATATTATGTTTTATGATCTATTGGCTATCCTAATTAATTTTAGTTCTATTCTAAGAAAAGTTTTTGTACAATAAAAAACCATTTTTCTTAGTACTTTTTGTTGACCCACTGTACCCATAAAGGGGTCAACAAATGGGGTACAATGGACCAGCTAACGAGAAACACAATAAAAAAATTTCTTTCCCTCGATAGTGACTACAATTTAAACTGTTTTGTTGCCTGACAATATTTAGTATTAGATTAGATATTAAAGTAGCTCAAAGTTTATAAGGTAAATGCTAATTTTATGCCTGTTCTTCGCACGGTAGGAAACGAAAAATTTTCTTACACGTGCAATTCAAATTAATTCCAATGATGTTGAATCTAAAAAGGCAAAATTATTTGACTTTTGATGTGAAGTTTGCGTCATGAGTACTAACCTGAGACCATTGCAATAGCATGACACAAAAAACTATGCCAGAGTCATTCACGATCAAAAAAGTGATAAGTTTGACGGTTTGCAGATAAAACTCTCCACTTTTAAAATGTCTTATTTCTACATCATACGTTTTTTTTTAGGTTTCAGTAGTAGCAATACTACCGCAGACACTACTTGATGTAGACAACCGTGTTGCTTTGTTTTAAAATAGCTGCGCTTCACTTCATACGGGAAGACGCAAATATCTTACTAATATAAGATCGTAACTACATGTGACAAAACAGAATTTAAAAAAGAATGTTTTAGGGATATACAGGTATACACTTAATTTCAAGAAATATTTATTAATGTGGTATATTGTGATTTATTTATATTGCCCTTACAAGTCTACTATTACCACCTATTACGTGGTATATTAATATACTATCTATCTTGGCTTCTTCCTCTTTAATGCTCAATTTAAAGAAACAGCGTAGATTATTTGGCACATTACCATAAACAATAATCATTTTACATGATGGGTGCCATTAAGGAAGCGTCGTAATTTACGCATAATTCTTGTCAAATTGGCGTATTTGGCACCGCAAAACATTTCACCTCGCCGTGGGGGAAAATATCTAAGCGGTACCAATTTAAAAATCTATGTTTCCAATACAGCGATACCTTGTAAATCCTTCATGGTTCTGTCTTGTGATAAACATCGAACTGTGTAATCCCGAGGAGCTATTTAGAATCGCTCTAATTGTGAATAGGACGTTAGTGTTGCAAAGTTTACAAATTTCACGCATTTTTTAATTCATGACGTCACTGTTTAACTGCCTTAAAAGATACCCCTTGTAGTTGAGGCAGTTAATTTAGCTATTTCGCACTGTAGTTTTCAAACGGTATAGTATTGAAACTTGCAATGACGTTGACAAATTTTTTGCTTTATATAGGACCGTTATGGAAGAATGTAATCCAACGTTAAAATAAAACTACTATATTCGCAACATGCATATGTTAGGAAACATATGTGGCTGCGACATAATTAAATGCCAAAAATAAAAAAGCAAATAGAAAAAATTCAATACATCGCGCTTTTTAAAACGAAGAACATTTTCAGCTGCGTTAAAGGATTTCAGTTTTTAAATCTAAGCAACGGATTAAAACACCACTTATAATAATAATCGTGAACTTCTTCCTTTAGTTTAGTTCTGTCGTAAGTTTTAATTAAAATGTCGTCTCCTTGTGTTTAAAAAAGAGCGGTAATAAATTGTGTTAAGATCGTGGCTTAATTTTTACTTATTTAACTACGAGAAATGTTTCTAATGTACCTTAAAGCACTTGACGTCACAAAAGGAGATTTCATTTGCCATTTGAAAATCCGGTGCCCCGTTTAAAAGCTCTAAATTACTGCGTAATTACCACCGTTATTACGCATTAGGTGAAGAAATTTACAAAAAAATCGCATAAAACATAAAATAAAAAATTTTCTAATTCGAATTTTGAAAAAACTCACTTCGAGGTGCACGACTTCAAGTTTAGAACTTCCTGTGTACCAAATTTGGTAATTCACATGTAGCCGTTTGTCCGTAACGCTGCCGACAGACAGAGAAACAGACATCTTCTTTTATAATTAGTAGAGAAGAGAAAAAATATACTGATATGAATTTTCGGGGTAGCCCGCTGTTCTGGGGTTTAAAATTCCACAGTGTTCGTCGTAGACTATAAAAGCAGTGGGTTCCCCCCAGTTTGAGTCCTTTTCTCACTGAGCATTCGTTGAGTGTGTTCGCTGTACTGCTCTATGATTTGTATTGACGCTATAGAAGCGGTATCTTCGCTTGCCTTTTTGAAGCTTTGTTTCTAAGTGCTGTGTGTACATTCTTCATCGCTGTGTCTTGAGGGACTGTGTACGATATCCCTCGTCTATTTCCCCTGTGGAAGTGTTTTATTGTGTGTAAGAAACACAGCACCCGTGAAAGCTTCTGTACTAAGCGGGCTGTATTAAAAGCACATTATTGTCTGCTTGTGCTTCTGAATTTGGTACAGCTGATGGTTCGACGAAGTTCTAGAAGCAATAAAGTTCGTGTTCCATCCTAACAACTCTTGACTAGAACTTTCTACACCTACTGGACTCTAGAACGACGAACCCAGAGTATTCAGCAACAATACACACACTACATTTGTTAATAAAATTTAATAAAAAGGTTTTAGTTAGATAATATCACTTCGAGTCCTATAAGGTTTCCAAAATTTTAGTTCATAGTTATTTTTAAGACATTCAATTTAAAACATTTATTTTACAATACTATTGGACATTTTATAACTGAAAATCTACAGCAAAGTCAACTTTGTCGCTGTTCTTTGCAATACATTTGGTTTGGGCAATTTTCTCACAATGTCTTTACTATCTGCTGTATGAATGTCTTCCTCATCAAAGGTAAATGCATAACCTGGCTAAATTCCTTTCATGCAGCGCATTTCAAATTGATTTTCATTTTTGACCACAATTTCAGTAACCATTGAGTTTAAAACTGCATTTTTACTTTCCGAACATGTACCATGTAAGGAAAGTATTGTCATCATGAAAAAATTCGACTTCGAGATTTTGGTGTTTTGACACGTTTTGAGGGCTTCTGAATCCATTGATGCTATTTTTACGAGGTGTATGTGTGTGTGTATGTGTGTTTGTGTGTATGTGAGTGAACACGATAGCTCCTGAACGGAGCATTCGATGGAGCTCCAATTGGATATATATGTCATAAATCACCGTCGCAAGACCGGTATGGATTTTGGTGTGTCTAGGACTTATAGTTTTTCGACAGGGCTACGACCAAGATTTCTTTTACATTATGGCCTATGGGGGGAATTTCTTGAAAGTGCGCTAGCGTTTAAACGATACATTCGATGGAGCTCAAATTCGGTATACATGTTATAAACCACCATCCTAAGACCGGTATTGATTTGGGTGTGTATAGGACTTATAGTTCTCCTACAGGGCTACGACAAAACTTTCTTTTATGTTATGGCATAATGGCATATGGGGAGAAATTCTTGAACGTGCGCAAGCGTTTAAACGGTGCATTCGATTGAGTTTCCATTTGGTATATGTTTGAATGATTCATCGATTAAAATTTAGTTAAGTGCTTGGTCATGATCTTAATCGTAAGTGTTCGGAAAGTCGAATGGAGTCACTCCAGATTTTTTCTTGACGTAGACCTTGAATAGTACGAAATCTCCAACGTCAACATTAAAATCGTCTACATTTTCAAATTCCAAATCCCCAAAGTCAGATTTTCACTAAATTCTTTTCATTCTTCCTCTACTTCAGTTAAGTTATTGCTTGCAATTGCTTGCAATTTTTTTTCCCCCTCTCCTGCTTCATATCATTAGATCTTTCACTTTTTCTTTCAATCATCTCATTTTGAATTGTGATTTTCAAAGGTGTATCTGTAAGAATGTCTGATTTTTTTAGATTGCCTCCCGGTTTTTTTCTCTTTTGCATCAGAGTTAGGAAAAGGCTTTTACCATCTCTGGTGTCATTTCCTGTTTTATACATAATTTTCTTGAGAAGCTGAAGATTCCAAGACTTACTTAGATAAATTTAGATCATTCAAACACTCAGTAACAGAAAGACAATAAATGTATAAATGGGGACACAATGGGTGAAAGACACTGTATTCCATTTCAGGTGCCCCATTTGAACCTATGTATTATTTTTCACCTCAAAATACCAAATCGTTAAAATATTCGTTTTAATCCAACATAATAGAAAAGAAGGTAATTGACACTAATATAAACATACCACACAACTCATATTTACTTGACAAATTTCAAGTGTAACAATATAAAGCATCCTCATCCATGAGCGTGCCGTGTTTGTCTTCCTTGTTCCATAAAACACGTCTCTGGAATTGAAATCTATATTAAAATCGCTACCAAAACTATTTTACAATCTTCACCAGGCATGCATATATCGACGCTATTTCCACGCTGCGAACGGCAACAACTAGCTGTAAACAGGAGTGCCATAACAATAACGCTTGGGCCAAAATCCAAATGAACAAACAGTTCAGTGACGTCAAAATGGAGCGAGCCTGTGTCACGCGTGATTACAAACATTACGTGATCAAAATAATAATAATGGATGCATGAATCGCCCCTCTCAATGTCACCCTGCATCGGGCTGAAGTGCATTTTAGCCATTGGCTGTTTCACCATCGGCTTTTAGACCTCAATCAATGGAATGACCAATGCTGTTCAAGCAAAGAAACACGATTTTCGTTGAAGTGAGTCCACAAATGCAGTCAACACTGCACCGAGTGTAAAAAGAACACTAGTTTATTTCGGTAAACGCCATCCCTGCTCCTGACCATTACTACTCTTCAGAAAGGGTTAATCCGGGAACAGGGCTTCATAAAAAATCATTAGTTCAAAAAGTTCTAATGAAGCACTAGTCTATCACTGTTCAAATTACGACTAATAGTCCATTGATCTAAGAGCAAACCATGATTGAGGTTGTTATTGTTATTGATTTATATGTTTTTTCATGTATGATTAATACAATTCTAATGAGTTATCGCTATTAATTTAACCTTTTTTTTATTTATAATTGATTTTTATAATCAATTAGCTCCTTTAAGTTGTATTTAGTAATAAGCAAAAAATTTTTCACATATTCTGAAACCCTATCCCTTCCTCTGAAAAAAACCCTGATTAAACCCAAAAAACACAGATAAAACCCGAAAACCCCCGAAAAAATCCGGGTTTTTAACAACCCTGCCTCACGATGAAAATAATTGTCATTTTTAAATAAAATCAACATTAAATATCCGAAATATTAAGCGAGCACACTAAACAACGCAAAAACGTGTGTTTGTTTCGGCTTAGTTCAGAAAATATAGGGTTACTGGAGCTGGAGACACTTTTCGCCAAGCTGTGCCACCTCCTCTATATCAAATTCCATCTACCTTGGCGAGTTTTGCCGAAATAGCTCCCAACTGGGCGCCAAAAATAATGACGTATTTCGCATCACTTAAAACTTTAACCGCAGAATTAAAAATTTTGCCTTTAGAGCTATTGTAACATCTAATTGTGCATCTCTTTTTTGATTACAATAGACAAGGTCATTTATTGACAGGGTCTCCCAAAAGACTTTCAATACATTGAGGTCTAAGGATACCTTCTATCAGGGCTTCATTTGGGCCGGAGCTCAGCTCCGGTACTTCTTTTTTTTTTTGTGTGTGAATTTTTACATATTAGGCAAAACCAACCGGAGCTCATGAATATTGGGCTCCGGAGCCCACCATTTCATATTAATTTGTCAATTTTACGCTTTTCACACACACATCGATTTTAACAGGCACTAGGGATGGACGCGAGACGAGAATCGGGGCTGTCTCGTCTCGTCTCGCAGTGGTAAACCTCTGTCTCGTCTCGCGTCTCGCAAAGAAATTGCTGTCTCGTCTCGCGAGTCTCGCAAAATTAAGGACTGCGATTTCGTTACCATTTTATACTAACTTATTATTGGGATTTTATTGAAAATTAATATTAATAATAACAATTACTTACATATAGCCACATTAGTAGATATATTAATAACTATATCAGCATATATCGGCATGTGAAGTAAAAGAAATTGAGATTTAATCCGTATATATAATGTCACACCGAAAATATAGTATTTATTTTTATTTACTAGCTGCGTGCCCGTTCTTCGCACTGTAGTAAACGAAAATTTTCCTAAAATGAGTCATTTCAATTAATTCCAGTGATGTGGAATCTAAAATAAAAGCAAAATTATTTGACTCTTGATGTAAAGTTTGCGTCATGAGTATTAACCTGGCATCATTGCAATAGAATGACTCAAAAAACTACGTTAGTGTCATTCGCGATCAGAAAAGTGAAAAGCTTAGCGGTTTGCAGAGAACTCCCGACATTCAAAATGTGTTATTTCTACATCATACTGTTCAAGTTGTAGCATTAAATACCTCAGACACTACATGAAATGGACAACCGTTTGTTTTAAAATAGCTGCGCACCCGCTCTTCATACGAGAAGTAGCGAATATTTTACTAAAATCATATCTGCATGAGACAAAACAGATTTTTTTTTTTTTTTTTTTTTAAGTTCAAGTAATCTCCTCTGTTGAAATGACTGCGAGATATATTAACACAAATTAGAATTACTTATCGTTCAGTTGGTTGTAAGATAACCCTTGAAAAATTATAAACGGAACACTTTTAGTCCTTATTAAATCTTTACTATTTACTTTAACATTTACTTTAACGTCAATTTCAAGTCTCTAAAATATGTGTAATTTTTATATTAATGAAAAAAAGATTATATTAACGATAATTATAATTATTTGCCTAATATTTCCAATAACATTACTGTGTGTGCATTTTTAGATTTCATTATAGTATCTCAGTTGGTTAATAGACGTCTTATTTTTTGTTTATTACCCTCCGCTAAAGAGGGTAATAGTTTTGGGCAGACAAAAAAAGTCGTGGATGATAATTGATAGTAAATAAAATCTTACAGATCTCACGGAAATTTGAAACACACCAAGATCCGACACATGATTGGAATAATGGATACTTGAAAAATTTCAAAGTAACTTTCAAAGAGTCTATTGTGGTCAGTTTTTCCATGCCGTCTGTACGTACGTACGTATGTTCGTACGTACGTACGTACGTATGTATGTAACTCGCATATCTCAAAAACTATTGGTCGTAGAATGTTGAGATTTGATATTTAGGATTGTTCTATGATCTAGTTGTGCACCTCCCCTTTTGGTCGCAATCGAGTGTATAGTTTATGTACAGGACCGCCCAAAAGATTCGAAATACATTACGCTCTATGGGCCGAAATTCATTAAACTCGCCTAACGCAAAAACTATTAGGCGTAGAATGTCGAAACTTCAAATTTGGGATAGTTGTAACATCTAGTTGTGCACCTCCCCTATTGGTTCCATTCGACTGGATAGTTTATCTACCGGACCGCCCAAAACATTCGAAATACATTACGCTCAATGGGCCGAAATTCATTAAACTCGCATATCTCAAAAACTATTAGGCGTAGAATGTTGAAACTTTATATTTAGGATTGTTGTAACATCTATTTGTGCACCTCCCGTTTCGGTTCCATTCGACTGGATAGTTTATCAACAGAATGGCCTAACAGATTCGAAATACATTAAGCTCTATGGGCCGACATTCATCAAAGCGTTTTTTAGAGGTTTTGGGCTATTTCAAACGACGCAGGAGTGATATATGCTGTAAAGAGTTAGAAAATGAATTTCTCCATTAAAAAAGTGTCTTTATCATTTACAGTTCTGCTACAGGAATACTCAAAAGATTTCCAATACATTACGGTCAATGGCAATTTTAGGGGCATTCATCCATTTCAAGCACAATACCGTCCTACCACATAAGTTAGGTAATGGTCCGACCACGGTCACGTGCCTCCCTCAAGAACTATGCCAAAAGTCGACAAGCTTGGCGACTTTTGGTGTACGTGTGTGCATATTTAACTCTCAAATCTGAAAAACTGGAAGAACGGTTGATTTCTCCCCGTTTGGATAGCAAATACATCCAATGCCAATTGCATTTACATGCAAATACATCCTGTACATGGCTGCCAATACAAATTAAAAGGTTCTGTCAAAAAACCTCTTTAGCGGAGGGGAAACTAATTTCAGCTGAAGGCTGAATATTTTTTATTTTAAATTACTGAACAGTTAATTAGTTGACGACTATCCGTTTGTACTTTTCCACAATAATTTTTAGCGATAGTACTACAGTCGTTAGGGTCGCCCTGTTTACAGAAAAATTAAACCATAATCCCCCTAATGTATATCCAGTGTGGATTTTTAAAAAAAATGAAAAGACATCTAACAGGCAAAGATAATTTTAGAATAGGAACCCAACTGCAAGATAAAATGATGGGGAGGAAAAAAATTTATAAAAGTTTTGCAAGCCGAAGGAAGGGAAAACATGATAATATAAACGAAAAGAGAAATAGTTTTTTAAAAAATTGCTTGCATTTCTTTCCGTCCGATATTAATATATAAGAATAAAAAATGTCATTTTAATCTCTTTAAAATAGGCCAACAATAGGTATTTAACCGCCCCTAGAAAGTTGTTACCAGGGTGGGCGAACCCCCCCCCCCCCTACGCACGCCGCAACGTGCGGGAAAGTTTGAGGTTAATATCGGTACAAGGATATTTCAACCATATTTCAACCTACTCAGACTAAGCATCAATGCAAATGCAAGTTGCTCTACTTCTAATCTCTCTCTGATATACCCGAAACCCGATTATCACAGGGGCAAGGGGGGGGCGGTAGTCCGGTGCCCCTGAAGAAAAAGGGGGCCCATATATATCCCGATTATCTAAATTATAAATTCATATGTACTGAAATAGTAATTGTGGGGAAAAAACTGAATTTCCTCTATAATATAGGTATTACCTAATTGTCTATCACTAGATCAAGTTAGAGATATTTTTTTGGGGTGATAAATACGATTCGATTAAAGTACAAAAACTACAGTTAACTGAAATGCAATTTTCGAGTACAACAGGTCAAAACTGGGTTAAAATGCTTAAAAAAGGGGGGCTCAGTAAAGGGGCTTAATGCGTAAAAAAGTGGATAGTAAGGGGGGGCCCAAACTGAATGCCCCGTTCCCCGTCTAAAAGTGGTCAGATTTGAACATACCGTTCCGCCTTTCCTATTTACTTATTATTTTTCTTTCAACTCTTCTCTGTTTTCTTTTTTTTTCCGCCTCTTTCTTTATCCTCTCCTTTGTGTGTTTTGTATATCTCTCGTCTGTTCTAATTTTAAATGTTACTTGTTTGTGCGTATTGTAGAGTGCTGATAGTATACCAGGACCGAAAACGAAGGAGACGCAAGTTAAACAGTAGAGGCTTCAGGCAAATTGTGGCTTTTCAGATCGTATTTATGCGAGACGGAAAAAAATGCGAGAAATCTCGCGCGAGACAAGACTCTGTCTCGTCTCGCGTCTCGTCCCGCAAAATATTTTCTTTCTCGTCTCGCGTCTCGTCTCTCAAAAAATGCCTGTCTCGTCTCGCGAGACAATGCGAGAATTCTCGCGTCTCGCGTCCATCCCTAACAAGCACACCACACAGGATTCGTTTCGCCTCAAACCCATTCTAGCATCCTGAAACCGATTTCAGTCATGCCGATCTATCTGTGATGTATCTTCTGGGTGCACAACCCTAGCTTCCTTTTAAAACCAAAACCAAAACGGCTGCTTCTGACGTCACTACGCTTCCACTCATAGGAATTTATTCAGATTTTTCCAGTCGTTTCGATAGAATCGCGAAAGATCTTTTGTTTTCGTAACTCTGAATACGCAAGGTGATTCAGATGGGCTTGCCAGGCGCTTTGGAGTTTGCAAGCGTCAGTCAATAATAAAGGATAGAAACGCTCAAAATGTGGATTACGGATAATTGAGTTCATTAACCAAAATTTTTATTTTTATTATTATTTTATTTGTTTAAATATTGATTGAATCAATGTGTGCACCTATAGAAAAACTAAAAAGTAATGGTATACTAACGCAATTCCTAAATAGGAACCAAAAATACTCATTGTAATTAGCTTAATTCATTTTAGAAATTTTGGGGGTCTTATGCAGGGATCTTAAATAGCATGATATGTTCAAAAATAACAGATATTTTGATATACTGTAAAATCACTTATTTTCGCGAGCCGTGATTTTCGCGAAAATGAAGATGTCGGTCATTTCGCGAGGCTTTCATTTTCGCAATTACGACGGGTTCGTGGAAGTCGCGAAAATTAAAGCCTCGCGAAAATAAGTGATTTTACAGTATATACAATATTTTCAGTACTAAGTTACTATTGATAAATAGTTTCGGACATGATATTAAAGTTATAAAACAAATACATTCCATTTTATGTTTGTACGTAATATATAATTCATTGTAATTTTTTAACAACAATTTTTACCGGACACCGAAAAGAATTCCAATACATTATACTCTACAATCGATCCTTCTTTAGACATATTAATCTACTTCAAACAAAACAAAATTTATAAATGTTATTTAGGATCACAAAGTGATGATTTGGATCGAAGATGGTATCTGCAGTGATTATGGCTTTTTTAGAAGAGCAACCAAAAGAATTTCAATACATTACTGCCTATGGCAGTGTAGAAATAATCATACTTTTCAAGCACAGTACAAGAAGTATATACAATTATAACTGTTCACTCTTCTGTTAGAAGAAGGAAATAATATTCTTTTACAGGATCTCGCAAATTTAAATGAATAGCGATATACAGCTTTTTTTTTTTAGATAATCCCTAAAATCTCGTCCAACTGTAAAGGTCCTGAATTTTGTTCTCCCTCTTGGCGGTCGATCTACTGCTCTTGAGTTTTGGGCGATTTTGTCCAGATGTAATACGAACAGCTTCAGAAAACCCTTAAAAAGATCCTGCGCCTAGGGAGTCCCCCCCCCCCTCCTCTTAGGCAGATAGCCCTCGTGTCGCATTGCCTTAACCCATAAATTAAAATAACTCCAAATTTAAGTACAATACATCGCCCAATTCGGTACAAAAATAGGGCTGTGTTGGAAAGTGTTTTACAATCGATGCTTTCGGAATGATTTATTTTGTTTTTCTAATTAAATTGAAAGGAACACCCATTCTCTATTTATTTCTTTTTATGTAACTAGGGGCCAAGGCCCCCAGACTCGCTACGCTCGCTTTTCGTATGAGGCATTCGGCCCCTAATAAGGCTTATTCGTAAAAAAGACATAATTTCAACTGATAAATCCCGAAGATTGGATCAGATAGAATGTTACTGAGCTACCAGAGGCGTAGCCAAGGGGGGTTTAGGGGCCCCCATGAGGAATTTTTTGCCATACAAAATGTATATTCTTCACTACATTATCACACACACGTATACATATATATATGAGTTGCAGTAGTCATAACCCCCCCCCCCCCCCCCACCATGAAAAATTTCTGGCTACGCCCCTGTGAGCTACACATTGCTTGGTTCTTGCATGTTCATAAAAATTTAAACTTCACACTACAGTAGACCCCCTCCCCCTCATAACACGGAAGATATTTTGTTATGGGAATCCGTGTTGTACGGGTCCTGAGCTATACTCCACCTGGAGTGCGGAATCCGCTTATAATCGCTGGAAAAATTATTTGCACTCCTCAGAAACACAATGATATTTAATGTTGCCATTCAAAAGTTATATTAATTAGGAGCTAAAGCGTAATAAAATCAGAACATCTGTTTCAGCTGTATTTTTAATAATGTAAAACCTATTGGACACCTTGCGAATTGGCCACCCATGGCGATTTTTCATTATTGGGCGACTTGCGTACATGTAAAGTTAATAAAAGCTACGGAACAGATAGGATAGCTTGCCACCCATGGCGACTTTTCATTATTGGGCGATTGACACATGCTCACAACCTATAATGACTGTTCATTTAAGGTTACCGGAAAACCGTTATCCATATTTTCATTTACATAATCGTTTGCAGATTGGCGTACTTAGCACCACGAATGATACCATCTCGTCGCGCTAGCCAATATCCAAAGTGTACTATAACTGCTATAATGGCATAGTGAACGCCGCCCAATATTTCTACTGGTAGCCAATAATCCAGCTGGACCGAACCGGCTTTAAAATAATCTGCATTTTAATTATTTTTCATTTTCAAGATATGAGTTATTCTGTTTTGGAAAAAGGAATCATCGCTCATTCTAAACTCCTGTTGTCTAAGCGAACTTACTATTTGAAAATGGTCAACTTTGTGTTTTGAGTTACTTATTTCATATAATTTTTATTTTGGCGTAAAATGGGCGTCATTCTAACTCATGTTTGTAAATTTCATCCGATTCTAGATACTTGGAAACGCTTTGTTGCAAAAGAATGAATGATTTTATGCCAAATCCGGCAACCATTTTGTTTATTTTTTCAGTTTTTTATTAATATCTTCTAAAATAATTCGATTTTCGAAATTTAAGTCAGCTTAGCAGGTTCCTCGGAATTTTTCGAATCTGTGGGCATCTCAAATCCCCACGGTCCAATAAGCTTTGACAGCGCCAGCGGCCTTTACTTTTTTTTAGAATAGAGAGAAAATTTAAACTAAAGTTGAGTTTTTCTGCACCTGGCTCTTTTGATGTATACCCGATATTTTCGATAGTATATTGTTGATAGATATTTTCAGGCAACAGGCATAGTATGTTTGTAATATAAGTGTTTTTAATTGTATCTGTCATTCATTCCTGAGAAATTCTTCCAATTATTTTATAGGTTCTACCTACACCGTACTGAAGGGGTAGCTCGAACTTACAGTACGCCGCTGTATAGGAGCATAAGCTCGAGAATATTAGGGCTCCGGTACTTCTTTTGCTAGAAATTAAGCCCTGCCTTCTATTCATTAAAAGTCTGAGGCCCATCACTCTTTCGGCTAAGCCCAAAATTTTGCAAATTGTTTCAAGCCTGGGGTTGTCGGCTTTTGGCGAAATATCGCTCCATGAAGTGCCAAAACCAAATCTTTCAAATTGAACCCAGCCTGGCGATCTCTCCAATATTCGGCTAGAAACCACTAAACATTAATGTTATTGAAGTACTGTATCTCTTTTTTCAAATAAAATAAGTTTTGACAGTTAAAGTGCACCGAAAATATAATGATTTAGCAGACGTACGAGGAAGTCATCTGGAGTCCACATCAGACGTTTCATGTTTTGCAAGACTCACACGAATTCTTTTTTCAGTCCTTATATCCATTCTTAAATGGGGAAGTAAGTAAATGCGAGGCCAGGGACAGATTTCCAGCGAGGCATTCGGACCCCAACAGAGTGGAACCAATTGGGTTCCAACAGAGGCCGCCAAATTACCCTGTAAATTTAAAAATTTGCAAATTTTGATTCTGTTTTTTGTTTGTTTGTGCGATTATGGCAACGCTACGCTAGGGCGATCTGCCGAGGATGGGGGGGGTGCCTTGATAGGAGGACTTTCTAAGGGGTTCTAACGCGTATTCACGTTACATCTGCAGAAAACCCACCAAAATTGCAGACCGTTAGATCGGCAGCCGCGCGGTGGGACCCGAACTTTTGATTTTAATTTGAAGTAAGAGACAGAAAAAAGCTAATTTTATGAAAAATAGTAGTCATAATATAATGATTCTGTTACTGTTTCATAGCGTTAGCATTATATCCACACGTTTTTGAAACAAACGGTGTGGTGCTGGGGTTCCGGCTTTTGGTTTTTGTTAACAAAATAATAATGCTGAAGTCTTTTTGTGAAAAATTCCGTCTCTCTCATTGGGTGAGGGGGCTACGAGGTGTGAAGGGCTGTCGATCTGACGGCCCGGAGTTTCTGTTAGGTTTCCTCCGGATGCAATGTGAATAAGCGTTAGGACCCCTTAAAAAGACCGCCGAACAAGACCCCCCCCCGTAGGCAGACGCCCCTCGTACAGGCTTTGCCATAACCAAGAAACGAACATCAATAGGGTTGCCAGAGAGCGAGGGGGGAGGGGATAGAATATACAAAGTCGCCAAGGTTTGTCCTTTTCGAGGATGTATCGTCCCGTTTGGCACCCAAAACCAAGTCCCTCAATCTGAAGCTATCGGGCGAAAAACCGGCAAAAGCCACAATTGACGACAAACGACTCGCGTATTTAGGACAGGCCTGACGAAGATTGTGGAACGGTTCGAGTGGGCGATTTCAATATAGATTTCGATTCCAAGGAAGTGTTGTGCGGAACCAGGAGACCCATACGGTAGAGATGAGTTCGGGCTCATTTTTTGAAGCCCGAGCCCGAGCAATATTATTTAAGTCGAAGACCGAGCCCGCCCGAGCCCGAAATTTAAGCTAAGATAAAAAAAATCCAATTAATTCATTGATAGTATACAATGAATTTTGCCGTTTGTGCAAATGAAAGACCAATAGAGTTGCAAACTCCCAATGCACTTTCTAATTCTTTATATATCCATGTTTATCCAATAATGTCGGATCTCATAACTAACTAATCAATATAAGCCGCCGTTCTGAAATATCCAAAGAAGCTTAACGCACCTTCTAGGCGTCAGTGCCGCTTTTTTTTTATAAGTACAGTCAACTCCGGTCATAGTGAACCCAGATAGAGTGAACCATCGGCTATAGTGAACGCAAACCATTAGTGCCGATTCACACACAGTATCTCTATCCATCATGAAGACACTTGGGTTTGAGTGAACTTCGGATAGAGTGGACGAAATGGGAGGGTCCGCAGAGGTTCACTCTAACCGGAGTGGACTGTACTTTTATTTCCCTCGTGAATCACTTTTTAAAATATGTTTCAAGGAGTGTGTTCAATAAAGGAGAAATTTTTCACGAGCCCGAGCCCGAACGCAATTGTGAATGACAGAGCCCGAGCCCGGTTCGGGCTCGGGGTCGGGCTTTCGGGCTCGGGCTGAGACCGTCTCATCTCTACCATACGGCACACTCGTGGATCACGATGATGTACACTTTCCAACTGAACGGATTAGGGAATAAAAACAGGGACGGTTCGTGTTTAAAATAGGAAAGTGTTCCAGATTATGTATTGCTAATTTTTCAACGTCGTTTGCAAGTTTGAATAGGACTCCGTGAGAAAAGCTATCTCGGTGAAATAACCCAGGTGGACTCACTCTACTCGACAGAATTTCTTGGACGACGTTCCGTCTTCACTTTCTGAGGAAAAATCGTTCGAGATGGGTCCATTCTGCCCCCCAAAGTATCCGCGGACACATCCCTCCCCGAAACGCTCCTATTCCCGTCGCCGAGCTGAAACGGAGCCCGAGACGATAAAAGAAGGAGAGGAAGCGAGATAAACCCATCTTAACTGTGTTTAACTTTCGGGGAGGACTCTGAACCGGAACTCGCAAAAACTATTCGGCAGCCAGGTGCGCGCTCGTAATCCTTTGGCAAACACGAGGCTGGTCAAAGGAGGAAAGTCTTAAACACTTTCCTAGTTTAAATACGCACTCGAGTGCTCTCTATTAAAAGCGTTATCATAATCCATGCGTCGCCCCTATTTTCCTCCCTTACTCCCTTCAGCTGGAAAGTGCATCGTGATTCACGAGTGTGCCGGATTTGTCTTGCGTGTTCCACTTCCTTTGGAATCGAAATCTATATTGAAATCGCCTGCCAAAACTGTTCAACACTCATCGTCAGGCATATTCTAACTATACCTCACCTTTATAAATACTGTTTGGAACTTGACCCCCCACATTCGATGGCGGGTCCTGGACCCAGGATCAGAGACGGGCCCCGTTTCCTCTCCTCCCCCCAGCCCTGCGCTGCATCAGAATGGCACTGTTATTTCTTCCTCGTACTCTTCTTAGTTAGAATGTAGTTTCACCTGTAAATACGGGCAATAATTATGGCAACTGTTTTATAGGTCCAGACCAGTGGCGGATCCACGGGGGGGAGGCTCTGGAGGCTCGAGTCCCCCCCTAGAGCTAGATATAGTATGGATTAGGGAAGTTAAAAAAATTTTGTTGTAAATTTTCACATGAACTGAAATTTTAAAAAGTAGTAGTGTATGTAGGGTGGGGCGAAAAAAACTTTATTTCGAAATTCACACTGCCTGAATCATTAAAGGGTGCGAAACTGATAAGAACAAATTGTTTCCAAATTTCAGCTCCAAATAGTGTCCTCTTCAGGTTCCACAGCTCAATCGAATTTATTTCTAGCTTATTTTATCGAAATAATAATGTTTAATTAATTAATTGAATAATTAGCTATGTTTTCATTAGTAGATTGCTTTATTAATACGTTATTATCACATGTCAGTGCTGGAAATCATAGATTTATTAGCAGAGGTCGACTTAGGATCTTATTCAGAAATGGATTATACCTCAGAAAATGACGACAATTTTGTTAGTCAGGTAGCCAAATGTCGGAAGACGACAGACGATGAGATTCCCAAAATCTCCAAGACAGCCAATGCCCGAACTAGCCGTTGTTCTTGATAGAGCAGGTGTATCAGAGTATTCATTATTCAATTATTTAACTAAACATTATTATTTCAATAGAAATTCATAAAAAACTAAAAAAGACACTGGGAATCTATTCGCTTGAGGTGTGGAACCTGAAGACGGCAATATTTTGAGCTGAAATTTTGTTCTTATCCGATTCGTACCATTTAATGACTCAGGCAATGTGAATTTCAAGAAAAAGTGTTTTTAGCTGCAACCTAATACACAGTTAACTCTCTGTTTAACGACGATCTCTTTCTAAAGACGATATTTCAAAGTCCCGGCCTCTCCAACGCAAAAAATTTCTATTCAAAGACGGCGTCGTTTCTTTTAAATGAGGGTTTTTTTTTTTTTTTTCATCTTACGCTACACGAATAGAGGAAAAAATTTTTAAGAGTGGGAAAAAAGTGTTGGAAAATGCCAAAAGTGCAATTAGCAAGATAATTTCAAAGTGTATTCTTAAAGGTAGAGGCAAAGAGAAAATTCTTGAAGCAGCACTAAAATTGAGTTCGGGATCCAAATTCAAACGGCCGAGAAGTCAATGTGGCCGATTAGAAGAGTTTGCTAAGGCACTTCTGAACGCAAATTGTATCATGAAGTAAGAGCATCCAACATTGTAATTATTTGGTCCCACCATGGTCGAGTGGATAAGACACTTAACACGATAGATGGCTGAAGTGTGAAGATCCCGCGTTTTTGCCTAACGCGCGGCTGTCGATCTAACGGTCTGGAGTTTTGGTCAGTTTTCTCCAGATTGAACGTGAATACGCGCTAGAACCTCTGAAAAACTCCTCCGACCAAGGCAACCGCCCCAAACAGCAGATGTCTCTAGAGTAGGCTTGCAACATAACATCACGTAACACATAACTCCAATTTCTGGAGGCCCGACGAGTGGCTGAGCGCATAGCGCTCGCAACTGGGAGAAGAAAAGTGCCTGGTTCAAACTCAAGTTGCGTCCGTCAATCTAGCCGTTCGGAGTCTTACGCGGTTTTCTCCGAAACTTCGCATAAATACGGATTAAGACGACTTAGGAAGACCCCCCACGTAGAGCACACCGTGCTCGGCCTAGATCCCTCGTGTAGATAATCGTTCGTATTACCAAAATAAAATAAAATCAAGCAATTTCTGCAGTGATATTCAAAGAAATTGCTATTGTTCTGTTTTGGAATGCAAAATTCTCGGGCTTCGGCTGGTTAGGTAGAAAAATTCATAAATTGGAAACTGACACACTTCACATTTGAGAAAACGGAAAGGCGAAAAATGAAACAGTTGACTCTTTTTGATTTTCTTAAAACCTAATTTTATTGTATTCCTTGTTTTTACTATCTTTTTTTAAGGTAACTTAAATAATATTTTGTGGATAAAATAATATAATGATAAGAAAGTAACATCTTTAAACACGTTAATATATCAAGAAATATATTCACAGTCTTGAGAATGTAAAGTGTGAAGGGTTGGTGTTGGTGTTGTAGGATTACGGCCGATTATCTGCACGTGGGATCTAGGCCGATGGGTGGGGATCTTTGAAAGGGGTGCTTCCTAACACGTATTTACTCTAAGTTTCGGAGGAAAGCACGGAAAACTCCGAACGGTCGTGACGTAGGTCGGCGGACGTGACCTGGTTTTGAACCAGGCACCTTCCAAAGTGTAAAGGGAAGTGCTATTCTTTTATAAATTCTGTTTAAGGAAGATCTCTATTTAAGGATGATTTTTCACGGTTCCTTGACAGCCGTTAAATAGACAGCTAACTGTATATATACTTGTATATATATACATGCACCAAGAATATTTATACCAATACTTATTGAATCTTTCTGGACTAAACATAATTTCTCCATTTACAAAAATGATAGTGCTTCTATTTTTAAACACAAGGAGGGGAAATTTTTATTGACTCGTTATCGCCACAGTGGCTGGAGCACAGTTCTCAGTTTTATTTGTACAGTGGAACCTGTGTAATGGGACTACCTTTGGGAAGAACAAAACTGTTCACTTTTTAAAGATAGTCACCTTACAAAGGTGGTAAAGTGTGACTAGTTGTAAAGCGAAATTTCACAAAAGTGGTCACTATATACAGGCGATCTCTTTTCCAGGGTAGTCACTTTAGCGGGTTCCACTGCATTTGAATGGACGACGGGACACTGATATAGGGAAAAAAATCTTCCGTTGTTCTCTCCATTTTGAAAGGGACGGGGTTTGCGGTTTAGTGCAGAAATCTTTATCGGTGGACCCCGAATGGTCATTGAAAAGTCGTAAAATTCGCGACGAGAATGCCCTCTTAGCCACTGCAGTCACGTTAGACGCAGCGGCAATCAGCATCGACCTTAAGCGATGCTGAAGCATAGAGGAACAATCCACCACTCCCCAATTTGGACAGCTTTCATTCTTTCAACTGCTCTCATGAGTTGTCCACACCTCCCAGACGTATGGGTACAAATCCGCATTATAAAAGTAAAATATATTCAAAGATATCAGACAAAGCGAGTGCCTGGCAGTGTATAGGTGGTCTGGTTTTAAAAGAGGAAGCACGAATTGTAAATAGAAGGTAATTTTGATAATAGTTGTAAATAGCAATGGAGGTTGATTTACTACAGTACTCACAGAAAAGGATAGAAATTACTGAATCTGGAAAAAATAATACCATCCTAAAATGCGAAAATGTATGCTGTGAACACAGTATATTGCTATGTGGATGTGAAATGGGCTCAATAATGCATTCAGCAATTATACTCTGTACACACTAAAATGTTAATGCGGAGGGCCTGCGAACAACAACATGAATAAAGGTCGTAGCTGATAGGGCACGTCTTGTCGTCACTACAGGGGTTAAGGCGACATTTTTCTGGCAAATTTTACGACTTTATAATGACCAGTCGGGATCTACCAGCGAAAGATTAATGTGCTAAACTGAAAACACCGACCTCCACACAGTAGAGCGAGCAACGGAACATTTTTTCCTGTATCAGTCCCGTCGTCCATTGAAACGCATAGAAAACGTAGCTTATGAGCATCGGCCTTAACTTGATCAGTATAGGGGGGGCAGAGGATCAGTATAGGGGGGCCGACAGCTCTGCCCCCCTCTCCCGGACCCGAGTTTTTTTTCGACGGTCCTTGCAGCAGACAACATACTTATTTAGTTGTGATATACCATGTCTAGTTATGCATTGGGAGAAAACGTATTGGGAAATCAAAATATCATCCTAATGAAAAACGGAGCCCCCCCCCCCCCAGATGGTTTTTCTGGATCCGCCCCTGGTCCAGACTACATTAATAAAATTATGTTGCTTCAAAAATCACAAGTGTCCTATGAAAACATTCAGTATCATTACTAAAAGAGCTGAACTTAAGGATTACTAGCAGTGGCACATTGACTCTCTTGTTTAAAGAAGCACAGAAAATTTCCATCATTACCCCCCCCCCCCTTTCATCCCAGTCTCTGGGACAATGGTCCCTGCTGTGCCTGGGCGAAGCAGATAATACAAACACAATGACAATTTTACTAAACTTTGTTTGAATTGAGAATTTTTCTTGATATTCCACTGCACTTGGGGTTTCCAGAAGATGGTGACTGAACATCCGTATAACATTTATGAATTCCAAATAACGTTTATTAACAAACATAGAACGCGACAGAAGTATAAACACGGAAGAAGGAGGGAAAGTGACAACCATGGTTTAACGGGATTCGAACCCGAGACCTCGCCGCTCGCAGGCATGGATGGGTGGGTGCTCAGACCCGCACAGCCAGGAGGTCCCTACTAAACTTTTAGGATACACGGTTTATCATAACATACACGGTTTAAGTGAACGCATTGACCTAGGCTACAATAAAACCTGTTTCATTGTACCCCGAATGGAGGCTACAAATTAAATGTATTTTTACTAAGTTTTAATATTAATTTTTTTTTTTAATTCTGGCTTTAGAAGTATGCAGACCACACCATAGTCATCACAATATTTGAAAAATAAATAATTATACCTAATGAAAACAAGGAGGAAAAACAAAATTACTCTTAGTAAAAAAAATTTACTTTGAATGGTGAAAATAAAATAATTTTCAATATCTGTTTTAAAAATGCGACTGTCTCCAAATCCCATCAGTACCTGGTACATATATTTGTGTAACAGATATGTGAGTTTCCACTTTCTGTGACAAATCCTATTGACCTTTGATAGCATGTTTCAATGTACCCTGTGTTTCATTGTAACCCAACTTCCTCTAGTGTGGTTAAATTAACGAAAAAAATTGTTATTTGAACCAAATTGTTTGGATAAATTGACAAAATGCTTTGTTCAACTAACCGAATAATTTTATCAAAATTATTTTGTTAATTCAACATAAATTTTGTTGGCGCTATTTCAACCAGATAATTTTGGTGATTGAACAAAATGTTTGTTGATTCAACAAGACATTTTTTTCAGTGTACATAATAAAAATTCCTCGCTTGTTTTGAGAAGCCTATTTTTGAATATTTCAATGTTGTGTGCTGAGGAGCAGATGGCAGTTCTGCTTGAGAATTTTAAGCGAGTTTTTAGACTGTGGTAGAATTTTATTGTACGCGAAATGCAGTACTTGAGGAAGCTTCCGTGGATTGCTGACTGTGATAACTTCTTAATTTATGCTGAATTGTGTACTGAAGATTGTTCGTCGAATTTATAGAACTAATCAAATTTGTGTTTCGTCCTGCAAAGTGGACTGATTACTAGAACTTTCCGTATGCAGTGAACTTTTAAACCACGGAAACGAAAACTAAGCGAAGGTTTCTGCACCACTATTAATACACTCATGTCCATAAATTAAGGATAATGAAGTTCAGGCTAAGAAAGAGAAAGAAGCAAAACAAATTTGACTTATTTGTAAAGTCTATTTATTAAACAAAAAGTAAAGAGCAAAAAAGATGCTATATCTTTGACATAATTAATAAAAATTGTAAGATTTACTCCCTTGACCAAATTTTAAAAAAGAACCTATTTACAAAAACAGTATAACATGGTTAGTAGGACGGTTAATACGGAGTATGTCTCCCGGACGATGCAATACAGGCCTGACAACGCCTAGGCATGCTGAGTATCCAATGATCCATCTGATCTTGGGGAATATTACACCACTCATCAAGCAATGCACTCCGAAGTTCCGGTAGACAGGTGGGAGGGGGTTGACGGGCTGCAATTCGTCGGCCAAGCATATCCCACACATGCTCTATTGGATTCAAGTCCGGTGAGTATGCTGGCCAATGCATACGGGTGATATCCTCCGATTGAAGGCATCCGTCTACAATGTTTGCACGGTGAGGACGGCCGTTGTCATCCATAAACACAAATTCAGCACCCATGGCGCCCCGAAACAAACGTACATGTTGTTCCAGAATGACATCCCGATAGATGTGGCCTGTCATCGTTACACTCTGAACATGCAGGTCAGTTCTGGAACCAAGAATAATTCCTCCCCAAACGAGCCATCCTGCACCACCGTAACGGTGTCTTTCAATGGTGTTCTCTTGGTGGTAACGGGTACCTGGCGCTCTCCAGATGAATGTCCGGCGAGAATCAGACTCCAAACTAAACCTGGACTCGTCGGAAAACATCACACAAGACCACTGTTGCGGTGTCCACAATGCATGCTCTCTACTCCAGGTTAATCGCAGGCGACAGTGAGTTGCGGTAAGTGGAACACATCTGACAGGCCTACGAGCCTATAGACCAATGTGCCCTAAGCGTCTGTACACGGTCTGCCTTGAAACTGTCGTACCGGTAGCTGAAGAGAGCTGACGAGACAGGTCTGATGCTGTACTCCGTCTGTTTCTTTTCGCAGTAACTGCCAAATAGCGGTCCTCATTCGGCGTTGTAACTCGGGGGCGACCTGTGCTGCAACGTCTACTCACATGACCATCCTCTTGGAATCGTTGCCAAAGCCTGGAGATGACACTCTGGGCGATTCCAAGTTCCTCGGATACTTCCAGCTGGGTACGTCCACATTCCAGTCGTCCGATAATTCTACCACGTAAAACATCATCCAAATGCCTCCTTTGTGCCATAACTATGCGGTTTTTGCACGGAAAGGCTTTCACAGCGCTTGTGAACAATTTTACTTCTTTGCCACCATTCCTTATATACCCCTCTCTTACACTCTCGTCATAGTGACGTACCATCCACGCCATCTGGTGGTTTCCTGTAATTTGCATATTCTTCTTCAAGATGTGTGTGATCATTCCACAGGTGAAATTTTTATTTTAGAGATCAATTTCTGTGTGATTCTGAATTATCCTTAATTTATGGACATGAGTGTATATTCCAATAGAAATGTATTTTTCATCAATATTAAATAAATGAAAACTTTTGTTGTAGGCACGTAACTCGGTCGCCGTGGTTGCGTCAAAATCATTTACCCCCAAAGAAGGGGGCGCCACCGTCCAGTTTTGCCCCGGACGTCGTGCCGAGGAGGACTCCAAAATCACGGTTCACCCCGGGTGACGTCATCTGTAGTTGCGGCAATAGGGGTCAGCATACCTATTCAAAACTGCTTTGATTTAAAAGTATTCATTGAACAGCACTCGATCTATTAACACCTGTTAACCTGAAAGGTTCAGTTTGAACTTATTTAAAAATTATTTTGTACTCTATTTTTTTGTCATTCAATAAAAGAATTATTTTTAAATTTACTTTAAAATTTATTTTTTACTTTAAAACTACTGTAAACTTACTTCTCAATATAAGAGCAGTCAAAGCAATTTGTTCCGAAAGCTTTTAAAAAATGAAAACCAAGGAGCTAGAAACACTTTATTTAAAAAAAAAAAATAAATAAAAAATCCTACCTTTATGGCACTATACGTAACTCCTTGAATATGCCTTTTTGCTTCCTCACTTAACTAATAAAACTGTCTTAACTTAAGAAATCTTGTTGTGCTGCTAATAATTACAACACGCTAACCTCTGTTCCTTACTCTGGTCATTCCGGGGGGGAAAAGATTTAAATTTAAGATTTTTAAATTTAAAAACTAAAAATCATATTTGCAAAAGAACTTTATCTCCCAATAATAACCGAGAATGTGTACTTAATCATGGTATAAAATTCAGTTTGATACATCCAGTAGTATTAAGTGATGTTCTTTGTTTTCTGTTGCGAAATAGAGAATTGGATCCACTGTGTTACATTCTTGTGTAACAGAGTAGACAAATAACCCTAAAAATAGGATTAGAGACCGTCAATTTCAAGCAATAATAAACTTTACACGTATCGGTTACGTAAATAAACTTCATGACTTATATATTGATTCCCAGAAATTTTATTCTTTTGCCAATTTTTATGAAATAAAATTTAAATGTAACGCAGAGACTTATGCTTAATGCTTTGAAGTAATGATAGACATGGAATGCATTCTAACTTGTTCGTGGAATATTGAATAATCCAGCCGATCACCCATTTGACCGTCCTTCAATTGTCCAGGTGTTGTGTGCGCGGAGGCAATCTCGTGCCGCCACACTACTCCGACCCGTAGAGTCAGTCGAAGGCTGAAGAACAATGTTATAAGCTTTATGGAATGCTGTCACTCGCTGTGGACCTTGTGAGGTCGCTGCCACTCGCTGTGGTCTTTTGCGAGGTCTCTGCCACTTGTTGTGGACATCGTTGCCGCTCGTTGCGGACTTTGAAAGAGCTGAGCGAGAGGTGGAAGAGTTCGGTGGTGGCGCCATCTGTCGCTGAAGGCGAGAAAGAGAATGCGTGTTCGTTGTCCGGGTCATCCATGAAGGGAAGCGTGCCACGGGTTGAAAACCCGAGGAAGCCGCGTGGTAAATTGTGTCGTTTTTCAGCAGAGCCAAAAGATGCCCATCTGTCCCGCCTGCAATTGCCGAGATGTTGTGTGCGCGCAAGCAATCGCGTGCAGCCACAAAACACACAGTCTAAGTTGCGTCCTCTGTCATCTTAAATGGTCACAGACTGAACGCAGTGTTATTCCTTCCGCTGCTGGTTGTGTTCGCTTCTACACCCTTCCTATAGTTCATTAAGCCAAGCCTTCTCTTCAGGGGCGCACCGGACCAGAGTCCCGGTACATTTTTTCAAGGCTGGGCGGCGCCCTGGTTAGTAAAAATACCAGACGTTGAGAAAATGTGCGAAATTTCAAATGTAAGATGTAGTACCAAATTTTGTTGGCATAGACTCCGAGAACTTGCAGAATGAGATGTTTTAAAAATTTGCCCCCACTTCATTTCCGACGGGTGGGCACTATCCCTATTATTATGTATATTTTCTTTTCTTTTTCGATTATTTATTTATCTCGAATTGTTTCCATGTGTACATCATTGGTGATGAGCGTTGAGTGATCAGCAGCTGCTTCCGAGGTTTTTTTTGAATCTGCTGGAAAAATGATTCAGACACATCTTCACCACTCACGGATATCCTAAAAGTAATTCCTTGGTAGAAGTAAACGCGAACGAGATTTCAGCGCCCTGAATTTAATGATCACTTTATTGCGCACAAAAATTCTAAAAGATGTGTTCTTTCTCAATACAGTATGCAGTACCTTATGTCAAAAGAGGGTTGCTTCGACATAGAAATACTGAAGACAGCCAGTCTGGTAATGCCAGTCACAAGTGTTCCACAAGTCATACTGAAGGAACAGCGGGGCTGTGGTCATTGTGCGAAATTATTTATTTTTTTATACTTTGTAACTAGATAAATTGCAATTTAATGAACAATTTATTAATAAAAAAAGAAAAGAAAAGGTTAGCCATTCCCCTTTTTAAAAAATGTTCGAATGCGGCGAGTTTTATTTATAGCGCCCCGTCACTTTTTATTTTAGGACTGCATCCCTGCTTCTCTTGCCTTTCGCCCTAATGTTTTCGATCTTGCTAAAGGGAGTTTGTTGCCCCCCTAACATTGCGACATTCTCTTACGCTTGGCAAACTTGGTATAAAAGAAGTTTTTAACAAAACTAAAATTTAATTTTTATTTCTAAAAGATTGCAAAATTCTAACTTGCAAACTTTTGATCTTGCAATCTTTGAAGCTAATGATGCTTCTTATTAAAGAAGCATCATCATTATTATTTTTTTTTTAACGAAAGCGATATTATATTTTCCAATTGTGGTAGTGGTAGACGAGAAAAAGTTATAAAGCAAATTGGAAAACTTGTTAATTTTTCAATTCCTACTATTAGGTCACACTCTTCCTATATAGCACTCGCCCTTGTACGCATTTTCAATCATTAATAAAATACTTTTTTATTCATCCACTCAAATTCAAATATATATATATTTTTTTAAACTTGTAATGATGACACTGAATGTTAATACAGATTTGGTCCCAATCAACTGGATAATTTATCTACAGAACCGCCCAAAAGATTCCGAATACATGACGCTCTATGGGCCGAAATTCATTAAACTCGCATATCTCAAAAACTACTAGACGTAGAATGTTGAAACTTTATATTCAGGATTGTTGTAACATCTAGTTATGCACCCGCCATTTCGATCCCATTCGACTGGATAGTTTATCTACAAGGCCGCCCAAAAGATTTTAAATACATTACGCTGTATGGGCCGAAATTCATTAAAGCGTATTTTAGAGGTATTGGGCTACTTCAAACGACTCAGAAGTGATATATGCTGTTAAGGGTTACAAAAATGAATTTTTCCATCGAAGAAAGTGTCTTTATCATTTATAGTGCTGCTACAGGAACACTCAAAAGATTTCGAACACAAAGGTCAATGGCAGTTTTAGAGACATTCATCCATTTCAAGTACATTACCGCCCTACCCTCTAGTTAGGTAATGGTCCGACTACGGTCACGTGCCTCCCTCAAGAATGACGCCAAAAGTCGCCAAGCTTGGCGACTTTTGTACGCGTGTATGCATTTTACTCTTAATCTCAAAAACTATTAGTCGTAGAATGCTGAAATTTCATATATAAGATTGCTATAACATCTAGTTGCGCATCTCGATTTTTGGTTCCAATCTACTGGAGAGTTTATTGACAGGACCACCCAAAAGAATTGCAATACATTAATGTCTGTGGGCATCTTCAATATATTACATCTGCAGTTAGTCATTGCCCAAAATCTCGCCATTTGTCATCGACATTGGCGAGTTTTGCCGAATTTGGCGATAGACAGTCATTGTTTGGTCCATGCCCGAAATCTCACCCTTTTTCGTCGACCTTGACGAGTTTCGCCGAAATATCAGCAAATTTGGCGCCTAAAATATTCTCGCATAACTCAAAAATTTTAACCGTTTAATGTTGGAATTTTGTATTTAGAACTATTGTAACATCTAACTGTGCATCGCTTTTTTTTTCAATTCCTACTATTTGTGCACACTACCCCTATATATATTTATATATCTTATTCAAATCTTTTCAGTCGTTCATAAAATACTTTTTATTCATCCACTCCATTTCAAATAGTTTTTTCAAATGTTAATTCATTCATTCAATGTAATTCATTACATTTAATAAAAAGTTGTTATTAAAATAAGACTTTCCTTTGTCGACCTAAGTAGGAATTGACTTCAATTTTTTTATAGATATATTACTTGTTTCTTTCAATCCAATACTAGTAGGTCTGGCAAAAAGACAAACTTAAGTTGAAAATTTCTAAATTAAAAACTGCATCATTTCTATTCTCGATAGACTTGGAAATATGACCTAAACAAAGGTAGCAAAATTTTTAAATAAGTTGATAAAAACCGATATAATTGGGCAGTTTAAAGACCTCCCCTATTAAAATTTTTAGGTACGGCCTTGGTACTGCCGCTTACAGCCTCGCAGGCACGTTTCACCTCATCTCGCATACTTTTTTAATTTTAACTGCTCGCCCTATTCCCACCGTTCGAGACGCTTGTGAACTTGTTAAGAAACTCCGTTCTCCCTCTCATTTCAAGTTGACATCCCTGCCCATCGAGTCTCTGCTGACCAATGCCGCTATCCCACTGATTGTTTCGAATTTCACTTCTCTTTTGTCGGTATTCAAGAGTTTATCTCATTAGTAAGCGTTTGCGTGTAACACACGGTTTTCAATTTTTAAAGGTTCCATATCTAAACGCAACGCACCGCTCCCTTTCCGCCTTTTAATGTGATATTTATGTGCATTTTATTTTTTTTCAAGGCCTATGGTTCAGATCAGAGAGGAGAAATAGACTAGAGAGCGCATCCCCATTCAGAACCCGTCGGAAAGGTAAACCACGTGACTCGCGGCACGGGCATGAAGAGAGAGGCTAGACTTGCGCTCTGCCGCTCTTGTTGGGCCAGTGGTCACTATAATAAACGGCAAGCAACATGGACTGTCCACCTGCGCATGACAAACCCTCCTGACGTATAAAAGGAAGATATCGCCAAGGCAGTGCGAGTGAATGCGGATACATTGAAATATTTTTCACTGATAAAAGGTATGTTTTAAAAATACAGAAAAATCCATGCTTGCCCTGTGTCAAGAACTTTTCACAGCTCACGAGTCGCGTCCCTGGGCAGAGCAGCTATAAGTATCCTTTTTGCAAAAAAAAAAAAAAATGAACGATGCAATCGGAACACGAGCGTACTGCCCCCCCTTTTTGCTCCCTAGAAAACCAAGGCGAGTTGGATGCGCGTGAGATCTTGCCACACGTCAGCTGATCGAACGAGTGCCTCCCGAGTGTTTGTGGGTTGCCTCTCTCTCTTTTCCTTGTGCCTATGCTCTATGAGTCAGATACGTTGGCGATATTTTCGTTCTTGCGGATCCCAATGGTGATATTTTTAATTCACTATTTTTGCTAACTCTGTCGATCCATGGTCATACACAGGGGCGTATCCAAGGGGGGGGGGGTATATCGGGATATATCCCTCCCCCCCGAAATTTTTGGATGAGTGATGAAATTCCGTCTATTTATACACATATAAGGTCATATCCCTCCCGAAAAATTTTCCTGGCTACGCGCCTGGTCATGCATCCAGTTTGAACCTTAGGAGAGGAGTGCAGCGAGTCTTTACCTTTCCTTGAACTTCTTTTTCCTGAGAATCCCAATGTTTTCTCAACTTTCTTCAGCGAACTTTTTTTTTTCGGTACCTCCTTACGCAGGGCCGTATGTATTGAATCTGGCGTAGTCGTCCGCGGCCTAGGGCAGCCCATTTTAAAGACAACCTTTTCTTTTATTTCTTTCTTTTTCTTTTTTTTATAACAACTTCTAGGACAAGAAAGAAATCCGAGGATCGGACTAGTTATACGTTGAAAAAAAGCTAAATGCGTTGTTTAGCCAAAATCCACTCCTTAAATTTGTTTGAAATATTAATCTATAATAATAAAAATGAATGTTTGTAAATCTGTCTGTCTGTATGTGTGCGGTCTCCAGACAAACCTACTGCACGCAGAACTCTGAAAATTTGAATATATAAGCCCATGAGTCCGATAATGTGCACCTGAGAATCAGAATTTAAAAATTTTAATTACTTTTTTAATTATTAATTAAAAACCGTTTTAAGGATGCCATGCTCGGCGAGTTTCGCCAGCATGATACTGTGAAACAAAATCGCATGCATTGGAAAACATGAAATGGCACGGAAATTGAGTCAGTTTTGCGCCAATCTATATCAATAAAAATGAATGTCTGAAAATCTGCATGCGTGCGATGTCCAGAAAAAGCGACTGGACGCAGAACTCTGAAAATTCGAACATATCAGCCCATTCCTTCGGTAATGTACACCTGAGGATCAAAATTTTGAAATTTTAATTACTTTTTAAATTATTAATTAAAAACCGATTTTAGATCGTCATGTTTGGCGAACTTTGGCCTCATGAAAAGATTTATGCTTGAAGTGAGTGGTAACCGCAAAAGTAAAAAACCGTTTTTTACGTTGCCATGCTTGGCGAGTTTCGCCCGAATGCTACTATAAAACAAATCGTTTGTATTTGAGAAGCATGAAATGGCACGAAAATTTCATCAGGTTTACGCCAAATCTATCTATCTCTATAATAATGAAAATGAATGTTTGTAAATCTGTCTGTGTGCGGTCTACAGACAAATCTACTGCACACAGAACTCTGAAAATTTGAATATATAAGCCCATGAATGCCGATAATGTGCACCTGAGAATCAGAATTTTAAAATTTTAATTACTTTTCTTAATTATTAATTAAAAACCGTTCTAAAACGGAAATTTTCTTACCCTGTGTTACGAATTTTGGGAGCAACCCGCTGTTCTGGAGTTTAAAATAGTTTAAAATTCGTATTCTATGCGTTAAATAGTTAAATTTTGCTTTTTGTTGCATTGATTTGTAATGTTCTGGAAATCTCGAGTTCTATGGGTCGTAGGTCTTCGAAAACCTAATTTTGGGTACTTATTTTTAGCGCCAAATTTGGCGATATTTCTTTATCTAAATCGAAAATCCTGGATTTTACAAACTAATTTGATTAATTGATTGAAATATTTAATAACTCCAGCAATTTTAAAGCAAATTATATGTTTATTTTTCTTCATCTGTAACTATTCCTTTTACAATATCTGGCCAATTTTTTAAAAAAATTACTTAAAAACTGTGGTTTAAAAAATTATTTTGTGCAAAATTGTTCTGCCATTCGATTACTATGCGAAACTCCCCTTCCGTTTTTTCAAATGGGAGAAATGTGTGACGTCACAGCAGTGAGTTGTTTTTAGTGGTGCGTTTGTTGTGTTATATAATTGGGACCTAGAGTACTAATCTGGAGTTGAAGTTTACATGTCAGATTTTGTAAATCGCATAATTTAAGGGGTTCACGGGCAACGCCGTGTGGGTCTGCTAGTTTTTGCAATATTTAAAAAATTGGAGGAACAAAAAATAAAAAATCGAAAAAGGAGTCCTATTTTAAAAATGAGTGGCAAAAGGGTGGGCTTTTAAACTAGTTTTTTTCTTTTCCATGCCTCACCGTGGCACAGTCTTGATGTCACTGGAAAGGGTAGACGGTCGAAGTGGGAAGGTCCTGGGTTCGGGTCCCCTCGCGCGTCCGTCGACCTAACCGTGGCATTTTCCGTGGTTTTCTCCGTCCCTACGGATTAGGATCTCAAAGAAAGACCCCACGGCGGGCACCCCACCCATAGGCTTCGATCGCTCGTGCCGATCATGGACATTCATTCCACAACAACCATTCGATTCAATTTGCGCCTAGGAATCACCCAACATCCTTCTTAAAAAGTGAATACTAAAAAGTTTGGGGGGTTGAATCCCCTCGTTTTTTTTTAGTTTTTCTCGACTCGGACATTGCAATTGAAAATGAGGAAAAAGACAGTCGGGCAGAAAAGGGACACTGCTTCAGGGTCCCGCTTTTGACGAACGATGTAGAACTTGGAACCCCCCCGAAATAAAGTGTCCGATCATGTAGAAGAACCAAAAAGAAAACTCGTGCCTTCCCGATGCTTTTCGCCGGGCCACCGACAGAATACAAAAGAGCAGCGTCCATTCAGTGATGCCGGCTCCGTGTTTACCCACTTCATCCGAACGGTTGAACCGGTTTTGGCGCTCGCCTTTCAAATTTTTATGGGTTTGTTGCTGGATAGATTCACCGAGTTTGTCACATTTATATTTTCGTCCTCTCCCACCTCACACCGTCCGTCGCTCCCTGGTTCTTAGGAAACGCTCCGCTGCGATTCCGAAGTGAGCCAAGAGCGGAAGGAGATGTTCTGTTTGTTTTGGATTTCGGTTTCCTTCGAACCCTCCACCGAGGCTCGTGGTACCGGCCACTCGGGCACCTGCCCGGGGCGCTATCCGCGCGCGATCTTGAGGGGGGGGAGGGAACTTTCTTTTCTGTTTTCATCCTTTGAGGCGCGCGCAACCCTTTCCCCATGCTGAAAAAAAGGGCGGCCGTGGCCCTCGCTCGACGGAACGACCCGCAAGAGGGCGGCACGATCGAAACGTTCACAGATCGAGAGACCCTTTTTTGACGACAAGCTGCGTCAAAAATCGATTGTCCGCCCTCTTGCGGGTGGCACAGCCAGCTGCGTCCAAAGAGGGGTCTCTCGATCTGGGAACGTTTCGATCGTCCGCCCTCTTGCGGGTCGTTCCGTCGAGCGAGGGCCACGGCCGCCCTTTTCTTCAGCAGGGGGCCCTCTATCCGGCTGTTCTCGCATTCTTCCATTTTTCGGCCGATGTCGGTGCTGTTCAAAAGAATCCTGACACCTTTTTGGACGGTAAAGGACGTGCTTAAAAAGTAAAGGATTCTCGTGGAGCTCGGTCATCCGCCACTCTTTTAATAGAAATCCAATCGATTCTTCGTGACGGGCCACCGTCCAAACGTCCGAGTGGGGTGTTCCCAGTGCGGGAACACTGCGCGTTAAAGGGTTCTGTTTATCCGAGATCGGTACTGTCCCACCTGCTCAGGGTTAGACGAACTTCCTCCCATTCTTTTTTATCGACTTTGGAATGTTTTTTTTTTTTTAAAATTCTTAGAAAGAATGACCCAAGATGGGGAGGTGGAATAGAAATTTTTATAAATTACGAAAATATTCCTCGATATAACCGGGGTTTGCTCGTTAAAAGCGAGTGACATTCTAACAGGCTGAACATTGTACCTGTCCAGTATTTCCGGGTTCTTCTTAAATAAGGGCTCGTTATCAACCCGTCAGATCAAAGGCAGATACTAGGAAAGGGCGCAGGGGGCCCGTGCCCCCTCCGAGAAAAATATAGTGACGCTAGATAAATGGGGCTTTATTAAATGGGCTTTACACTAGAAAAAAAGGGTGTTCACGATTTGTGCCCCTCCGAAAAAGGTTCTGGATCCACCCTTGAGTTGGACTTATTTCAAAAGGGCGCCGAAAATGAGCTTGCCAGGGCGCCCGCTACCTCGGAGCCGGTCCCGGAGGATGCTGCCGGCCTATGCAACACCCAATCCGTAGTCTTTCATTTCCGGAAGTAGCCACTTGACCGTGCCTGGCCCCGAGGCTCCGTTGCGTTTGTATATGTTCTCCAACCGGGCCGTGGCCAGAGTTCCGGCACGCTCGGAATTTTAGAAAAATTAAAAATATTTGAGGTTCTATTTGCATTTAGTTCTATTTATTTATCCACAGATACTTTTTTATTGGATTTGATTTTGGGAATACGGTCGATGATCTACACGAGGAATCTAAGTCGAGGTGGGGTTGTCCTCCGTGGGGGACTTTCTAGGGGCTTCTATCCCCTATCGAAGTTTCGGAGCAGACCACGGACCCCTTCGAACGGCCAACTCGACGGACGTGACCTGGGTTTGAACCAGACACCTTCCGTCTTCTAGTCCAGAGTACTATGCGCTCGGCCACGGGTCGGGCTTACGAATATTTTTTTATGACGACGAGCTGCTTTCTTGAGTTCTGCATCCGTCTTATATTCATTTACGAACTCTGAAGACGTCACGTGCCTGGCATAAGCGTAAAGTTTTCAAAATTATTGGGGGGGCCGGGCCCCACAACCCCATGTATTCACGTCAGTGGCGTAGCCAAGGGAGGGGTAAGGGGTTCATACCCCCATGAGGAATTTTTTGCCATACAAAATGTATATTCTTCACACCCATATATACATATTTGTGAGTTGCAGAAGTCGTAACCGCCCCCCCCCCCATGAAAAATTTCTGGCTACGCCACGGATTCACGTACATATAACTTACTCATAACTGCCAACTACTACGGAATAGAATGAACCACTTTTTCTACATGATTTTTCGGCTTAAAATAGAGCAAAATTTTTGTGCTGCGCGCGCGAGCTGGTTACTATTTTGAAAAAAATAATTAAAAAATAGACTGTTTACAAAAAGTGGTTCATTCTATTCCGTAGCAGTTGGCAGCTATGACTTACTCTATATAAGTGTCAATGATTGGAGGCACTCGAGCTCTATGGGTCCATAGAATTCTACACCCATGTAAGGTAAGTATCCATGTTAGTATATTTCTACCCTGTTATCAGTAAAAAATAGAAGCAAAGTAAAAAATCCAAAGGAGAAAAGAAAAACTTTTTCGATGAGAGAGTGCATTTTAGACACCTCTGAACTTTTCTTCATTTCATACTTTACATTACATAATCTGATTTGAATGAACCAGAGCAAGGCGAGGGCAGCTTATAGTAACATTGTGTGTTACGTGGCGTCACAATGAATACTAAATCATGATTGAAATCAAAAGAAGAAAATTTTTAAAAGTCCAAGTAAAGGTTTTTTTTTTAAACGTTTGTAAATGGCGCGAAATACTTTTTTTATGTTAGTATAAATTAGTTTTCTGTCTTTAGGGTAAATTATTGGGTGGGCTTAGCCCCTATTCACAATTTATTGGGAGGGCTCGAGCCCCACGGGCCCATATAACTCTACGCCTATGGTGCCTGGTGAGCGATATTTCGGCCCCCAGGTCTGTTTTCATTCCGTGTACAGAGCCACGATTTCTAACACGGTTCGCCATTCATGAAAATACTCATTCGACATCATCACTGGAAGGAGGAGTAGGCTCAAAACGCGAGATCAGAGTCGCAGAGAGCCAAGTCGGGGCCCCGGGGATAAAATCTTTGGGGTCCAGAAATCCTTTTGATGTCGTATTAGATCCATCATTCATTCCTTATTAAAATCATGAATCATTTAAAGAAACTTTAAATGAATAGTCATTGGAAAGTAATTAAAATGGAATTAAAATTATTAATTTAAAAGAGTATTATACTTTAATAAACATCCATGCTCTCAAAAATACCAACATTTTGTTTCGAAGGTTTCGTCACCTCCATAGAGAAACTGTATTTGAAACGTTCACATTTTTGCATGGAAAGTCTTGATCTTTAACATTTTGTTAAGGAAAATTCAAAATTTCGGAATTTGGGTGGGCCGACAGTCTCTCCTCTGGCTATACCCTTTCTTCCACTATTTAACAACGTGTCTCGCAAAAAAAAAAAAAAAAAAGATTTCTTGTTAAATAAATCTTTTGCCCTTTTAGTCATGGCAAAGCGTTGAATAACACCGGGCAATGTCTTCTTTTCTTGCAAAAGACGACTCAATCACTAACACTCCTCGTTTTTGTCAAGTGGGTGGTTTATGCTCTAGCTGGCTTTTTGTAATTTCATTTAAAAATTATTTTGAAACATCCGGGGACATAGTCTGAATTTGAACTTTTTCTTTTTACAAAATTGACAACACACAATTAAGTATCCTATAAACAGCAAAAGCGAGGCCCCTTCAAAAGTTGAGGCCCTGGTTGTATGAAAGTTGAGGCCAAAAGTTGACCCTGGGGATTCTCCCCCTCCCTCTCTGCGCCACTGCGTGAGATACAAATCTCTATTAGTTTCGAGAACTTTCTTCCGGTGGACAAGCTTGTCGCCGAGATCAAGGTGTGACCGGACGAATCTGACATTTTTCACTGACCAAAATGGAGTGATTCAAAAACTCTGGACCACTTTCTTTCAGCCAACTATTTCTCGAATACTTTGTAACTGTTTCTTGAATATAAAACACATTTAATAGAATAACACGGCTCATTGACACTAAGCAGCTTCTTCGAAGCCATTCCAAAATGGAAAGAGGAGGGGACGGTTGTTTCGTTCAAAAGGGAAGTTTCTTAAAAGGCGCTACACAAAAAAGGGTTTTATGTTTAGGTATTTTCGGTTCTGTTCATGTAAAATTCGCGACATTTTCAGCTCGCGAAACCACCGATATCTACATTGGCGCGAAAATACAGGGTGTCATTCGACACATTTAAAAAATTCATAGAAAAGCAACACACGATCGTATGACTCTGTCTTGTGCACAGTCTTCGTGGCCGACCCCTTCTTTCCCTGTCTAAAAGGCTTCCAGTCTCTTAAAAACTTTTCATGCCGGGCCAAATTGCTATTTCGACTCGGAGGGTTTCTCCTGAAACAGGTTACGGAACTTTCTCTGAGCTGTAGTGATGCATTTGGATTCGGAATACCCACCTACGCAGTGCGCTTTCTCAGTCGCCCTAGCAGCCTCCTAGCCTTGCATTCACCCTAGCTAGAATGAATAGGATCAGTGGCGCACCCACGATTTTAGTTTAGGGGGGGCTGAGCTGAAAAATACTGCTGAACTCGGTTAGAGTGAGATCGATCGTAGTTACAACCCTCTTATAACGTCAAAATATTCTGTACCACTGGATTTGCCCATACAACACGAGCCCACAAGCAAGAACTCATTATAGAGTCATAAATAATGATCTGATCTGTTCAGTGATAGTGTAACCGACTTTAACAGTGTTTCATAAACTCTCTGTAAGTATTTATTTACAAACTGACATCTTTTTAGGTAAAAAATACTTTTAAATAATTTGAAGACAATAAATAATAATAATAGCAATAATTCATGAGTGACAATTTTCATTTTTTCACTTCAAACTGTCCACCTTTAGGGGGGGCTTGAGCCCCCATAGCCCCCCCCCCCCGTCGGTGCGCCTATGAATAGGATCGCTGTTCGAAACTCACGAAAAACCCCATTGGCTCTCGCTGCTGAAAACGGGAGATGCCATGAACCCATTATGGAAGTCATTTATTTTAAGATGGAAACAAAGTCTCGATTCTGTGGAGCATGACTGCGCGAATTCGTACAACAATGTGTTGCTTTTCTGCGAATTTTTGAAATGTGTCATGTACTTTTCGTACATGGAACCTGTAAACGCTTTAACAGCATGCGTTTCAGTCTGCAAGATTGCCCGTATAACTCTCTTTCCCGCAGCACACACGAATGCGGGGAAAACGACGTTACCGTATTGTAACAGTACGATCCCAGTACGTTGGACTGGGGGGACCCCGCAGGCCCGTGCTGGAGGAGGACGTGGGCGCTTTCCATAGGCGCCGGCAGCCTACAGCAAGGGGGACACTGGCCCCTCCCTGAATTTTTGTATGGACTGCCCCACCCCTTGCTTTTTTTTTTCTCCTCATGTGCCATATGACCAGCAGAGCATACGGGGCCACTGCCCAGGACCCGAATATCTTACATTTTAATCTTTTATAGTTTAAAAAAAATCTGGAGTGACTCCACTCGACTTTCCGAACACTTACAATTAAGATCATTGCCAAGCATTTCAATAAATTTGAATCGATAAATCATTCAATCATATATACCAAACTGAAGATCCATCGAATGCGCCGTTTAAACGCTAGCGCGCTTTCAATAATGTCCCCCCTTAGGCCATAATGTAAAAGAAATCTTTGTCGTAGCCCTGTAGAAAAACTATAAGTCCTATAGACATCCCAATCAATACCGCTCTTACGATAGTGGTCTATAACATGTATATCCAATTTGAGCTCAATCGGATGTACCGTCTAAACGCTAGCGCACTTTCCAGAATTTCCTCCCATAGGCGATCCTGTAAAAGAAATCTGGGTCGTAGCCCTGTAGAAAAACTATAAGTCCTAGACACACCCCAATCCATACCGGTCTTGCGACGATGGTTTATAATACATACCCAATTTGAGCTCCATCGAATGACCCCCCGTTTAGGAGCTATCGTGTTCACTCACATACATACATACATCTCGTAAAAATAGCCTAAATGAATTCAGAAGATCTCCAAACGTGTCCATACACCCAAATCTCGAAATCGAATTTTTTCAGGATGACACTACTTTCCTGACAGGGTACATGTTCGGAAAGTAATAAAATGACAAAGGATCCAAAAATTTCAAAAGTTAAATGGTTTTTTAACGATAAAGTATGAACGATAAAAATAATTCCAATTTACATTCGCGGTATACATTCATTTCAACTTATTTTTAGTTCTTCGAAAGGCTCTCGAGTCGATAGAGCGTACCCATAGGTAGGAAAATAACGGACCGCATTTTGTAAAGAGTATTTTTAATGTTAAAAAACTAGCAACATTTTTGAATGATGGGTTATTTCAAGAAATGTTCACAAAAAGGGGTTGTATTCCGTACAGGTTAGCCACTGTGATATTATAGCATTTCGAAGTAACGTTTAACTATTATCTGTTTCTTTGACATCCTGTTACTCGTTGCGTTTATTTCGGATGACGTGAAACAAAATGTGTGTTTGGAAGGGGTATAAGATATTTAAAAAACTTTCAGTATAAGCCGCAATCATAATCTTATTTTTTCTTTTAAGAGGGGGGGGGGTTATGGCTAGGGCCTACTTTTTTTTTTCAGCCCAGGGCCCACAATTGTCTGGATCGGGCTCTGCTTCTCATCATGGTAACCTTATTGAAGAAATCTTTGCCCCCCCCCCCCTGGAAAATATTCCATGGCACTTTTGTAATAATAATGAAAATAATATTTATATCGTTAAGCTTTCGTCCCTTTGTCTCCATGTGTAAAACCTTTATAAAATACAGCACAATCTCGTTCTGAAGAAGAGTGTATACTGTAATAGATTTTTCTTAACAGTGGAATGTATCGGATGATATTTTCCTATGGCCGTCTGCTCGTGTTGTGTGCACCCTTTCCAAAAACGATTCGCGAGAAATGGAAACTACCTTCGTTCATTCCGTATTGTTACGAATTTTCGGGGCCACCCCGCTGTTCTGGGGTTTTAACGAGTTCAAAATTCGTATTCTACGCTTCCAATAGTTCAATTTTGCCTTTTATTGCCTCAAAATCGGTTCACTAGAACAGGAGATACGGAGGTTTCGGTTCTCCTATTCTTTAGTGTGGGCTTTCTAGCAGGGTTGGAAAAAAACCCGGTTTATTTGAAAAAACCCAAAAACCCAGGTTTTTTTTGGTTTAAACCAGGTTTTTTTTAAAAATCCTTTTATAATTACCTGTTACATGCTTATAAATAAAAGTATTTGTAAAATGTTCAGATAACAATTAATATTCCTTCTGAAAGTCATTAAAACAAAGTAAATAAACAATTGCTGCTATACTTATGTGGGCATTGAAATCATTCAATTTTAATATTTTATTTAGAGATACTATTTTTTATATTTAGTATATAATCTAATGCAATATTAACTGTTTACTACATTTTACATGGAATCTTGCACTTACATTCATCAGTAATAAGGGTGATAAGTTGTTCAAAATGATATTTTTAAGGTTTAAAAATAAGTTGTTAAAACACAAAACCTCTATTTTAGAAACAAATTAAAAATGCAGCCTATAATTTAAGTTTAATTAATAATTTTTAATAAAGATAAAGCAATAAGATGTTTATTAGATTGATATAAAAACTTATTGTTGATACTTATAAGGATAATTTTTAAAGATATCAGAACATATTCTATCTGTAGTGTTCGGAATTTTAAATTATTCTTTAAACAAAAAACCAATTGATTTAAACCATGATTTAAACCGTGCTTTAAACCAGTCGGTTTAAACCATGCCAACCCTGCTTTCTAGAAATCTCGAGAAATATGGGTCGCCTTCGGTCACTTCACATTTGGGGGACTTATTTTTGGCGACATTTCGGCCATTGGGAGTGATTTTCCCCCATGGGGCTTGTAAAGTTGCTTTTTCAGCATTCAAATCACATAATAGCCTACTATTTCTCTTCTATTCAAATCAAAATATTCAATCTTCTAATCAAAATTCTCGCCTTATGTGGAATCTTCGAGAAATAGACTCTCCTGGAAGCTTCTTCTAGCTCCTGCGTCGACTCTAAATACAAGCTGTCAGAGAGGCCCCGTTCAGTGTGAGTGGAGCTCCCGTAGTGTGAATCGAGCTGCCGATGAGAACGGCGCGCTGCTCTGTGAACTGTGTGAGAGAAGCGATGTTTTCGCGTTTGCTTTTCGAAGCTCATTTTTAAGTGCCGTGTGTCCATTCTTCACTGCTGTGTTTTAAGGGATTGTGTACGATATCCCTCGCCTATTTCCACTGAATTTTGCCCGTGGGACTGTTTTTATTTTGTGTGAGACTGACAGCTATTTGCGAGAGCTTCGGCACTGAATGGACTGTTACGAACGAGCTACTGGCCGTGAGTGAATTTTGTACAGCGGATGGTTCGACTCAGTTCTAGAAGCCATAACGTTTGTGTTCCATCCTGACCAGTGGATTCTTGACTAGAACTTTCTACACCTACTGGACTTTAGAACGACGAACCCAGGAATGAGCAGACTGTTCTGCAACAGTATATTAAAAACTAGCCGCCTCCGGGTTCGCCATCTTAATAAATCTTGTATTTCTCACCGGCTTCCTTGGCACTGAAATGTCTCAGATTCTGAATGGAATTTAAAATGAAGAGGGTTACAAACAGGGGCGGCCCTAAAGTAAGGGGCGCCTCCTGCTAACGTAAAAAAGACGCCCCCCTCTTATGCTCTACTTAGTTTTTGAGTTCGACGTGACGCCCCTTCGAAGCCGGCGATGCGATGATTACGTACATGAACCGTATCGGGCCGCTCCTCAGGGTCCGATTAATCTTTGAAGTGGGGGGGGGGGAAGCTCAGTCTCATTTCGGTGTCCCCCCCTCTCTCCTCTTTTTGTTTGGATTAAGTAAAATTTTTAATGATTTTCTTCGATGAAAATATCTTATTTGTTAAAAGGCTATTTCACTGATTTAATGAGTTCTATGATTTTATTGGATAAAAATATTTTATTTATAAATTTGAAATTTTCCTTTGATAAAAATATGTTATTCATTAATCTTCACAATAGTTTAGTTCACTGAAATGAGATTTTAAAGTATTTTTAAAAACATTACCTTAATACTGGAACATTAATCTTTATTTATTGAGTCGTATATTTTTCATAAGACATGGGGCTCTTTACGGGAATTCCTTGTTCGTTTGGATGACGTCCTAAAAATCACAACATGGAAGTTCAGAATTAATTTTGACATTTAGACAATGTGTAACATTACATATTGAAGGTCTACCAACCCAATGTTCCCATCATAGAAAATTTTCTTCAACTGGAGCAGATGTCCCAGTTAAAAGCATCGCAAACTGAATTAATTTAGGAATGTTGCGACATGGAGAATCAAGACTTCTAAAAACCCTTAAAAATAGCCTTCCAATTCTCTTGATTAAAAATCTTTACAATAACTTAAAAGATCACTTAAAAACAAAATTTTTAATTTGTATCCCTTTTTCAGTCATTTCTGCCCCCCCCCCTTCAAATTCTGAGGGGAAGCTCAAGCTTCTCGATCCTTTTTGGTAGTCAGGCTCTGCCGCCCCTGGTTACAAAACTAAGATGGTTAAATGATAAAAAACCTACTAAAAGGTACACATTATTTTCGTCCTATATTGATTCTGAAGCGCTTCTAGATATATCGCCGTTATCAAAAAAACGGAAAGGAAAAATAAAAGTAAGAAAATCTGAAACACTTTCCGATTTTAAATACGCACTAAAGTGCTGTAATTAAAAGAGTGCGTCTTCCCTATTTTCTTTCCTTGTTCCATTAAGTTAGAAAGTGTATCATTATTCATGAGTGTGATTAAGCAAAATTAAAACGGATATTTCTAACATCCTTTTTCTGGATGTAATACAGTAGGAATAGAAGGGGAAAAGACACTCAGAAAAAGGCGTAAATCGAACTGAATAAAAGTTTCAAACACTTATTTTTTGTTTGTTTGTTTGTGTAACACGTATTTCGGATTTGTGTGCTTAGTCCGCTCATAAATCCACGTCAGAAGGAAAAACTTATTTAGGTGATTTTATTGATTAATAAACTGCGTATTCTATTAGTTTGCGCCATCTGTCGACGGCTTTGTAAAAAAAAAAAAAAAAAAAAAAAAAAGCTCAATTGTAATTTATTTTTTGGATAAAAGATAGTTTTTTTTTGTATATTATAGGAACAGTGTTTTTTTTTCCGCGCGATAAAAAGTAGCCTGTTTTTTAATCCAGCACTTTAATTGTCTTTATTCCAAATTTCATCCAAATCTTTCAGCGTGAAAGAGTAACCAACATACATACGAACATTGACATTTATAATATTAGTAGGATTAGTGATTGTAAAATAGGAATTGGGTTATGCTTATGCACCAATATAATGTATCCTATTTGTGCCGAGTGGCGCGTTTGCCAAAACCTAATGAATTTTTCGCAGAATAGGAAATTTCATTTATGCTCGTATACTTTTTGGAGAGGGTGTAGGTAGCAGAAATAAAATGATGGAGACATGGATCTTTGCCAAATATATTTTAAATAATTTTTACGGTTACAAATCTATTGACCTATACTCACAGCAATGAACAATATGTATATTTAAGTACTAGTTGAAGTACCCGTCCTCGACGGGTTAGTGAATGAAAATTTCCAAAAAGCAGGAACTTTCGTCTGCATTGTAGGAGTACACAGAATGGATGGAGTATGTTGCCAAGTAAAGAAAGCGAAGTTATCATTTTCATGTAGTTGTTAAAATATTACAGGTTAGAGAGTCACTCAGTATATCATTTCATTTCGCTTGAGTCGTAATTATGGGATGCGCGAACGACTATTGACGCATATTGAAATAATTTTCGCAAAAATTCAAAATTGAATCAACATTTTTGAAAAATTGGAAAGCCTAGATTGAAGTGGAGTGGACAACCTATCCTGTCACCCAAACTCGTTTCATTCCTGCAGTCTTTATGTCGTGATGCTGTGGAACAAATTTTCAGCATTTTTAAACAGATTTTCGCAAAATCTCAAAATGTAAGCAAATATTTTTAAAATTCAACGCCTATAAATTAAGATTAGCAACTAACCTATCCTATCACTCAATTTCGTATCATTCGTATGAGTCGTTATTACGTAATGTTTGGAGAAAAATAAACGTATTTTGAGAGAATTTTCACAAAATCTCAAAATCTAATAAAAATGTTTAAAAAATGGGACTCCTATAGTTTATGTTGAGCAACCCTCTATCGTGTGACCCAATTTCATATCATTCGCTTTAGTCATTATTACGTCATACTTGGACACAAATTTACGCAGTTTGAAAGGATTTTCGAAAAATCTCAAAATCCAATCGGGATTTTTCAAAAATTGGACGCCTATGTTTTAAGTTGAGTGACCACCTATCATGACACCCAATTTCATATCATTCGCTTCAGTCGTTTTTACGTGAATCCTTGTAACACCAACTCTTACGCAGTTTGAACGGATTTTCGAAAAAATCTCAAAATCCCAATCGGGATTTTTTAAAGTTGGACACCTATGTTTTAAGTTGAGTGACCACCTATCATGACACCCATTTCATATCATTCGCTTCAGTCGTTTTTACGTGATGCTTGAACACAAATATTACCGCAGTTGAAAGGATTTCCGAAAAATCTCAAATCCAATCGGGATTTTTCAAAATTGGACGCCTATGTTTTAGGTTGAGTGACCACCTATCATGACACCAATTTCATATCATTCGCTTCAGTCGTTTTTACGTGATGCTTGAACACAAATTTACGCAGTTTGAAAGGATTTTCGCAAAATCTCAAAAACCAATCAAGATTTTTTAAAGTTCGACACCTATGTTTTAAGTTGAGTGACCACCTATCATGACACCCAATTTCATATCATTCGCTTCAGTCGTTTTTACGTGATGCTTAAACAAAAAAGCGTCACGGACAGAATGACAGACAGACAAACTTTTTGTTGTGGGTCGCATCGGTTCCCGGGTGCTTGAAACGGATAGGAAATCGCAAAATTTTTGAATTCCAAGAAATGTACAGACAAAAGTCTAATTTTATTTATATAGATACAGTTGAGGAATACAGAAATTCAGAACTATATGAAAGTACGGGCAAAGCAACTGAATAAGTTATAAGGTGTAATGAACACAAAATATCCTAAACCCTTTATCTCGATTGAAACGATTCTGAAATAAACATGACCTGTACAATATATAAAGGACAGGGTGCCATCGTTTAAAGTTCTCGAATAATGAAATAAATCGATGCTTTTCTAGATTATTCCTAAATTACACATTTCACTATCCCCACACCCTGCAGTGTGCATTCAACGCTGCCGTCTTTTACTCTCGTACGCACTTTACCGGTGCTCCCTCCCACCACACACACACGCACACGTAAAAAAGAGAGATATAGGGAAATAATATTAAAAATTAAACCAATATACAATTATCACTGCCTGCTAATATTCAGATTGTACTCATTATGAAAACTGAAAGTTTTCAGTACGAGAATAGGTGTAAGTGTTAAAAACGAAAAAAATCAAATCAATCCACGAATCGTCGAGATGGAAAATCATCGTTAAAGACATTTTGGAAATGGGATATGGTAAATTAGACGCCCAATTAGACTATATTTCGCCAAAAAGTCGCCAAACTTCTACATTTCGGTCATTTGGCGGGATTTTCCCAGTGGGGCTTGCAAATCTAGTTTTCCTGCACTAACATTACATAATAGCCTAATATTGCTCTATTACATAATCAAAATTCGCGCTTTTCGGGGGGATCTTTCGAGAAACAGCTTCTTCCAGAAATTTCTAATAGCTTCTGCGTCATCTATAAAAAGAGGCGGGTTGCCCCAGTCTAGTCAGTCTTGCTTCTGCTTGTTCAGAGAGCGGATGTCCGAGAAAGCTTAAGGCTTTGTACTGACGCTATAGAAGCGGTATTTTCGCTTGTTTTGAAGCCTAGTTTTTAAGTGTCGTGTATAAATTCTTCATTGCCGAGTCTTGAGGATCTGTTTATAATTTCCCTCGTAAATTTCCACCGAATTTTCGCCTGTGGAAGTGTTTTATTTAGTGAGAGAAATACATCATTTGTGGACGCTTTGTGCTAAGCGGACTGTTATCAGTGCGTTATACTGGTTTGTGCTTGTGAATTTTGTACAGCGGATGGTTCGAGGAAGTTCTAGAAGCCATTCTAGAAAGTTCGTGTTCCATCCTGACAAGTAGACTCTTTACTAGAACTTTCTACACTTTCCGGACTTGAGAACGACGAACACAGAGACTGGCAAGAGTTTTCTGCAACATTTGGTGTCAGAATCGGGACTCTAAGGAAATACATTTAAATTTTCCAGTTTATGGTTTTGACAAGAGGAAAAATAGAATAACAAGTTCAAAAGCTCATACTAGAGGATAGGCTAGAGGAGATGAAAGCCGGACAAGACGAGATAAACGTCGAACAAGACGAGGTAAAAGCAGCAGAAGATGAGATGGAAACCGGTTTGGAAGAGTTAAGAGCCGGACTGGAGCAGAAAATAGAAGCCGGGCTGGAAGAGATGAAATCCGGACTCTAGGAGAAAATACAGACAAATCAAGAAAATATGCAGAAGAGAATATCGCTCCTAGAAAAAAGTCATGCGTGAAAAGTGAAAGAATTGCGTGGAGAATTTGAGAATAATACTGAAGAAAAACTGGACACTCTCGTCAAGCTGGGAAAGTTACCAGAAAACATCAAGCTGTCGTCGCGCCGTGCAGCAGTGAAACTAACGAACTGTGACAGAAAGACTACCTGGGAAGCTTGCAAGACTCAGATTTTAATTGTCGCCTAAGCCAATAGTCGGGACGAGTCCGAGAAACCGAACCCACTCGCCGCTTCTCTTAGCAGAGATGCAATTAGCGTATTAGAGTGACGGAGCTAGGAGATTTCGACACCCTTGCCAGTGCCTTGCAGCTGAAGTTCGGTGAGAAGTGCCAGAAGGAGTATAACAGAATACAACTAAGGTTAAGGATGCAGAGATTTGGCGAGACCCTTCAAGAACTGCCTTCGGACATAGATAGGCTGTATCATCCAGCCTACGGCAATTATCCCTGATAACGTCCGAGAAGAAGTTGCAGTGCAGCATTTTATTGAAGACGTCAGAGACTCGAAAATACACAAAGCATTGATCTTGCTTTCTGTATTAATACTGTATTATTCGGGGGATAATAAAGATCTCGGGTCCGTTCTCTTATTCGCTATGAAGTTGGAGGCAGCTCAGTCGGCCTTGAGAAAAGAACGGCATACTGTTAGAGCTGTGTCATTCCAGTAGCCTAAGGATGGAGAAATGGAGAAGTTGGTTAATAAATTAAAGAGCCTCGAAGATCTGGTGGAACGACAAGTACAGCCAGAGCCCAAAAAAGTGAAATGTTGGAGGTGCAGTGGCGAAGTGCATTTACGAAAATACTGTTACGTACAAAATAATTGTCGTCGTGAAGATCGCAGACACCAGTGCACCAGAGAAGCCCGTGAACGAAGACGGAAGAGAGACGATATTGCGGAAAGGAGGCTGCGTTATGCTCAAAAGCCTCATTCGAAAGTCTTGCAGATTTCCTCAGTGAATGGCGGCAGTAATGGGCTCTTCGTACTGGGATACGTAAATTATTCGCCATGCCCCATGGTCATCGATACTGGAGCTAATGTAACCATCACGAGGACAGATCTGGCCAAGAAATTAAATTTGAAGACGATTTGCCTCGCTGACCCTCCAGACTGTGACAGGTGACAAGATCGAAGTGGGCGGAAAAACAAGAGTGGAGCTCGCATTTGGAAATGCCAGATACGACCGTGTGGTATATGTCGTCAATATTACGGACTCTTTCATTCTCGGACTGGACTTCTTAAAATCACATAAATTTAGCTTGGACTTTAAAAATAATGAGCCTCGTTCAGACTCAGTAGAAATAGCAGATTTCGACATTAAAAATGAAGTCGTTTTACCTGTTCAGCAAATAATAGCCCAGACTGATATCACTCTACCTACGAGAACCGATTCTGTTATTTCAGGAACAGTAAAAGAAATAAATAAATTCCGGTTCGGATTACTCTAACACCCAAGCAATAGTGATCCTGTCAGAAGAGTACTTGTACGTGCAACACTTGTGGACTTGTAGAAAACTAACGTTCCATTTAGAGTGGATAACGTGACTGAGAAGTCGAAAGTGATAAAGAAAAATAAAGTGTTTGCAACATACACTCCTGTTACCTGCATTCATAAGAACAACCCAACAACAGCTAAATCATCCGAGTGTCTGACGAAGGAGTTACTACAAGACGCAGAATTAACGGCAGAACAGAGAAGCTCTTCGGATAAAATATAAGCTGAATTCTAATAAGACCTATTCTCTCGTACTTCGGGTGATTTTTGGTCATGCGAGGTTAACGCAACACGGAAGAGATACAGGCAGCCATTCTCTCATCAAGCAAAATCCTAGGCGGCTGCCGTTTGCTAAGCAAGATCAGGTGAGCCGGGCCGTCGTTATTAGCAACGGGCCTGCGTATGAGTTGCCATCACTAAAAATGAGTTTATCATTGAGGCCTGTTTTCCCCCAGTCACAGTGTTCTATTTTATTATTCTAAGTATTATAAATGTTATATTATTTTATTATTTTAAAACAATTTTTTATACCTTTGTCGTACTAAAGAACTTTTGATGTAGGTAATCGTTTTGTGAATCTTGCGCCATTTTCTTTCATGAAAATTTATCCTAAAATTCGAACATTTTGCTCTGAATGTAAAGGTACGTGAACACTTTTATAATGTATTTAAAAATTCTCAAAATATATATGTAAATCATGTTTAGTGAATAATTACTCATGTGTTATTTATAAATAAATTATTTTAATCAGAAATCGCGTATTACTTACTTGAGTAGTTTTTATTCTTGTAAATAAGCATCACGTTGTGATACTATTTAGACAATTTAATTTTGCCAGTTGAAAATGTTATTTATCAGTTATATATGCCTTGATTATGTGATTCAGACTTACATCTGGTACAGTGCAGAAATACAGTAAATTATAAATTATTGATTTTTGCCCGTTTATACAGAAACTTCAAATGTAGTTAATATTTTGTACAAGCGTTCATTATGCTTGCTCAATTCCAAAGTTCGATTGAGAAAGCGACAAAAGAATAATATATACTACATGAAATGTCTTTATTAAAGAATAATTAATTCAGGGATCGCGCTATAGAGCGTATTTTATCAATTTTCTCCAATATACAGGATATCCCGAAAACACTGAAATGCGCTTTAATACATAATTTGTTAAAGATTAATCTTGAATTGTTTAAAATAACATAGGAAATACGACTACGTTCATGAAATATTCATTATAAAAATGTCTTGTGTATTTAGTTATTTTAAAGTATATTAAATATCCACTTGTGAAACTAAAATAAGCAATCGTGAATCATGAGAGTAAGCGCTACTTTGTTTTTCCTTCAAATTATAGGCATCTATTTTCTTTATGTCAATATGTATCATAGCAAACAAATTAATCATGAGTTCGTACTTGAATTAGTAACACAATTACTACTTAAAACTACATTAAATAACGTTTGAAAGCACTGGGAAGGTTAAGAAATGCCTGATGTATACGTGAAGACTCGAGCATCCGTAGGCCTCTTTGGATGGCTCATCAAAATACACGCGCAGGCCCGTTACTAATTGCGAAGACCCCGGGTGAGCGGACTTTTAGAGGAGATGCAGCGTGATGACGTCATCTAGCCATCGACTAGTCCCTGGGCCTCACCGATTGTTTTGGTCTGGAAGAAGGATGGTTCTACCGGATTCTGCGATGACTATAGACGTCTGAAGGACATTACCAAGAAAGACAGCTATCCTCTTCCCCAGGATAGATGACACTTTAGACACTTTATCGGGAAATGAATGGTTCTCTACTCTGGATCTCAAGAGTGGCTACTGGCAAGTAAAAATTCATCCCGGCGATCGTGTTTGTTTGTTTCTGTGATTATGGCAACGGTACGCTAGAGCTATCTGTCAAGAATGGGGGCGTGCATTGCAGTAGCGGATACAGGGGAGGGGGCTAGGGGGCTTCAGCCCCCCCCCAAAAGAGATTGCTCAAGGGTAACATTCTGCTTTATTATACACTTTAAATAGCTAAAATGATCATCTTTTATTACTTAGACCCTCCCAAAAGCCTAATACACTGGTTTAGACTAAAATTTTGATTTATAGTACATTTTAATTGGGTGAAATAAGCTTTTTAAAAAATTTAGCCCCTCCCAAAAAAAAAATTCTGGATCCGCCACTGTGCATTGGTAGGAGGACTTTCAAAGGGATCTAACGCGTATTCACTCTGGTGAAAACCTACCAAAACTCCAGCCGTTAGATCGACAACCACGCGATGGGACCCGAACTCGGGACCTTCACACTTCGGCCGTCTACCATTTTCAGTGACATAACCACTGTGCCATGGTGAGGGCCAGCGACCATGGAAAGACTGCGTTCACTACGGGACAATGATTGTGGCAGTTCAAAATTATGCCTTTTGGACTCTGCAACGCAACGGCTATATTAGAGCGTCTGATGGAGACAGTGTTGAGAGGACTATCGTTAAGGCTACGGAGCACTTGCATCATTATCTTCTGTACGGCCGAAAGTTCCTGCTCCGAACGAACCATACCTCTTTAACCTGGTTATTGAACTTCAACAAGAATCCGGAGGGTCAGATAGCCTGGTGGATACAGAGATTACAAAAATATGACATAGAAATACGTCATCGGAAAGGAGCATCTCATGGAAACGCAGATGCTTTGTCGAGAAGGCCCTGCATAGAAAGTTGTCGCTACTGTACCAGGGCAGAGAAAAATCACCATCTGAAAATCCCGTTGTCCGCCAAGTCCTACATCATCGGCACCATCCCAAGATCCCTGGAGTGACGAACAAATCCCGGCGGACCAGTTAGCTGATAGCGACATCAAACCTATTGTGGAATTTATGGAAAAAATGAAGCTGTAAGCCCAGTTGGCAAGAAATATCGTCATGTAGTCCGGCAACGAAGCAATACTGGACTTAGTGGGATTCGCTTCGCCTGAGAAACGGAGTCCTGTATCGTAAATGGGAGTCGGACGACGGCAAGACGCTTCCATGGCAGTTAGTACTCCCTCGTTCGAGGATTCCGAAGGTTCTAGAAGAGCTGCATAATGGCTTAACTGGGGGCCATTTTGGGATAATGAAGACCCTACAGAAAGTTCGCGTGCGCTCCTACTGGGCTGGGGCTCGAGACGATGTCAAAAAGTGGTGTCAAGCTTGTGACGTCTGTGCTGCCCGTAAAGGCCCGAAGAAACGTAGCCGTGGAAAACGACACCGTTATAATGTAGGAGTTCCTTTTTTAAAGAATTTCCCTCGACATCTTGGGACCTCTTCTGCGAACTTCGTATGGCCACAAGTACATCCTAGTTATCATAGATTACTTCTCTAAATGGCCCGAAGCGTATCCTATTCCCGATCAAAAAGCTGAGACCGTTAGCAGAGGTACTGGTGCGAGAATGGATTTCTAGGTATATGTAACCCCTCTGCAACTTCATTCCGACCCAGGAACGAACTTGACCTCTGCAGTTTTTAAAGGACTATGCCAACTTCTCGGAATCGACAAAACCCGGACTACGCCTTTATATCCACAAACCGACGGCATGATGGAGAGGTTTCATCGCACTATTTTGAATATGGATAGACGCGAGACGAGAAACAGGCGTCTCGCGTCTAGCAAAACAGCCGAAAAGCTTTGTCTTGTCTCGCAAAATCCCTGTATAGCAATGCTAAAAATGTGTGTCTCGTCTCGCAAAAAAGCTATAAATCTCTGTCCCATCTCTCAAAAAATCGTCTCGCGTCCATCAGTCATTTTTCACAACCTTTCGCTCCTGGTTTCTAGGAATCAAGAGGACTGGGACAAGAAACTCCCCCTCTTCCTGCTGGACTATAGGAGTGCGTGCCGTCCATGAGACTACCGACCGGCTTCACACCTTCCCAGCTTTTTCTGGCGTTTGAATGGCAGGGCATCTTGTCGGAATACCCCCTACTCTATCATTTCCAAGTAGGTAAGGTTCTTGAGCTGCTTCGATGCCGCATGAGCTGCAATCTCCAAAGAGAGATCCCGTGGAAGGCACTAGACACCGAGCGACATTTTGCCGAGTGATTAAATCTTTTTGTCACATTATTCGTGGTTGACGCCTTTTCGAAATATTGTCACTTCCTACTGTCGGGAAGCGCAGGAGAGATCCAACATAGAGCCGTACGTTCTCATACACCGATTCAATTTCTTATTGTCGACTTTGCAATTTTGCCAACAAGTTTTCCCTTTTATGACCTTTTATACTGCACAGTAAGCATTCGTTTGCCTTCTTCTGCAGTTTTTTTTTTTCCTGTTTTGCATGTGCGACCGAATTGGCTACACTTATAACAGTTCGAGTGGGGCGGAGGTGTTTTGCTAGACTGCTTCTGATCTGTCCCGTACTTTGCTCTGTTGTGTGAAGCTTAGCCGATGTTGCAGGGTTCACTTCCCAAGACCTCGATTATGGTCTTGTATTAGCATTGTATTCATTCGTAAACGCCGTAACCATAAAATCGATAAACGAACCGTTTGTGCATTGGATTTTTTATTTTAATTTCTTCTTGAATACACATATTATGAGCTAAAAATGAGTGAACGTCCCATTTCGAGAGAGGGAAAAAAATAATAAGTGTTTATGTTACAGCGTATGCCACGCCAACAGATTTTTCCGTTTTATTGATAAGAGAATAGCTGAAGGAGCTGAGTAGCGAATTCATTATCGGCACAGTTGCAAATCATTGTGAGTTTGCAATAAAAAAGAAGAGTGGATTGGGATCAGCAGAAAAAAAAAAGCGGCTGCTTGTGGGGATGGCTAACACTGAATCTTTATCGATGAAAAGCAAAATTCACGAGAAAAAAGGAACCCGTCATCCTCTCTTCAGCCATGACGACATCCAATGGATGCGTCATGTCATCGGGAGGGAAAGCAGAGCCCGCCCCAGACTGCACAGCGCCAACTCCCAACCATGGCCGAGTGGACAAGACACAGAACACGAGCGGATGGCTGAAGGTCCAGGGTTCTGGCTTACTGCGCGGCTGTCGATCGGGAGTTTTGGGCTATATTCTTCAGATGTAAAGTGAATGCGTGTTATTTATGCGTTTGAGTCATAAATGTTGTTTTGTCGGATGAAAAAAATAAAAGTTGGGGGAGAAGTACTCCCGGAGAGATAAAAAAGAATGCAACAATTCGGAATTTCTAAATATTTGATTGAAATTAAAATTTTAAAAATACGTTTGTATAATGACTTCTGTATTAGTATGCAGTTTCATAACAAGCAAACAAACACTATTTTTTTTCCTTGGCTACCAAATGTTCATATTTCTTTAACTGAAGTGACAGAGATAGCCAGATAAATATCTTAAACATTTCACTATAATTATAGCTGGTCCAAAAACTGTTTTATTTTTCAATAAAAATAAAATTTACATGGCTTAGTTCGTAAATCACCTGGATAAGACGCCACTCCGCATATTACTTCCTTTTTAATATAACAATTTTATTATGAACTGAGTAACCTCACAAGAAAAATAGGCTGAGTTTGAATTTGTATATTTAAAAAAAAACACTCTTTGGCATTGATAGGACCGCTTCCTTTTTTGTGAAAGTGTTTTTATGTACTCTGTGGAGATCTCAATCTAAATATTTATTAGAAACATCTTTATTTTAAGTGGGTGCGTTCGCCTGGGGTACGATAAAGCAATGTTTTATTGTGCCCCGTCTCCAGTTGTACAAAATAAATAAATTTTTGCTGATTCGTAATTTTTTTTAGAATTCTGGCTTTGGGAGTATGGACTATAGCATAGTGATCACAATATTTGGAAAATAAATAATTGTATCTTTGAGATCAAGGAGGTAAAACAAAATTACTTGTAGTTGTGAAACTTACTTTCAATTGTGAAAATGCAGTAATTGTCTTTTGCTCTTGTTGTAAACATATTCGATTGTCTCCAAATCACACCGGTAACTGGAACCTATATTTGCATAATAGGTGTGTGAGTTGCAACTTTCTATGACATATCCTACTAATTTTAGAGAGTAGGCTTCATTGTACCCCATCTTCCCCTATACCAAGCTGTCTGTGAAATAGACGAAGATGCCAATTTCTCGAACAGAGTGGAGCCCAAGTTTTCTCGCTCGAGCAACGTGTGACTTGAGTGGAAACGTTCTTCTCGAGCAACGTGTGGCTTGAGTGGAAACGTTCCTCTCGAGCAACGTGTGGCTTGAGTGGAAACGTTCCTCTCGAGCGCTCGAATTTGTGTGCTTCACAAACCAATTTTTTTCCTTTTTTTTTTTTTTTTTTTATAGATCCATTTGTTCACCTGACAGAAATGCAAGTAAATGACCCGACAGAAATGCAAGTAATTCATTTTTTGACTGAACCATCCACTTTTATTATTAGTACTTATTGATATTAATGAATTAATTATTATTACTTACTGATTTCTCCGATGTTTTTTTCATCCCTTATTTTAATTTAATTTTTCAATGAATTCTTTTTACGATCTCAAAAATAATATTACCGTAATTTCCTGAAGAAACGCCGCACTCCAAGAAAATGGCACAAAAAAAAGAAAAAAAAGAAAAGAAAACTGCACAGAAATGCTGCACGAAGTTCAATGGCGTGTGACATAACCGTGAGTGTCACAATCGCAAACTCTTGCCCTGCGTCATCTTGATGTACGGCATATCTTTTAAGAGAAATGAATAAAATCAAGTCATAGCAAAAAAAAAAAAAAAAAAAAAAAAAAAAAAAATTTTTAGGTAAGAAATTATGAAAATGTTCTTACGTTCATCAAGGTACTTATAGATATACCGGCTGATTCAAAATAGATGTTAAGGCGATTATTTTTTAAACCCTAAATGCCCTTAAACCCTAATAAAATAATTAGGAAAGTTCGGCCGATTAAGAGTCGCTTTCAGATAGGGCATTTTTTTTGACTGGGGTTTGCATACGTATTAAAATACGAAATTTAATTTTTATACGGTCCCTCTTTTCCTACCCTATTTAGAAGAATGTTGCTCTTTGCCTCAGAAAATGAATGAAACAAATCCCGTGTCTTTACGTGGAATAGTTTCCGAGATATATCAGCTTGAAAATTTTGGCATGCGTCGCCCAGCAATAAGGGGATGTCTCCAAAGTGAGAAAAATGCAATTATAATTTTCAAGTGACGCTCATTTACGTTAATAGTCACTCGATAGACACAGTGGACACCTCCAATCCTAATTGAGCTAGAATTTTCCGGTAACGCCTGTTTGGCAGTTTCTAGTGAAAGGGACCACACCCTAGTCACTTGCCCCATTAGTTTGTCATTCTCTTTTACTCTTTAAAATTCCTTCTCTAGAAGCGTGATGCAATGAGGGGAGGACCCTTCTAAAAGACTCCATGATCGCTCATTTCATAAAGCAGTACCGATCCTTTTAGGTAAAATTGCACCTGTTCATTGTACGAATTTGAACACATTTAATTGTGAACAATGGGATCGATATTTAACTTTTTTAAACTCATAGTGGGTCCCCCAAGATAAAGTTTTTTTTCTTTTGAAAACCGACGCCAACACAGCAGTTAAAGTGTTGTAAGTCATCCTTTTCAAAAATAAAATGTTTGGCTAACTATTCCACGTACGGACACGGGATTTGTTTTATTCATTTTCTCAGGCAAAGAGAAACATTCTTCTAAATATAAAGGATAGGAAAGGAGGGACCGTATAAAAATTAAATTTCGTATTTTAATATGAAGATAAACCCCAGTTAAAAAAAGTACCCTATCTGAAAGCGACTCTTCATCGGCCGAACTTTCCTAATTATTTTATTAGGGTTTAAGGCATTTAGGGTTTCAAAAATAATCACCTTAACATCTATTTGGAATCACCCGGTATATATCCACTAAAAAGTTTATATACTTAAGAGTCATATTATGTTATTTAAAAAATCTGGAGTGACTCCACTCGACTTTCCGAACACTTACGATTCAGATCATCACCAAGCATTTAAATAAATTTTAATCGATGAATAATTCAAATATATATAGCAAACTGAAGCTCAATCGAATGCGCCGTTTCAACGCTAGCGCACTTTCAATAATTTCTCCCCATAGGCCATAATGTAAAAGTAATCTTTGTCGTAGCCCTGTAGAAAAACTATAAGTCCTACAGACATCAAAATCAATACCGGTCTTACGATAGCTGTTTATAACATGTATACCCAATTTGAGCTCAATCGAATGGACAGTTTAAACTCTAGTGCACTTTCAAGAATTTCCTCCCATAGGCCATAATGTAAAAGAAATCTTTGTCGTAGACCTGTAGAAAAACTATAAGTCCTACAGACATCAAAATCAATACCGGTCTTAAGATGGTGGTTTATAACATACATATCCAATTTGAGCTCAATCGAATGTACCGTTTAAACGCTATCGCACTTTCAAGAATTTCCTCCCATAGGCCATCATGTAAAAGGAATCTTTGCCGTAGCCCTGTAGAAAAACTATAAGTCCTATATACACCAAAATCAATACCGGTCTTGCAACGGTGGTTTATAACATATATACCAAATTGGAGCTCAATCGAATGTCCCGTTTGGGAGCTATCGTGTTCACACACACACACACACACACACATACATCTCGTAAAAATAGCATAAATGAGTTCAGAAGACCTCAAAACGTGTCCATACACCAAAATCTCGGATTCGAATTTTTTCATGATTACAATACTTTCCTTACATGGTACATGTTCGGAAAGTAAAAATGCAAAAGATATGCTAAATTGAAAGAAAGATGAAAATTTTCAGTTTCACTTTTGCTAACATAAATCGCAGTTACGCAGTTTAAGTCATGTGAAGTAGAGATAGGGAAAGAATGAACACCCTGTTCTTTTGAACCTGTTTTCAAGAAAGAACGGGAACACCCTGTTCAGTGATCACGGCAAAAACATGTTCTCAGTTCATTAAGGTCCGACGCTTCAAAATTTTATGGCTGGCAAGCGTGTTGAAAAGAGAAATTTTGGAAAATGCCTTAAAGGTGAAATTTCTCATTGAAAGGCACGATTAATATTTTTTTGCTAAGAAAATTTTAAATTCTGGGGGGGGGGGGCAGACCCCCCCCCTTCCCCACATTGGCTACGTATCTGATGGTGGGGACAGAAGTTCACAATTTTAGCTTTATCAAACTCTAATAGTGGAATCTTAGTTATTTTGAGAAATAATGATCACGAAGATGATTATCTGAGGGGGGAGGGATAGAACTTTTAACCCAACCTACCATAATTTTAAAGTGGACCCGGCAAAGAATAAGAAGCTTTCTTATATGTTCAATACGAAATGCACTCACAGGAAAACAATTCGTCAATTTTTATTATTCCAGCCAAACTACTCAGTTTCAATCAAAGTAAAAAATCTAATAATAAAGAAAACGATAGTCTGAAACACAAACAAATCGAAAAAAAATATTTTATCAACGTCAAACAATAATATAAGCATTACACTATCTCCATATAAAACGCGCCTTCGCTTCATACGCTCTTAGCCATCTCTTATTGGCTGAAAAAGAACACGTTCTTTGATCACGACTGGAGGATGAGCTCCGAACAGTGAGCGGGAACACCTAGTTTAGCGTTCTTTTCCTGAGCTGGTGTTCTTTTTCGGAACGGAGAGCTAAGAGGTGTTCTTTCCGGAAACGGGGTAAAAGGCGTTCTCTTGCTGAACAGGTTAAACGAACTGTTCTTCGGTGAAAGGTGTTCTTTCATTGATCTGTTCCCCGTTCTTTTGTTTTAATTAAGTTCTGAGCTAGGGTCAAAGTTGTAGACTTGGAGTCAGAAGCAAGGCCGTACTTAGACGGGGGGGGGGGGTCCTATGAGTTCGGATGCCGCTCCCCCGAAGTTATTACATTATATGTACATGGTGTATTTATACAGGAACGTAGCCAGAAAATTTTTTTCTGTGTGGGGATGGTGAGGGGCATGGGCGCCGGCAGCATAGGGCAAGGGGGGGCAATGTCCCCTCCTCTGGATTTTTTATGCAGTGTTATCCTTTGCTTTTTTGCTCTTTCCAACTTGGTAACTATACGTTGAAGTAGTCTTTGCCCCCCACCTGGGAAATATTCTGCCGGCGCCCATGGTGAGGGTTATGAAATGCAGTGATGTATAAATGAACGAAATGTTTGCGCAATAATAAAAAAAATTAATCTTGCTAAATTAGACAGAAATTGGGTATGGGGGTTATATCCTGAAAATTTTATCCCGATATACCATGCTCCCCTCCGAAATTATTTTCTAGGTATGGCCCTGGTCGGAAGCCATTTAATCTGGATTTTCGGAGCCATGCAATTTTATATGCCAAAGTCGTATTCATTTTCTTAAATTGTAGTCGAAGCAATCGACATATTTATACACGCGTATTATTTTTAATCTGAAGCCTGATACTTAACAGCTTTTTAAACGGAGTCTTTAATTTTTAAGCTGGGGCATGTACTTTTTAAGCTGAAACTTTACTTTTTTTTTTCTTTTTAAGCTCTAAGAGTGTATCGACTCTTTCGTGGGCTCCCCCATTGGAAATGTGCAGGTCCATGCCGTATGTTTTTAACCTGAAGGCTTTTAAACTTGAGATGGATTTATTTAATATTTTGAGTTAGAGTCTAAACTTTAGAGCTAAAAATGTTTGTCGTTGGAACCAAAGCCATATCTTTTAAGCTGGAGCCCGAGACATATATTTTTATTTGTAGTCGCAGCCAAAGAATGAATGGTTTTTTTATTTTTTTATTATTATTATTCGAGCCGGATCCATAACCTTTTGGAGCTGGATCTGGAACAATAAAATTTTTTTAAGGTAAAGAGGCGGACCGAACGGCGGAAAAGGGAGAAATTTTTCATAAAACGATTTCATCATTGTTATTTTGTTAAAAAAATTTTAAATTGGGGGGGGGGGGGGAAGCAGACTTCCTGATTCACCTCTTCACCTCCTCGGGTACAAGGGGTCAGAGCCGCATCGAGAAAAAAATTTATATAGACAAAAATTTCGGAGGGATACAAAACGAAAGAAAGGTTGAATTTTTCACAAAGACTTCATCTTTATTAGTTTGTTAACAAAAGTTTAAATTTCGGGGGTGTGGTGGACCAGACCCCTGGGTACGGCCTTGAAGGGGGTACTCCCTCTCCAGCTGTCCTACAACCCCTCCCCCCCCCTCCCCCTTCCGCTCCTCCAAGGGTTACGACTTTGACTATAGGGTGGAAGCTTTCCCGAATGCATTCCAAGTGGGGATTGTTGAAAATTGCATCTTCCGTTCGCTTTATCATGAAATTTATGGTGTGGACTGAGAATAAGACTAGGAAAGGGGGGGGGGGAATTAATCGCAGATTATCAGCTTCGGCGGTCTGCTGTAGTAGTGCTGAAGCTACTGTAGTAGTGCTGAAGCAGAAAAAACAAAAACAAAACTGGTGTTTCGTTGGAATTGATTTTCTCTTTGTTTAGATTTAGCTATTGCATTAGCATCTTGGAATATTGTTCACCGAATCGTTGAATAAACACTTCAGTGGTTGGATCATTTTTATGTCTTGTAAATAATGATAACAGTTATCTAAATAAATTAATCCAGTCAAAAATGAACAAAAATTTGTAGTTTATATTTTTCAAGTGAATCTAATATTGTTTATCATGAAGTATATACAATCCTATATCTATATCGTGTATATTGAATCAGCCATTTCTGTACTTAAATTTATATTCAGTTCAAGTAAATTAATGTTTAAAAAATGAATATTTTGTAATATTGTCTTTTACTAAATACGGATTTTAAATGAATGAAAGCGACACAGATGAAGTATACTAGTTCTTTAGCTCTTCTATAGTGTTTCATTATATTTAATTAAAATACCGACAAGTCTAATCAAACAGTTATGAATATTATGTCATTTTAGGAGCTTTCAGAATCAAATATTGTTTACTAATGTAAGCAATATTGAATTACTCAGATAAGTAATCGAAAATTAAGCCTGGCCTAAATAATTCTCTCTGGAATTTCAGTTTTTCCCATTTATTTTTACATACGTGCTATGAGTAAGGATAACAAAAGTAAATAAAAAGCATCGGAAAAATTTTGATTTTAAAAAGATGTGCATATTTAACAGTATATTATAGAACGTTAATATAATTAAAATATTTTTACAAAAAATTACTGTTAGCATACTTGATTGAAGAAAGCCAGAATGTTGGTTGCAAAGTTTTTTTTATAAACATTTTACAGTTGTTGTTGTTGTTGCTAATGCCCTCTGGCAACCCGCGGGGCGGTGCCAGATCCCTCAAATAGGCAGGCGATGGGCGGAAGGGGCTGCTTCCATTTTAATGAGCCCCAGTGGGAGGAACTGCGACTCAGCTTGGGGTCCCCTAATTTTGTACCCATTCCAGAGGAGGGACCCACCCCCTGAAATCGGCACCCCCAGAGGTATCGTTTAACAATTTGGAGGGCATTGAAGCCACGACGGATTTTACGTGCACCCGCTCCCAGTAGGGCACACGGTCCCACAGCAGTCGAGCCGAGAGGAAGTAGACCCTCCCAAGCACTGGCGAATCCGGATGCTGCTTCACTTTTCGTGTTCTTATGGGAACGGAGTTGAGTGCCCAGACCACTGCGGGTTTTACAATTGTACTAAAGTATAGTACATGTTAAAAAGACGTATATTTTCATTTTTAAATTGAATAAAATAGTCATATTAAAGCTACCATAAATCAAAGAACCTGTTCTCAAAAGAACAGGAAAGAGAACTGTTCTTTTAAAAAGAACGGGAACGGGGAACAACTGTTCTTTGAAAATAACGGTTTTCCCCACCTCTAATGTGAAGCCCATCACCGGAAGTCTGATTCTTCAAGACGAATCCCTCTAAAATACATTTTGACGAGTGACTTGTCCATAGAGCGTCCTGTATTCGAACTCTTTTGTCTAATCCTGTACAGTAACGTCCCCCCCCCCTGCAAATCCCCTGCGTACCGTGTCGGGCCACCCCTGTCCTTGTAAAAGAACTGTCCATACTACAGCTATTTCCATAATGATTATGCAGCGCTTAGCGGGGAAGGAGCTAAAAATATTTGGCTAATTTTTTTTTCGAATGGATCTCCAGAGTCAACCCCCCCCCCCTGAAAAAACTACTTGTTAACAAAAATGTGGGGGGAACGCCCTGATTCCCCCTCTCTTAGCTAAGGCCTTGGGTACAGAGTACAGTGCATAGGTACAACAGTAATGTAGGAACAACGTATGCAAGGGTGATTTTTAGAAAACGGAACAAAAAAGTCCCTGGTCGTTCTCAAAAGTTTTTTCTTTAATTATTTTTTCAAGTTTTAAAAATGTTTCATAAAGCGGAAGAAAGGTCTTTTATATAAATTATTTATATAAAAAGTAAGTAGTTTTATGTAATAAAATAAATAATTTATATAAATAAATAATTATAAAACATTCTTCAGGGGATACTTTTAATTTTACTTTCCACAACTTATAATTTTATTTTGCGCCGTAAAAAACGTTTGTGTCATTTCGGTGACACGAACGTTCGTGTCATTTCCACCGTGATTTCCGCACCCTCTGCATCGCTCCTGTCGCACGTAGCTACAGAAAATAAGCTGGCCGAGTGGATAAGACGATGCTGCGCAGGGCAGACAGCTGAAGCGCGAAGGGGCTGGGTTCGGGCGTATCGTGCGGCTGTCGATCCAGCGGTCGATTTCGGTCGATGTCACGCGAGTTCGCGCGAGAACCCCTTCAAAAGTCGGCTGTCCAAGGCACCCCTCCTCACCTAGGTAGATACCTCACGTCGTACATGCCAGTGGTAACACTAAAAGACACTGAAACTAACCAGGTGCAAGAATACCAAAAACAAACCTTTTTTTTTATGTTAAAAAGCTATGAAATCTGGGAAAAATCTCGGACCGGGGGGGGGGACCCCCATCCCCCTCCCATTCGTCAGGCCTTCGAGCCTCCCTACACGGGAGGACACCCGACTGCACACTTTCGAAACTCGTCGAAAAGTGTTTAGAATGTTAGGTGTGGAATAATAGAAACACGAAGGAGCCCGATACACTTTATCCAGTAGGCTGGAGAGTAGAACGAAATTCCTCCCTTTTTAAAACGATCCGCTTTCTGCGGACAACACCAGAAAACTACAAAGTTTCAAACCGTCCAAGCGTCGCGAGCTAATCTCCCGCCATCCTCGAGAACTATGTTTCGAGTGCGCCCCAGCGCCGCTGTTTCGGAAAAGCCCACTCACTCTTTAGTTACATTGTAGCGGATTAACAGAAGTAACGAGAGAGGAGGCGATCTCGTCACATTAAGTTAGAGGGTCTTAACGCGGAAAAAACTAACACGGCGTTTCACGGGTGACCGGCAGAGCGGTCATGCGAGGCGCCACACTACCGTGCCTCGGGATTGGACCGCCAACTATTTTGAACGCGATCCGGGGATTCTTCGAAGGGTGTATCAAAGCGCAGCTTCACCCGGGGCAGAAAAAAAAACCCTACCATGGAAGGAACCACCCCTGAAGAGGATGCCCTCCCCCGCTCCGTCAGCACGGCGCCCGGGGCACGAGTACCTCCCTGCGCTCCTGCTAAAATGTGCGTTCAAAACACTTCTGACCTATACTGGACAACAGATTTTTTCCCCCCCTGAAAATATTCACTAAAATCGTCCTGGCCCGCGGGGCAGATATCTTCCATAGACACTGACTCCAGGGGGTGGCTCAGGGCCCGATGATCCATTAGGTTGCAGCGTATGGGCCCCGACCGTTTCAGGGTCCCCGCAGTCATGAATCCAATAATATTTTTAACCAAGTTGTAATCGAACTTTTCAATGAGTGACTTAAAAAATGATTTTTCCTTCATGACTGATCAACAGGCACTATCTGTAGCCATTTGGGAAGATTTCCTCTGTGGAAAGCGAGATGAGCCTCCCCATTTCGGGGCAGAGCCCTTCCACAGTTTTCTCTCTCGATGACCGGAGGATGGGAGATGGAAAAGATAAGGTGGAAGAAGAGGGCCTATGCATACACAGGAGAACAGATTTCAAAGAGTGGAAGAGAAAATCTACGTTAGGAGGAATGTCCTAGCAGGAAAGTTAGGGGGGGGGGTGTCTCTTTTATACCCCGTTTGCATTCAGCAACTCGCGATGTCTTACTCCCTGCCCGGGAAATGCTTACAGTGGCTCCAAAAGGCAGCGAGGGTTTACATTCATCTTGACGCCCCTTCTCTCACACAAACACATAAATGGGGCGGTCACTTGTCCTGTCCTCGAAAATCCCTTCCGCTGGGGGGAGGGGGAGAAGCTCGACAAAAAGTAAAGCACACATTTATTTGAAAAGGGAAATCCCTTAATACAACCGAATTTTTTTAAATTATCAACTATAACGTGTTTTATTCATCGTTACTCCGATGTACTAAATGAGAAGATTTCAATTTTCTGAAATTTGGCGGAATTCCCCCAACTTAAATCAATGTACTCAATTGGCGAGAATTCTGAAGATAGATCGTCGAAATCCCTTAATAACTGCATTATTTCTTCACGGATCATTAAAATTGAACGCTGTATTCTAATAAAACCTTTGCACTTGCTTTCAAAAATCTATTTCCTTAAGCTCTCAATAAATTGCGCCTAGCCGAAAACTGTGCAAACCGCTAGAACTCACTTTCTCAAAATCAGCATTTGAGCCATTTTATTTTTTTGTCAAACTAAAAAAAAATTACATATTAGCCTCGGAAATCTTCAATTCTTATTGTTTTGCGTATAAAACATTTCATTCCTGCTCCGATTTCCCATGCACACGATATTATAATAAAAAATTAATAATCTTACAAATATAAACTAACAAAAAAAAATCATTATTATTCTTTTATTTTTACTTTGAGAATTTAAAACATCTTATTCGGCAAAATCGCCACACATGGCAACCACGATCCTTATTTCACACTTTTTTCACTACAGGGGTTACAATTACGGAAAGGTTTTTGCATGGAGAACATAAAAAATCTCTTAAATTCCGGGAACGGGTGGACTTTCAAAGTGGACTATGATTTATTCTATATTATTTTACATATCTGTGCAAAATTTCAGGCTGATAGGTCCATTTTTGTGGATTTGTATACAACTCAAATCCACAAACAAACAAACAAACAAACAAACAGAATTTCATTTTTATTTATAAGATAGGAGAGAGGAATCCTATGACAACGTAGCAAACAGGTCATGGTGTTAGAATGGCCTTCAATAGCCTATTTGCAAAATAAAAATTCTCTTCCATTATGTGTGTGTCTTGCGCAGCACACTCTTTGAACCCACAGCACAGTGGGTTCTTGTGCTGTGGAAACTTGCACCGCAACAGCTTTGTGTACGTCTTCTCCGGTGGTGAAATTAAAATGCCTCGAAGAGAGAGATTTAAAAAGGGATCTTCATTAGTTCTGAAAAGAGTTTGCGATACAAGGTGGGGGTGCTAGAGTCTTGTGCGTCCATAAGGAGGGGGGGGGGGATGTAGGGCACTTGACTCATTTTAGAGTTTTAGCGTATTGATGATGTCAATAAAATTGCCTCACAAAGCAAAATCGGAACTAAAATTGTTTCAGATTCGAAATTTGCACCCCCTAAAATGTTTTTAACCCATTAAGGACGAAGATTTTACCCTCCCTCCCCTCCAATCTTTCCCCTGAACTGAATTAACTTCATTGGGGTTACTTGAGTGAGAATGTCCTTTTCTATGTTTTTAGATGTCAGATGTGAGATTTAGTATATATGGTCAGGTAACCATAGGGTCACGGTAGTCCTTTATGGGACCATACTATAAACCATTGTTTGATGTTACCATAAGGTAACCCTAGTACTTGTAGGGGGTTAAAGCGCCCCCCCCCCTTTAGAAAAATTTCTATGGGCGTTCATGGATGGAGCCGATGCAATCAAGGCATTATCTGAAGGCTGGGAGCTTTAAAGAGGCATTGCATATAATTTGTAATGATAGAAATCAAAAGCCACTGATTGGTCACGAAGCTAATTGCCTACTAAATGAAAGGATAAAAATGGGATGATGGCAGACATCTGGGAGACAATCCTTGATAGAATAAATACAGTTAGCAAATCCTTGCAATGTGCAATCCTTCAAATGGCTCTCCATTCATTAAAATCCCTAAATCCTATAATTATATCAAATATATAAATAATATAAAATTCATTCTTTGCTTTGGTTCGTCGTAGAATTCCCAACGAAGATAGATAGATACTGAGATTATGGAAGCGGTTAAAAATTTTCTAGGGAGTTAGGAGGATACTGAGTTAGAAATTCCTATTGAAAGGATTCATTTTTAACTCTTCATTACACAGAAGGAAAAAAAATGCGGCATCGCGATCTTACAGATTCATATGTGAAAACAGGGTTCAATCGACCTTGTTCCAAAACGCTTTGACTGCACTAAAAAGGTAGAGGCATTTAAGGATAACAAATGTCACTGGTGAAAGAATTTTTTCAAAGTTTTAAAAAAATTATCAACGATCCACTATGACCTAAGATCGTCTAAACTTGCGTGCAATCATGCCCACTGAATATGAATATATTACAAAGTGTAGACTTTCAAGACATTCTAAAAGATTTTACTGCGAGAAAATTGAGAAAAGTGAATGTTTAAAATCCTGATGATTATTCCGTTTTAAAATATTTCCTCACAACGAGTGATACTGTATAAATTGCGCAGTCTTATCCTACTCAGTATAATATCGACAAAATTCTACGAGAGATAGGGTGGGAGAAAACTAAGAATCGGACAGCCACGTGAGATTGCAAATGTTATACAGGGTCGTCCAAATTAAACTTCTCCATTTCTTCAAACCATTCAACAAACAAAATCCATTGTCTTCATTCAATGTCCAACGGGTACCCTGCAGTTTGGGAAAGATTTGCACTGCAGTTCCTTGCCAGAATGGAAGTCGATGCTGCTTAGCCGTGGAACATCCTTTGGGCAGATGAGGCCCATTTTCACCTGAATGGTCAAGTGAATACGCACAACTGTCGCATTGGGTGAAAAACCGCGCGCAATCCATCAAGTGTCCTTGCACCCTGCAAAGGTTACGGTATGGTGCAGTTTCATTACAACATTCGTCATTGGGTCGTATTTTTTTGAAAAAGTGACTCCAAGAGGGTTCGAAACCTGCTTTGTCACAAGAAAACAGTATCAGAACATGTTACAAACATTTGTGATCCCCGAACTGCAGCAACATGGCCGCCTCCAGGGCACGATATTTATGCAGGATGGTGCACCTCCCCATATTGCTCGTGGAGTTCAACGGGTGTTACGGGCAACTTTCTACCTATGCACGTGTGATCAGCCGCTGTATCCCAACAGCTTGGCCTCCTCGCTCGCCTGATCTCACACCGTTCGACTTTTGGTTATGGGGATTCTTAAAGGATCAGGTGTTTGGCACATCTGAAAGACGCAATTATTCGGAATGTTCGTGGAATTAATGTGGACGTACTGCGTTCCGCTGTGGAACAGACTGCTTTACGAATGGAGAGAGTTATGGAGAACCACGGCACACACATATAGAACATCTGTAGAACGTCTTGTTGATCTGCTACGCCACCAATCGGCAACTTCTTGTACTGATAATTTTTTTAAAAATAAATCACGAGCGCGTGATCTGAAGTGCCTGTTTTCACAATTTCATCCCATTATGACCCACACAGCATCCTACACGGGCCTCTGAGTTGGGGAAGTTTAATTTGGACAACCCTGTATATTCATGTACCAGCTAATGATCATCTTAGAAGATATCGAAGTAGTATAATATAAATAATTAAAAATATTGTTAAAAACACATCAATAAAAATAGATCAGTGCACATGTTTCAGGTGGTGAAAAGTGTTCTCCCTTCTTCAGCAGCCAAAGTATCCACAGGTAGGCAGAGAGAGAAGAAAAAACAAATGTATTGTATTTGTTGTCACTTCAGTGAATTACGAAATTTACGAAATATATCGCCTACAAAAGAAGAGTATTTGTTTCCACTTCTCTGCCTGCCTGTGTGTCGGTTGGTGCTTTTGCAACTGAAAAAGGGTAGCCACTTCGTTCTACCCGAATTTATTTTTATATCCGAACACTTTTAGGCAAATATAGGGGGTGGAGCATTCCCCCTCTCCTCCCCAAAGAAAGATATATTGTATCGATTTTTTATAAGTTATATTGCATTCTAGTTTTTGAATTCACAGCCACCCCCGAAAAAAATTCCAGGCTACGCTACTGACTCACTGAGTTTTCAACAATTAGAAAGCCTGGAACTGCAGTCTTACTTAAGTTCCAGGCTTTTTTTACTTTTGTAGATGCTTTGAGCATTTTTCGCACAGTGCGAACCTTGGATCCCGCCGAACAGGATTCTACTGACCCGAAATTCATTATTGGACTCTAAAGGTTTCATTAAAATCTTCTTTGCGGTATAGCTTAATGATTTCTTTTTTCTGAATTCTTTCAGCAGAGAGAGAGAGAGGACTTTTTTTCAACAAACAAAACATGTCTACAAAATACAGCAGGAACGTTTCTTGATGGGGGGGGGGAGGGGGGCACGGGGAGCGGCCCTGCCTGCCCCTGCCTCAGTCAGACTCTGACCCTCCAAAGATTTTCGAATGCCACGAGGACGATACAGAGTTTTTCCTGCTTATTTAGAAAAACAAGGACTCCCTGATAGTCAACGCTCTCCTATTTGCGATAGAGAAATTTTGCTTCGTACAGTTATTCGATGAATGTTTCCAAATCAACGGCAGGCCCTCTTGACTTCAGGTATTTCGGAGGCCCCCTTCTTCAGAAAATACGGAGATCCATCAAGAAATTTTTCTAAAATCCTATTCAGTCCATTTCGGTTCATCGGACTACAACGGTCATTTGGGTCCTCGTAATCGGCTCGTCCTTGGACGCTCCAAGATTTCCAGAACCATAGGCGCACCCACGGGGGGGGGCTATGGGGGCTCAAGCCCCCCCAAAGGCGAACAGTTAGATGTGAAAAACTTAAAATTGTCACTATTTAATTATTACTATTATTATTATTATTATTATTTATTGTCTTCAAATTATTTCTAAAGTATTTTTTACCTAAAAAGATGTTAGTTTTTAAATAAATACTTACAGAGAGTTTATGAAAGTTACAATATCACTGAAAATATCAGATAATTATTTAGGACTCTATAATGAGTTTTTGTTTGTGGGCTCGTGTTGTATGGGCAAATCAAGTGGTACAGAATATTTTGACGTTATAAGAGGTTTGTAACTAGGATCGATCTCACTATAACCGAGTTCAGCAGTATTTTCAGCTCAGCCCCCCCTAAACTAAAATCCTGGGTGCGCCACTGTCCAGAACGGACATGCACGGATAACGGACATGGATGACTTGAGTATACCGTTTAGATGGGGTTCGAGCAACAAAAGGTGCACACACTGAACTCTGGGACCGAAAGGTATTGCTTTCTGCTTAATAAAATGATTATACACCTCACATTACGTTTGTTTTTCTGACTGTGACGGTACAGCGCCAACCTATGAACACAGATTGGAAGTCCCCCCCCCCCCCAAAAAAAAAAAAAAAAAAAAAAAGAGCGAGAGCCTGAGAAGTATTACTGTGCAAACAGCATATTCATACGACCCTTCGTTGATTTTCTATGAATTTTTAACATGTGTCAAGGTCTTTTCGGACTCCCTGTATTTTTTATATGCATTATTATCAGGTGGTAACGAAAGTTTTCCGCCCTATCTGCCTGAAAAACTATCTTCTAACTCCTTAGATAACTGTTTTTTGAACTTTTGGTAGCAAACCTGCACAGTGTCACATGATACAACCATAGTACTTAAAGCTGTTCTCATGATTCGTTGATATTCTGTAGCTGACTTTTTGCAACACAACTGGAAGTCAAGGATGGTTCTAATCCTCTAGAGTGATAGTTCCACTGGAGACACCTTATACTTCATGATAACTCTATTTTTTACAGATTTCACAACGCAGTGTTATAAAGTAAACCTCTTTCTTTCAAATGCCAAAAATCGTTTGACAAAATAGGAGCCAATACGCCAACGAGAACTGTGTGCTGACGATGTTTGCGGTGGCGGGAAATTTTCGTTACAACCTAATATTTTTAAATGATTATTTCATGCACAATTTTTCATTATTAAAGCTTACCGGAAGGGGTCGAGCCCTGGCCTTGAACCCCCAACAGATCGAGACCAGACGGCGAAGGGGTCTTTCAAAATATTTAAAAAAAAAAAAGACCATTCAGTCCGCAAAGACTCCGTCGCCCTTCTTTAGCTTCAACCCCGCCGTTTCGAATTGCAAGTAAAAAAAAAAAAAAATGGCAATCCAATCGGATTTCAAATAAAGATGTTCCACGAGAGTGTTTAAAAAATAAATGAATGAAATAATCGAAAGTCGTTTGTATCGTGTACCAGGAAAAAAAAAAAAAATGAAGATTGTTTCCAAACCATGCATTGGTTAGTGAGTGGTTAAGGAAGTGAGTGTCATAATTGAAGGAAAGATCGTGACTTTTTTTCCCCCGGCTTATCAAAGAGAAGATATATTCCTTTATTTTCCTCTGTCCTTAGAGCGAATGAATACACTGTGTTTCGATTCGAATTCCTTTAAAACACGTCTCGTAAGAGGATGTCTCATTTGCATCGCTCCTCATTACCGATCTTTTACATCTGGAATATCAGGAAAACGAATGGCTTTATAGGGACAGGAGTCACAGGCGTGACTTACTAGGGGCAGGTGAAAAAAAATATTCAAGTAAATTTTGACCTCCTGTCAGGGTTGGACGGTATTTACCGTCTGATGGTATTTACCGGTTTTTACTGCGGTTTTTACCGTCTTTGGAAAAACATGTTTTTACCAGGGTTTTTACAACCTTTGAGAAAAACTTAATAATTTGACTATTTTTTTTTCACTTTTTTGAAGATTTATCTCTCCATCAATGGTTGAGAGGTTCTGCTCTCGAAACTGGAAGTGCCAGGTTCATACGCCGGTCATGCCTGTTGATCTAGCTGTTCGGAGTTTTCCATGGATTTTTTTTTTCAGAAACCACGCATAAATACTGTCTAGGATCCCTTAGGAATAGGAAGGTATTCCCCCATAGGATTAGAATCCTAGTGCAGTCCATCGGCCTTCATCCACAAGCAACCGATGAAGATTTATCTGCTATTTTTTCATTTTCACAGGGAAACAAAGTTCAGGACATTTAATATCACTATTTCCATTTCTATATAACACTATTCACCTCATTCAGTGTCTGATTGGGTAAGTAAAAGAATGCTATACGAAAATAGTTCATTTTAAGGAATATAATAAACACAGAAAACTTTCATCCATGTTTTCATCTTACAAGAAATTCAAATTTATAGATAATGTACATTTATCGTTATTAAACTTATTAAAACTATTATTATGAGAAAGCACATTTACAATATTTATTGCAATTATGTAATGCAGGCTAGTTTAATAATTTTTACTTAAAGGAAAATTGTAAATATACTTTTACTACACTTATCTTAATCGTTTTAATGAAAACTAAATGCTTACAAATATTATTTGTTACATAATGTAGTTTGCACAATCCCATAATGTAGTTTGCATCATCAGGATGTCCTGATGATGATATATCCAATTCAATTACAAGAGAATACAGTTTTATAAATAGCATTAATATGCAGTTTATGACTGGGGGAGTTTATTGTATCACTAGGTTTTTACCCCTTTTTCCCGGGTTTTTACCGGTAAAAACCTAGTTTTTACCATGCCCTGGTAAAAACCAGTTTTTACTGGTAAAAAGCCAACCCTGCCTCCTATCCCCTATTTGATTTTTTTTTTTTTTCCAATAGGAAACATTTTGCTCTCTCCACTCCCAATGTAAACATGCCAACTTACGCCAGTGGCAGAACCTGACTATGGCATTTTTTGTGTGCCCAGGACACTTTCAAAAGGGTGGGCTTCCCTGTACGGCGTTCTAAACTCAAGTTCCCTTATGGCCAGAGTCCACTCACGTCCGTTTTAGAACGCTAGAATGGGAACTTAATCCATTTTTCAGAATCTTGAAGACGGTTTGGGGAGAAAAGTGCCCCCATTTTGCGGTGGGCGTGCTTTTGTGGTTTCACGCGTTACCCTTTGTCGGCGAATAACGAAGGGTCATTAAAAGCCAATCCATTCTTCGCCCCTGCACTGTATCCCCCCTTTTACAGTCCCTTGACCATTAAAAAACAACCCCGAGGCATCCGGAATCGGACGTGAGTGGACCCTGGCCTTAAACAACCTTGGCCTGTCGGCTATCCCCGGTAGGAGATCCCCCTTCCCCACCAGGGAATAAGACAGTGAACAGGGTAGATGGCCGAAGGAGGGGGGGGGGAAGGTCCAGGGTCCATCGGCTGTCCATAAAACGGTCTGGGGTTTTCTCCAGATGTCGCGTGAATGCGCGTTAGAACCCCTTAAAAAGTCCTCGTGCAGGTTTGCATCAACACACTATATACACTGTTTCAGAACACTCTGCTTGCTTCCTGGGTTCGTCGTTCTAAAGTCCAGTGGGTGTAGAAAGTTCTAGTAAAGAGTCCACTTATTTTATTCGAAAATGAAGCGAATGAAGTGATATAGGGTTGTTCAACTTAAACGATAAGTACATTACCCAGAATTCAAAAATTTCGCGATTTCTATCCGTTTCAAGCACTTGAGAATCCAGTACGACCCTCAAAAAAATGTTTGTCTGCCATTTTGTCCGTGACGCTTTTTTTGTTCGCACATCACGTAAAAATGACTGAAGCGAATGAAATGAAATTGGGTGACATGATGGGTGGTCACACAACTTAAACTATAGGCATCCAATTTTCTAAAAATTTTGATTAGATTTTGAGATTTTGCAAAAATTGTCTCAAACTGAGTAAATCTTTGTTCGCGCATCACGTGATAAGGACTGAACCGAATGAAATGAAATTGGATGGCAGGATGGGTGGTCACTCAAAGTATATAGGCCTCGATTTAAAAAAAAAAAAAATGATTAGATGCTGAGATTTTGTGAAAATCGTTTCAAACTACCTACCTTTGTGTTCGCGCACCACTTAATAACAACAAAAGCGAATGAAATGAAATTGGGTGACATGATATAGGGTTGTTCAACTTAAACGGTAAGTGTCGAATTTTTTAAATATTTTTATTAGATTTTGAGAAAACTTATTCGAAATGTGAAAACATTTCTCGATTACGTATCAACTACTGAAGCGAGTTTAAATGAAATTTAGCATCGTCACAGGTGGTCCATTAAACTATAGGAGTCAAAGTATTTTAAAATATTTCTATAGATTTTGAGATTTTGTGAAAAGTGAACTTACATGTTTGTTCCATTCCGGTAAAATGTCAATGGAATAAAATAAAATCTGGAATTATGTTAGATGTAAACTAATTTCAACTCTAGATGGCAAAACTGTTTTAAATATTTCTTAGATTTTGTGAAAATCGTATTAAACGTTTGTTCTTGCATCCCTTGAAAATGGATTAAGAGAATACTACGAAGTTTAGAAACTTGATCAGCAACGACTAAAATAACCAATGTCCGTATTTTTTGAAAAAACTGAATAAATTTTGAAACTGTTGTAAAAATGTTTTTTTATTAATTTAATTTTGTGAAAATTGTGCCAAGATTTTTTGGGGGGCATAGTATTAAAATATCAACAGTAAATCCAACAAAATTTAGTTACTTGTTAGGAATGACCTCTTGACTTGAAAAGCTCATTCAAACAGAATAAAGCTTTAATTTTTAAAATAAAAAGAAATTCCATTTCGTCAGTTTTACTCAGCGCAACAAAACGCAGAAGTTAAAATTTGCTTTCTATACTTTTGCCAATAAACTAATTATATTCCTACAATACTAGCGAAAATTCAGACTTTTTGTAAATTTGCATTCAATCGATTTAAATCACTGTCAGCCTGGTCTTCACAAAAAAAAAAAATATTTATATCACTGTGTTAGTCTTAAATCCAAAACTATTAAACTTTATTAAGAGCTGTTTTCCCCCCATAAAAGTAGGGTACAATAGGTAATAGATTTTTTTTTTTAAGTCAAAAACTATTGTACTCTAAATGTTATTTATTTCCTATCATGATTCACTCGTTATTCAAATTTCTAATTATTATGGCCGGGGTTGGATTATAGATGGTCTTGGGTTCTAGATGAAGTTATTGATATTCGGTTCCAGGTGGAGAAGTATGTCATTCAGAAAATTACAAAAATCTGTAAAAATCTGGAGAGAATTAACTCAACTGTCCGTACACTTCATATTGACCAAGCATTTAAGTAAATTTGAATCGTTGCAGAAAAAAAAGAGATAATTATAATAGGGTATTTTTGAATATCTTTAACCAAATTCGTATACTCCTGATCCATTTATACCAAATTTAAATAATTTAACAATGCTACAATATACTTACAATATTTCGAGTTAATATGCCGTATTGTTTATGAAAGTTTCGGTATCTCTGTAAAATAACTGAACCTACACAGTTTGTGAGACGTTGATTTCGAATTTGCATACCGAATTTCATCTCAATTGGAATCCAGTGTTCAGAAGCTAAGCACTTCAGATAATTTGAGTGTATGAGGCCACTGTGTATAATAATATATTTTTCTAGTCTTGTAAGAATTTGTAACTCCTACACACATCAAAATCTAAAAAGCATCTAAGACAGTGGCCTAATAATATGGAATATGCATGCCTAATTTGAGACCATTTGCACCATGTAGACATTAGCGCATTTTAAATAGTTTGCGTCTACATGCCGTAATGTAGAAGAACTCTTCTTTGTACCCCTGTACAAAAACCGTAAATCCCCCACACACCAAAATCTGTACCGATCGTACAGTCTGTCAATTATATAACCAAATGCTGGTACATTCAATCAAAAATGCACTTGTTGGGACGTCTTAGAATCTAGATCTAGTTTGTAGATTTCAGATTACATTTACAGAAAAAAAAGCGGGGGTTCTGCCCCAGACGCAAAATGTCTAGATATTAGTTTGTAAGATTTAATAATACAGTTTCTAGAAGATATTTTTAGTTTGTAAGATTTTTATAATAAATCTTTTTAGATATTGAACTTCATCTTTTTAAATAAAACAGACACTATCTTCCATGGATAGCATTATTTTCCGAGCCTTCATAACATTAAATCTTAAATTAAAGTTGAAAAAGCATATACCTAGAAAAATACAAAAAATAGGCTTTAAAGAATGACTGATATACATATGCATATCTTTCTGTAAAATTAAAAAAAAAAGTCTTTTAGAATATTCTATGCAAAAAAAAATCAAGTCAATTTTTTTAAACACTTTTATTTCAATAATAATAGTAATGATAATGATAATAATGATCAATAGTTGATAGATATATATAGATATGTTTTTAACGTGCTCTATAGAAATGTGCTATTTTTGTTCTTCAAATCAAATCTTTTGTTTTCTGTTGTGGATTTTGTTTGGGATCTTGTCACTCTTTTTGGAATACTTTGGGTAGGTCGCCGGCCTCTGCATGGTTTAACAACTGTTGAAGGGAAAAAAAACATATATTGGTAATCGTTTTATTTGTAGTGTATTCTGTTCAATAAATACAAAAAGTAATATTTTTTTTAAATTTTAATAGCCATGTTTTAAAAATTTAGATTTCAGATATTCATCATTTTTTAAAAAATTTATATTTCAGAATATTTTGTAACTTAATTAAAAAAAACCAATATTATTTTTATATTATAGATCTTTTTTAAATAAAAAAAAATAGTTAGTACATACTTTCCACCTTATTCTTCAGCTCCACCATTCGCGACAACGGGTCCCTGGTTGGCAGCATCTATAAACTCCAGCGTCTATAAAATTGGATCCAGCTTCTTTTGCGGGTGTTATAGAATTCTCTGAATTGAAATGGTTTGTATCGGCTACTTCTGCATAAGAAAATAAATAATGTAACTTAAACATTTCCTTTTAATAACTATTACAAGATAGACATGAAAACAAGAAAAAAAAAACAAACAAAAAAACTTACCATCTCTCTATAGTGTCACTTTACACAATGCAAGAAAAGTCGTTTCAAAAATATTTTTTTCTTAATCTAAATAATTAAATTGAATTAGCAAACAAATAATTTTTTATATTGAAAAAAAATTCGCTAAAATAATATTTCCTTACTTTAAAATAAAGTATATAAAGAAAAGAGAAATAGAAATAATAATAAAATAAATTACTCACATTCTTTGGAGTCATTGTTTTCTGTCCGAGCAGGTCGTAATGTTAGGCGAATGACTTCTTCAAATGTTGCCATTATTAAAATTAGGTAAAACCAAGAGTACTTACTTAGCTTTAAAGGCCAATTTTGCAAACATCTGTGGAACATCTTCTGAATTCGTCAAATATTATTTACTTGCCTTAAAAAAGCATATCCGAGTCTTATTTGTGATAGATAGGTCGCAGACTATATGTAATTAAAAATTGACAAAATATGCACGCAAATATGCATAAACAAACCCCTAAAAATGTGCTCTAAAAAGCTGAAAAATAGGCACCCAATAACTGAAGAAATATACACATATTAACAGAAAAATAAAAACCTATTTACTTGTAAAAGTATTTTCTATCACTTACCTTACAATTATGACACATTTTTTCATTTTTTTTTCTCTCTTTGAAACTGGAAGACGAAGCAATAACTAAGACTGTTTATGGGTTGAAGCACAATCCATTTTTATTGACAATCTGAAATATGAATGAAACTACTTTCAGTACTTTTTGTTACAATACACAACTATTATTTTTTTTCTTCTAAATTTTCAATGGCAAGACTTTGTCTTTTCATCATCTAAAATCATTTCATAGGCTGAAAATGTTCTTCCAACATCAACGGACGTCACTGGACAGTACTTATCCTATTTCGCTTTGGATGGTTGTACATTTTACGGCATTTGACGCCCTTCACCCTTAATAAAACTGTTTATTACTTTCCGAACATGTACCATGTAAGGAAAGTATTGTAATCATGAAAAAATTCGAATTCGAGATTTTGGTGTTTTGACACGTTTTGAGGACTTCTGAATCCATTGATGCTATTTTTACGAGATGTATGTATGTGTGTGTGTGTGTGTGTGGTGTGTGTGTATGTGTGTTTGTGTGTATGTGAGTGAACACGATAGCTCCTGAACGGAGCATTCGATTGAGCTCAAATTGGATATATATGTCATAAACCACCGTCGCAAGACCGGTATTGATTTCGGTGTGTATAGGACTTATAGTTTTTCTACAGGGCTACGACCAAGATTTCTTTTACATGATGGCCTATGGGGGGAATTTCTTGAAAGTGCGCTAGCGTTTAAACGGTACGATTCGATTGAGCTCAAATTGGGTATACATGTTATAAACCACCATCCTAAGACCGGTATTGATTTTGGTGTGTATAGGACTTATAGTTCTCCTACAGGGCTACGACAAAACTTTCTTTTATGTTATGGCATAATGGCATATGGGGAGACATTCTTGAAAGTGCGCAAGCGTTTAAACGGTGCATTCGATTGAGTTTCAATTTGGTATATATGTTTGAATGATTCATCGATTAAAATTTATTTAAATGCTTGGTCATGATCTTAATCGTAAGTGTTCGGAAAGTCGAGTGGAGTCACTCCAGATTTTTTTTATTGACTGTCAAAAATCCTGAATTTTTATTGGAAGTAAAATTCAATTTCTCTCTGATTTCTTCTCCTACTGACTCTGGAATCGTACCAGCGCATTCCTGTACTTTTACAACTTGACTTATTGCATCACTCAGCTGCAGATTTTGAGATTCTAATTTTGATGATCGATGGACTCTTTCGGATGGACATTAGAGATGAGTTGCGGGCTCGATGATTTTTAGAATGTCACGAGAGATGGTTTAATCCGAGCCCGAGCAATATTATTGAAGTCCGAGCCCGAGCCCGAAATTTCAGCTTAAATAAAGTCCAATGACTTCATAGATAGAATTACAATAAAAGACAAATGGAGTTGCAAACTCTCAATGCACTTTCTAGTTCTTTCTATCCATGTTTATCCAATAATGCCCGATCTCATGACTCACTCAGCAATAGAAGCCGCCGTTCTGAAAGACCCAAAGAGCTTCACGCACCTTCTAGGCGCCCGTCCAGCGACTTTTTTTTTAAATAAGTACTTTTATTTTCCATATGAATCACTTTTTAAAATCTGTTTCAAGCAGTATGTTCAATAACGGAGAAATTTTTCACGAGCCCGAGCCCAGCTCGGGCTGAGCCCGTATCGTCGCTAATGGACCTATCGCTAAGTATTTTTTTCGCAATGAAAACAGAAAGAATCGGCGCTGTCCAAAGCATTCACTACAACTTTTAGGGAGTCAAAATTTTCAGAATAAAATGCAGCGGCATTGAAGCAAGTGTCTTTTCAATACAAGGCTGAGTGGAAGTCAGGGCGTGATTACCCAAAAGGCTCGGGGAGCTTGAGCTCCCCCTCAGAATTTGAAGGGGGGGCCAAAAACGACTGAAAAACTGATAAAAATTCAAATTTTGTTTTAAAATGATCTTTTAAGTTATTGCAAAACTATTTTTAAAGTTTTTTTTTTTTAAGTCTTGATACTTCACGGCGCAACCTATCTAAATGGGTTCAGTTTTGCGATGTTTTTGCCTGAGGCATTTGTTCCAGTTGAGAGAGTTTTTGTATTAAGAGGAACATTGGGTTGGCAGAAAGGGGTAGACTTTCAATAAGTGATGTTAAACAGCTTTTAAATGTCAAATGTGTTCATTTTGAACTTTCATAATTTTTAGGATGCCATCCAAACGAAGGAAGAATTCTGGAAAAACGCCACGTCTTATGAAAAATACAACTCGATAAATAAAGTTTAATGTTCGATAAGTTTTTAGTTTACTTCTTAAAGTAATGACAAGAGTACTGTAAAATCTCGTTACAATTAACGAAGCTATTATGAAGATGAATGAATAAAATATTTTTATCAACGTAAAATTTCAAATGAATGAATGAAATATTTAATAAATTATTCGAACTCATTCAATCAATGAAATTTTCTTTAAACGAATAAAATATTTTTATCAAAGGAAATCATTAAAACTTTATTTCTCCCAAACAAAAAAGTGAGAAGGGGAGGGGTGCAAAATGAGACTGAGCTTGCCATCCCTTCAGAGGTTAATCGGGTACACTCATGGATTATGACGCCCATTCCAAACAGTATTTAAAAAATCGAATCGATATAGTTGGAATATGCCTGGCGACGATTGTAAAACAGTTTCAGTAGGCGATTTTAATATACATTTCGAGTCCAAAGATGGGTTTTAGGGTACAAGAAAGCCAGGATTCCTATTTTAACCCTTTATCGCGCAGTGTTCCCGCTCTGGGAACACCCAACTCGGACGTTTGGACTGTTGCCAGTCACGAAGAATAGATTGCATTTCTATAAAAAGAGTTGCGGGTGACAGAGCTCCACGAGAATCCTTTACCTTTCAGCACGTCCTTTCCCGTCAAAAATGGCCAAGATTATTTTTAACAGCACTGACATCTGCTGAAAAATGGAAGAATGCGAGAACAGCTGGTTAAATTGCCCAATGCTGCACAGCCAGCTGCGTCGAAAGAGGGCCTCTAGATCTGTGGCACGCGATGAACGTTTTGATCGTCCTCCCTCTTGCTGGTAGTTAAGTCGAGCAGTGGCAACGGCGGCCCTTTTTTTCAGCATTGGGAAAGGGTTGCGCCTCAAAGGGTTAACGCTCCCTATTGGCGCTACTTTGGCGCGATTTCTTTTTGCTGTCCGTTGACATCTCGCCAACCTCAGTGCGCATTCAAATAGTGTACGTATCAGTTGCTCCTATACTCGTTAGGAGTTCGATCTTGTTTAAATAAAAATATTTCGTAGAATATTTACAGTCCATTTAATAAACCAAATAAAAACCTAATGTGTCACTCGAACCCTTTCGTATGCTCAACACTACCACTCTCGCCAACCTAAAATATCCCCGCACTTTGGTGAGCTTCCCAGTCATGGGTCTCTAGGAGTTATCACAAGTTTCAACGCTCCCAAAAGAACTCGATGAAAACGAAAGTGAACCCAGGAGCGATGCACGCACCCGTGAAGGAATTGGAAGACATTTCATTACTAAAACTACATTCATTGGCAACCCAACATAAAGAAAAATGTAACGGTATGCTGTCCTTACAGGTTGTTCCCAATCGCCATTTTCATTCTGAATTCCGATTGCCACATGAATACAAAAAATCGTCATGGTCACGGTATGTGTTTAAGGATCGCCACCTGGGCGAGAATCGGAGCGTCAAAGTAGGAATCGACCCAAGGAAGACAAACGTGGCACACTCATGGATTAGGCTGCACATTCCAAACACTATTTAAAACGGTGAAGTATAGTTGTTATACACTCGGCGAAGATTGTAAAATAGTTTTAGAAGGGGATTTTAAGATAGATTTCGATTCCAAAGATGGGTTACATCCAACGAGGAAGCAAAACACGGCACACTCGTGAATCATGATACACTTTTCCAACTGAATGGAATGAGGAAGAAAAGTAGGGACGGCGCATGAATTATGATACGCTTTTAATACAGAGCAGTTTACTGCGTATTTAAAATCTCAACGTGTTTCAGATTTTCTTTCCTTTTTTTCGGAGCCTGTGCCGTGTAAGAAAAGTATTTTTAAAAATGGGACATTGAAATTTGGATGCATGGACACTTTTAGAGCTCTTCCGAATTCGTGGATGCTCGTTTCACAAGGATACACGTACGCATGCGACGGTGGGTCCCTACACCGTTGAGCTGCATTCATCGAGCTCGGGTGAACCGGGGCCATAGCGATTCTGCCGGGCCTGCTTGTGCACTCCGATGAGTCATCCTAAGAGGCCTCAGGATGCTCACGTATGGGTTCCAGCACTCAGATACGTCCTCTGACGGCCAAATCTAACCCATGAGGAAACGTCCGTAGGCCTCTTTCGGAGTGCACAAGCAGGCCCGGTAGAATCAGGATGGCCCCGGGTGAACTCGCCGGTTTGAATTTCTTCGGAAGCAAGGGCGCCGGCAGGAACATTTCCAGGGGGGGTGCACCCAAGATATATATATACATATACCGGGTATTCTTGAATTCATAGGCCAAACTTTCAGAATAAAATGCATATAAAGAAGCAGTTTTTGAGCAGTGTGGGGTTAGAAATAAAAAGTGTAGATGGCAATTTAGCAAATGCAAAAGCTCTACTGTAAATGCTCAAATGTACTGGTAGCGTCTAGCAAGTGATTAGCGCACCCTTACGATGATGCTAGGTGTTCTACGAACGGTTGCAGCGGTTACTAAAGTTTTGCAATGAGGCCCTCATCTGTGTCAACTGGAATCTCGTAAACGAGTGCCTTGAGATGTCCCCAAAAGCAAAATTCGATACTTGATTAATCTAATAAACGTGCTGGTCAAGCGATTAGTTCAACTTGTACAATCGGTCAGGGGTCAAAGATGACAATGGGGTAATTACGCACATTATTTGGGAAATAGGCTGGAGTCCTATCGTGCTGAAACTATCTGCGTTTCTCATTTCTGACCAAACTTTGCAATGCAGAAAAATGCTTCTTTGTATGTATTTTAACTATCTTCCGGGACACCCTGTATACATACATATAAAAAATTAGACTATTTGGGGTTTGAAGGAAGAAGAATCTTGACTGGAAAATGTAGCATGAATATGTCAAATAAACACCGTCATAGTTATTTTGTCGCAGCTAAAAAGTACTAAATCTTAAACTATTAATTTGGCCTAATTAATAATACCGAAATTTAAGTATACTAATAAGTAAAAATTTAAAATATTTTGATAGCATCTATATAAATAAAGCAATGTGTAAACTGTCCGTTAATTTGTCTGTCTGTCTGTGTCTCGCGTAGCTCCGAAACGGGTGATCGTAGACCTACCAAATTTTGAACGGAAATTCTCCAAGACGGGTCTCGACACACCTCGAAGCGATTTTTTTCGAAATTCGAATTAGAAAATGTTTTATTTTATGTTTTATCATATTTTTAGCGATTTTTCTTGCGTAATACATAATAACGCCGGTCATTACACTCGCAAGAAAACGATATTTACATCATCGTATAGAGGAGAAAATTTTCTTTTAAAAACTGTTTGTTCGGACTGTGTAACATAATTTGCAGATTTTTGGGAATTTTTCAAATAAAATTAAATTTGACGCTGACTTTCGTAAAATATTTTTAAAACTGCTGCATCTTGAATTCTATCTGTCATAACTTTTTTATATTTCGGCAAAAGACGGAGCACACAATTCGCCCACTTTTAAAAGAAGAACGGAGGAAAAATATAAATTAGGAGAAATTTTACGAATTTTTCGAACGAAGAAGAATTTTTATTTCAATAGCTGCTGCTTACAAATTTCGGTTTGATATCTTGCGGTTTGGTTGTCCTGGATACAGTAACAATGATTAAAATTGCCAGTTGAAAAAAAATAAATAAAATTACTTTAAAATAACTGGGTTTTTGCGTGTGAAATGTGCGTTATTTTGGTGTCACAACTTTAAACCCCTTTCGAAACTCACTGGTTTTCTCCGAAACTTAGCGTAAATACGGGTTAGGAGCCCTTAGAAAGACCCCCCACGGAGCGCACCCCACCCATAGGCCTAGAGCCCATGCGTAGCTAATCGCCTTAATCCCACAACACACACCTTTCGAAACTCAATCAGAAAACGGATTCACAAGCAAAACATACGCAAAGCATGAACTAATTCCATATTTTATTTTACGTTGCCAGAAAAATAATTGAATGCTGTTTTTTCACCAGTGAATTATCCAGCATTATTTTCAATTGAGATTTTAAACGGGACACGTTTTCGAATCGCAAGAAATATTTTGCGGTGCTAAACAGGGCCTGATTATGACAAACGGGGACACCGGGCATTGATGAATTTGAAGTCCTCCATCTATGAAGTTTGTTTTATTTTTCATAAAATTTTGTTATAAAAAAGAATTTTCAGATTAACATTTCAAATGGGGGGCTATTTCGAACCTGGGGCACTGGGCAAAGTCGCGATTTGCTCGTGAGATAATTGGGCCCTGGTGCTAAATACGCCAATCTGACAAGAATTATGCATACAAATGTATGGAGAGTTGTTTTAGTGCCAACCATAAAGTGAAATGATTATCGTTTATAATAATACGTAAATTATAAAAGTCACCAAAGAATAAAAGACTACATTCGTGGCAAATATCTTAGCCGTTTCTTTAAATTAAACATTAACGATTGAAAAACGAAAATATATTGTATTGGTATCAGTAAAAGATAGTATAAGTAATAGTTGGTAGATATGCTAGGGCAATATTATTAGAGTACAATATACCGCATTAATAAATATTTCGTGAAACTAACTGTTCTATTCCTTTTTCAACAACCATCTTGCATCACAGCTAACTAAACATTAAGTAATTCTACGTCGCGTTAATATATCCCGCGGTAGTTTCAACAGAAAAGACTGTAACAGAACTTTTTTTTTTCTTGGCGATTCTGTTTTGTCACAAGTAGTTATGATCACATTTTGGGAAAATGTTCTCTTCTTCCCTTGCGAAGAGCGGGTACACAACTATTTAACTATAAAATAAAACGGTTCTCCACATCATGTAGTATCTAAGGTGGTATAACTTAAATCTAAAAAAGAGTATGATGTAGAAATGAGATATTTTGAAAGTTAGTAATTTTCGCTGCAAACCGTCACGCTTTTCTTTTACTGATCGCGAATGACACCGACATAGTTTTTGTGTCATAATATTAACAATGGTCTCAGGTCAGTACTTATACTAACTTTACGAATAACTAATGAGTAACTTTACGCCAAGAGTCAAATTATTTTGCTTATTTTTAGATTCAAAATCATTGGAATCAATTCGAATTGTAGATGTAAGAAAAAGTTTCGTTCCCTACCATGCGGAGAACGGGTACGCAGCTAGTTGTTTAATATTTAAACAGACGAATTTTCCTAGAAAAACGGAAGCGAACTGTATTTTCTCTAGCATTGATGAATATAGCAATTTTTGGGTTATAGGGATCCCCGCCATGTCCAGTGCCGAAAATGGTAGATCCCTGAAATGTGAAGGTCAATAGTTCTGGCCTGCAATCTAACGGTTTTGAGTTTGGGCCGGTTTTCTCTACATGTAACGTGATTACGTGTTATAACCCCCTAAAAAGTCCTCTGCCCAAGGCAACCCCCCCCACTTTCCATCACAGATACCTCATGTGCAGGTTTGCCTTAAGTGCACTTGGCTAGACCATCCGCATATTAAAACAGAGCCCATGTTTCGAAAGTGGCGCAATGATACCGTCACTTAATACTTGAAAAAACCCCATGTCAAAAACTCAAAATACAACTTTTCATCTAATAGTTTTTGAGTTTAAATCTCTGAAAAATGAACTCTATAATGTTAAAAATAAATGTTACACTTTAAGCGTTAAGTCCTAAAATAATTGTATTTAATCATATTCACAGTAGAGTCTCGATTGTTCTAGTTTTCCCATACATCTGAGTTAGTGAAAACATCAGTTTAGCTCCCAAATAATGACCAACACATATAAAACAGGCTATTTTTTTATTGCAGGACAAAAATTGAAATATTTGCTGCACCCAGAAGCTCTATCAGAAATCCCTCTCCCAAAGAAAGTGGGTGTATTTTTTCTGTAGATATCCTCATAGACGTTTCTGTGCAGTGTTGACATTCTGCTTTGGCAGTGGCGGGATACTGCTCGAACGGAAACGAGTCAACTACGGAACGTCAACTCTACGGAAACGAGTCAACGTGTCAATACAAAACGATTGACTATTATTTTCAGATATTATTAAACTGATGTTAGTAACCTAATGTGTAACTACATTTTTCATTTAAATATGCAATCAAATCACAAAAATTGCTGTATCCCCATTTATCTATTTATTTATTTAATTATTTCGATAGTTCGAAACAAATCCTGTCCCGTCTACCTCGAATATTTTCAAATCTAGTTCAAAATATTTTTTACTAATTGCGGGCACATGAATGAGGTGAGGCCAACAGTACTACGACCTCAAAAGCGTTGGTCAATACATTATGAGGGCTCATGTGCGTTCGCTAGCATTATCCCAAAATAAAAATGTGGATGACTTCTCAAAAGTTTAAAATTTATGTACAATGGTAGAAAATATTAAGCCATAAACACAGGTCTAAACAGCTAATTTAATGCGACAGCTACACGTAGAATTCAAAATATCACACACACACACATTCAGACTCTTTTCTTTTTACGGTCCTAAGGGTAAAACAAATTACTTTTATTTTCAGGTTAATTATACTTTTTCAACCTCCAGGGGGGTGCAAGTGCACCCCCCTTCCGGCGCCCAAGTTCGGAAGGCGCTAAAATGAGCGCATACGCCATCGTCCGGCGGGGCTGTACTTCTAGAGGCATCACTGATAGCCACGACTAGAGGGGCAGTCAACGGGACCCGCGCCCCAGTCGATGCGTTCAAGAGGGGACGCCCATTCTGTCACGATTTCATCGGGAGTCAACCTTCATGAAGGTAAACCCTAACTGTCCTGGTCGCCGATGTGAAAAAAAAATCTTCTCGAAGATCGGAGTGGGGGCCGCAGCCAAGCAGGGCGTCTCTTTCTTGTAAGCGGCCGACGGAATCTGCACACAATGCGCGCGGGAACTATTTACGATCCGAGGAGAGAACTGAGGTGCTCTATGCCGTAATGACTTCTCTGCGCTTTTAGTGTTGTTTGCTCTCGCTGTTCAGCCTGCATGACGAGAATCGCAAACAACTTTCGGAAAACGCGCATCGCGACGAACGCATCGACCACGGGGCACTTTCCGACAAGAGGCGAACGGAATTCGAGACACATGTGACTCTTCCACTCGTCGAAATAGTTTAAAGCGCATAGGGGCAACCGCCGGCCCGCGGGCCGGATGTGGTCCGTCGCGGCTCCAAACGCTGAATGAAACCATTCAAAATCCCATATGAGTCCCAATGATACGGCCCGGGACTCCGCTAACATCCTGAACTCTGGCCCGAAATTTCTTAAAGGTTGTCCATACCTGATTTAAAGCAAAGTTGAGGTTGGGGCACTTGCCACCATGATCTTGCATTTTACAGTACGCATAGAGTACACTGTATTTCACTCGCTTGCTCCCAGACAGGTGGTCTCCCGCCTCCTTTTTCTGTTTGTTTTATTCACTGCAACCAAGATATGTCACGCACGAATGAGATAGGACGCAGAGATAGTTTTGAACGCCTCCACAAGCGTATTCCGCGCACTGAAAATGAAAAATACTCCTTGAATTATACGTATTTACACGCTCCCCATTTTTAAATAAGACTAAATTTATTTTTTAAAAAGCACAGTATGTTTCCAATTCGTCGTAATAGTGTAAGATGTGCTTTAATTTTTTTTTTTAATAACCTCCCTATTTTTTATTAATGAACGTCAATTTTTTTTCTATTCCATTGGGCATTTTTATGCTTGTTTTTGTTTTCTATTCTTTTTCTTTAAAACGCTCAACTGACTTCTCTGCAATTCAATTCGCTCCTTTAAAAGAACTCGAGGAGCGTTTTCACTCCTTGGAAAAATTCCTAGCGATATCTCTGACAGAACGCGAAGTTTTTCGCGAGTCACGTGAGACGCTGGGAAATTAAAAACACGTAAACCGAGTGATCAATCACGCGCGAAATGTTTTGTTCTTTGACCGCTAGGATCGCTGCACGCTACTCGATTTCCAATGTTTGCACAATTGGAACTCAGTTCGGGTACCACACATCCCAGCAAGCAGGTATGGAGAGTGTCCACTCCTATAGCATGTCTCCGTGCTCAGCGTGAACGCGGACGCGACACGAGCTTTTTTGCGAACAGTATGGAGCTCAAGCAAGACCCTAGTAGCAAACGGCCATCGGTCCTGAAATGCCGATGATCGGTCGGGGAGGAAGCGCAGCGCGCGCCATACAAGGTTGTTCATCGCGTCGGGGACTTGCTTCTCGGATTTTGCTCGGGCATGTCCGTTTCTGAAAAGTAAGGCTGGATCATCTGCAACGGGGGAAGATGGGCGAAGAGCCGATGCCTTTGGGGTAATATTCATATTGGAAGAGCAAACTCCTTGCAACTTAGGATGCGATGTCTAAAACCTTTGGAGAAAAATTTAAACTGAGCAATCGATAAAAGTCGGGGCATATCCCAACTGGAAAAAGTTTTAAAAGAAAGTACAAAAAAAAAAAAAAAAAAATGAGCAAAAGTCGAGCTACACCGTCTCTCGGCTTTTTCCACCTTTCTTTGAATTTTAGTGCTGCCATCTGTTATCAGATGTATGAACTTACTGCATTTTTCAAGCTTCCGAGACTTGGGATCGAACTGGGGAACCAAGGCGTGGTAGGCGGGCATTCTAATCTAACCACCAGACAGGTCTGACTCGGAATGACGTGACTACAGTTTGAAGTGATTGTTGTTTCAAGTTCGGAATGGAACATTTATGTACTATCTAAATAAATAAAATTAGACTTTGCCTGTACACTAATCGAAATTAAAAAATTTTGCGTTCTGTCATTCTCTCCGTGACGCTTTTTCTTTTATTCGCACATAACGTAAAACTGGCAGAAGCGAATGAAATAAAATTTTATGACATGATGGGTGGTCACTCAACTTAAACTATAGGCGTCGAAATATTCATTATATTTTGAGATTTTTCTGAAAATCGTTTCAAATTGCGTACATTTTTGTTCGTGCATCACGTACGACGTAAGTGAATAAAACGGAATTTAGTGGAACGATATGTGGTCATACAACTTAAACTATGCCCCTAGAGTTTCTTAAAATTTCGATTAGATTTTGAGATTTTGCGAAAATTGTTTCAAACTGCTTAAATCCCAGCTAGAAAATGCTTGCTCTTTTTGTGCAAAAAATTTGCATAAAAAGTGACTATTTTGAATACTTTGAAAAGTATACACTTTTTGTGCAAAGTTTTTGACAATATAGAATATGCACTATTCAGTATGCATCAAAACTGCATATAATTTGCACAAAAAATGTATACTTTCAAAATATTAAAAAGTATCTACTTTTTATGAACAAATTCTGCACGATCTATACTTTTTTGCAAAAAAAGTACAGACTTTTTCTAGCTGCGATATCGTTGCATTGCATATTAGCTTCTTTATCCTAACTAATATTATAAATGTTTTGTTTGTTTGTTTGTTTATGACGCTTTCACGCCTAAACCGCTGAATCGATTAGGATGCATTTTGGTTTAGATATAGATGGGACCCTGGAGATGGTTATAGGCTACTTAGAGTTTTAGATTTTTAATTACTTTTTTAATTATTAATTAAAAACCGCTTTTACATTGCCATGCTTGGCGAGTTTCGCCCGTATCAAATGATTCATGTTTTGAGCTAACAAGAATGCTATTACTTCAACAAAGAAGCGCGTGCGCGTGCATCTGAAAAACATTAAATAGCACGGAAATTAAGCCAGTTTTATGCCAAATCTATCTATGTGTAATAATAAAAATGAATGTTCTCCAGACAAATCTGCAGAAAGCAGAGCTTTGAAAATTTGAGCATGACTGAGCCCATAACTTCGGTAAAGTGCACCTGAGGCTCAGAATTTTGAAATGTTAACTACTTTTCTAACTATTAATTAAAAGCCGTTTTATCGCCCGCACAAAATGATTTATGCTTTTAAAATAAAGCAAAAATTCTATTTGCAAAATCACATGCATTTGAAAAACATGGAAATTATGTTGATTTTATGCCAAATTAAAAAACATAAGAAAAGGGTACTTATGTATTATCCCGGCGGTCCGCCAAGACAAGCGATTTTTTGCCGAAATAAATGCCGGGCGCATGAAATTATTAATGGTTTTGAATACGATTGGCAACAGATTGGCAACTTATTTGACGAAAATACAGTTTGGCGGGAATGACCGCCGGGATAATCCGTAAGTACCAAGAAAAGTCCAGATGTAAACACTATAAATGTGTACGTTTGTGTGTTTGGATGTTTTTGGCTGAATCACACAAAAATGGTTGAACGGATTTCGAAAAATTTGTAATGAAAATAGCTTATGCCTGTATTAACATACAGGCAGCCTTTCAAGCATATAGCATAAATAATTCTTTTACAAAGACACTCAAAATAATGCTAAATTCAATGCTTTGCGCTCTATGGAAATTTTGTAACTACTAAACCGATTCTAAAATTTTTTTTTCGGGGTTTCAACCTGGCACCTCCCGCGTTGCAGTTTTGAGAGCAGAACTTCTTAGACACTTGTGGCATCCTAAGTGTTATAGGCTACCTTTAATGCCTATATCACAGATAGTTCTTTTACAGGGATGCTCATAAGAATTACATTACGCTCTAGGTGCATCTCTGTAAGTACTGAACCAATTCCTAAACTTTTTTTACTGATAGTAAGCTAGACTATTCTTGAGTATTATAGGCTAAAATTCATGCATGTAGCGTAAATAGTTCCTTTACAGGAACACTCAAAATAATTCTAATACATTACGCTCTCTGGGTATCTCTGTCACTATAGAACCGATTCTAAAACTTTTTCACTATTAGAAAGCTGCTCTATTCCTGATTAACCTAGACTAAAATTCATGCCTATAGCATAAATATTTCTTTTACAAAACAGTTCGCAAATACTGTCGTAACTGTCTCTATTCGCCAAATGCCTGAAAAAAATTTAAATTTAGTAACTCTGCATATTCTCTTATTTTAAATGAAGTATACTACCATGCATTATACTTCATTTAAAACAAGTAAAAAGCAAATAATATTTAAATGCAGTTTCTTTTGTCGCAACAATATTTGCTATTTCCACATGCTACATTTCTCTCGGGACCTCATTCTAAAGCCGACGCGGACGAAGTCGCGGGTAGCAGCTGGTTTCTTATATTGTGTTAACCCATTTGTGCCTGGATATTTTTGCGACTTTCTTCGATTTTTACTGATAACAGAAATAATAGCTAAATTTCTGACGTCCACTTCTTGAACAAGGGATGATTTCCTTTAAAAACATTATGCATAAAAATCGAAATATCAGCATCCTACTGGGTCATGTTAAAATATTTTGTAGAGTGGAGGCTCCATACTCATGAATAAAGGCTAGGAAAAATAAATAACGTTTTCGACTCATAGCGAAAATGCCGTCCCAAAAAAGGGACGCTAGGCATAAATGGGTTAAAGAATTCGTGTATTTTCATATGCATATATTATTTTATATCTAAACATCCTTTGCTTCAAGGCTGTGCTAGGGAATAATACGAGTTTTTGAATGGAATGTCATTAAAAATGTACACAAAGGAAAATTTCTTATATATATTTCGCACTTTTTGAGGAAACTTCCAGAATTTTTAGTCGCTGACCAATTTTGTTTTAAAAATGAGTCTCCCCTCTTAGACAGAGCTAGACAAAGGCAAGGGCAGACGGGGCAGCTCCCTCGTCTGCCCTTGCTGGCACAAGAGAGATACACGAGAACACGATCAATGTGATTCAGCTTTTCGATCGCCCGTCTTCCCGCGTAAGAACTTTGCCAATCAGCAACCTTAAAACAAGCGTACGGTGTGCATAGGATGTTCTATGCACATTCATGAAGGAACGGAGATATCGAGCCGTTCAGCCACTTGGTAGAAAGACCGATATAAACCTGTGTGCTCGCATTACCGTTCACAAACTTGAAAGCGCCTATCCCATCTCAGTGTAAAGATGCAATCATCGGGAAAAGATGAACGGACGAAACATTTAAGGAGGATCCATCCTGATCAGGCGATGAATAGCAGATGCACCGATCTTAGGCTCGGTAAAGCCCTAGCAAAGCTTGCTAGACTAGGGGAAGTGCTCCCATTTCCAGAAGAAGAAAAAAAAAATCTGGAGGGAGCGCTCCATTTTTTTTTGTCTCCTTCTTTCTTGTGAAGTCATTTGAATTTATTGAACAAGCCAATCTTTTATAGTATAAACTGAGTTCGTCTGGGGAGGGGGGTAGATGTCCTCATGTCCCCCCCCTCCCTCTGAGTCCAGCGATGGACCCTGAAGGACACACCATGAAGGGACACCGAAATAAAATTCGAGGTATCCATTTTTCGATAGTACGAGGTACAATAAAAGGGTGATGCGTTTGTTAGGGGAAACACATGGATTCGAGATATCGAGGTGACACTGTATCAGCCCTGTTTTGAGGAACTTGGATATTCTCCAGAAAGGGTGCCCTATTGAATCCCTCATCCATTCCGTATGCTTGGATGCGTGCGTTTCACTCAAACATCTTTTCCCGAGCAAAATCTCACAACTCTACACTCACTGTGTTCACGTAGGCGATGGACGTGGGGGGAGGGGGAGAAGGAATCTATGCAACACAACATCAACATCCACAACAACAACATGCGATGCCATCACGAAATGGAAATCGGGACCTTGGACGGAGAAGTACGGCAGTGAAGCGTATACGCCGTGTAAGTATATACACACCTCGTGTGGAGGCAGGCAGAACTACTCCTGCATTCAGGAAGCGTCCGCTGCTGAACTCTTCTTGACGATTGCGCGCCGAGATAAACAAGGGAGCACAGAACTCGGGGGGGTCGTCAAGGACAAACACGACGACACTGCGCGTGGAACCCCGCTTCCATTCCAGTGTGCCCTATGACCGAAAGCAGCGCAAACGGGGCGACCGCCCACGGGCACTTTTAGGGGCCTCGAAATCCAACACTTTCCACTTTCACAAGTTTTACAATAAAATGATGAAATGAGGGGGGGGGAGGGAGGAAAAATATCTCAAAAGTGATACAGTAAAACCTGTGTTGAACGACCCCCGTATTTAACGACCACCTTGTCTTGTCGACCCTGTCTTAGCGGTCCCGAGTACAATATAATTATAAATAATGGTTTATTTTCCTTATTGAACGACCACCTGCCTGACGCGACCAACGACCGCTCTGTATAAGAAACAAATTTATTTAAAATCCTATTTTAACGACCGCGAATTCTTAAAAAAATTCTTATTTTACAATATTTGAGTAAGTTCGTTATTCGGATGATCAGCAATCACAATCACGCGCATGATCAGCAATCAACGAAAGTTGACACATGTTTAGTTGAGTTGTAACACAGCTTCCAGTCAATCCATGGAGTCAGTGAACGCAATAGCGGCATGCACGCAATTACTTGTGTTACTGCTTCTTGGAGGATATTTATTAAAAATAGAATTTTATGCATTTAGACATTACAGTGAATGTTTCAGCACATTTTTTTCGTTTAAAACATTTCTTCGAAAAATAATTCCATCACAAAATCTGCGCACCGTAGGAAAATACTACCGAGAATGGCGTCATTGTTTCGACCCATGAGCGATGCCGATACTGGCGAGAACTAAGCACGAAAAATGCAACACAAAATTTTATTATATTTTTCAGTTTTTTTAAAAATTTAAACATATTCTAATTTCATTTATTAATATATATATATATATATATATATAAATCTCACTGTCTTTCTCTACATATTATAAAAAAGTAAGTACATAACTGCTTTTTATTATATTATATCTATATAAAAGACGTTTCAGTGATAATCCAATAAATTTCAATTCTATTAATAAAATTAAGTACGCTTAAAATTTTGTCAAAATGTATCGTATTACCTGAATTCAAAGACCGACCCTCCTTAAAGACCACATTTTCTTGGTCCCAGTGGTGGTCTTTAAAAACAGGTTTCACTGTTTTATGTTTCTGAGGGATGAACCGTGAAAATAATTCAAATGGACGGTTCTGTTCACTCGTTGGAATCCGTGACAGTGTTTGAATGCGTTGAAAGGCTCTTCCGTCGATGGGGCCTTTCGACTGGACGTTCCACGGACCACTCCCGAAGACAGATTGAATTCTTCAGTCTTTTCACCCCATAGAACTTTTAACCCATTTATGCCTAGCGTCCCTTTTTTGGGACGGCATTTTCGCTATGAGTCGAAAACGTTATTTATTTTTCCTAGCCTTTATTCATGAGTATTGAGCCTCAACTCCGCACAATATTTTAACATGACCAAGTAAGATGTTGATATTTCGATTTTTATGCAAAATGATTTGAAAAGAAATCATCCCTTGTTCAAGAAGTGGACATCAGAAATTTATCTATTATTTCTGTTATCAGTAAAAATCGAAGAAATTCGTAAAAATATCCAGGCACAAATGGGTTAAACTGACAGTAGGCCACGCATACATCTTTCTATCACACGTCCAGTGGGCAGCTAACCTAAGTTTAACCCATTCGTGCCCAGATATTTTTTGCGACTTTCTTCGATTTTTGCAAATACCAGAAATAATAGCTAAATTTATGATGTCAACTTCTTGGACAAGGGATGATTTCTTTTAAAATCATGGTGTATAAAAATTGAAATGTCAACATCCTACTGGGTCATGTTATAATATTGTGTGGAGTTGAGGTTCAATATTCGTGAATAAAGGCTAGTTAAAATAAATAACGTTTTCGACTGATAGCGAAAATGCCGTCCCAAAAAAGGGACGCTAGGCATAAATATGTTAAGAAAATACATTTCTCCGTTTCTTTGTGGAACTTTCTCGTTTCTCGAACCATTTTAGAGTTCTACGCACTGCGGACGAAACTAGCAGAGAGCATAAGAGATAAGAACTCTTTTGCAACTATCATGCAAAAGACTGGCAGAAAACTACACTTGTAGATAGAAGACATTCAAAAATGGACACAAAGGGACTTTTCCTATAGCGCATACTCCTTTTCCTAATGAAATGGAACTCCAGATACGATAGCCCCCCTTACCATAAATGTAACCTAATGGAACCCTGTACAGCCACATCCTCAAAACAATCGCTGATACGTTACTTTTTAAGTACCTATTTTCTCTTGATAAATTAAGATGACCTAAGGTATACACGTGAAGGTTTGTCTGTCTGTCTTGAACACAAATCAATACAGTTGGATCCATTGGCTTGAAATTTTGGACAGATTTGTAAAACAGTATGGGAGAAAGCCGTAGGTGATTTCATCGTTCGGTAAAGCTACTCGTTCTCCGATTTTGAGTGAATTTTCCCGTTTTAAAAAAGCTTTTCCGATACCGTATCGAGTAAAAAAAATGACCTATACGATATTTCTTTTCATGTCAATGTCACTATAGGAAGTGAGATCGGCTTCATTTTGATGTCACGAGTTTAAAAATGAGTTTGAAAACCAGTTGTGTTAACAGATAGTAACGTGATATATTCCCGCAATTTCTCGAATTGTGATGAGCGTTAGTAGGGATGAATGCGAAACGAGAAGACAATTCGACGCATGATATACAAAAGGTTGGCTATACCCCTGAATTAGATTGTGTTTAGGGATTTATGCATGGGAATAGTTCCCCAATTAATTTTTTTATTAACCTTTGTCAACCATGAATGACTGGACTGAGCCTTTTAGTTTTCGACAGAAGCTAATACATGCTTCATTTCTAAATTTCAAGTGAAATGACAAATGTCTTGCACCACGATTATAAAACAGTCGTAGATGACATACATTTTTATTTATTTATTTTTTTCAGTGCCCAATGATTGCCAAAGTTTGAATTTTCGGTGATATATTTCCCAATAGGACGAAAAACTGCTTACAAAGCAATTTGCATGCAACAATAGAAATATATTGTTGTTGTTGTTCTGGAATTACGGCCGATGAGCTAGCTATACGCAGGCTCTAAGCCGAGAGGGGGGGGTGCCCTCCGTGGGGTCTTTCTATGGGGTCCTAACCCGTATTTACGCTAAGTTTCGGAGGAAACCACGGAAAACTCCGAACGATTAGGTGGGCGGACGCGACCTGGTTCCGAACCAGGCAACTTCCATCTCCCGGTTGAGAGGTCTATGCGCTCGGCCCCTGGTAGGGCCCAATAGTTATATAATTATAGTAAAAAGTTTAACTTACGTTTAACATTAAACTGAAATCAAATTAATGAAATGAAATCAAAGATGGCGGCCGAGATAATAAATCTGTACTCGACCCAAATTATAAATAGAAAATTACCCAAAATATTATTGATTATAATCAGTATTATGCCTCTTATTATAAAATTCTAACAAAATCATGTCAGTTTTTTGTTACATGTTACAAAGAGCTTGTTGTGACTTTTTTAATCAAATACTCTGATACTGCATGACAACAGATCTGTATATTTATTTACATAACTTAGTGTCAAGCAAACTTCTGAAATTCATCCGTGAAACTAATATTATTATCTTCTGACCATACCCCTAAAAAGTAATGATATCCCCATGCAAAAAGCCTTAACGGGTTAAACATTTGTGACGCAGCATTTTTATTTTCTAAAGAAGATTTACTCATTTAAGCAATGCTTTTAATTATGAAATACACTGTCAAATATATCACACTTTCACTGAGTCTATATAATGGGTTCAAAGGAATTTATTTTAATAATTTAATTTATCTTTTGCGTCACGCTATTCAAAAGGGCAAGCAAAATTTCCATATACATTTCACTTAGTTTGTGTACTATGACACAAATATTTACGTAAATTTTACTGGCCTAGGTACCCCAAAATGATCAAGATCTTTTTTTAAAAAAATAATAGTTTAAAAAAAACACGCTTTTATAGCACGTCGAACTAAAAAGTAAAAAATAATTTTAATAAATAAAATTTTGTCCAATAGCGATAGAAAGTCAACTCAATAAAATTAAACAATTTTCAGAGAGCTTAAAATAAGAGTCAAGTGATAAACAAAAGAAAAATTTATTATAAAGAAAAGCGTGGGGTGCTCTATATCGATTGTAATAGATATTTCATTAGTATTTAATTCTAAAAGTAGAGTTAGTATAAAAAATATATAACAGAGCACCCCCCACGCTTTTTTTTTTTATGATAATATTTTTTTTTTTTTTTTTTTTTTGTGTGTGTGTTCTACCTTGCAATATTCATGAAGGATGTCATTTTATTATGAAGCATAACTGTACATATTTTACTTTCAGACTGTATGTAATCTGTTTCTGCACACTGCAGTAAAAAAAATTTTAAATGTTCACTTGTTGCGATACAAAGTGTTAATGCAATCAAGCAGTTCGTTTGGAAAAGCTTCCCGGAATTACCCAGATGATCGTCCAGCCTTGAATTTAAAATCCATATAACAAATTAAGCGGCAAACAACGTTACTTTCGATAAATGCTGTCGAAAAAATAGAATACGAAGTTTTTTTTTTTTATTTTAAGTGGGCAAAGACTCTATGCGTTGAATTATTTCAAATTTTTTTACAGCCCCCCCCCCTTTCACAGTGGATTTTTATCTTCTTAGTTTTGAGAGAGTGAGAGCAACCATTTAAACTCCTCCTACAAAATAAACGCGGAAACAATGCAAAACACTTATTAGAATCATTCAGTAGAGATAAACCGATGCCGTTTATAGGCTTCTGGGTTTATTTTTTCCTCTTCTTAATGGATTACTGCAAGGGTATCGTAAGAATATCCGCTCGGCGTGTAATATCTCGCTTCTATTTTCTTTTCTTTGTTTTCCCTTTAACCACTTTTCGGCGCACATGCACAGCTCGGTTGGAGATAACTATCGTATTGCTCGTTCGTAATTGTTTTCCTCTTAATCATTGCCAGGAAATAAATGAACGGTATTCAGGCATAAAAGCGTTTCTGAAGACGCAGTAACGAATCGCATTTTCATTCAGAAAAGTCAAGCTACTGAAAAGTAGTTCTCAGAGGGGGCAAATTTTTTGCACTAGGGGATGCATGCATATAAAAATGCGAAATTTAATTTTCGGACGGCCTCTCATTTCCTTGTGGTCCCCACCAGTGGCCGAGAGGTTCTGCTCTCGAAACTGGAAGGCGGGAGGTGCCAGGTTCGAACCCCTGTCGACTTAGCCGTTTTCCGTGGCTTTTTTTCCCGAAACCTGGCGTCCATACGGGCCGGGATCCCTTAGTAGGTTCCTCGAGGAGGGCATACCCCCTTTAGACGGGCAGTCAATCGGCCTTAATCCACAAACCAAACCAAACCATTTCCTTGTCTCTTATATTTGGGGAAAATGTTGCTCTGTGTCTAAGAAAATTAATTGAAAAAATCCCTAATTGAAAAAAAAGTTTGCGAGATGCTTAATGTTAAAAATGAGGACTGACACCATTCTACCGGCTGTGTACCAACACCACACGCCTCACCATGGCACAGTGGTTATGCCACTGAAAATGGTAGATGGCCGCAGTGTGAAGGTCCCGGATTCGGGGCCCATCGCGCGGCGGTCGATCTAACGGTCTGGAGTTTTGGTTGGTTTTCTCCAGATGTAACGTGAATACGCGTTAGAACCCCTTAGGAAGTCCTCCTACCAAGGCACCCCCCACCCTGGCAGATCGCCCTCGTGTAGCGTTGCCATAATCACACACACACACTCCAACACCACACTAAAGATAATGCCTCCGGACTGCGCTCTGACGTCACGGAGGTTCGGCCGAGGCTCTGTCGTCCATTGCACAAAAGGATTCATTTAGACCCATTCGGCGGCAGCGCCTTTCAGCTGCACAATGAAGTTGCAGAAAATGAAGCACCCAAAACAAAAAATTGAAAGTCAAATGCTTATCAGCTTAACTGTACAGCTGTTTTAGCTTAGCACACGATGCCATAAAATGACTGGCGTATTGAAAATCTGACATAAGTGAAGCACGGAACGACACAATGGAAAAAGTTATATAAGATAGATTAAAAGATAGATCGCTCGTGGGTTTTTTCGATACGCTGAGTTGAATCCGAACGTAACTAACTTTCAAAGCTCTGTCGATAATCCTCAACCCTTCGAGCAGTTCTGACGTAAAATTCCGTTCGCTTCATTCCACTTTTCCCCCGCAAAGCATCTACAATTTATATTATTAAACACACACAAATATCATAAAATATATTTTAATTTCAAAGATTTTAGTAATATTAATAGCTTATTTTTTTTTTTTTCTATTTACGAATCTTCCTTCCAAAATGTCTTTCATTTTGAAGCTGCGTGAAAATTGGACCGTGAAAACAACTTCACTTTATATGCCCAAGACGTTCAGAGGGTATTCTTACGTAAGAACGATTCAGCGACGAAAATCGAAAAACGAGAAAAGTTCGTTTACGAAATGAACAAATGTTCTAATTTAATAACATAGATTATTTATTATTATAATATTTAAAAAAATTATAATATAAACATGGAGTATTTTGTTTATTTTATAAGATGAATCCATGATTTCATGTGGATTAATGTCGTATGTACACTTGCTTAGCTTTGGGTACCCGTTATACAGGGATACACGCAGTCTCTCGAGTACGCTGAAAAGCGCTCTGCATGAATGGCAAATGAACAGCGTTTAATTTACGCACAACGTTTTTCGACATACACGAGGGAAACTGCTGAAATATAGGTGCCCCTTTATAACCGGTAATCAAAGTGTACAGCTGCGGAAAAAAAAAAGTCCCACTTGTACTTTTTTCGGCCGTCGTTCGTCGTACAGCCAAGTTACAGATACCAATCGTTTACGATTGAAGTACACTTTAATTTGATATTCATAAAAGTTGCATAAGGGGACATCTACATATTAAAATTCGCACCAACTTTTGTTTTCTCAATAACAACCCCTAGATTTCACTTCATATTTCAAAAAGTTAGCTCATTTTAACCCCGGATACCCATTTTCAATAAATTTGAACTGAAAATGGGTGAGTTATGAGATTCCAAAATCCCCCTTCCCATATGTTAAAATATTTTTCCATACTTTAATTCATATGTCATATAATATTGATAGTAAGAAGCTGATTTTTATTCTTACTATTAGAACTAAACGACCCAAACATAATTCACTAGTATTATGTATTAAATTTTTACGTTCAGTAGTTTAATTTATATTAAATAAAATGCATTATTTTCATGAGTCCCTGTATAAATTTATTCAGTGACAATTTTTTGAAAACTGCTTAAAATAAGCGTAAATTAGATTTCTTTTGCGCAAAAACACAGTAAAAGATAGCGGTATTACAAAAATCAAATTTTGAAGCAAATAAATTAGAGGTTTTTACAGTTTCATGTAATTCTATAAAGCGTCTATTGCTGGGTCCGCTATTATATCCCCCTATATAAATTATTTCCAGGTGTAGAATTAGATGCAGTAGATGTATATGTCTTCTAATATAACATCCTATTTCTGAAAAACTAACATCCTCAACATTCCAGGCATGAATTTGACCTTTTTTAATATTGGAAACATTAGGTCTTCGGACTTCCCCATATTTTATCAAACATTCAAAAAACATTCAAAATCACGTTTTTTTTCTGTCTAAATTTTCATCTGACAATAAATTAAAATACCACCAAAAGTCTTATAAGAATATTGCACATTGCAGACGATAATATTAAATGGAGAAAGTGAAATAACAAACACAGTGATAATATTGGCTTAACAAAAGAGTAATTGCGTTTTTTTACGTGAAATTCAAACAAATAAATTTTCAATCATGAAACCATTCTTCTAGTTCGACCGTAGCTGGGTAACATTCATGCTTGCAGTCAGAAGAGCAGAGAACAGCCTCTCACTCTTGCCAACATTTCACCTGTCTAAGAGAATCATCAAGGGGAATACTCAATAACAGTTTCAAAATTAGAAAGATTTTCAAAATCGTGAGCAGTCATTTTGCATTTTTCCTTTAAGTCATGAGTACAAGCCATGGAAGTTATGAACTCACGGGTCTTTGGACCTCTGACTAAACACTCTACTTTCTACCTTTGATATTCTCAGTACAAAAAACTTATAAGAGATGGTAGCAATATTTTCCTTGAAAATAATATTTATTTCTTTTAACTCTTGCGAGCGAAATAAATGAAAGGCGAAAAGTTCGGAACCTACAAATAACGCTTTTCAATTTGTAGAAAGTCCCTTAAAAACGCGCAAAAAAGAATTCGCAATATCTCCGGAAATTATCGTAGGAAATTAGGGAAAATTAATATTTAGGGTAATTTGAAGGTTTTCTTTCGTTTAATAAAGTCACAATACAGTGTTGCCATTGAAAAAAACGAAGTTGATGCAGAATTAAATATGAATTCTGCATCAACTTAAAAACAATATATAAATTAAATTAATAGTAAATTAAAGTATGCGTTATTTGCAAACGAATGGTATATATAACTTTGCTGTTCGATAAACGACGGCGAAGAAAATAGCAAGTGGGACTTTTTTTTCCGCAGCTGTACATAATCTATGAATCCACGCACATAAAAACATTGATTTATGTTCGATAGCAGTTGGTGTGATGTCTGAAGAGGCTCTCGAAGGGAGAAACAAAGATTACACTTTCTAAGTAATATGAAGGGCTATCCATAGAGCTTTGAAAGGTGTTCTATTCCATTCCAATGTATCGAAAAACGCAACTTTTTCGATGAGTACGCGACGCAGACCATTGCGACCGGTCGCAACGACAGCGGGTCCTATACGATCAGTACCGCAGCTTATCCGACTACCGATGATGATCTTATAACGGTGCTCACAAAATTTCCATGACTATTTCCATGGAAGCTACGAGCCTATGTAAACCTAGATTTGTTATTTTTACGACGGAAGGCGCGTACGCAAGACACTTTCCTGAAAAAATTCAATACCATAGCCGTGCGGTTTTGGACGGTTATAATGACATGTTTAACGTATTCAGTAGAGTGTTACTCTTTAAAGTCGTGTCACTTGCAAGGCGGAGAAGAAAAGTAACACCTTTTTAGAACTTAAGATTTATGATCATTGAGCGCTTAACTTGTCGTTCATGGACTCCAAAATTTAATTCGTTCCAGAACCTTTTAACTAACTAAATATGTTTGTACTTACTTCTATTCAGTACATTCAGACAGAAGAAATGGAATTTTCGAAGCCGGCAGAACGATACTTCACACGGTCTGAACTTTGGACAACTGTTTGAACTCGCTGTCGGGTTGGAAAGATTGACATGTTTCACCACATGTTAACACATGAAATCCCATTCTAAATGCAGATTCTATCTAGTCAACTATCCTCGATACTAATACGAAGTCCGCAAGTCAATCTGTCGACGTGAATTTCTTTCTAAGTCTCCACCCAGATTGGCTGTTTTTTCCACTGTGCGTCACTTCCTCTAACTATTCATAAAATGAGTTACAGTGTATTTTATTCTGACGAGAGCTTTTACCACTCAAGGGCAAGAGGATGAATTATTTATTACTTTAGTTATAGATGAACGATTTCCTCTAACTACTTTGTTACTGTTTGTTATCTCCTTCCTTCAAGAGTCACACGCAATAAAACGAAAGGAAAATTGGCCTGGATGGCCTTGGATTAGATTAAAGTACCGTGGGAGGATACTGACTGCCATAGGCCGTATTCGGAGGGGGGGGGGTCCGTAGCCAGGAATACCGTTTGGTAGGGAATGTCCAAGTTTCGATGTGGCAGTCGATGTCGCCCGCGACCTCTCTCTTAAAGGCCGCTTTCCACATCGAGAGGGAGCCGCTGGCCGCTTGGCCCATTCTCCCTTGTGAGCCACCCCTGTTTCGCACCGCAGAGAAAGAGCGAGAGACTCCGGACACTAGGTCATTGGGGACCGTGGATACTACTGCGGTTTCATACACCATCTCTTGTTCGGTAGAGGACAGCCCGTAAGACGCGGCCAATATCCCCATTCCAATACATTGTAGTCGCGGCCATCGCTGGGTTGGGTGTGGGCAATGGCCTTTAGCAAGACAGACTCTGATCCGACTGTAGGGTCATTTAATTTTTTTTTTCTTTAGGATGACCCCCTATATTGGCCCGATAGGTTCCTGTTCTGCAAAACAAGCAACTCTCATAGATTTAGGTTCTAAGGACACTGGATTCAGAATTACTTGTGGAATGTCTTAAGGCCTTTGCAAATACCCAGAGACTGTCGCGGCTACAATGTATTTGAACGGGGAAATTGGACCGGGTTTGGACGCTGCGACCCTCTACCGAACAATAGATGGGGTGAAAACCGCAATAGTATCCACTAGGGATGGACGCGAGACGAAAAATAGCCGTCTCGCGTCTCGCAAAATAGCCTAAAACCTTTGTCTCGTCTCGCAAAAATCCCTGTATCGTAATGTTAAAAATGTGTTTCGTCTCGCAAAAATCCCTGTATCGTAATGTTAAAGATGTGTCTCGTCTCGCAAAAAAGATGTAAATCTCTGTCTCGTCTCGCAAAAAGCCGTCTCGCGTCCATCCCTAGTATCCACGGTCCCCAATGACCTATTGTCCTGAGTATCTCCTGCTTTCTTCTCGTGCGAAAAAGTTATTGCTTACAAGTGATAATTGGCCAAGCGGCCAGCGACGGTCTCTGGGTATCTGCAGCGGCCTTTATTGACTTGAATCTGTTGGCTCCCCAACCCACGGTGAGACACTCCCTTCTGTACCCATCGTGGCTTACCGGGGTGGGTCTTGGAACTACCCTGGCTACAGACAACGCCTCCTACCTATAGAAAGCCTTACAATACCTACGTCACCCACTTTTCACGTCATTATTGGGCCTACATTTAAAAGTTTTATTTTCATAAAATAAAACTATTCAAAATTTCTGGTCAATACTACAAATATTAGAAAATATCTTATATTAAACATTAAAAGTATGAAAAATATCTTTCTCATACAAAATGATTCAGTAGGATCTATTTCCTTATAATAGTATCGAATGGGTTAGGGTTGAAAACTGCTATTTGTCGTAAAATTCTATTTTTTTATCTCAAATGATTAAAATATTGCCCATCATGGGTCCATTCACCAGACATTTTGAATAGCTTTATTTTGTAAAAATCAAACTTTTAAATGGAGGCCCAAGGATGACGTCCAAGCTGGGTGACGTATCCGTTGTAAGGCTTTCTCTATGTAGGAGGTGTTGCTACAGACCGGCCTTACAAAACTCTTTCTTTCGTTGCGTCCAACTTGCAATCAAAATCTGCGGACCCCTTTCACAAGTGACACCCCCCTTATCTAACGCCACGGGTGCTCGTTTTTTACTTTCCGAACATGTACCCTGTAAAGAAAGTAGTGTAATCCAAAAAAAATGCGACTTCGAGATTTTGGTGTTTTGACACGTTTTGAGGTCTTCTGAATCCATAGATGCTATTTTTACGAGATGTATGTATGTATGTGTGTATGTGTGTGTGTGTGTATGTGAGTGAACACGATAGCTCCTGAACGGAGCATTCGATGGAGCTCCAATTGGATATATAGGTCATAAACCACCGTCGCAAGACCGGTATGGATTGGGGTGTGTCTAGGACTTATAGCTTTTCTACAGGGCTACGACCCAGATTTCTTTCACAGGATGGCCTATAGGGGGAATTTCTTGAAAGTGCGCTAGCGTTTAAACGGTAGATTCGATTGAGCTCAAATTGGGTATACATGTTATAAACCACCGTTGCAAGACCGGTATTGATTTGGGTGTGTATAGGACTTATAGTTCTCCTAAAGGGCTACGACAAAACTTTCTTTTATGTTATGGCATAATGGCCTATGGGGAGACATTCTTGAAAGTGCGCAAGCGTTTAAACGGTGCATTCGATGGAGTTTCAATTGGGTATATATGTTTGAATGATTCATCGATTCAAATTTATTTAAGTGCTTGGTCATGATCTTAATCGTAAGTGTTCGGAAAGTCGAGTGGAGTCACTCCAGATTTTTTTTAATACGCTTCTAAAAATAGTGCACCTGATGTCAACACTATTAGACCTAATAACTAGGTACCCGAAAACACCCTTCTACTTGATAACTGTGTGCCTGAAAGTTTCGGGGGGGGGGGGGTGGAATGAAGCACACCCCCCCCCCTCACTTCCCTAGAGTTTCGATTTTAGTTTGCAAAAAATGACGATGATGAAGTCTTTTTCTGAAAATGTCTGCCTCTTCCTCCGTTTGGACCTTCTCCTAAATGGGGCGCGTGAGAGGGTGGGTGCAGAACCTTTTTTTCTGAGCCGGTGGGTGCTAGTGCCAAAAAGGAATTTTAAATGGCTACCGTGGAAAGGATTAAGATTTTAATCCACTGCACGCAGTGTTAAAATAAAAAAGAAGACAGTCGTCACACAGAGGCGGATTTCTCAATAGGCAAATGTACAAAACGGCGCACACAGGCGGATTTTCCAATATCCGAGGTCACAACTCTCAATCAACGAAGTGAGCCACGACAGTCACGTTACTGACATTTTTAGATTCTGATTGGTTTTTTGAATCCAGTGACAGCCTGCATCCTGTTTGAACGGTCCACCACTATTGAAAAGTGCGTCGTCTCCTCCATAGGCGCACCCACGGGGGGTGCTATGGGGGCTCAAGCCCCCCCTAAAGGTGGAAAGTTTGAAGTGAAAAACTTAAAAAATGAAAATTGTCACTCATGAATTATTACTTTTAATATTATTTATTGTCTTCAAATTATTTCTAAAGTATTTTTTACCTAAAAAGATGTCAGTTTTTAAATAAATACTTACAGAGAGTTTATGAAACACTGTTAAAGTCAGTTACAATATCACTGAACAGATCAGATCATTATTACTTCCTTGTACGTAGTATAAGGAAGTAATGTGATCCCGAAAAATTTTGGGGGCCAAATTTCGACAAAAAAACCGATTTTGACTACCTCTAAATTTAATTTTAAGAATTTTTTGATGCATCTCATCTTAGGCTAGCATGCACGATCCTATTAACGCGTCTGCAACTCATTTTGACCAGCGGCGAGTCTATTGTGGTCAGTTTTTCCATGCCGTCTGTACGTACGTACGTACGTACGCATGTATGTAACTCGCATATCTCAAAAACTATGGGTCGTAGAATGTTGAGATTTGATATTTAGGATTGTTCTATGATCTAGTTGTGCACCTCCCCTTTTGGTCGCAATCGAATGGATAGTTTATGTACAGGACCGCCCAAAAGATTCGAAATACATTACGCTCTATGGGCCGAAATTCATTAAACTCGCCTAACTCACAAGCTATTAGGCGTAGAATGTCCAAACTTCATATTTTGGATATTTGTAACATCTAGTTGTGCACCTCCCCTTTTGGTTCCATTCGAGTGGATAGTTTATCTACAGGACCGCCCAAAACATTCGAAATACATTACGCTCAATGGGCCGAAATTCATTACACTCGCATATCTCAAAAACTATTAGGCGTAGAATGTTGAAACTTTATATTTTGGAACGTTGTAACATCTAGTTGTGCACCTCCCCTTTCGGTTCCATTCGACTGGATAGTTTATCTACAGAACCACCCAAAAGATTCGAAATACATTACGCTCTATGGGCCGAAATTCATCAAAGCGTTTTTTAGAGGTATTGGGCTATTTCAAACGACTCAGAAGTGATATATGCTGTAAAGAGTTAGAAAATGAATTTCTCCATTAAAAAAGGGGTCTTTATTATTTATAGTTCTGCTACAGGAACACTCAAAAGATTTCCAATACATTACGGTCAATGGCAATTTTAGGAACATTCATCCATTTCAAGCACAATACCGTCCTACCACATAAGTTAGGTAATGGTCCGACTACGGTCACGTGCCAACCTCAAGAACTATGCCAAAAGTCGCCAAGCTTGGCGACTTTTGGTGTACGTGTGTGCATATTCAACTCTCAAATCTCAAAAACTTTTATGAAATTTCATATATAAGATTGTTGTAACATCTAATTGTGCATTGAGGTTCCAATCTACTGGAGAGTTTATTTACAGGACCACCGAAAAGAATTTCAGTACTTTAATGTCTAATAATCTTCATATAATAATAATAATAATCTTCAATATAATACAACTGTAGACAGTCATTGTTTGGTACATGTCCAAAATCTCGCCGTCTGTCCTCGACCTTGGCGAGTTTTGCCGAAATATCGCCAAATTTGGCGATAGTCAGTCATTTGGTCCATGCCTAATGTATCGCCATTTCTCATCGTTCTTGGTGAGTTTTGGCGAAATATTGCCAAATTTGGCGATAATCTGTCATTGTTTGCTCCATGCTTAAAATCTCGCCAAATGTCGTCGACATTGACGAGTTTCGCCGAAATATCGCCAAATTTCTCGCCAAAAATTATTTCGTATTTTGTAACTCTAAAACTTAACCGTAGAATTTTGAACTTTTGTATTTAGAACTATTATTGTAATATCTAACTGTTTTCAATATCTTTTTTGACAGCAATTGACTGGGAATTTATTTACAGGGTGAGCCAAGTGACTTTAAATACATTGAGGTGTATGGATGCATTCAATTCATTAAAAGCCTGTGGTCAATGACTACTTTGGCTATCCCCAAAATCTCGCAAACTATCTCAAGTTTGTCGGCTTTAGGTGAAATATCGCCAAATAAAATGTCAGAAGGAAATCTTTCAAACTGAACTCAGCTTGGCGATATCGAAATATTTGGCTAGAAATCGCTAAACCTTACTATTATTGATATTTTATCTCTTTCAAACAAATAAGTTTAGAGGAAGGGCGTCGAAAATATTTTTGATGTAAAAGACGTGCAAGGAAGTCATGTGTTGGACACATCAGATTTTTTATGACTCTATAATGAGTTTTTGCTTGTGGGCTTGTGTTGTATGGGCAAATCCAGTGGTACAGAATATTTTGACGTTATAAGAGGGTTGTAACTATTATCGATCTCGCTATAACAGAGTTCAGCAGTTTTTTCAGCTCAGCCCCCCCCCCCCTAAACTAAAATCCTGGGTGCGCCACTTCTCCTCAATAGCCACTGTTTATGGCTTCCATTGGAAGTTATCCAAAAGTCCTCGAGTTTCATGAGTGTTGGGTGTCCCTTTTAGGATGGATTGGGAACCTGGGGGTATCCATTAGCCTATTTAAAAAAATATTTTGTCATTTTCTTGAATTCTTTTTCCAAAAACCACGAGAAAACAAACGGAGATCCATTTCGGATTAGGATGGACTGTATTGAGCTATACATTCATTAGAATCAGAGTATACGATAGAAAGATTTTAATAAAGTTCCTCGTCGTCAATGGATTTCTATGTTCATTGAAGTTGCTAATATTGGCTACTCCCCTTATTATTAGATATTTTAACAACAAAAATAACGAAAATATATTTTTTTAAGGTTCATCTTCTGAGAATGCCGTCCTATGTCGTCGGCAATGAACTAAATATCATAGAGATTGTAACTCGAAAGAGGATGATGAACCCTTAGAGGCGCAACCCTTTCCCCATGCTGAAAAAAGGGCAGCCGTGGCCATCGCCCGACTGAACGACCCGCAAGTGGGCGGACGATCGAAACGTTCATCGCGTGCCACAGATCGAGAGACCCCTTTTTTGACGGCAGCTGGCTGTGCGGCACAGCCAGCTGCGTCAAAAAAGGGGTCTCTCGATCGGTGGCACGCGATGAACGTTTCGATCGTCCGCCCACTTGCGGGTCGTTCAGTCGAGCGATGGCAACGGCTGCTCTTTTTTCAGCATGGGGCAATCGATCCAGCTGTTTTCGCATGCTTCCATTTTCCAGCAGATGCCAGTGCTGTTTAAAATAATCGTGACCCTTTTTGACGGGAAAGGACGTGCTCAAAAGTAAAGGATTCTCCCCCACCACTCTTTTTATAGAAATCCAATCGATTCTTCGTGACGGGCAACAGTCCAAACATCCGAGTTGGGTGTTCCCAGAGCGGGAACACTGAGCGTTAAAGGGTTGAAAATTTGAAAATAGTGTCGGCAAAGTAAACATTTTTTCGGATGTTGAGGGATTATTGAACGCATGACTGAAAACAATTATTATCGATGTTTTCATCAGGTTTTTTTTCTGATTTCTTTAGCTTTTTAAATGTTTAAATCCACCTATAGGTTTTGTCCAAAAAATAAAAAAAAAATCCGCCTGTGTGCGGCGTCCTGTTTCCCAAGGCGGTCGTTGTCGGTTGGATAAGGCGAAGCACCCTAGAGCTCTATCTGCCGAAGGGAAGAATGACTTGGGCGGAGGAATTTTTAAGGGGCTCTAACGCGTATTCGCGTGACATAGGGAGAAAACCGTCCAAAACTCCAGACCGTTAGATCGGCAGGGCAGGATCGTGGAACGTCCCACTTCAGCCATCGACCCGTGTTCAATGTCCAATAACACACTCGTCCATTGAAGCATGGGTTCAGCCTCCGGCTAATTCCAGTGCCGGATTAACAATATAGCAGATTTAGCAAATGCTACGGGCCCCGCGCTTTTGGGGGCCCCGCGCCTTTACCTTGAAAGTTTTCGTCTTTCCCCCTCAAGATCTAGCTTTTTTGACACTTTCCAACAAGGTAGAAAAGTTAAGATTTCGGTTTGTCTGTCTGTCCGTCCTTGACTCGCGTCAATAGGCATTGATTTCTACGAAATTTATATATGTTATTCTTATCTGCAGTACCATGTACCCTATTGTAAAGGATCTATGTAGCATTTATAGATTTGTTTCTACAGGAGCACTCAAAATAGTCCCAATACATTGCGCTCTATGGGAAGTTATTCTTTAAAGCGTATCACCCTAATAACTACAAGGGGTGATCAAATGAAAAGGTACGAAACGACACTTTGGGTACAAATGTAGACTTTATTCAAAATATACACCACAGGCCTGAGCACAACGATCCCACTGACGAACAAGCCGCAGGATTCCTTGTTCCCAGAATTCCTGTGGCCGTGACGAGATCCAGTCCGTCACAGCGTCCTTGAGTACGTCGTCCGAGTTGAAGCGCTTCCCTTTCAGGTGGTTTCTTCAGTGGAACCAACACATGGAAATCGCAGGGCGACCTGCCCGGACTGTAGGGCGGATGGTCCAACGTCTCCCACTTGAACGTGGCCAGTTCCTTGGTGAAAACGGACATTCCATTTTCTCATTGACTTGTGGGACACACAGCCTTCCCAGTATACGATCATCCTCCTGCGATGAATAGTGGCCGGTTTAACACCTTCCGCTGTCAGTAATCGGATAACGCCTCGCTGCCCCTAAATCGCCGAATTTTGCAATGTGAACACCATCCTGTCCTCACATGCACTGCCGCGTCAATTGGACGTAGGAGGGTGCTTTTTACAAGAGCTTCTGCTCTCTCCTGCGGGCCCCCGCATGTTCCTATCCACACAAAAGGCACGAATCGCATTCCTAGATGTCTCGCTACGTGCTCTCATAGCTGCATGGACAAATATGATAACGGTTAGGTTGTTGCGACGTTTTGTACCTTTTCATTTGATCACCCCTTGTAGTTGCGCTGAACCCTGACTTCAAGATAAAACTTTTTCCTCTATGACTGCAAAAAGATTACAAAGTCAAGGACAAAAAACCTAACAACTTCTACATCGTTTGTACAATCCGCTTGAAATTTTTCACAAGTTTGTAAAAAAATATAGAAAACAATCTGTCAATTTTAAAAATCTGAAAATCCACCCGTTCCTTCATTTTTAAGCGATTTTTCGCTATTTTCAGCACCATTTCGTTTCCGAGAGTCAGAAAAATTGAATCATTTGCGTGACAAAATGACCTATTTTAAGTGAAAATGACGTCATACAATTGGGGGGGATTCCAATACGTTTAAAATAATTTCTCCCGATTACACAGTTTATTATTTTTTTCCCCACAAATAAATCGTCTATTGGATATTCGAATGTTTATGTATACAAAACGAAAGCTTTCGACTGCGAAAAGATTCCGCGCGTTTCCAGATGAGCATGAAATTCGATTTGGGTCTGTAATAAAAATTGAATATGAACTTATTTATTTTAGGTGGATGAAAATTAAATATATTGAATGAAAGACAAATTTCCTTAAAATGTTTTTTCTCTCGCCCGTTGTAATTGCCTTCACAACAGGCTTTGACTTCTAGTTTTAGAGATATTCTGCTCTTTGAAATGAAACAAAATTGAATGTTATTAAGGATTACAAAATGAAACTTTGCATCGAAAATAGTGTCTGTATAGTTAAATGTTTTTCCATACGGGAGCACTCAAAATAATTTCAATACAATACGGTCAATGGCAGTTTAGAGACAGGCATCTATTTTAAGCATATAATACTATCCTGCAATATGATTAGCTAATAATCCGACGACGATCGTGTGCCTCCTTCAAAATTTGAGCCAAAAGCCGGCAATGTTGGCTACTTTTGCGATAAATTGCCAAATTGGGTGCGAAAAAAATGCTTTGAAAAATGAACCGAACTTGGTGATATTTTTATTATTTTACGATAAATCGAAAAAGGTATTTACGTATTATCCCGGCGGTCATTTAACGCCAAACTATTTTTTCCTCAAATTTCCTGGCAAACTGTTGGCAATCGTATTCCCATTCATCATTAATTTCATGTGTCCGGCATTTATCTTTGCGAAAAAGTTGCTCGTCTTGGCGGATCGCCTGGATTGTAGTACCTCGAAAAATGTCTAATGTAATTATATTAAGCTATGTCGATTTCTTTGGAAATTTTGAAAAGTCGTTACTCGCACTTTAATTAACTGATTTATTGTATTGTGTTTTGTTAAGGGCTATGTGCCTAGGAGTATGAGGGGGTCTCCGACCGACGAAAATTTGTTAATGCATTAGAACCCAAAACGGGTTAACGTCCTTATGATTTCAGTTATTTGTCTGTTCGGTTGTCCACCCATCCAGTGTTCTAACTGCTGTGGATATACATCGATTTGTGCGAAATTTATGTTTTTTCTATGTACAGTACCACCTACCATATTGAAAATGGTGTATGTAGCATTTATATTTCTTTTACAGGAGAAAAAAATCCAATGTATAGCACAGTCTAAAAAACAGAACTAAAAGAGGGGGGTGGGTTCGGGGGGGGGGGTCTCCCCCTGTTATCTGTTGATACAGGAATGACTGAATCAACAGTCATTCTTGAAAACATATTTTAGAGATATTCGATTTTTGAAAGAAAACAGAGTTGGCATATATATTACTAAGGCTCTCAAAATGATGCTCTCCATTGAGAATAACGTCCGTATTATTAATAGTTCTACAGGAGCTCTCAAAAGTATTCCCATTGCAGTCTGTGGCATTTGAGAGACACTAATACATTTCTAGCATAAGACAATGAGTATAAAATTTTTATATTTTTCAGTTAAACGCTAAAAAAAATTAAAGGTCTTTTACAGGGTCTCATAAAATTGCATTTATAGTGATAATACAACATTTTTTTATCTACGAAATCTCGCCAGTTTTAACTAAAAAACATAGCAGATTTGGCGCAAAAATACTTTGTATTGGAAAGTAAGTGTTTTATAATCTATGAGCTTGGCATGATTTATCTTTCTTGATTTTTTAAGGCAACAGACAAATTTTGTAATTCTTTTTTTCTTTCTTTTCATTTTCATTTATTTATTTTTTGGATAAGACAATTTCTAAAACTCTATATAGTGGAACTGTAAATCAGTTGTAGACAACTCATTGAAAGAATATATGTATAACTCGGCTGTTCGAGCCTTGTCAATGGGAGACCCCCCTGAACCCTCCTAATTTTTTAGTTTCATGATTGCCATATTAAAACGGCATTAATGGACTATGTCATTTTATCTCTCATCTATCGTGTATTTCACCTGGTAACCCCATGTTGAAATTTTTAGGATTGTAACCTATTTATAGAAAAATACATGTGATGCACATTCTACAGCTTAGTAAATATTGTAACAATAGATTAAAGCTCTTGTGAACTAATAGTATTTAAATATATGTAAAATATACTTGTGATGTATATTCTACAGCTTACGAAATATTGTAACAATAGATTAAAGCAGTTGTGAACTAATAGTATTTAAATAAACGGATGAAATTTTTAAACAATCATTTTATCAAATAAATGCAACCTTACGGAGCTTATAGAAAACGGTGGTTTACGTAACACATACAACATTTTCAGCGGACATTTATTCTTACTTTTATGTCGCGTTTTCGTAACGCATTTTCGTGTCTTATTTTTATGTCACATTTTCAAAAGGGGGTGAGAGATAAAATGACATAGTCATTAATATATTTAATGTGGCTGTTGCATGCCTGCATTATTTAGTCAACTCATTACCTAGGCGAAACTGAATGAGTATTCTAAAGTCAGCAATAAGAACACACACAAGAGTATATCCAACAATACTGTGGAACAAAAACACGGTTCTCAGTAAAAGAATTTCAGGGAGCATCCAAAAGGGGGGAAATAAAAGAAAGACAGAAAGAAAGGCTGTATCATTATCTTTTCGTTGACTAAAAGCGAAACTCGGACAAACGGAGGAGGGGTATCCAGATCCTTGCACCACCCACCTATGGCCTTTAGAAAATGGATTCCTTACCAATAATGTTACATTTTTGTCTTTATTTGAAGAATGAATCCAGAAATAAACAAAATATAGAAAGAAAACTAAGTGCCGAAACAAAAAAACAGACTCAGGGTCTGATCAAGGTCGGATTAAAGGGAGGGGGTCGGAGGAGGTGACCGCCCCTCCCGAGAAAAATGAAATTAATGTAAACAATCCCAACTTACTTCCATAAAATTTATATATATATATATATATATAGGTGTGTGAATCTTCCATCCAAGCCTCCACCCACAAAATTGTATTAATCCGTCAGTGGGCCGGATTATTCATTAGGCTGTAGTCTATCTGTCCCGATCATTTCAGGGACTTTTCAGTAACAAGTCGAAAGAATTTTTTAATGAAGTTGTATAATCAAACTTTTTCAAAATGACTCAATAGAACGGAAATATTTGTGGCTATTTCTGAAGATGTTCTCTGGAACGCGAGTTGACCTTCTGCATTTTCCCGAGAGCTGAGATCCATAGGATTAAGATTGTAGGAAAAACGCGCCGCATAATCAATAATAATCCCCCACGAAACAATAATTTTTATTTAAATATTGGACATAAAGTTATTTTGTTTTGCAGTAAATATGAGGATGGTATTTTAAACGGATGTTGGGCAGCCCCAAAGTTCTTTTATTTTACAGTAAAGGCATTTTACAGGCATCCACGGCATTTTACGGCATTTTACGCCAAAGCCACACATCTAAAAGGTATTTTACAGTGTGGCTTTGTCGAAATTCTAAGGTGTACTAGGGTGTAAACTATCTTAGAAGGCTTTTGGTAGTTGGCTTGCTTTGTTTTTACTTAATTATTTATTTTACATTTTACAATATTTAAACAAAGGCGAATTATTTTTTGAAACAATAATAATATATAGAATGTAAGTCATTTTTTTATAGTTGGGGAATCCACTATTACGATAAATTATCTTAATAATCTCGGAAATTAACCACGTTAAATATGAAAGAATTGATTTTTGGCCGGTCGAAACCACAGGTCAAGTGCGCGAATGCCAGTACGTTCGTTCAAATAAAATAATTAGAACCGAGAGGATCTTCGCACGGTCGGGGTATCCGAGAAGCCATAACCTCAGGCAAACTGAAAACAAAAAGAATTCTCGGATACTCTTGACCCACAAAGAAACTCTCAAATTACTTGTCACATTTAAGATTATTATGTCTTGCAAAAACATTTGAACGTAATACGATAATGAATGTTTTATCCGAATTTTTTATTATTTATTATATAGATTATTCTATTCCTCTTATAAAGATTTTTTTTGAGCAAAATATTTTATATCATTTTAACGAAGATAAGTTGAAAAGTAATGTACATATGCTTGTAGAACACTAACGAAATGACCTTTAGAAGTGTTCCAAGCGGTTTGTGGAAGTACAGTCCCCTGTACAAGCGTGTACAGTTTAAATGCCTTCCGTGTATGCAGTATATTTTGAATGGTGGAGGTATTATTGTGCTAGATCTATCTATCCCCAGTTCGATTTCTTATGAATTAACCCATTAAATAAATTAAGAGAAGTTAAAAATATGTAACCTATAATTAGTAAAGACCGTCCAGATAATGAAATAATTTTACAAGCATGTATTTTTATAGGGGAAAAAATAGTGTTTAAGGGCACAGTTTAAAGTACATATTGTTTTCGATGGTTTTAAAAATTTTACAGAAACAATTATTATTTTATGTGTGTAAACTTGTCTAGTTATATGTTTGCATATGGGAAAGGTGGGAAGTGTTAGAAATTCCAAATATATATCCATGAACATTAACATTAATTTAAAAAAAACCTGAGTTGTACGAATAAATAACTTTAAACATCGTCAGTCTCACTATCTATTTGCCCTCCCCCCCCCACTTTATTTTGACGGGAATTTTTTCCGCACACTAATTTACTTGGAGAAATTGATTTGTCCAGTGTTAACTCAAATTTGTTCATTTTGAATCAAGAAAATTCGTAAAAGTTGTGTTTTATTTTATTATCGTACAAAACCTACAGATTAGCTCACCCAAGGTGGAGGAAGGGCTGGGATAAACCTCTCGCAAATATAACACGTGGGACCTTTTAGTTTTGTTTACATCTAATTAGCATTAGTAATACCATTAATTAGCACTAAACATAAATTGTAATATAATTAGCACTATTTATTTTCTCATTCAATTTAGCTCTATTACTTTAATGTGTGGGTGAACATATATATATATATATATATATAGGTGCTTCACTGAGCAGGGGGCCCCTTTGTAACATTTGCTACGGGCCCCGCGCTGTCTTAATCCGGCACTGGCTAATTCTACAGGGGAGCTGATTCGTCCGACATTTTGGTACACGTATTACGAGTGAGAACCTGCCATTGTGTATCGTGAGCGCGTGTAAGACGCTTAACTTCATAACTTACTTAAACTAAAACTTATATAAGCTCATCCTTTTCTTATTTTAACATCCAGCCGAAGAGGGTTGGATGTGCAGCTGTCAACTGTTTAAACAAAAGCGAGAAGGTTTTCCGTATGTTTAAGTTCGCAGCAGTGGCGTGGAGACTCCTCATTTCAGTTGTTCGGGGTACTGCTTAGAGGAAATTGACCTATTCTTTTAATGTTCAGGGAAAGCAACAGTAAGAGCAGTCAATAGGAAGAAAAAATTCTGTACTAAAAAGGAAATGAAAACCTTATCATAATTTCTCTTTTACGTTGACGGCTATACTTTTAAGTTTTCCATTTACATACCTGCGGACAGTGCTTCAACTAAGAGATTACGTCACCGGGCCAAACCTTCATTTTGGCAACTCCCGGTTTTGGAACCACGACTTCTTTGGGGGATCCCTCTCGCCGGGACACAGGCCCCGTTTGCCCATCCCAAAACTGAAAAAGTAACGTTCACTGTCATTTGACCATCCCAAAAACAAAAAACTAGCGTTAACTGTGAATTATTATTTTCCAATAGTGAAAGCTAACATTTTATAGTATGATTGCATACATTTTCAAGTAAACTCTAAATACCATAGTGGTAACTCATTTTCAGGATTTTTTAGAATTCGAATCCAAACGGGGGGTGGGGGGGGCAAAACTTTTTTTTTTTTTAAACTTCACGCCTGAATGAGGAAAAGAGGCAGACATAAAATACTTGCTTTAACCCATTTATGCCTAATGTCCCTTTTTTGGGACGGCATTTTCGCTATTATTCGGAAACGTTCTTTATTTTTCCTAGCCTTTATTCATGAGTATTAAGTCTCCACTCTACACAATATTTTAACATGACCCAGTAGGATGTTGATATTTCGATTTTTATGCATCCTGATTTTAAAAGAAATCATCCCTTGTTCAAGAAGTGGACATCAGAAATTTATCTCTTATTTCTGTTATCAGTAAAAATTGAAGAAAGTCGCAAAAATTCCAGGCACACACGGGTTAAAATTCAGAGAACACAAATGCCTAAAAATATTTTTTCGGAGTTTTTTAAAATTCGAACCCAAACTGGGATAAAGGGTTTTTCCACTGCTTTTTCTATCTTGAAAGGAGAAAAAAAAAATGTATGAATGGGTGATGTTCTTGCTTTTAAATGTAATACAAAAAAAGGGCGGGGGGGGGGGCTACCCGCTTCATGCTGTCAAAATACTTTTCCCTTTGCTGCCATCACTAACAGTGGCGACAGGGTTCATACGGTTGGTTTAAGCCTGTCTGGTTTAAGCCTGTCTGGTTTAAGCCTGTTGGGTTAAGCCCAGCTGAGCCAGCAAAGGCTCAGCTGGGTTCACGGGGGTTGTTTTGTTTTCGGGGGCTATGACGCGCCCTCTCTGACAGCCTGCAATTATTTTACTAAGGACCATTAACACATACAGAGGGGGTGGAGGGTATAGGGGTATCTGCCCCCCTCCCAGACGAATAAACTTTACACTATAGAAGATTGACTTATATATTCAAATGAATTCAGAGAGACATTCAGAGATACAGAAGATTTTAATGGGGGTTTCATGTTTTTTTTAAGGAGCCCCGAACACTTCAAAAGTGATGAAAAACGAAAATCGTGCTCTCACACGTAGAATCCCATATTTAAATAAATAATTATTTTACGTGTAAATAATTTTGTATACCCATTACAATGGCCTTTTCTGTTTACATTAATGTCTTCAAAAGTTTTCAAAGTTAATTATTAAATTGTGTTTAACTAACGGATTAAAAGCAACTATTTTCTATGCGTGGTTCACTGCGCAAAGCCTAACACACATAAAAATGATTTTATGGGCACACTATTTTTACTTCGAACGAAGTAAAAGGAAATTAAGGGATCGCAGAAAATTACGGAATGTATTTCATTTCTTGTTTGTCTGTGTTTCAGGGATGAATGAGGACTAGACATTTCTGCTTTTTACAGCCTTTTATACCAACCCCAAATCGAGATTAGATGGAGAGCGGAAGCAGTTTCCAAGAGTGTTCCTTTCTACCACAAACTCCGGGAAAAGTTTATTTCTACCCCATTCAGGAGCCGATAGAGGGCAGCACTACCGATCTTTAACGAGATTTCTTAATTTTGAAGCAAATACCAATAGACCTAAGACCCAGTTTTGCCACCCCCAGAGGTATCGTTTCGCATGGGGAACTTGAAAGACATTGCAACCACGACGTATTAATTACGGCGAAATTAAAATGGGTACCGGGCCCGAGTGCTAGTCGCGGCGGCCGCGTTCCTACATCGCATTCTTTTTTTGAACGACAGGTCGAGGTTATTTGTTGAACCGCTCTATCGGCGGACCGACACGGTAAGCATCGCATCGGGATGCCATCTCGTACTCAAAAACTGAGAAAGACTGGAGCATGAAAGGGGGCGCCCCGTACCCTAGGGCCGCCCCTGCTGCCCCGTAGCAGCCCAGTGAACTTCTCATGGTTCCGGGGGAAAAAATGTTTGAGTGACAAGGCTCCATTTTCAAAATTCTTAACTATCTCGAATACTGTTAACTTTTCAGCAAGTGGGGCTTCCCCGAAACTCAGTTATAAACCCTAAAATAGAATCCCCTTTCCCCCATTTACTTCTTTAAGTTCAAAACTTTGACTTCTATAACTTTAGATTCGTTGTTTTCGATTCCTTTAGGTAGCAGTCTGCAAACCTGAAATACTTTGTCCCAAACCTTCACCACGACAACGGACGTAGCTTTTAGAGATGACATTCGATTTTAGAGAAACGGTACATTCGATTGAGCTCTAATTGGGTATATATGTTATAAACCACCATCGTAAGACCGGTATTGATTTGGGTGTGTACAGGACTTATAGTTTTTTTACAGGGCTACGATTTCTTTTACATTATGGCCTGTGGCAGGCGCGTAGCCAGGAAAAATTTTCGGGGGGGGGGATATGAACTTATATGTGTATAAATTGAGGGAATTTCTGCACGGCATTAATATTATGATCACGCATCCCAAAATTTCGGGGGGGGGGGAATCTATCCCGATATCCCCCACCTGGCTACGCCCCTGGCCTCTGGGAGGAAACTCTTCAAAGTGCGCTAGCGTTTAAACGGTGCATTCGATGGAGCTTCCATTGGGTATATACGTTTGAATGATTCATCGATTCAAATTTATTTACATGCTCGGCCATGATCTTAATCGTAAGTGTTCGGAAAGTCGAGTGGAGTCACTCCAGATTTTTTTCTTATTCTGAACATTTTTTCCAACCGACATCGCCCACTCATCTGTAACAGAAGAAATCCGAATGAAAGCGCGCAACCTCCCTTTTTGGAACCAGTGGCGGATTCATGCAAGTTTGTCGGGTGGGGGAGGTTAGTTAGAAGATTGGCATATACATCCATTTTATGGAAGTAAAATAGGATCTTTCACATTAATTTCTTTTTTCTCGGGGGGCACCCCTTTCATCCGCCTTTGTTTGGGATAACGCCCTGTCAATGAGTGGACTGACCTGACAATGTTTTTCTTTCCCCTCTCGTGGAAGCATCTTATGAAATCGCTTCAAAAGATGCTTTTCGAATAAAAATAATTTTATCTTCCAGGGGCTTCTCGGAAATGCGGAAGCTGCGAAAAGGGGGGGGGGTGGGGTGCGTGGGCGAAAACGTAAACAAACAATCCGAGAGTGCGGAGGGGGGGGGGGGAGTGGATGTCGACGGGCCCGCTCCGATCGATTCGTTTCCGCGCATGCCCGGGGACGAACTCCGGAGTCGGTGATGATAAATAGTCGCGCTCTGTACTGTACACTGTATACACACACTACACAGCCCCACACAAAGGCGGAGAGCCGCGAAATACGGGGCTCGCTTTTAAAATGAAATCTCGAAATCGATTTGAGGGACCCACACTACGGAAAGGGAGAGCGCATTCCCCGGAATGATTTTTCGCAATTCATCTGAATCTCGCTGTAGAGAGCGAATGTCGTCCATAAGAACACGGAAGCTCGTCAGTGTGGCATTCTGGGGGGGATCAAGACATGCTGTTTCTATATCCTACTGTATTTTGTAGAAATGTTTTGTTTCCCGAAAAATTGCCACCCCCCCTCCTCTCATCTCTCAGCTTTGTAAACCTTGGATGTACTATTTATAGATATACTATATACACCCTCCAAAAAAAGTATTCGAGCAAGAGAGAAATTTCCTATTTTAGTTTTGCGAATAATAATTGAGTTTTTGAAAAACGCACAACTTGATAGAAGTATGGAAAGTCCTATTTATAGATAGCCTAATTCATATTCTATGATAAATAATTTTTAATATACGAAACCAACGTATGAAATTTCTCTTTTGCTCGAATACTTTTTTTGGAGGGTGTATATATATATATATATATATTTATAACAGAAGTTTGATTATTTTGTCCCGAAAAAACTGAACACTTTTGCACAGTGGTTCAGCAGAGGACGGGAGGGGCCCAGTGGCGGATCCAGAAATTCTTTTCTGGGAGGGGCTAAACTTTGAAAAAAAGCTTATTTCACCCAAACAAAATAGACAATAAAGCAAAATTTTAGTCTAAATCAATGTAAAAACTTTTGGGAGGGGCTAAATGATTAAATAAGATCACGTTACATATTCAAAGTGCATAACGAAGCAAAATGTTACCCTTTAGCAATCTCTTTTTTTTGGGGGGGGGGAAGAATCCCTAGCCCCTCCACTGATTCCGCTACTGGCAGGGGTCGTCCGATTGAGGAGCCCCACCCACTTTAAAATAATAGTTCAATGTGGTTTTGAAGCACGGAAGCCTCCTTTTCAGATAGTATTACACATCCTAAATATTCCATTCCGTCTCAGTTCCCTATTAGGGGACCGCCCCTTTCATTCTCTAACCGAGGGCCCCCAAAAGGAGCCCGTCCGGGCCTGGGTCCGCCCTTTACAGTCGCCAAAAAGTTCCGAGCCTTCACAGGCCTCGAAAGCCTGGACCTTAAATAAGCCTGTAAGTGGCAGGCTTCCTTAAGTAAGCCAAGCTTTCTAACGTTTGTCAACTGAATGAGTGTGTGTGAAAGCGGCCGCCATGACACAGGCCTGCCCGGGTTGGCCGAGTCGGGAATCCCTCGGGCGGAGGACTTTTGAAGGAGTTTTCGGGAGCACTCCGAATGTTCTTTCTTGTAGAAAGAGAGGCTGCGTCTCCCTGAAAGCGTCGTAAAAATGAGGTTCCTTGTCACGAAATGGATCTCAGTATGTACGTACGCAGGTTGTTTTAAAATTAAAATATTTTATTAGATTTCAAAAGAGCGGGTCATTCAAAGTAGGACCCGACTTCTTCAGTTTGGGTTCTGCCCAATTCTTTTGAATGTACACCCTCCAAAAAAAGTATTCGAGCAAAAGAGAAATTTCATACGTTGGTTTCGTATATTAAAAATTATTTATCATAGAATATGAATTGGGCTATCTATAAATAGGACTTTCCATACTTCTATCAAGTTGTGCGTTTTACAAAAACTCAATTATTATTCGCAAAACTAAAATAGGAAATTTCTCTCTTGCTCGAATACTTTTTTTGGAGGGTGTACGCACGTTGACTCATTTTTTTCTCCATTTTCTTTCAGTATTTTCTGGTCGCAGTCGTAAACTCTCAACCAGTGCCACTCGTGCAATTTGTTTTAGTTTAAGGGGCTCTTAAAGATTCCGTTTTTGAAATGAAACCGGTGGACCCTCGTTCTTAAACTCAACTGGATGCAGTTAGTTGAAAACACTCCATCCACCGAGGCAGGCTTCATTTGCATGGGAGCTCAGCTGCTGTATTTTATTTTATTTTTCCAGAATGAAGTTTTACAACAGCCTCACCATGGCACAGTGGTTGTGTCACTGGAAAAGGTAGACGGGCAAGGTGTGAAGGTTCCGGGTTCGGGTCCCATCCCTCGTCGGTCGACTTAACTGTTCGGAGTTTTCCGTGGTTCTCTTAGAAACTTAGGTTAAATATACGGGTTAGGACCCCTTAGAAAGACCTCCGCCCTTGTGTTGTTCTTCTGACGGGGATTTATAAGCGGGTTCCGAGCCGAGCACACATATCCGACATACATGTTCACAACAAGTTTCACATCATTAGGCTTCATCACAAGTTTTACATATTAACCCGTTTGTGCCTGGATATTTTTGCGACTTTCTTCAATTTTTACTGATAACAGAAACAAAAGATAAATTTCTGATGTCCACTTCTTGAACAAGGGATGATTTCTTTTAAAATCATGATGCATAAAAATCGAAATATCAACATCCTACTGGGTCATGTTAAAATATTGTGTAGAGTGGAGACACAATACTCATGAATAAAGGCTAGGAAAAATAAATAACGTTTTCGAATAATAGCGAAAATGCCGTCCCAAAAAAGGGACATTAGGCATAAATGGGTTAGGCAAAACCCAGCGGAGCGTTTGAATACTGCGTGCCGGAGCCCAACAGTACATGAACTCGAAATCCCCCCCCCTTTTCACACACAAACCGAATTCAGCGGACAGACCCATCAGTACTACTCGTTTCTCCTCGAACCCCGAGACCCATGCATTTGGGGGGGTCTTCTATACCATTAGGTTTCTTCATGCTCATTTCATCTCATTTCACTGTTCTGTGAAATAATGAAAATAAGTCCTAGTGGCTAGCGCGCCCTACTACCATCCTTTGGGCCCGGCTTTGGATGTGGATGTAAAATTGTCAATTGTACTTTGATATAAATAAATAGGTTTGTTTACTTAGGAACAACTGAGATGACAGCCATAAAAGTGCTATAGATCTCGAAACACTGCGTTTTTCAAACAAGCAAAGTCCAATATGATAACATGGAAAAAAACTTTGAACCATCCTTATTTTAATACTACCGCCTCCCGTATTGCAGGAGTTTACGGTACGCCACTGAGTAGGATCATGAACTAGAAATGAAGCCCGAGCCAGGTGAATGTTTTCGATTATTTGTTGTTGTTGCTGTATCTGTACCCTATATTTTTGGACTTGTGTGCTTGGTTTTCAAGAACCCACTTAACCCATTGATGCCCCCTTTTTTGGGACGGCATTTTCGCTATGAGTCGAAAACGTTATTTATTTTTCCTAGCCTTTATTCATGAGTATGGAGCCTCCACTCTACACAATATTTTAACATGACCCAGTAGGATGTTGCTATTTCGATTTTTATGCATCATGATTTTAAAAGAAATCATCCCTTATTCAAGAAGTGGACATCAGAAATTTATCTATTATTTCTGTTATCAGTAAAAATTGAAGAAAGTCGCGAAAATATCCAGGCGCAAATGGGTTAAAATCCTCGCCACAATGGCATTTTTTATTTCGGAGCGCAAGGCCGGTCTGACAGTCCGCAGCCAAAAAGCTCCCAAATAATACCCTCCTTGGGGGGGGGGGGGGGCTACGATAAGTTTTTAGTAGCATTCAGAAAAGAAATTTTTACAACCAAGAGATCAGTGGGAATCGAACCCACGACTGTACTCTTGGGCGATTCGCGAGAACAGGCCCTTCAGCTGCAAGCCACCGGTCCCCGAGCAAACAAGCCTGAAAACAAACGCGTTCCGAATGCAACAACAGTCGTCAGAAACCTCGAGCAACATTCTCGATTCAAACAGCGGTTCCCTTGGCTAAAAGCTCCAGGTATGTTTTCTGAGGGATCTTGTTGAGTTTTATGGATTGGGATGGAACATTCATCTTTCTAATTTTGTATTGCACTGAAATAAATCGTTGTCGTTAGTTCATGGATGTCTTCGCTCTAATATTTATCTTCTCGCGGAAGGTCCTGGATGATTGACCTTCTCAGTTAGGAGAGGGAGAGCTCGAGGTGGTATGTGTACTACGTACGTCCTCGAGTATTTTCGAGGGGAAAGGGCACTGTTCATATAGAGTGCAATACTGAGTACTGAAATAATTCGGAGCGATCCGCTCTCTGTCGCCCATTGTATTATGGCTGCATTGTATAGGGAAATCGTTCGAGACAGGATAGCGTACTGTAGACCGAATCTTGGGAAAAAGTATTCATGTCGTTTTCCTCGCATTCGAGCGAGATCTCATCTACGATTGAGAACCCTTTGCTTACTAAGAAAGTCTGAACTACCGAAGTCCTCTCCGGACTGTAGCTGTCCTTAGACGCTCAAGGTTACTGTGATCCTTTTGAAAAACATAATTCGCATTGTTTACATCATCCTTTCCTAACTGAAAATGTTCGCCAACCTTTTAGAATGCAAAAAACAGAAACGCGTCGGACCGAGCATTTTCTTCTCGACAGTGTGGGGGCTACGGACGAGATTTCTGCAGTGAGGGCTTGTTCGAATGCATCGGTGTTGGCAAACTCAAGGGTTCCCTTCAATTGTTTTCACGTTTGCATTCAGAAGGGGGGGGACAAACATTTTCTGTCAGGAGTGATCCTGTCAATAGTGGGAATTCAAGAACAATAGGTATCTATAAAGTGACCCTACCTCCCGTTTTTAGGTGGCTTGTCCCGTTGTCCCCAAGCGCAGCTTCGGGACACCGTAATGTCCCGCTTTTAGAAAAGGTCTCCCGCAGTGTCCCGTTTTTAGAAAGACAGCAACCCACGCGCCACGGTAACAATTTAAATAAAGGGCGCTAAAAAATCTAACACCATCGAACGGCAGCGTCTGAAAAAAAAACAAGAAAAAAAAACCTTCCCTGCCTCCCCTCTCGAGACGCAAAGAAAACGCCAAAAGTGACAAGGAATGAAATCCCTTTGCCCCAGTCTTTCATTCTCGTCAACAGGAATCAAGAATTTACTTTGCATTTTTAATTCGATTGTTACTTCTATCCAGTTTACCTTTGAAGAAGAGTGCAACAAATCTCGACCTTTTCTTGATATCCTTCTTTCTAAAAATCCTTTCTCTATGGTTTTTCGTAAACCCTTTTCCATTTCTTTACCTCCTTATGATCGTTGGGTGGACGGGGGATGTATTGTTTGTTCTTTTAATGATCCTTGTTTTGTCAACTCATTAAATTTATTTAATTATTGATTTATTTATTTTTACTTTCCGAACATGTAATATGTAAGGAAAGTATTGTCATCATGAAAAAATTCGACTTCGAGATTTTGGTGTTTTTACACGTTTTGAGATCTTCTGAATCCATTTATGCTATTTTTACGAGGTGTGTGTGTGTGTGTTTGTGTGTGAGTGAGCGCGATAGCTCCTGAACGGAGCATTCGATGGAGCTCAAATTGGGTATGTATGTCATAAATCACCGTCGCAGGACCGGTATGGATTTGGGTGTGTATAGGACATAGTTTTTCTATAGGGCTACGACCAAGATTTCTTTTACATTATGGCCTACGGGAGGAAATTTTTGAAGGTGCGCTAGCGTTTAAATGGTACATTCGATTGAGTTCAAATTGGGTATATAGGTTATAAACCAACTTTGCAAGACCGGACTTGATTTTGGTGTGTATAGGACTTACAATTTTTCTACAGGGCTACGACAAAGATTTCTCTTACATTATGGCCTATGGGGGAAAATTCTTGAAAGTGCGCTAGCGTTAAAACGATACATTCGATTGAGCTCAAATTGGGTATATATGTTATAAACCACCATCCTAAGACCGGTATTGATTTTGGTGTGTATATTACTTATAGTTTTTCTACAGGGCTACGACCAAGATTTCTTTTACATGATGGCCTATGGGGGGAAATTCTTGAAAGTGCGCAAGCGTTTAAACGGTGCATTCGACAGAGTTTCAATTTGGTATATATGTTTGTATTATTTATCGATTAAAATTTATTTAAATGCTTGGTAAGGAACTTAATCGTAAGTGTCCGGAAAGTCGAGTGGAGTCACTCCAGATTTTTTTAACTTATGCTCCTCTTTTGCTTATTCCTTCCCCGTTCTTCATTTTATTCTCCCTTTTCACTCTGGTTTTCTAAGAATTTTTTCCTTACGAATGACGATTTTTTTTCTGTGCTCCTTTGCTTACATTTCTCACTTTCTCACCTTCCTGTCTTTTGTGGGATGGTGTTTTTGAAGTTAAAGAAGGGGCAAACCCTACTACCACCCAAAACGTACGTCTTGCACTATTTTTTATAGCATATGTGTGTTTTCACTTCACCTGGCGAATATTGTAAAACAGTTTTAGAAGGCAATTTCAATATCGATTTTAATTCCGAAGAAGTGTTTTATAGAACAGAGAAGACAAATACGGTATACTCATAGATTAGGATACACTTTCCAAAATGATATTTATAAAGGTGAAGTATAGTTTGACTATACCTGGCGAAAATTTGTAATGAGTTTTGGTAGGAGATTTTAATATAGATTTCTATTCCGAAGAAGTGGTTTATAGAACAAAGAAGGAAAACACGGTCCACTTATGGATTAGGATGCCCATTCCAAACAGTATTAAATATATGTCTACGCGAAATTGGTGGAATATGCCTATAGTTCGAATATGCCTGGCGAAGATTGTAGAACAGTTTCAGTAGGCGATTTTAAGATAGATTTCGATTCCAAAGATGTGTTTTGTGGTTCAAGAAAGAGTGGATTCCTATTTTAGCGCCCCGTACTCTCGCCAACCTAAAAATTCCCCGCACTTTGGAGAGCTTTGCAGTCATGGGTCTCTAGCAGTTATGTACAAGTTTCAACGCTCCCAAAAGAACTCGATGAAAACTTAAGTGAACCCATGAGCGATCCACGCACCCGTTAACCCTTTGAGGCGCAACCCTTTCCCAATGCTGGAAAAAGGGCAGCCGTTGCCATCGCTCGACTTAACTACCAGCAAGATGGCGGACGATCGAAACGTCCATCGCGTGCCACAGACTAGAGACCCTTTTGACGCAGCTGGCTGTGGCGGCACAGCCAGCTGCGTCAAAAAAGGGTCTCTAGATCTGTGGCAGGCGATGAACGTTTCGATCGTCCGCCATCTTGCTGGTAGTTAAGTCGAGCGATGGCAACGGCTGCCCTTTTTCCAGCATGGGGCAATCTATCCAGCTGTTCTCGCGTTCTTCCATTTTTCAGCAGATGTCAGTGCTGTTAAAAATGATCGTGACCCTTCTTTTACGGGAAATAACGGCTAAAAAGTAAAGAATTCTCGTGGAGCTATGTCACCCGTCACTATTTTTATAGAAATCCAATCTATTCTTCGTGACTGGCAACAGTCAAAACGTTAGAGTTGGGTGTTCCCAGAGCGGGATCACTGCGTCTTAAAGGGTTAAGGAATCGAATGTGAAGACACTTCATTATTAAAACTACAATCATGGGCAACCCAACATAAATAAAAATGGAACGGAATGCTGTACTGACAGGTTGTTCCCAATCGCCATTTTCATTCTAAATGACGATTGCCACACAAATACACAAAATCGTCATGGTTACTGCCTATGTTTAAGGATCGCCACCGTGGCGAGAGTCTGGGCGTTCAAGTAGGAATCGACCCAAGAAAGACAAACACGGCACACTCATGGATTAGGATGCACATTTAGAAACACTATTTAAGACGGTGAAGTACAGTTGTCATATACTTGGCGAAGATTGTAAAATAGTTTCAGTAGGCAGTTTTAAAATAGATTTCGATTCGAAAGATGCTTTTTTATGGAACAAGGAAGGAAAATATCGCACATTCATGAACAGTGGCGCACCCAGGATTTTAGTTTAGGGGGGGCTGGGCGACATACAAATACTGCTGAATTTGGTTATAGTGACCTCGATTAGTTATAACTCTCTTATAACGTCTACCGTCAAAACGTTAGAGTTGGGTGTTCCCAGAGCGGGATCACTGCGTCTTAAAGGGTTAAGGAATCGAATGTGAAGACACTTCATTATTAAAACTACAATCATGGGCAACCCAACATAAATAAAAATGGAACGGAATGCTGTACTGACAGGTTGTTCCCAATCGCCATTTTCATTCAAAATGACGATTGCCACACAAATACACAAAATCGTCATGGTTACTGCATATGTTTGAGGATCGCCACCTGGGCGAGAGTCGGGGCGTTCAAGTAGGAATCGACCCAAGAAAGACAAACACGGCACACTCATGGATTAGGATGCACATTTAGAAACACTATTTAAGACGGTGAAGTACAGTTGTCATATACTTGGCGAAGATTGTAAAATAGTTTGAGTTGGCGGTTTTAAAATAGATTTCGATTCCAAAGATGTTTTTTTTATGGAACAAGGAAGGAAAATACGGCACATTCATGAATAATAATACACTTTCCAACTGAATGGAATAAGGGAGAAAAATAGGGACGATGCATAAATTATGATACACTTTTAATATAGAGCACTTGAGTGCGTATTTAAAATCTGAAAGTGTTTCAGGTTTTCTTCCTTTTGTTTTATTTTATTTGTATATTAACATCAGTTTTTTTCCTCGTTTTTTTTTTTTTTTTTACAACTAAAAGATACCCAGACCTGTAAATCCAGTATCTCTACACTATTACCTTAAAAACAGTAGATGTCTAGTTTTGAAGAAGGAAATTTAAATGTACTATTGCCAAAAAAATTATGAGATGTCCCGTTTTGAAAGAAAAAATAAAGGGTCACGTTAGGTATATACCATTGGGCCAAACAACGGCATTTTTTCTATGCGAACAGGTTCCCCGTAAGGAAAGTACTGTCATGAAAAAATCCGACTTTGAGATTCTGATGGATGGACACGTTTTGAGGTCTTCTGAATTTATGGATGCTACTTTTAGGGCGCTGATGTTATGGCGTTGAGTGCACACGGCAGCTCCCAAATGGCGCATGCGAAGGAGCTCATATTATATATATATATATATATCTATGTTATAGACCACCCTGGTACGACCGGTGTTGATTTTAATGCGTATACCACGTATAAGTTTTTTTTTTTTTTTCTCGGGGCTACAGAAAAGAATTTTTACACAGGACGATCGGTGAACTGTATAGTTGTTGAAAGTGCGTCAGCGACTCATAATGGTGCATTCGATTTAACTCAAATTACTTATGTATATTACGGATCACTGTCAGATCTTGCTGAGCGTAAAACTTACTTTCATTTATTTATTTATTTTTACGGGGCTAAAAAAACTTATTCTTACACATTACGCTCTATGCACTCAAACTATCGAAAGTGCACGAGCGCCTCAACACTCCGTTCCGTTTGAGTGGAATCCCATGTATCGAAATCCTTGGTCAAGATCGAGTGTCTTGGAAAGTGTCTCTCCAGTTTACATCTCTGATTTTTCCCACATTTTTTAATACCTATCGCGAGCTTCCGTGGGGGAGGGGTCCGTTCTCAGAAAAAAGGAAGCTCCCGAGTCCGCGAAAGTTCAGAGTAACTTGCGACGATGTTGAAGAAAGATTTCCCCCCCCCCCTTCTTTCCATAGGACGTAACAACAGGAGGGGCGCCATCCTACGTTAAAAAATCGGATGGTTAAAGTTAACAGAGAACTTTGTAAACAATCCATGTACATTGCGGGGGAGGGAATTCTCTCTTTTTGCGTGTATCCAATTTGCTGATTCATACTTCGATCGAACTTATTTTATCTGTAAGGGATGTTTCCATTCTATTGTAACAGAACACACTGCTCATTTCCTGGGCTCGTCGTAAAAAATTCCAGAAGGTGTAGAAAGTTCTAGTAAAGAGTCCTTTACATCCTGACAAGATTGTCAGGAAGTAAAACGAACTTGATGGCTTGTAGAACTTCGCCGAACCATCCAGTGTACAAAATTCACAAACACAATCTTCCAGTAATGGTCTTTTAACAGTCCGCTTAGATCAGAAGCTTTCAAAAGTGCTGGATTTCTCACACAAAATAAAACACTTCCACGGGCAAAAATTCAGTGGAAATGCACGAGGGATATTGTACACAGTCCCTCAAGACTCAGGAATGAAGAATATACACACAGCACTTGGAAACAAGACTTCAAGAAGCAAGCAAACTTTAACACCCTTCACAGAGCAAAGCAGCGTACTCATCGGTAGCTCAACAACACACTGACACTGGGGCCTCTTACATGCTTGTATTTATAGGTGACGCAAAACAGAAGAATGTATTTCTCGAAGATTCCCCATAAAGCGAGAATTTCGATGACGTCATAGAAGAGAAATGTTAGGCTATTATGCATGTTAATGCAGAAAAACTAACTTTTAAAGCCCCATTGGGAAAATCGCACCCAATGACCCAAATGTCGACAAGCTTAGCGACTTTTGGCGAAATATCGCCCAAAATATGTCGCCAAAAAGGGAGGTTAGCGAAGGCCCAGGACTCCTATCTCTCGAGATTTTTAGAAACTCTATATTAAAACAATGGGGAAACCTCCTAGTTGACCGATTTGGATGCAACAAAAAGCAAAATTTAACTATTGGGCGCTTAGAACACGAATTTAAACCCCAGAACAGCGGGTTACCCCAACAATTCGTAACAGCATTGAGGTGGAGCGATTTCCCGCTTAATATATAAGAGATATCGCCAGGCTGGGTTCCGTTTCAAAAACTGGGGGTTTTCGAAAGCTTTCCGTTTCAAGGGGGGGGGCGATCTTTCCCCCAAACTCGCAGAACTTTGCGACGGCAGACCCTGTCGTAGCCACCCTCAACAGTCCGTCATCAATAGCGATATAATAGACTTTTAATGCTCCCCCCGCCAAAAAAAAAAAAAAAAAAAAAAAAAAGCAGTCAGTTTATAGGACTGCACGTCAGAAGTGAAAACGTCTTGTCAAGCTTTCTAAAATTTATATTGATGCAGTTAAACAGGTTTTCACACATTACTGTATTTGTATTCACATTTTTATACCTTAGAAATTCTTTGTAAAAAAAATTTTTTTATGTTTTTTTTTTTTTTTTTATTCAAGGCTCTAAGGGTATCGCACATTTATTTTTTGATAGTGTCACAATTTCGCATATCTTTGTACGTTTCTGCACATTTTAACGCAGTTTTCACTGGGTTAGCATGGGAAATTTTTGATTTTTAAATTTAATTACAGTTCAAATTTCGCGCTCGATGTGGAGAGGGAGTGGGCGCATAGGCCGCAACGTGACACAGCTGGTATAGGCGTACGACGGTATGCATCAGCTATCCACATTTTCCTCCACGTGCTGGATTTTGTTCGATTGAATTAATAATTATGTACGTGAATTTATTGATTATCAATAATTATGCACTTACGTTGTAATGAGCGGTAATATTATTTATTTGTAATGAATGATGGATTTATAATTCAAATTCAAATGCACTCTAGTATAACACTTATAATTCAGATAGTGTACAGTAATTATCATCAAATTAACTTTATTGCACAATAACTAAATAGGTATCCAAATTAAGGACAGTTTTTTAAATAAATAATCGAAAATTATAGCACCCACTAAGCTAGAAAAAGTCTGCACTTTTTTTGCAAAAACATATAAATTGTACACAATTCGTACATAGTAAGGGGATATTTTTGAATATTTTGGAAGTATACACTTGTGTAAATTTTATGCATTTTTTATGCATACTAAAATAAAAATGGACGCAGTTCTAAACGATTTTCAGAAATATCTCAAAATCTAATCGCAGAAATTTTTAAACCCGGAATTTCACCTATAACTTATGTTGAGTGATCACCTATCATGTCACAAAATTTTATTTCATTCGCTTCAGTCAGTTTTACGTGATGACCGAATAAAAAAAAAGGGGTTACTGACGAAACGACATACAGACATACTTTTATTTATTTATTTTGACGGTCGTACTGGGGTCCCAAATGCTTAAAATGGATAAAAATCGCGAATTTTTTAATATCAAGCAGTGTACAGGCAAACACTAATTTTATTTATTTAGATGCATAAGAGTTTCTATTCCGAAATTGAAACAACTGTCACTTCAAGCTTTAGTTACTTCATCCCGAGTCGAACCCGTCTGATGGCTAGAGCGCTCGTCTACCGCGCTTCGGGTCCATGGTTTGATACCAGTTGTCGGATCTATAAGGACGCAGTTTAAAATAAACTTGAAGTTTCTACGTATGATAACAGATGGCAGCACTAAAATTGAAAGGCGCAAGAAATCTCGAAGGAGAGACGATGTAGCTAGACGTTGCAATCCACTTTTTCCCCATATGTATCTGAGCGTGACGGTCACGCGAATTTAATGCTTCTTCTAGATCCCAAAAATGCCCAACGAGCCTAAATTATTTTCGAGTTTATTTTTATTCCAGTTTTTACTTCCCGAACATGTACCCTGTAAGGAAAGTATTGAAATCATGAAAAATTCGACTTCGAGATTTTGGTGTATTGACACGTTTTGAGGTCTTCTGAATTCATTTATGCTATATTTAGGAGATGTATGTATGTATGTGTATGTTTGTTTGTGAGTGAACACGATAGCTCCTAAACGGCGCCTTCGATGGAGCTCCAATTGGGTATATAGGTTATAAACCACCGTCGCAAGACCGGTATGGATTTGGGTGTGTATAGGACTTAGTTTTTCTACAGGGCCACGACAAAGATTTATTTCACATTATAGCCTATGGGAGGAAATTCTTGAAAGTGCGCTAGCGTTTAAACGGTGCATTCGATGGAGCTCAAATTGAATATGCATGTTATAAACCATCACCGTAAGACATGTATTGATTTGGGTGTGTATAGGACTTACAGTTTTTCTATGACAAAGATTTCTTTTGCATTATGGCGTATGGGGAGACATTCTTGAAAGTGCGCTCGCGTTTAAACGGCGCATTCGTTTGAGCTTCCACTGGGTATATATGTTTTAAAGATTCATCCATTAAAATTTATTGAAATGCTCAGTCATGATCGTAATCGTAAGTGTTCGGAAAGTCGGGTGGAGTCACTCCAGATTTTTTAGTGTATCGGAGATATGTCCACGGACCTTAATGTTTTAGAAAGTGTTTGTGAGGCGACGCTGTTCATGAACTACTACCCATTCGAAGGCAACTCCAAGCACCTTTTTTATACTTGCTCACGTTCGCGAGTGGAAAATATAAATACGGGAGGCTTTAGTTTAGGGGAGGAAAAGTAATAACGTGCGAGCATGAGAGAGGTCGAAAGGGTTGTTCTGAGGAAGAGGGTTTTAGAATTAAGTGAACGGATGTTGGTTAGGGGATCAGAGATAGTTCTCTTTCGGATGGCACTGCATTTTGGATGGCGCAAATGCTTCCTTCCGACGGACCCTCCTAAATTATGAAAAAATGGACTATTTTCGTGCACGAAATTATTTAGAAAGTGTTCCATCTGTCTCGAGGCAGACCATGCCATGTGCCAGTCGAAACCATCCCATGTGTCAAGTTCGGCACATGCGCTAAAAGACAGACAACTCTATTTCACTCAACTGGGGTTCTACCACCCTAGTATCGGAAAGCTTTCGGTAGCGAATAGATCGAGCCTTCTCTTCTGATGACGTCAACCATCCGAGAAGTATCCGACATGCCCTAGCACGACCCTATCGTAATTGTTTCACTGTCGGAAATAAATCTGTTGTCGGATGAAGGCGAAAACTTGCATTCCGGTATCAGAGAGGGCAAGATGGATGGGTTTTTTTGTGTGTGTCGCGGAGTGTCGAGTACTTCCACGACAGGACCCCTCTCCCTGACAGGGTGGGTCGGTACAAAACCGGAATCCACTCTGGATGGACGTCTTTGGAGTCTTCGAAAATGCCTTCGTTTAAGGGGAGAAAGTCGTGTGTTTTGGATCGCTCTGAGTGTCGGATAGACCTCTAGCAAGCACAAAAATACACGCTTGTTTTATTCGACACTCATCGTGCCAGCACCCAAAGGAGAGTCGCGGCTATGGATCCGAAGTATTGGACTATCCGAGAGCGAAAACAATCCGTCACGGATATTCTACGAGACTATGGTGCTAGAGTCCCTGGTTGGGCGGGAAAATGGAAGAGTTAAAATGGAGTCGCTCTGTCGTTGAAGATAACGCAGCACGGGTGAGGCCAACTTTGCTATGGTGTGGGCCCCATTTCGTCTTGATGGATTCTTTTGTCATGTTCAAAGGATTCAAATTTCACGAGGGTAGTCACCGAAACTTTTCGATTGGCGGGCTGTGATGAGACTGCACACCATCTGCAACCCGATGAGGAAGAGCGAGGACCTTAACTAACAAAAATCAAAGTTTTAACATGCGAGACTGCACGAGAGCCAGATAGACAAATTTGTTGCATTTCTATCGACACTTGCACACATTGTCTTGATTGTTCCATGCCTATGTACAGCTGTTTCCTCAGTCATCTATCTTGTGAGGCAGGTCCAGCATTCCCTACTCTATACATTTTTGTGTGTGTGAATACCCGAAGTTTTCAAATGCCAGTATATTTACTTCATTTAAATTCTCTTTGCTTTTATGTAAGCATCTGTTTTTTGTACCTATTTTTAAGGCTATTCTAAATTTTTATTCTTATCAAATTGCACTCATTGTTTTTATTTGTTTAATTTTCTTGTCTTTTCAGTTGTGATTATTTTGTTTTGGATTCGAAAAATCTAAGAGTCTTTTAGAATACGATTAGGAAAACCCTGCGTAGGTTGTTTTACTTATTATTTTAAATAAATTTTTTATCCATTGTGTTTATTTTCATTGTGTCGTTTCTCTTACAGTGGAAAAGCTTGGAAGCATCGAGATCGGGCGAACACCACTACGAATCGAAGGAAGGCAGAGGACTACTTGGTTATTTTTTTTGAAAAAGGTTGAGTTTGTCATTTTTGAGAGCAGATGTCGACGTTCAAGGATAGAGTGTGCTGAGCTTTGATGGGATGTTTTCTTAATTTTGTATTTTGGAGTGAGAACGACAGTCTCTGACGTAGCGTAGTTGATAATTTATTACGTATGCAGCAGGAGGAAGGAGCTATGTATTTATTCTATGAAGATATCACTTGAAAGGAGCCTTTTCTTGTGAAGAATACAAATAGACAGTGGCGTGCTGCCCTAGAGGAATGAGTCCCTCAAATATTTGTGCTAGAAGTGTTTTTCGAAAATCGTGGTTAAGAACATAGAACAGCTTTGGGGAAAAAAAAATCGCTCAACCCAGACATCTCAGGACCGTGGTAGTCCAGTGATGAAGGCGTTGGACTCGTAACCGTAAAGTTCTCGGGTTCTAGATCTCTTGAATCGTATACTATTCAAGGGCGGCTCCAGTGAGGGGCCTATGGGGGCCATGGCCCCCTCCGAAGTTTTGTTTTGTAACCTTAGATTCGCATGCTTCATGACTTCGTGCGTTCAATTTGCATTTTGGACAATGTATATACCCATCTGAAAAGTTCAATGGCCCCCTCCGAAAATTCAGTCTGGAGCCGCCCTTGATACTACTATTTTGAAAATTGAGCTTAGCTGCTTTATTTTGCGACAGCCTAAATAAATGAATGATGACTACAAAAATTGACAAGAAAAAATTTAGACCTTTTTTCAAACAAGGAACGAGTCCCTTTACACGTGGTGGACCTTCTTCGTGGTGGACCAACTTTTGGTCAGGAGGGGTTTGGAGAGAGAAGACAAACATAATTTAGTTTGCATTTTAATGATACTCTCCCAGTAAAATTAAATGAAAAACAGCAGTACATTTTCATTGGAATCAGTCAGCTATTTTTCAGCGCGATGCTGAAATTTTTTTGTGCATAGGAAGAGTAACGGTCAAAATTCTTTGAAGGCGTGTTTCTAAATTCTTTATTATTATTAAAGATCTAAGTGTCTTTATTATTAAAGATCATTCTTTTCAGATACAATATAGGCTATACGTAGAAAAACGTAACCATTTAAGTACTGAGAAAGAAAATAAAAGTGTCACTTTCAGAATTATTTGTGTGTTCTGTATCGCCACACGCACGGCTATAGATGCCGCGTTTAAAAATTTGAATGCGGGAAAAATACCCTTACGACTATTTAGAAGTTGACTGAAAGACCGCGGTTATGCGGGAATAGCGCCACGGACGCACGACTTCACAGATTGAACATTCTCACCTGACTGTGTAGGGTGAGTATTAAAAGATTCAAATGTAACATTCCCGGGTTGCGGATCTTACGTTACTAACCACTCTTTATTAAGCGTTTCATTGACATAATAAAAAACGTAATCCATTGCTTCTCATTAATATGGAGTGGACTGCCATGTCCAGAGCAGAGTTAATACATGTCCTGCAACTTTCTTAAATTTCTCAAAAAACAAAATCTCTTTGGGAAGAGATATTTTTCATAAGAGACAAGGGTTAGTACTATAAAGGGGGCTCAGAAGATTCCTGAAATTTCTTTTTATGCAAAAAGTAACTGCGAACAGTATCGTGTCTCCTACAGGAAATTTAATATAAGCACCTATTGGGAAAAGCATAATTCCGAAGAGACTATTAGAATTAATTTTTACTTCCTTGTACGTAGTATAAGGAAGTAATATGATCCCGAAAAATTTTGGGGGCCAAATTTCGACAAAAAAAAAAACAGATTTTGACTACCTCTAAATTTAATTAAATTTTTTCGATGCATCTCATCGTAGGCTATAGGAGATCCTATTAACGCGTCTGCAACTCATTTTGACCAGCGGCGAGTCTATTGTGGCCAGTTTTTCCATGCCGTCTGTACGTATGTATGCAACTCGCGTATCTCAAAAACTATGGGTCGTAGAATGTTGAGATTTGATATTTAGGATTGTTCTATGATCTAGTTGTGCACCTCACCTTTTGGCGGCAATCGAATGGATAGTTTATGTACAGGACCGCCCAAAAGATTCGAAATACATGACGCTCTATGGGCCGAAATTCATTCAACTCGCCTAACTCAAAAGCTATTAGGCGTAGAATGTCGAAACTTCAAATTTTGGATAGTTGTAACATCTAGTTGTGCACCTCCCCTTTTGGTTCCATTCGACTGGATAGTTTATCTACAGGACTGCCCAAAACATTCGAAATACATTACGCTCAAAGGGCCGAAATTCATTCAACTCGCCTATCTCAAAAACTATTAGGCGTAGAATGTTGAAACTTTATATTTAGGATTTTTGTAACATCTAGTTGTGCACCTCCCCTCTCGGTTCCATTCGACTGGATAGTTTATCTACAGAACCGCCCAAAAAATTCGAAATACATTACGCTCTATGGCCCGAAATTCATCAAAGCGTTTTTTAGAGTATTGGGTTACTTCAAACGACTCAGAAGTGATATATGCTGTAAAGAGTTAGAAAATGAATTTCCCCATTAAAAAAAGTGTCTTTATCATTTATAGTTCTGCTACAGGAACACTCAAAAGATTTCCAATACATTACGGTCAATGGCAATTTTAGGGGCATTCATCCATTTCAAGCACAATACCGTCCTAGCACATAAGTTAGGTAATGGTCCGACCACGGTCACGTGCCTCCCTCAAGAACTATGCCAAAAGTCGCCAAGCTTGGCGACTTTTGGCGTACGTGTGTGCATATTTAACTCTCAAATCTCAAAATCTATTATGAAATTTCATATATAAGATTGTTGTAACATCCAGTTGTGCATCTCGATTTTTGGTTCCAATCTACTAGAGAGTTTATTTACAGGACCACCGAAAAGAATTTCAGTACTTTAATGTCTATGGGCATCTTCAATATAATACAACTGTAGACAGTCATTGTTTGGTACATGCCCGAAATCTCGCCGTCTGTCCTCGACCTTGGCGAGTTTTGGCGAAATATCGCCAAACTTGGCTATAGTCAGTTATTTGGTCCATGTCCAAAGTATCGCCATTTGTCATCGTTCTTGGCGAAATATCGCCAAATTTGGCGATAATCTGTCATTGTTTGGTTCATGCTTAAAATCTCGCCAAATGTCGTCGACATTGACGAGTTTCGCCGAAATATCGCCAAATTTCGCGCCAAAAATTATTTCGCATTTTGCATAACTCTAAAACTTTAACCCGTAGAATTTTGAACTTTTGTATTTAGAACTATTGTAATATCTAACTGTTTTCCATATCTTTTTTGACAGCAATCGACTGAGAATTTATTTACAGGGTGAGCCAAATGACTTTAAATACATTGAGGTGGATGGATGCATTCAATTCATTGAAAGTCTGTGGTCAATGACTACTTTGGCTATCCCCAAAATCTCGCTGACTATCTCAAGTTTGTCGGCTTTTGGTGAAATATCGCCCAATAAAGTGTCAGAAGGAAATCTTTCAAATTGAACTCAGCTTGGCGATATCGAAATATTTGGCTAGAAATCGCTAAACCTTACTACAGGGGCGTAGCCAAGGGGGAGTCATACCCCCCCTCAGGAGAGATTTTTCGCCATACAAAATGTATATTCTTCACTACATTATCACACACACGTATACATACATATGAGTTGTAGTAGTCGTAACCTCCCCCATGAAAAATTTCTGGCTACGCCCCTGCCTTACTATTATTGATATTTTATCTCTTTCAAACAAATAAGTTTAGAGGAAGTGCGTCGAAAATATTTTTGATCTAATAGACGTGCAAGGAAGTCATGTGTTGGACACATCAGATATTTTTGTATAGCTACCAGTGCTTTCCTTGTTCCCTCAGCTTTGCCATATTGAAATAAGGTTAGTATTTAGTAGTCTTGTGTATGAAGCAGAGATCAGGATATAGTTAAAGAATGTTATGTTAGTCGAGTTATTTTTTAGAGCTGCCTGTTTTGCAAGCACATAGAGGGTCTTTATTATCCCAAAGAGTTTTTTTTTTTAAATTTCTTCTATTAAATAACCTTCTAACTCCATGATGCATGCCACCCTCTTGAATCCGTGTATTGGTTCCAAATCTGTGATCTCTCCTTTGGGTGGTCTGTCTTGGAACCATCGCAAAAAGTTGCCCCAATATTGTACTCAACTTTTCGAAAACAGGTGCGGAAAAATCGTACGTGTCGGACAATTATCCCACATGGTTTTCCCCCCCCCTAACTGTAGTGACAACAGTAGGTGGTCCGTGTAGTTTGAAGTAGTGTATTTTTAAGGCCCTTGCAAATATCCAGAGATATGTCGCGGGACGCTAGCATTAGGGTGCCAATAGCGGAACCAATTCTTCAATAGTGTAACCATTTCCTTTAAAAAGGTGGGACCGTGAATAATATTGCGGTTTCGCACATCGCCCATCTTTTGTTCGGTAGAGGACACCCCAAGTGTCGCAGCTTCCTAACCCTGTCGAATTTCCCCGTTCAAATACATTGTAGCCGCGACATGTCTCTGGATATTTGCAAGGGCCTTTAGAGTGTCTGATATGGACTATAGGAGGAGCGAGACTCTATAGAGATTGGGGGAGAGGCTCGTGTTTCTCTCTGCAATTTACATTCGGTTTCCAGAGGGAAGTCCTGAGGGATTAGGAAAGAAATATAAATTGCAGAAATTGGAACCCTGTCGGTCACCAACTGTATCGAGTCTCTCTCCTCCAACCATTCTTTAATTCTTTGAAGGCGTGTTTCTGAAATTGATAGCATTCTTTTAAGATACAATAGAGGTTATACGTAGAAAAACGCAAGCTGGGTGTTCATCCACTGGGTCGTCATCTTTACTGATAAGTCCCGACGTGGACAATTTTGCCTCGAAGCCCACTTCGGAGTTAAGAAACCAGAAGCCGTCATCACAGACCAGGATCGGGGCCCTGGTTTGTGGTGACGTCCCACCCTTCCAGTTAGATTAAGCATCCTGACACCCTCTTGTTGCAAAAAAAAAAAAGAAATTAAGAGACCATGGACATTAAAAAAAATATATTTTATTAAAATTATCATTCAAATAGGACTTTAAAAGCGACGATTCAACTAAAATCATGAATGTTCGAAAAGAGTTGCAGACCGAGGCAATAACTTGAGTGGATTGTCTATGTCAAGCTTCCTTTCTGGAGACGGCAGTTGCAGTTGCAAAGGTGACGGAGTTGCACAACAGTTTCCGTCAAAAAGTAGCCTCGGGATGTCCCAATTGCGTTTCGTCTGCAAAATAAAATGACAGTCAGTACGTTAGCTATAGACATGCACTTGGATATAGAACGATCATCGCCGTATTCTAAAAGAGCTAAACGAAATTTGCCTGTAAGATGGCGCTGAGTCGTCATCGTTAAGTTCAAATTGTGCACCTGCATGCGTTAGCAGTAAATTGCATCATGATTCGTTACTATTCGTTGGTAGAGGGCGCTTATGTAGCTAACCGTTAAAAAGGGGTCAAGTACTTATCTTTGAAAGGCGCACGCTATTTCGCCCGCCTGCGGCGAATCGATGATCGTCCTATAGCCAACTCCGTGGATATAGAATAACAGATGGGTAGACTGCCCAATGCGGAAAAAGTGCAGCCGTTGCCATTGCTCGATTTAACAAGCAGTGATTGGGCGGTCGATCGAGTCGCCAGTCTCGTACCACACTACCAAAGAACTTCTGTAGCACATTTTGGTTTCTTTTTCAGCGAACAAACAGCGGAAAAGGTAGATCTTTTTTCAAAATGATCACTTTGTTAAAAAAAAAAAATTCGGACGGGAGCTCAGTACCTCGTGACCACTCTCACACACACATACTTGAATGCGTCCTTTGATATCCCTTAAAACACCGGATTGCACTGTAAAATTTTAGTAGTAATATAGGGTATGCACTATTATGAATAGCGTGGCTTTTTATCGACCTAATTATTATCCTGGTAGGAAATTACCCAATCGCAGAATAATATGAGCAGCCGAAAGGTTCTTCAAATGAATGACATCACTGGTAGACACGCAATTCTTTGTTATGCCAACAGCAGTGGTCAGCTATGAAGTCACGTTCTCCAATATGCTGAGAAGACAAAAGAAACATGCAACCCGAGAAAAACACTCGTCAGAAATATGTCTGGTGCTTCGACGAGATTGACGTCGCAGAGTAGTGCTGACCGTGGTCGCCTCAAGATAGGAAAGATCAAAGATCCCAAGCAGCATGTCATTTGCGCCTTTCCCTTTTTAAGTACATTTAATAAGAGAAATTCGACCAATCAGACGTCGACAGGGCTGTTGCCACTGCATTGGAAAGAACGCAGTTTGCTGTGCGTGGATAAGCAGAATTGGAGAATACTAGAGATTCCTCCAATGTCATGCAAATTTGCATAAGTCGTGTTTCCATACTATTCCAATGCAGTGGCAACAGTCCTGTCGGTATCTGATTGGTCAGATCCCTTTCTGGAATTCTATTTAAAAAGCGGCACCTCGAAGGGCAGGGTGGTGGGGGCCGGAGGCGGGACGAATGTTGTTTGCAGATTTAGTAATACAGAACTCCTCTGTTCATGGCAGCGATGCATTTATGGAACAAAACAATAGAGGACTCTTTAGGTTCCATGTACTAGTTCTATGTACCATGTACTAGTCAAATTTCTGACATTTAGAACAACTTTTGTTAAAAGACATCATTCCTTTGAACTCAAGGTCAGAAATTTCACAAGTGCATTATACGTCAAAATGTCCTTTAGTGTGCCACGTTGAATGGATAAATACGGTCGCCTCAAGATTGCAAGGATCAAGATCCCAAGCAACATATCATTCGCGTCTTCCCCTTTTTAAGTACATTTAATAAGAGAAATCCGACCAATCAGACGTCGACAGGGCTGTTGCCACTGCATTGGAAAAGAACAGAAATCCGACTTATGCAAGTCCTCTCCTCCCAATTGCGTAAGCATACGGTCATAGGTTCGATTCCCACAAATACCCTGGTTGTTTGTATCCGTGTTCCGTTATTATGTAGCCCACTTTATTCGAGGAATATTTATAAGCGGATTATTCTGTGCATTGCTACCATGGGCTATGATATAGGATGATCATCGACGCAATCTAAAACAGATAAACGAAGTTTGCCTGTAAGATGGTGCTGTGACTCGTCGTCATTAAGTTTACGTAGTGCGTTAGTGGTAAATTGCATCATGATTCGTCGCTAGAGGGAGCTTATATAGATAATCATGAAAAGGGGGTCAAATATTTTTCTTTGAAAGCCGGACGCTATTTCGCCCTATTTGATGATCGCTATAGACTGGGATGCAGACCTCTATTGACCGTCATTATAAACCAGTTTTATTGTCGATTCCAGTTTTTAAACCAATAATAAAAACTGGAATCAGTCAATAAACTGGTTTATAGTGACGGTCAATAGAGTCTGCATCCCAGCCATATATCCAGTCCGTGAATATTGCGTGTGAGTCAGTGTCCTATACATCCATTCACGTAACAATTGAACAACTTGACATTCGGCAGGACTCTAATAAAAGAGCAGTGATCCTTTCTCATTCTATTTCTGCTCTGCGAGCTCGTTCCTCTAACAAAGAGGCCACTTGTGTCCTGAGATGCAGGGCGTTGCTTGGAGAGTTTACATGATTGTGTCTTTTCAGTGGATTCCTTCGCACTGTGGCATTGCGGGATATAAGTAGACTACCTTGCCAAGAAGGGATCTTTGATTCCCCTGAAACCTTCTGCGAGCTTGGGATACCCTTTCAACTGAATTGAAAATTGCTAGGATTTCCTAGTGCTTTCTCCGTGAAACAGCTTTGCATCTTTCAAGTGGCAAGACTTTTGAAGCGTTCTCTTCTTTCTAAACCACAGCAAGTTCCTGACTCCCCTCATGCGGCTGCAGTTGCAACTTTTAGACTTCTGACTGGGCATGATTGTCTTCGTGCACATCTTTTTAGTTCTAACTTAGTTGACTCTTCTGTATGTCCTCCTTGTGTGACTGGCGAGGACATGACTGCTCTACATTTAAACGAGTGTCCTGCACCATCTTCTTTTTCTGCTCAAGTGCAGAACTATTGGAGAGCCCGAGGTCTAATGGCCGGGATTTTATAAATAAATAAAACATCGACCCGTCCAAAAGGTGTAAAGTGACTAGAGACAGCAACGGGAAAACAATTCCTATAGGCTAGCAAGACATGACGTGACAGAACGTCACAGGTACGCAATATGTTTTTAACGATTATAATTGTTTGTCGTTTGTGTAATAAGTAATATACGGCTGTCGACAAATACACAATACTAGAATAATCTGGTGCTTTAATATCATTCATGAACGATATAATTAATATAAAAACCCGGGTGCTTAAAAGTGAAGCGCTCGGAAGTCTATCCAATGTGTGCCGTTGCTGTTTCTAGTCGCCTGTAAAAGTTAACCATCCTCTCAATCACACAGTCAGGCGGTACTTCCTTGCTACACTGCGCTACCCCAGTGCGTAAGAGGATGCGCTGTGTCTCGAGGGCGGCTCTAGGCTGAATTTTCGGAGAGGGCCATTGGAACTTTTTTAGACAGTCCATGAATTTTTCAAAACATTCTTTTTTTCCTGCGTCATTAGGCTGTGGCGTTATCCGCCATAAGCCGTAAAGCAGCCCAGTAAAATTTAGCCTTGGTAAAGTTGTCTGGTTTAAAATCCATAAAACTAGTGATTGCAGTGCAGCTTGTCAAATGTGCAAGATTCATAGTTTCGCCTGAAGAACAAAAAGGACAGTTCCTATTGCTACTACATCGATACGGTGTAGGTGTCCATATAAACAGTCATGATTTGTTATCCTAACTAATATTATAAAAGCGAAAGTGAGTTTGTTTGTTTGGTACGCTTTCAAGCCTGAACCGCTTAATTGATTGTGATGAATTTTGATATACAGATGGGACCCTGGAGATGGCTGTAGGCTACTTAGAATTTTAGATTTTTAATTACTTTTTAACTATTAATTAAAAACCGTATTTACGTTGCCATGTTTGGCGAGTTTCGCCCGTATCAAATGATTCATGTTTTGAGCTAACAGGAATGCTATTACTTCAATGAAGAATCGCGTGCATTTGAAAAACATTAAATACCACGGAAATTATGCTAAGTCTATTTATCTATAATAATAAAAATGAATATTCTCCAGACAAATATATAGAATGCAGAGTTTTGAAAATTTGAGCAATAAGCCCATGACTTCAGAAATGCGCACCTGAGGTTCAAATTTTTGAAATTTTAATTACTTTTAAAACTATTAATTAAAAACTTTGTTTAGGTGGTCATGCTTGGCGAGTATCGTCCGCACAAAATGATTTATGCTTTTGAAATAAAGCAGACATTCTATTTGCAGAATGGTATGTATTTGAGAAACATGAACAGGCATGAAAATTACGTTAGTTTTACGCCAAATTAAAAAGCATAAGAAAAAAAAGTCCAAATGTGTTCCTCAAAGTTCATAAATTTCCAAATCCACCGAAAATAATAAATGTGGACGTTTGTGACTGAATTACGCAAATATGGCTGAACGGATTTGGATAAAATTTGGAATGAAGATAGCTTATACTCTGGATTAACACACAGGCAACCTTTAATGCACATAGCATAAATAATTTTTTTTACAAAGACACTCAAAATAATTCTAATACATTATGCTCTATGGGCATTTTATAGCTACTGAACCGATTCTAGAACTTTTTTCACTGATTGAAAGTTATACTATTCCTGAATATTAGTGTTTGCTCGTTTGTGGATAAGGCCGATTGACTGCACTAGGGTCCTAGGCCTATAATGGGAATGCTCTCTGTCGGGGACTTTCTAAGAGATCCTAGACCGTATTTAGGCGAGGTTTCGGAGAAAAACAAGGAAAACTCGAACGGCTAGGTCGACAGGTGCGACCAGGGTTTGAACCTGGCATCTCCGCCTTCCAGTTTCCGGAGCCGAACCTCTCAGCCACTAGTGGGGTCCTGAGTATTATAGGCTACCTTTTATGCATATACCAGAAACAGTTCTTTTACAGAGATACTCATAAGAATTACATTACGCTGTATGTGTATTTCTGTAACTACGAAACCGATTCCAAAACTTTTTTCACTGACAGAAAGCTACACTATTCCTGAGTATTGTAGGCTAAAATTCATGCATGTAGTATAGATAGTTCTTTTACAGGAACACTCAAAATAATTCTAATGCATTAAGATGTACGTGTATCTCTAACTACAGAACTGGTTCTAAAACTTTTTCACTAAGAGAAAGCTGCACTATTCCTGATTAACATAGGCTAAAATTCATGCAAATAGCATAAATATTTCTTTTACTTGATATAATAGTATATTATAATATAGTCACTTAGTATAAATAGTTTGTAAGTATTCTCGCAAATATTGTTCGTAAATAATTATACTATATAACTGTCTCTATTCGCGAAATGCGTAAAATATATATATATATATATAAATTTAGTAACTCTGAATACTCTCTTATTTTAAATGAAGTATACTACCATGTACTATACTTCATTTAAAATAAGTAACAAAAAAATAATTTTTAAAAACAGTCACTTTTGTCTATATTGCAAACGTATTTGTTATTCACACATGCTTCATTTCTCTCTTGACCTAAATCTATAGCCGACGTGGACGAAGTCGCGGGTAACAGCTGGTTTGTCTATAATTTGCAAGTCCATTGGGACAGGAGAAAGGAGCACGTTTTTTCATATTTTTTCATTTGAAACCTGTGCGTATACTAGTGTGCTTGCAAGGTTCCACCCATTGCCCTTTTGACTTGAGTACAAAATTGGTGAAAGGAGGATGTGAAAACCGGCTGTTAGCTCGATTTTTGGCAAGGATATCTGTCTTTTCATTTCCAGGTATGTTGCAATGGCTGGGGATCCATTGAACTATCCTCCAGCCAGCGGCGATAGCATGAGAAAAAAAATGTTTGTCTTTTACCTCCTCAACAATCACCAGGAGTAGTGGAGACAATTTGCAAGATAGCAGTTTGAGAATCTATGAAAAATGCTGCCTTTCTAAGAGTATAGTATCCAACCTCAAGAGGTTAATTGTGACTTTTATGGCACAGATCTCTGCATCAAAATTGGAGGCATGAAATCCAATCGCATAAGAGTTCACGAAAAATCCCTCACAGTAGATACCAACACCAGTGCTGCCATCACTTGCGGAACCATCAGTATAGACATGAATCCAATCATCTCTCGGGTAAGTTATAGCTGTAACCTCCAAGGAGAAGTATCTAAAGGCCTTGGGAACTATATCACATTTCTTTTCAGAAAGATCAATAGACAAACAATATGACCGAGTCCTGAAAGTGTGAAGAGACAGACCAGCTGTAAAGGGTGAGGTTGAGCTGACACAAAGTTGCAGAGGTCATTGAGCTGTACAGCACATGAAATAAAAGATTTATGAGTTTTCAATCTGGTTATGGCATTTATATAGTCTTGTCGAACACAATGTTGGAGGTTCAATCTCCTACACTTTTCATAGAGATTAATCAACTGTTTTATTCTTCTAATTTTTAGAGGTTCAAGGCCAGTATGAATTTCCATGGCAGCAATTGGGGTAGACCCTGCTGCCCCAGTAATAAGTCTGAGTGCCTTATTCCGTATCAAATCTACAAGTCGTAAGTTTTATATATAGTCAAAAAGGTATCGGTCGAGGAGGTCCAGGTAATATTCAAAAGTCTCTTTAGCAATTTGAGTCTGTCGCTACCGTTTTTGGCTATTTCTTCACTGTGTTCTTTCTATCCATCTACCTTCTATCTTTACTATCCAGGCAAACCCTAAGGTAGCGGAAAGGGTCCACTTGATTTACGGTTTGACCACTGTAATTGACACTGATCTGCAACTGTTTTTTAGACAGAGTAAAAAGTTGGCAAACAGTTGGTTGTTTTTTCAGGCTTAACAATCACAAGGTTTTCTTGGCATCAGTCCTTTAAAGCATCAATGATGGAATGATTAAGGACTGAAATATCATTTCCTGTGGTGTATATAACTATGTCATCAGCAGAAGCTAGGCATTTAATGTCTGGTAAATCTGATAACTTGACTATCACATCATTAATCATGATGTTAAACAAAGTACAGCTAGAAACGGCACTCTGGGATAGACCATTTTGGAGATGAGCGTATCTGGAAAGAGAAGACTGATATTTGGCTCTAGCTATTCTTTTGGCGATAAATGATCTAAGCCAGTTAAGCATGTTTCCCCCAAGACCAGCCTTAATCAAATTCTCAGTAAGTTTTCTATGCCAAGCCTTGTCATAGGCGTTTTTGAAATGCACATAAACAGCAAGTGTTTTTATTTATTTGCCAGGAGAAGACAGCTCGCGCCACTGAATGTGTCGCTTAGAGCTACATATACGTCCTTCCCGGAATTTCCCGCCACAATTTGGAACCTCATCAGAAGGTGGGGAACTTCTGAATATTGGCACCCCTCGGAAACTGCTAGAGACCGCCGAGAGGACTTTCGGAACCACGGATTTAGCGTGCACGTACACCGCGGTCTTTAGTGGTACGCCGGTATCGAACCCACAACCTTCCGGTTACGAGTCGAACGCCTTAACCACTCGGCTACCACGGCCCTAAACAGCAAGTGTTGATTGTTTTCTATGAAAACCATCCACACTTGCTGTTTTGCTCTCAATGCTGCTGCATTGAGAAAGGAAAGCAGCTTGTTCTATAGTGCCACGTTTTTTACGAAAACCCGCCTGAAAGTCTGAAAAAGTTTTTGTTTTCCAGATGAAAGTTTAGTCTGTTCGAAATCATTCTTGCAATTAATTTACGACAGCAGTTATTTAAGGACATTGGTCTATAGCTAGATGGATTTTCTTTGGCTTTTGAGACTTCAGAAGGGAAATGATTGTAGCCTTTTTCCACTCAGCAGGGATATAAAGTTTCCAGGTTATGCTGTAAAAAGTAAGCAAAGTTTTTTAGCACTTTCACCCAAATTTATGAAAAATTCGCTGAAAAGGTCATCAGGTCCAGGGCTCTTACCTGTTTTAGTTTCGTGCACAGCTCGTCAAGGGTAAAATCACAATAAAAATGTAAATCATTGTCATAGTTGAGGCATCCAGAAGGTGGCTGACGCATAAGCTTAGCCAGTTTCACACGAGGAAGCTTGCTCAGGCGGCACAAAACGTGGCAAAGGCCAGTGATTTGTCTTTATTATTGTTAAAAGTCCTCCCATTACTAATCAAAGGTTCTTTTTTTGTTGAGTTTTGTTTATTATTTAGAGAAGAGAGAAAACGGTGAGCCTGGACGCCATCTTTTCTGAAGTCCAAAGCTGAGGCAAAGTCACTGAAACACTTTCTCTTTGCCTCTTTAATAGCTCGTTTTAGCATAGCCTCCGACCGATGAAGACATATATTATTTTTAAAATCACCAACAAACTCAGATTGCAAACGGACATTGTCTCTTTTCTTCTGTAGCTCCGTTTATTCCGCGTTCTAGAAAGGCCTGTACTTTCTAATTTTTCCTGCCTGAGCACAAACACGAATAGCCTCGGTTATGAAGTCTCCACTTTTGTGAAAAATCAAGTCTATTTATATCAAGTAGTACGTCAGTCAACTGAGAGTATTTTTTCCAATTAGCCCTTTTAAGATTCCATCTAGAGAAAGAGTCCTTATTAGGCAAGGGAAATTCGATCAATCTTCAAGGTTTTATGTCCATAACCACTGCAAGACTCCAGAAGATCTAGCGAGATTTTCATAGACAAGTTCAAGTGTGAGAGGAAAGGTCACGGTTTGCCTTCTCTCCTGTAAAGGAGAGAAAAGTATACCCTATAGTGTGATGAAGAGCAAGGGTTGAAGAATCAAGATCTTCCAGGAGGGATTGATTGTTTGTAGCCCATCTTGTAGAGTGGAAATTAAAGTCTCCAATGATTATGGTATTTCTTTCATAGATTTAGGGATACCTAGATGAAACATCTAATGCTCTTTATCGTGTCCTTTTTTTAAAACCTTATTTATGCCACTATCATGATTGCCGCCAATGAACATAAAATGGAATATTAATTGCATTACCTTAGGAAAATAAATTAATTCCAGGCAAAATATTTAGATACAAGTACTTTTTCAAATACCGACTGTCCTAAAATAATTGAAAATACCATTATCATTTAGGTTACTGCCATTCTGCGCATGCGCATGCCACTTTCATGGCTGCCGCTTGATGACATGTTTTCTCCCGTTAAGCTCAATCTAGAGATTTCTATATCTATGATTTTTATCAGTAACATTTTCTAGGATAGATGTCTCGGGCACATTACCAGATGGGCTATAAACAAAAATTAGTTTTGTTCATTGAGGTCCCTTCCATACATTCAACTCAACAGCCTCAAGTTTGTTGTCACGCAATGTGTGTAAAATTTTGAAGGTACACGTGTTCGTATTTTCGACACCTACAACAATGCCAGAGGCAACTTAACGGGTTCTTGGCAAAGTACAGAGGTTAAAGTTTTCGCGTTTAAAATAGTCAAGAGCGTCACTGGATGCACCACCCTCTACAACAGTAAATATGTCACATTCCTCTCTGGCAACAACAGCCTTGAACTCTCTAAATTTTGTACCAGATAAGCCACCTGCATTTCAGAAAAGGACAGAGATGGATGCCACGCTCAAGCCCTTATAAGGGCTATAGCTTGGCTTAGAGACATGCATAATTAGAGTTGGGCTGCACTGAAGAACGCTGCTACTCATTTAGCACTATCAAAGAGGCACGAGTAGCTTAAAGGATGCTACGGACGCGAGTAACGCTACCTTCCATTGTTCAAAACATGTCCCCTCCACAAAGGTGGGGCTGAATGGACACCTGTGTCCAGGGCCCGGGCGCAGCCCTACGCAATTTAATTATTATAATTTAATACAAAGCAGATTTTTTTTAATCTAATGAAATTTTACAAGATTCTACGGTTAATTACAGCTTAAAATTTAAAATACATATTTATGACACACAGTTTATCATGAACGTTTAATAAATTGGGTGGTGGTAGTTATTGTCATTGCGTGTGTTAAGTGAAAGACTCCTCAACAACTCCAGCTAGAAACATAAAGCGAATACAGATCTTCTGCCGTATTTCCTGTTTTGGATTTTGTCATAGCAAATTTGAAAACAAGGTTTCATGGACCCAGAAAACGACACACTGAAAGCTAAAACCACCCATCTTGTCTCAAAGTACCTTTCAGACAAGATTGGTGTAGAAAAATGTTACCGAATATAAAATCTCTTTGTCGTATTGCTGGATACCTTAAAAATATATATGGCAAGAGACATATTTCAGACATAGAATTACACGATAACATCATTAACAATAGGAAAGACAAAACATGAAAAATAAACTTGTCGACGAGGTGCTGGCTCACAACAGGAATCGACGAAAACAACTTTTTGATCAACTGCTTGCTTCAGAAGTTTCTGACTTACCTGTACTATCTGAAGAGGAGTTAAAAATACTTTTCACTGGCACCAACCAGCTTCCACAAGCCATTTCCTACTTAGCTGAACTTATGGGGAAAGACAATAATTTTCATGTGCTGTAACGTCAAAGATGCACCTAACATTTTAAAACTGCAAGTAAGATCGCGACATCTTAATAGCAAAACAGATGTTATATTGACTACAATCCTAATGGACAAAGCCACGAAGATATTCGGCGTCATTGCTGTGACTGTGGAAATGGAAATCGAACACGTGGCTGAAATTATATATTATTTATAAAAGCGTTTCGCCCATATAGTTCGCCCAGCAGAAATATTATCCAGTGCTTTTCTATAAACAACGATCCCGTTGTAATTAATGAAGATGACTAATTAAAGTTACTTTTTTGTGAATGCCAGTTTAATTATTGCCGAGAAAAGATCTTTCTTTTTTCTTTTAAACCTTTCATGCCCAACTGAAAAACTAAAGATGTAATATAAAAGTTCGGACGTAGTATTCCAGTTGTGAGTCAGCACCTCGTCGGCAAGTGTCATATTTTGTCTATCATTCATATTTTTAACGATTTTATTGCGTAATTCTACATCGGAAATATGTCTCTTACCACGTATATTTTGCAAGTATTCATGAATGCGACAAAGAGATCTTATGTTGTGTAACATTTTGCTGTCTAAAACATATCTAAGAACCGAACTTCTGCGAAATTGCGCTGTGAACTGCTTCCACATTCCATCTTTGGTCACTTTCCTAGACTCATTAACTTCCGCAAATGTAAGTTGATACCGTCTTCCTTTTATTGCTGTCATAAGAAGTTTGCAGCCTTTCTCGATAATGTACAACTCAACGTCTCTAAATCCACGGTCTGCAACTTGCATTCTTCAACTGTCATTATTTCCTGCAAATCAAGCATATCTTGCAAATATAAATAACGGCAAGATTTTGCATATAAGAGGCTGGCACTTCCGGTGATGGGTTCGCAACGAATTTTGTATCTATACGCGTTCGAACATATAGGATCTCAACCCAGGAAAAGGAAAAATTTCGCAACAAATATATTCAACAAAAAGTTTCATAGATAAAGCAGCAGCAGATCCTATTTTATTTTTGCATGCCTTCAATGGCTGCGATACAACATCAGCATTATTTAATCAAGGAAAAATGAAATTTATTAATGTACTCCAAAAACAATCCAGATTTAAACGAGGTTATCCAGGTATTCAAAAATCCAAATGCTGATCCAGAGATCATTGCTCAAGCCGGAGAATGCTTCCGTCTTGCATGATACAGTTACAGTAATAAGGTATATCTTTAAACAACTACAGATATGCACGCTTCACAACGTCAGCATGTGAAAGTAAATTTAATACTGCGTCGCTACCACCAACAGAAGCTGCAGCACGACAACATTCGTTCCGAACCCATCACCAGGTTCAGCAGTGAGTGGTATGGGGATGAACAATATGCAGAGCATGGTGATGGAAAAGAAACAAGAATGCGCTAATTCCTGTCACCACACTCGACACTGCCTAGCTCCGCAAAAGTTTGTTAAAACTTACTTCTTGCAAATGTAGAAAGAGAGCCTCGAGGATGCGGAAAGGCTGGGTTAAAGTTGTCCGTTATATACACGAATTGCAGTGGTACCTGTGATAATAGGAAGTTTTCATTACAAGATAGCGATGAAGAGGAAGACTATTTTCGAGCAAATGTATATGATGAAATCGAAAACGAAGAGGGTTGTTTGCGATGAAACTGAGATAATCGCATTGCGGCTGATGTGGAAGAAATTTCGGGCTGTGACATTTCGATCGGTACTAGGGACAGTGAACATGCAACACCTGGTTCCATCAAGAACAGCGAAGCGAAGGAGAATGCTCTAAATTTTGGAATAGTGAATTGCACTTGGATCAGGCCTACTGGGGATACCACGATAAAAAAAAAAAAAAAAAAACGCTCGCTCTATCTCAAGGTGGTGTGGAAATGAGTTTTTTGTCACAGACGCATGATGAATTGCACTTTGCAGCGTTCGTAGGCCAAAACTATTGATTTTACGAAAAAAATAAAGTTATTGAATAAACTGTAGGAAATTTTCTCTAGTTCTATTTTGTATAATTGTAGTTATCGTGAAATGAGTCGGAAAGGAGATGTCAAGAAACTGCTTTTAGGCGCCATTTTTCCAATTGGCGGAGCGAGCGGCCATGATACGGGGGCAAAGTTGAAATTCAGGAGACAGCACATCGAAAACTATAAAATAACTCATTTCCAAAAACTCACGAAAACTTTCCAGGTAAAATTACCAACTGACTGGACTGTTTAGCAATTTTAGTAGTCATTTTTTCGATAATCAGCTGAATGTAGCACGCGATTGTAAAATGAAAGGGCGGGGGACCGTTTCTGTTCCTGTGTCCGTAATCCAGGGTGTCCACCCATGTCAGGAGGCGAAAATAGTAGCTTTAGTAGCCTCACCAACATAAAAAAATGTCGCCCATTTAGTAGCCATTTTCTTAATTTTAGTTGCCAAAATAGTAGCATTTTTGCAGTTAAGCAAATAAAACATGCGTCATTCGACTTCATTTAAGAAGGACATGAATTAAAGTGATAATTAAAAAAATTCGTGATTTATATAACAGAGAACACATACAGTACATTTATTTTTATAACACAACTAAAAAATAGATTAGAATGTTGGATGAACGACCTACAACCCATTTGAAAAGAAATGGGAGTTGACAAAAACCGAAGTCTGATTTTCGAATTATTCGCCTGGCGTAAGGCAGAAGTAGCCAAAAATTTGAAAATAGTATGAAAATGCCGTTTTTTTAATCCAAAAAGTCGCCTAATCTTTAAATGAGTAGCAAAAGTCGCTTTTTGAGTCGCCTGTGGGGGACCCATGGTCCAAAATGCAAATCGGACGTGTGGATTCCTGAAGTATAGAATCGCAAGTTGTTAAACAAAAAGTTCGGAGGGAGCTACGGGCCGCTGCGTTGCGTCTATGTACCGTATTGGATGCCCATGGTCAGCGAGTGTACGCTGCCGTCCTCTAGTCGCCACAGGGTTGCCGCGCGTACAGGAACAACGCGCACCTAGCTTTCGAGTCAGTGTGATCGCTGCTTTTTTGGGAATCCACTTCTCGCCACAGACGAGGCATTGAACCTTTTAACGCGCAGTGTTCCCGCTCTGGGAACACCCAACTCGGACGTTTTGACTGTTGCCCGTCACGAAGAATAGATTGGATTTCTATAAAAATAGCTGTTGGTGACCTAGCTCCACGAGAATCCTTTACTTTTGAGCACGCCCTTTCCCGTGAAAAAGGGTCACGATTCTTTTGAACAGCACTGACATCGGCTGAAAAATGGAAGAATGTGAGATCAGCCGGATAGAGGGCCCCCTGCTGAAAAAAGGGCAGCCGTTGCCATCGCTCGACTTAACGACCCGCAAGATGGCACGCGATGAACGTTTCGATCGTCCTCCCTCTTGCTGGTAGTGAAGTGGAGCGATGGCAACGGCTGCCCTTTCTTCAGCATTGGGAAAGGGTTGCGCCTCAAAGGGTTCAAGGACGGATGCATGGGTGGGGGGTAGGGGGTGAGATGGGCGCCAAAGCAGTGACATAACAACAAGAGGTTCAAGGAGTAGCCAAAGAAAATGTCCACCGCCGGTGGGAGAGCTACGGCCTCGGTCACACAATCATGGAGCAGAGTGTTCGAAATGAAAACACCTCGAAGCGTGACTTAAAACGAAGTTGTTTGGATCTGCCAATGTTTGTACTGTCGCTCGTTATCTCATACCAGCTTATATATACATACACGTGTGTGTGTAATGACGGCCCGGTATGGAGGAGGGGGGGGGGCTCTCTGCTTCACCGGCGTAGCGAGAGAAATGGAGGAATCCTCATTCCGAATTCGAACCACGCGCCCACCGACACATCCGATGCTCGCCCACTGGGGGGTTGTTACGGAACGGGGGCCAAGAAGAGGAGGACATCCCCTGCAAAAGAGGGCGGGCTCCTGCGCCCCTGGAGGAAAGAAGCGTTTCAAATACGCAAAAAATGAAAGAAAGAAAAATCTGGAGTGACTCCACTCGACTGCCCGAACATTCGATAGTGTGTGTGACCCAGAGTTTAAAAAATGTCATTCAACTCGGTAGGCTCTCGTGTTCAGTAGGGATGGACGCGAGATGAAAAATCGGCTGTCTCGTCCCGCAAAATCGCTGAAAAACTTTATCTCGTCTCGCAAAAATCCCTATATCACAATGTAAAATATGCCTATCTCGTCTCGCAAAATAGCTGTAAATCTCTGTCTCGTCTCGCAGTCCACCCCTAGTGTTCAGTGCACTAGTACACTTAAAATAATTGGAATGTATAGACCGCAATGTATAAGAATAATTTTTTTGTAGCCCTGTAAAAAGCTGTTGGGCGTTCACTCGCTAAAATGTATGCAGCATGTAAGACAGCGACCTACAATATGCGTACCTAATTCGATGTCCATCGAATGCACCCTTTAGACCAGGTATGGGCAACCTTTCGAAAGTTGCCGGCCAAACTTTAGGACATCAGCAGAGTCGCGGGCCTATCTTAAGGATGTTAACAAAGCTGCGGGCCGTATATAATCGTGATTTATATGGGATTTTGAGATATTCTGCGGGCCGGATCAAACGTTGGGGCGGGCCACATTCGGCCTGCGGTTGCCCATGTGTGCTTTAGACACTAGCTCACTTCAAATGATTCGCGTCCTTAGGCCGTCCTATTTAAGAATTACTTTTGACAAGCCAATGAACTAACTACCCACTCTTAAGCACCAAAATCGATACAGGTCATGAGACCGTGAACTATAATATGCTTACCCAATTTCAGCTCCATCGAATGTACCGTTTAGGAGCTATCGTGTTCACTCACATACACAGGGCCGGATTTACCCATTTTTGCTCCCTAGGCCAAAGGCCATCATTGCGACCCCCCACTCGAAAAATGGATGAATTTCAATTTAATATGCATAATAATTCGTTTTTTCTCATCAGCACTATAGGTCACGTAAAAAAGTGTTTTATAAAGTAAATTTTTTTTTTTTAAAGATTGTCGGATAATTTACATTATCTATTATCATTTCGATAGGAAGACCCTGAATTTTACCATTTAAAGCGGCGGAACAGTTCAGTTACGTAAAACTTATAAAAAGTCATCGCAAAACAGAGGATTGCATTGTAAAACTTTGTGCGATTTTTAGATTACGTTAGACGTCCTTGGACACGTTAACTTTCTGCAAAACTTCGGAATCCGTTTCTGTTCTTAGCATTTTTTATGGGTAACCTATCAGAATCAGAATGCACTTTTAATGGCGATCTTTTAAATGGAACTCAGAAACCAGAAAGGCTCGTTTCATTCATTGCGCGATGTTTCACCGATCTATTTTGGATGAAAAAGTTGATAATGCGTTTTCAAATTTCTTAAAATTATAGACGCATTACACTCAAAGCAACAGACTTTTTCGCGAGCAGACCTATTGACCGTTCTGTGCGTGTGTGTGGTGTGGTTCTTTTTTCGGAACGTTGGGATATCGGAAGAGCACAGACAGTCAGACGCCTTTTCGAGGATAACTTACTTTGAATAATTGTTTCTCCGGTACCCCTCCTTTCCTCAATGGGATTGTTCTGCAGCGGATCTCTTAGTTCTGCGACACAGGTCGTCGACTTGGACAGGGTCTGTGCTCTACAAGCCATTCTGTGTCTACGGGGGGTGGGGGAGTTAATAGATCTCCACACATGGGTTTTCTATAGATAAGAAATTGTACTGGGGAAAAAAGGATTTTTTCGGAAGCCATAAACGTGTTTTTCTTGGGTAATAATCCCTTAAAGTAAGTCGTTTTCGTTTCTCCTTTCCAGTCCTTTTCCTCGTCCGTGATTGTTCTGCAGGAGAGTTCCTTGTTCTGCGCCCTTTAGACCGCTTCGCCCTAGGCCATGGCCTAGGTTGGCCTTATGGGAAATCCGGCCCTGCACATACACATGCATACATACTGTTACGAATTTTCTGGACAACCCGCTGTTCTGGGGTTTAACATTCGTATTCTACGCGTGAAATAGTTAAATTTTGTTTTTTGTTGAATCCAAATCGGTCAACTTGAACGCGAGGTATGGAATTGAATGCTTCTCATTGGTTTCTATAGCAATTTCTAGAAATATCGGTCGTAGGTCTTCGCTAACCTCACTTGACTTATTTTTTGGCGCCCAATTGGGCAACATTTCGCCAAAAAGTCGCCAAGCTTGGCGTGATTTTTCCAATGGGGGCCTTTAAAGTTTGCTTTACGGCATTAGGATTACATAACAGCGTAATGATTCAGCTGCATTCTTATAACGTAATCGAAATTCGGCTTCAAGGGGACCTTCGGGAAATTTCTGTCTCCCCTATAAGTAGAAGCAGGCGGCCCCGATCTAGTCAGTCTTGCTTCTGCTTGTGGAGAGAGCAGATGTCCGTGAAAGCTTAAAGGCCTTTGCAGATACCCAGAGACTGTCGCGACTACAATGTGTTTGAACGGGGAAATTGGACCGGGTTTGGACGCTGCGACCCTCTACCGAACAATAGATGGGGTGAAAACCACAAGTGTGAAAACCGCTATATTATCCACGGTCCCCAATGACCTATTGTCCGGAGTATCTCCTGCTTTCTTCTCGTGCGAAAAATTGATTGCTTACAAGGGATAATTGGCCAAGCGGCCAGCGACGGTCTCTGGGTATCTGCAGCGGCCTTAAGGCTTTGTATCGACGCTATAGAAGCGGTATTTCCGCTTGCGGTTTGAAGCTTTGTTTTTAAGTGCTCTGTGTAAATTCATCATTCAATGATGAATTTATCAATATTATGATGTGATTATTAATAATATGATGCGTAAATTCATCATTGCATAGCTGCCAACCTTCCAAGAAAAAAAATAAGGAACACAGCACTTGGTCATAAAATCAGTAATAAGGAACACAGTGAGTGGTCATGAAATGTACCATTAAATATATACAATTAAAAATCTTACATTAACAAAATTAAATTATCATGTGTAGAGAGATGATGTGCATATATAATCATTCATTTATAAAAATAAAATGTACTTAACTTTGCTTGTTTTCTACAATAGACTTAAATGATTAACGTAATAAATTCTTGAAAGAATAAGATAAATATCATTCAATTAAATTTATTGACTTATTTGATATATTTTGACAACTAAGCATAAATGCTTTGCCAAAAGCTGAAAATTACACGATTTTCCTTTTTTTTTTTTAAATTAATTCTTAAAATTTTTTACACAGAAGCTGAAAAACGGAACATTTTGGCTTAAATACGTATTTACAGCACAAAGTTCAAATAACGGAACGAATCCGTATAAAAGGGAACACTTGGCAGCTATGTCATTGCTGTGCCTCGAGGGACTGTGTAGGATATCCCTCGTCTATTTCCACTGACTTTTTGCCTGTAGAAGTGTTTTATTTTGTGTGAGAAATACAGCCTTTGTGAAAAGAGGATTGTGTTATAAGCACGTTACTGTCCATGAGTGCCTGCGAATTTTGTACAGCCGATGGTTCGACGAAGTTCTAGAATCAATAAAATTCGTTTTCCATCCTGATAAGTGGACTCTTTACTAGAACTTTCTACACCTACTGGACCTTAGAACGACGCACCCAAGAAGAAGCCGATAGGGCCTTAGTATCGCATGGGCCAATCGGGACTTTGCCCAGGGCCCCCAACTTCAAGTGTTGTTCTAAAATATTCTTTTTTATATCAAAATTTTAGGAATAATTAAACAAATTGGATAGATGGGGCCCCCTAAATTCCTCAATGCCCGGGTCCCCTGCTGCTCATAATCGGGCCCTGCAAGCAGTGCCTCCAAGATGTTCGTTTGCCAGGAAAGGACAGCTCACGTCACCGAATGCGTCGCTTAGAACTACAAACGGACTTTACTGGAGCTTCCCAGCACCCTTTGAATCCTCATGAGAAGGGCGACCCAGAACACCCCTCGGAAACGGCTAGCATCCGCCGAGAGGACTTTCAGAAACGCCCTTTGAACACGGACGTACGCGCATGCCATCTGTCGTCTTCAGAGGGAAGTTCGGTATCGAACCTGCACCGTTCCGGTTTCCAATCCCAATGCCCAGGGCCGACTTATCGCATGGGCCCATCGGGACTTAGCCCAGGGCCCCCACCATTTCAAATGTTGTTCTGAAATATTATTTTTATATCAAAATTAAGACAAATTTAATAGATGGGGCTGGCCCTTTGGTCACAACAAGTTGTGAACGTTTGGACTTGTTCCTTTTTATGCCCAGAGCATTTTTCAAAGGGTGTGCCCCTGCACCCTCGAACATTATTCCTTCAATGGACGGAAATTTTACTGTCAGCACTGCCGCCGGAATATCGCCGTAAAACCGGAAAAATATAACCGGTTCTTTTTTTTTTCTTCTCCTGTAGAAGATTTTATGAATTTTTTCCCCCTGTTCTTCAGATTTCGGGAAGGAACATTCGCGGAAACGGAACGTCTCCGGCAATTCTTCACTGAAAAATGAGAAATCCATGAGTGTATAAAGTGGAGTTTTTTCCGAGAGTGTATCGATAGCTTTTCACTCACATTTTCGGCCTCTTCCTGCACGCATGCCTAGGGCACGGAACCCTGCCCCCTACACGTGCCCAGGGACTCATTCGGGGCGAGCGCCCGGGCCCCTAAATGATCCTTCATGTTTAAAAATTTGCCAATTTTGATTGTAATTTAAAATAAGAGCGGGAGAAACTATTTTTTATGAAAAATACTACTACTACTACTAACTCTATTTCACAGCTGTGCCAATCTATCCGCAACTCTTTTTAGCTGAACGGCGGAGTCGCGGGCAATGATTCAGCGCACACGGATCATCGAGGCGATAGCCTATGGAGTGATGCGGGCCGAGTTTCAATCGGAACATGTACTATAAGGAAACAGCTTCTCAAGTGGAGTGAAGTGAAGATGTATGCCACTCTCAATATAAATGCTCTCCTATAAACATTAGGAAATATAAAATACCAAAATAGTGTGGAACAGGTTACTTGAAAAAGACGGAATGCAATGAAAATTAAAATAATATAACTGCAACATTATTATCCTGCATAATATTATTATCATCGAACTGTCTCATTTCCTTCTGCATCTCTCTTAAATAATCCATTTTGCGCTGTTAGAACATTTTCTTTGTGTGTCTGGTACAAGAAAGTTTTCGTAATGGGTGGGGGCCCCCCTTTGCCCGCAAGGATCGGGGGGCCCGACCGGAAGGGGGCGCAACAAACAAACAACAAAGGGTGCCCGAGGTGTCCACTCCCGTGCAGCCCGGATTGAGCGGTCCCGAGATAAGGGAGGCGCGATCCAAAGGTTGAAAACACTATAAATATTACACTTATTTATCATACCTTGCAAGACATTTCTGACTTATACTAGCAACGGCAGATAAATGGAACCGCGATAAGAAGAAAGAGAGGAAATAGTGTAGAGTACCACTACTACACTACTATCTCGGCCAGACGTCGTTAAGAAATGTTGACACGAGTTAAGATAAATCCCTCCGCGCTAACACAATGATCCAGCCACTCAGCCATAGGTTACGTGAAAGGTCCACTTCCCCCCCCTCCGAGATTATTAGCCTTGGAAAAAGAAAGAAAAATCTCAAACACTTTCCTGGTTTAAATACGCCACTCGAGTGCTCTCTATTAAAAGCGTTATCATAATCCATGCGTCGTCCCCATTTCTCTTCCTTATTCCATTCAGTTGGAAAGTGTATCGTGATTCATGAGTGTGCCGGATATTTTTCTTTCTTGTTCTAATAAAACACTTCCTTTGGAATCGAAATGCATATTGGACGAGCTGCGTACCCGTTCTTCGCTAAAGAGAGAAAAAAAAAAAGAATATTTTAAAATTTATTAACTTTTTGACTAGCGGCATAAACTTTGCCCTACAGACAACAACAAAAAAAGGGTCCGCAAATTGTTTTTTAAATTTAAAAATGTGTACCTTTTCAAAAAGTTTACGAAAAGAGGGGGTCCCCAATGGAGATTTTGCCCAGTTCCCCGAACTCGGCCACTGGCGAAACTACAAAATAATGACACAAAGACTCACGTCACCGTTACTTCCGATCTAAAACTATTCCCTTTTAATATACCTCATGTCTACAGAACAAAATTGTGTGTTCGGTTTGGACTTCTCTTAAGAACTTTCATATGCGTTAGAATACCCATCAAAAAGTTCTCCTATTAGGTGAATTCCATGCCAGCTGAAACCAGTATACAGTTTTATCAAGTTAAAAAAATATCCTTATATTGGGTATCATTTTTTAGGAAATTGACTGTAGTTTATGGATTTAGTAGTTATTTTGGCGAGTTATGCTAGGTTATATTTAAAATTTATGATAAATAAAGGACTTCTGGGATTTTTTGTACAAGGGTTGTACAGCCATTTAAAAAGTGCTATTTTTTCAAAAGAATATTTTTCTAAAGTTTTTTTTCTTCCCCTACCTTATTTTGAACATTTATTTTCAACAGACACTGCCCACTTACCATCTCTAATGTCTCGTTGACACTCAACCCAGTTCTGCGGCAAATGAGGAGGAGAAATGGAAGTAACAGGAGTGTCAACACCTCACGCGTCCGGCTCATGCCATAACCTTTCTTGCTCACCTCCCTGCCACCAGCACTCTCCTGAAGGGATTTGGAAGGCAGTGAGGAGGGAAGTAGTACATCAGAGTGTAAAGCCCTCACTGCTTTTGGAGCTGTCGCAAAATTATTTCCTGGTAAAAAAGCAGCAACGAGAAGAGAAGTGGGAATGGTTGAATTTAAACAACATATAATGGAAAAAAAATTAAACATGTTACCCTCTTTTTGGGTCACTCTGTATCTATTACACCAATATTAGAGACTATAGGCTATATAGGATATAGTTACGAAAAATTTTAAGGAATCCACTTTAACGGAGGCCACAGAAAGTAAACTTACCTCGAAATCCATTCATTTTTTTAAGTCTGTGTCAAGCCATTGATTCCCTGTTGATACCCAGTGGAGCCGCCATCTACCAATAAATAACCTCATAAAATTAAACATCTCAACTCAGTAATGTGTTTTAAACAATACAGTTGGATATTGTCGAAAACACAACATTAGGAGGGGGCTGTTTTCTAGACTGCAGTTTAAAGTCTTATGGCTAGCTGCAAATGGTTTGAGTAACATTCATAGAGAAGGGATATAGGTGGAGGGAGCCTCCTATTGTATTTTCCCGGGAAAGTTGAAGCTAAGATAAGAGCGTCGTAGGAGAAGAAGAAGAAGCGGATTTGGCTGCTTATCGCCCTTTGGTTGGCAAAACTCAAGTCATTTTATTATTTTTCTAGAAAGGGAATGATGGGGTGGGGGGGGGGGGGGGAATGGTTTTTTGCAGCACTATTTATTTTCTCCCTCTCTAGTTATTTTGAAATTATTTAGTCTTAAATTTTGTTTTGCAGAATTACTTTGAAGTTTTGGCTTTTGAAACATTTTATTTTGTTGTATTATTTTGATTTTGTTACGAAACATTGTAATAAAATCTAGTAATGTACATTATTAAATGAGTTAATCTAGTAATGTACATTATCAAGCTTGATGAGAATATTTTTTCGGTAGAGATGATGAGGAAAATTGTAGATGGTTGGTATTGCATCCTTCTTTCAACCACGTTCCTCCAAATTTTGCTTTCTCAAAGCAGTCTTCTGTAAAATGCTTTGAACGCAGCTTCAAATAATCTAAAGCTTTAAATCCTCCTCTTTTTAACTGTGTTTCCCAAAGAAGTCTTCTCTGTAGATCTTTAGGAAAGCTTAAAAAAAAGTAATACTTGATGAAAAAAAATTTGTAGGATACAGCATCGCTTTGCATTTCGTATAACAAAACACTACCTTTTTCACAATTGTTATAATTCATCAAAATAGCAATTTTTATTTTTAAAAAAAGGTCCGAAATTTCAATAAAACATCTTTTTTTTTTAATGCTGGTCACGCAGAAAAGACTAGAAACTTATTTATGCAGAATAAAATAATGCATACATCGACAACCTTTTTTTCAGAATATTAAGCAATTTAAAATTCAAAGTTTGTATTCAGTAGCGCATATAGGTTTCCATTTCGGGAGGCGGGGTGCGATCTAGTATTTTAAACCAGTAGGAGATCCAGGGGAGGGGCTAGGGGGCTTCAGCCCCCCTCCCCAAAAAGATTGCTGAAGGGTAACATTCTGCTTTATTATACACTTTAAAATGCTAAAATGATCATATTTTATAACTTAGCCCCTCCCAAAAGCATGCACATTGATTTAAACTAAAATTTTGAATTATAGTACATTTTAATTGGGTGAAATAAGCTTTTTTTTTTTTTTTTTTTTTTTTTAAATTAGCCCCCTCCAAAAAAAATTTCTGGATCTGCCACTGTTTTAAACCATATTGTTACTAGAGTTAATATGAACGTATTAAACAGCTGATTTTTTAACAATATCTTTACATTTATATACACATATATAGTGAATTCGTTAATTGAAATTCATGTTCTGTTAACATAATGAAATGGTATTTCCCCCTCACCTCATGATTTGTGATATTCTTTGTCCAAAAACAGAGAAATATAGCTTCAGTGGATCAGCTTAAAAAGTTCAATTTGTTACTAATAGTCTGAAAAAATTACCTTAACAATAAGGACATTTTGAAAAAATAGAATGTTTAAGAAAGAAACATGAGTGAGGCACAACAGCGCCAATAGACATTCTAAAACAATAACCTGTTATATTAACTGAGAAAATAAAGAGTAAATTTTATTTTGATCTGATTTTTAATTTTAATTTGAAATTAAAAATTAAATTACGTGACTTTCAGATCTGCAATACTTGGCGAGTTAATATAATCGCCAAATTGCCAAACATAGCTTTCCTGTGAAATGCCAGTTGTCCTCCTTTCAAGAATTTTTCATTGCATCCATATGCAAAGAAATAATGCACCCTTTTTTTTTTGGATTAGAACCACCGACCTCACACAAAGCTATGGAGAACAGCAAAGGAAATGGAGAAATTCCACCCCGCTTGACCACAAGTCACGTGACTCGTGTGCACGCTTCAGTTTAGGGTTACAATTGCTCCCTCCACCTATATTCCTTCTCTATGGTAACATTGGTTCATAATGAAATCAAATGGACACATTTTAAAAAAACCAGTAGTGAATCAAGCAATTTTATTTTTCTAATAATCCATTCAACTACAAAACTTTCTAAATAAGTTCACCATGATTTCTACCTCAGATTTTGAGATTAAAAAACAAAACAGGGACTCTTTTTGTCCATTTTTAAATTTCCACACTGCAGATGAGGAGATTTTCCTTCCTTGCAGAAACGAAAATCTTCACTTTTGCAATGACTGGGGACTTTAGAAATGTGTCAAGACATCCAAAATCAAGATCCACACCCAGACGTGCCAAGTTTCCAAACTTAAAAAGCTTGGTATCTTCCTGCTTTTTTAAAGTCAAAATACCTAAAATTTCTTATGGCTATCTTTTCAGCATAAAATGCACACATAATCAATACTTTTCTTAATTGCCATGTGTGTCCATATAAACTCAGTATCCCATTACTGGAGTTGTATAATGTAAATTCTATTTTAAAATTTGCCAATATTAGAAAGTTTAAAACAACAATTAAAACACATACACTATTCATACGTAATAGAGATACACTATTCATACGTAAAAATTATTTAAAGATATCTTATAACACTCAAATTTGAAATTATCAAATTTTTCAGAAAAAAAAAATTCCTTAATTTCATACAGCTTTTAAATTTTTATCTTATTTTTAGATAAATAATGAGCATTCATTTGTGCAACATAATTTTTTACAATAACTTCAGATGCATTATTTCAAATCAAGTAGTTCCAGGTTGTTGGGCCCAATCAACAGGAATGGATCTTGGGAGCCTGATGACTGATTGGGAAATTTTTCAATTTCTGAATACATTCTTAAAAAGCCTGAGGAAATTAAGCAAAATCCTGCAGCACAAAATAGGATAAAAAAGCCAGAGACTCGGCACGTCTGCATAAACAAAACTATTAATGACTAAGCAATAAAACAAGCCTACTTTATGTCTCATATTTGCCACCCATTGGCAAGCTAAAATATTAAGGAGTGTTCATCACACCACTGCGGCAGTTTTTAAATGAAGGAAAAATATGGAGCACTTTTTTATGAGTATCCTCCATGGGAAATAATTATTGATTACGCATAAGTTTCCAAAAGACAGAAAGTCACCATGGGTGGCAAATATGCAAGCCATTCCTAATTAATTTTAATGATTTTTGTTAGTCAATGAATATTAAATGTATGAAAATATTTATTATTATAATTCAATCTTTGTTTTATTTTATATTGAACTCATTTCAAATAAAAATAATTCAACTTTTCAGGGAGTTCCTATTAATATTTTCTATAAATTACATTATTATACACTATTTTCCCGATTTATACACAATTTAAAAAAAAAAAAAAAAAACACCAAGTAAGCCAGAGATGCACAACCTATGTCCTGTGTTTCAAAACACCTTGCTGGAAATCTGTCCCCAGGTAATGAACCTTTTCGATTTTATGGCCCACAGACTGAAAAAGGTTGTGCATCTCTGAAAATAATAAGTAAAGCAAACAATTTTTCCTTAAAAAACACTTATTGTAACAACGGTCTAAAGTTGGGAGGGTTCACACAGAAGGAAATCACAAAAAATCTTTGAAAATCAATACTTTGATCGATACTCCTCGTTAGTATTCCGAACTGATCCTACATTCATCTCAAGACAAATTCGAAGGAAAATAATTATTTTCATTTATAAGATTTAATTTTTTTTTATTGATTTAGGAATGGATCTTTCAAGGAAAATATTTTTAGTAAGCTAGTGTGCAATTATATCACATTGAGAAGATAATTTGTTACAAGCCAGGAATGGCCCAAGAGAAAAATGTTGCATGTGCAAGAATGCGTTTTGGTGCCCCTTACATTGGAAATGTGTAAAGAAACCCTCCAAAAAATGGTATGGGTGTTCTACGACTTAAATTTGTTAGAACTTAATACCTGAATTTGAGATTTTAAAGAAAATTTTTTTAATTTAATTTGGCGAAATCTAAAACTAATAAGGAGTAATAAATTAGTAAACATTAAAGCAAAGTATTTAGTACTTTTTCACTGTTATTTTTTTTAATGACTCATTTTAGCGCTAAATCTTTTAACTGATTTTTTTAAAAATTCAGTAGAGATACCACCCTGTACTTACTTAAAAAGCAAAAGTAACAAATTCCTTAATTCAGTTTGTTGTTATGCCGGGTAAAAAATAGACATATTTTATGACTAGAACTAGTTTTATTTGATTTAATATTAATTGTAAAATTAATTTCAATTTGAATAGATTAATAAATGAACTAAACATGTGATTGTGATTCAGTATCTCCAACTGTTCAGTTCTGTCATAACAATGGAGAGGAGTGCTTGGAGCAAGTATATACCTTTTCAGGTAACGTTAGTTGAACAAAAGTTAATATATTCGAAAGGCTAAAATGCCATAAAATTTTTATAGTTTTTTGCATATTATTTTCCTTATTACGGGGCCCCCCTCCTAAAATTGTACGTGTGAAATTGCACATGCATTAGGCCGACCCAGCAAGCTGCTTTGAACCCATGGAAACTGAAATGGACTTGGCTGTGACTGGGGACGCATAAAGTGCTTTTGAGTAGAAAATTGTGGATGCATACCAAATTAAGTACCCTTTTAAATTATGCTAAAAATTTCAAGTGTTCAATTTAGATTGCTGATCTAAACATCACAAGTCAGTATTTATGGATTTAAAAATGTGGACTCGTATTTGTATCAACAAATATCTAGATTTTTAACTATTCAGCACATTACTAGTTAATGTAGCAGACTCTCAAAAATTCAGATCCATTTTCAGATGTAAATTTATGGTTAATGAAGTTGAGGTGTAAAAACCAAAGACGGCAGTGAATGAATTTTAAACAAGTAAAAAAGACTTCATTGGAGACATCTTGGATTTTTTTTTCTCATAAATGTACCGTTAAGGATATCGTTCGCAGAAACAAAAATCTCCCTAACAGTATATATATATATATATAAAAATTAAAATGAACTAATTGTACCAAGGGTTCAAAAAAATTCAGGACGATGACTTTCTAAGCTGCACTACACACTGTAATGAATGCGACAATGGTACCTTTTTTTAAAATTTCTGAAAAATTTCTTCATCCTGGAATTACACAGCAAAAATTTTTGAAAAGTGAGACATCCTGCTCAATTTTCAATATCCCATTTACATTCAGCAGCTCGAGCTGTCTTTCTCACTGACCAGAAAATGCTCTCTATAGGGGGGGGGGGGGGGGGATTTTATTGCTCCTAAAGGCAGTGGGAGATTTTTGGTCATTCAGCTTGACTTCTCTACTTTCACACCACCACGCACAGGCATTGTAATGACATGTATAGCTATGTATAACTGTAACCGTGATCGTTTTATACTCTAAATTCTAATGTAACTTGGTTGTAGTGTAGTTCGGCATCATCCATTAAAGCTTGTTCGTTTTAACTTGGTCTGGTTGTTGTTACAGGCATTCATTTGTACTGCCCTCGAAAACCCCTCCGAGGGGCATATCAGTGAGTGGGGATGGTCAAGACAAGGAGCAATGTGATATGGGTGTTTATAGACTCTAGTTTTTCTCACGGCTGTGAAAATGGGGTGCGTGTAAATGCAATAAATAAAATATTTATTTATTTATTGAAAAGCTGAGAGCAAGCTTCGGAGACATTTCTATTGGAATATGATTTCACGCGTCCAAGATTTTTCCTTTCAAATCTGTCAGGTTTTTAGCCAGATGATCAGCAATTTTGGCCTTCATAATGACCCAAAAGATTTTTTTCTGGAAGTTTCGCAACTGATATAGGTTTATCACTTTTTACTGTGTATAGTACAGCTTGTAAAGAGACATTCTAAAAATTTTGAAGTGCATGACATAATTACAGGGTGCGTCACAATTCCTTTCCAGGTTTGGAACACAATAAAGAAATATATATTACAATACCGCAACAAAGTTGTCTTGACTGGAGCAAGAAGTATTACAAGTTTTGTTTCACAAATTATCAATATGTGAACCTTTCGTGATGCAGCAGATATCAACTCTAAAGTCAAATTCTTCCCACACACTAGAAGGGAATTGTGACACATCCTGTAGTTTATTCATATTTATGTACCAAAATCACATAATTTTTTAAAAATATATCATCCATTGAGGTTACTTTTAATTATCACAAAAAAGAAATGATTCATTTTTTTACAACAACAATATGAGATAAATAAGCTTTTGAGCTTGAAAAATACTTTGTACTCTGTTGAACAGCAATTCAATAGTTTGGGGCCAGTTTAATTTTTTGTTATTGGAAAAAGAGCCTTGCCAATAACAAAAAATTGAGGGGTCAATTCATTAGCATACCTTTAAGCTAGAGGTTACAATAGTCCAATATATGAAATCTATTCATTTTATATGGAACTAAATGAATGGGTGCCAAAGAAGCTCAAATCAGGGCTAATTTGGTCAAAAATTTTAAAAATAGTAAAAGATTTTTTTTAAAAAAAGGAGAAAAGATATTGTTAAAAGAATACAGTTTACTTCTTTAACCCAGCAGAAGTCATGCGTCCAAAACTGACATTGAAGATTGCATGGGGTGACTCGGTCACTCCAATCAGTTTAACTGAAAAAACATGCTAATAATTTAGGGAAAAATCATTTATATTATAAAAAATAGTTTGCAATAAATAATTTAAAAAACATATTTCTTTACTCAAAAGATTTTATTTATTTATTTTTATTTGCCAGAAAAGGCATGTGCCAAACACTTAACATTGCTGGTGCCTGTTGATTGCACAGGCTGACTAGATCAGCCCAATCCGTTTTATTTCAAAATCTTGCTATAAATAATAACAACAACAAAAAAATTGTACATCATTATTTGATAAATAATCAACCAGAAACAACAAGGAAAATACCCCAGAGAACAAAACTAAGATGCTTTGTGCAATTAAAAATTTTTGAAGCAACAAGGGTCACACAGCATTCGCAGTGTTGGCTTTGGCATTACTTAGTTTTTTGGGGTTTTTTTGTACGTCAGCCTTACAAAAATGTTAATGCTTTTTTAAAAAATTCTCAGTTTAAACTGTTCAGTAACACGTTGGTATACTACACATATATTTCCAAGTCATACAAAAATAACAATTTTATTAAACTACACAGCAAAAACATTCAGGTCAATAACTTTGGCATGAATGACAATATGTTTATAAGTTTGTAATCTGCATCTGCACATTGCAGTAAAAAAATTTGAAAATTTAAGTTGTTGAAATAGGTAGGGTTAAGGAAATTGTTATACCACTTTACTACTGATAAATATGCGGCAGAATAATTACTAAAATATCAAACTAATAATTACTTTCAGTGAATGGGAAAAAGAAACTGATTAAGTAATTTTGATAAGACTATTTCATTTTGAGTTTAACATTATAAGTAAAAAAGATCAACTATGATGTTATTAAGATTAACATGCACCTTTAAAAATTCTGTGTGTGAATAAGTTCTTTGGAAATCTTTAAATGAAAATAAAAATAATCATGTAAAGAAATTAACTTTTGCAAGAAAAGGGGTTTTTAAAAAAATATCTTATTAACTACAGATGTTTATCAATGGAAACTATACAGGAACTAGAAAATAATAAACACTACCTTTTTGACTGAGTATTTCATCCATTTTATTCCGTTCTAATTTTTGCTTCTTGCAAAATCTATTTTAAGTCGCAAGATGAGTTAACACTGAAGGGGAAAAAAAGAAGTTACTTTTAAGGGTTTTATACAAAACTTAGGGGATTTTAAGGTCTGTGGGAACCCCAAATTTTCTTCAAAACATTTGCGTGCAGCAACTTAAGACTTAAAACAAACATTTGATTGCAAAATTGAAAATGGATTAATGATTAAATGAGATGGTGTAAATTATTGTTAATTATTAAGTAAGAAAAACTGTAAACAATGTAATATGTTGCAGAATTCTATAATGTGAAAAAAAAACTTATATGGGATTTTAGAGAATCCACCTCACTTCATGATGGGAGGGGGAAAAACAAAACAAAACAGAAGCATGGCAAGCAGCAAATATATTCATTAAACAACAAATTTTCAGTAAGAGACAAGTTTTCAAACTGTAAAATATCAAGTGTACCAGAAAAAAATATCGTTTTTTTTTTACATAAAATTCATACCAATTTTTAAAGAGTATTAAATAACCAAGCTGTGCCTCAGGATAGGATTCCTATTTGTTCAATTTTAAAGTAACAATTTTATAGATTTTTTTTTTTCCCCTGTCAAGAAACAGGGCCACCCTCCCCCTTTTTTTCACATCTACCCTCCTTGGAGGATTCTATACAAAATGTTTTGAAATCAATTTTTAGGCATTTGTAAATGCTGCATTTTACAGCAAGATTTTTTAGGGATATCACTTTTCTTTGAGATCACGCAGGATTTGGTGAAAAGAATGTTTCGGCACCCTATCCCCTATAAGTTATGAACTTTGGAAAATGCTCTCCAATCAAGCATCTATGCTCAAAAATTCACGTAGGATCCCAATTCCATATTATTAGCTTTAGTCCTTTTGGCTAGGCAGAATAATGGCACATGAAATAATGACATTACTTTCCAGTACACCTAATATTTTAGAAAAAGCAAGCAATACAGAGAAATTTAATACTGTTACAGAAATAAATAAATAAATAAAAAGTTACAGGCATGTTTAATTCAACTTTGTGCTCTAACTAAATGCTGAATAAAAAAGAACTCGACAAAACAAGAAATTAGATATGCCATCCATGCATACACACAATAAAAGTGTATAAGTATATCACTATAATATAAGCAAATATATAAAATGATTCTAAATTCATATTAAATTGGAATAAATCATTCTACAATATACTATCACAATAATAAGCCCTAAAAATGAATAGTAAATATAAGTTCAGGAATCAGTTTTTGTCTTTCCCCCCCATACGTATGATTTTTATGAAGGACAATATAAGCTCGACATTTCGAAGTCAAAGGAACACCAGAAAAAATCAAGATAATGAGCTGAAATAAACAGGGGTCAGTTTCTAAGGGAACCCCATTTATTCGAGATACCAAGGCTCAATATATCAAGGTTGCACTGTAATTGCAATGCTCAATTTCTTGCTAGTGGTTATATTTCCCCCGTTTTTTTAAATATTTTATTGAAAATTGAAACATAACCAACACACTAAAATGTTATTTAAAATACAGTAGAATCCCACTACATCCCACCTTGAAATGCTGTGGAATTTGTTATTATATCACAGATGGTATTTAAAAAAAAAAAAAAAAAAAAAAAAGAACATTGAAACCTGAGGGAAAACTTTGAAGAGATCAGGTAGGCACTGACCAAAAAATAAATTAATGCTTTAAAAGAGAAAACAACTCTGAAATGGAAAAAAATAGCAAAACAGAGTAAAAAAATAGCAAAAAGGAATTAATTTAGAATAGGGAAATTAGAATTCATTTTAAAATGTCAGATCATAAGTCAATGCGATTGCGCTTCTGACTCATTTCTCTTGTAAGAACTACTATGTCACAAATAAAAGAAAAAAGGGTTGTCCTGAGTTGTGACCAAAACTTAGAAGCTCTTTTATAGATTACTAAAAGGGGAGTTTATTCAAGCTGTATTACAGAGTGGCAACAGAAATCTAGAAAAGAAGTTCGCTGGTTTTATCCTACTCTAGATAACCTTCATAAAGAAATGGGACCGAATTTGCATAGGATGCTCTTAAAAGTGACGTCTGGAGCGAAGAGGTTGAAAAAAGAGCAACACAATAAGCAGAGCACAGTATGTGAAAAGGCATATTGATAGAGATTGGAACTTCTGAAAGAGAATGTCTTATGCGGAGTGACGTCTTATTCAGATGACTTACTAACAAGGCTTGCCTGTAATCTGAGTTATTAATTGTGTAATCTGAGAGTTCAATTACCCGAGGTATAGTCGACCCAGTGGGATAATGGAGGTTCGACTAAAATTCAGAATCTTGTGAATTTGAAAAGTTCATAGTCAAGTCATAATAAAAAGCTTTATTTTTGAAAGTGGCAGCCAAACTGTGCCCCTGCAGCTATGGTTACAGCTGTTGACGTTTCAGCTCGTGCAAGATTTTCATTCACCCAAATGTTTTAAAATGGCCGAGTCACATTTCAGCGGATAAATGTCACAGGGTTGCCACTCAATTTGCAAAGCAAAATCCTCTCACTTTTCCAGAACTCTATATGAATATCACAACACTGGAATCAACAATTTATAACTGCGCAATCAATACAGTGTGTGATAAATCCTTTTTGCACCCTGTCAAGTCCCATTTGGGAGCATTCCAGATAGATGACAAACAGAGAATTACTTATGTGGACTTGATAATTTTCCAAATTTTGAGCAAAATTTACAATAATCCCCAATTTTTCTGTCAAACTAAAATTCCCAGACTATTTCAGGTTTTCCATAATTTCTTGACTAGTGCAACCCTGTGTCAAATAAATAAAACAAAGGTATAATACTGCCATTGTTAGTAAGTTACTTAATAAAAATATTGGAAATGTATTGGCTACACTATTATAACAACAGGTTTCTAGAGTAGTATTTACAATTTTTAGAATTAACTTGTAATACTCACAATTTGATAAGAATGCAAGTCGAAGAAATTTGAAAAAAAGTCACAAGCATCACAGACTAACTGAGCATTTTTTGTAAAAGTGAACTTTTGAGAACTTTGCCTGGATCTCAAGAGATTTCCAGTTTTAAGCCAAGATTTTACAGGGAAGATCAAGAGAAAACCTGAAATAGTCAGGAAATTTTTATTTTGACAGAAAATTACAAATTTCGGGTAAAAACTTGAAAATCTTACGTTCTGAGAAGATCTCATTCTCAAAAGTCCACTTTAAAAAGTAATTCCTTGGTGTTTCAAATAGGGCAAAACCAAAGCAAAAAGTTAACAGATTAATAATCTTATTTAACCATGAAAAAAAAAAAAAGCCAATTATGAAACCATATTCTTCAAACACGAGTGATGAGGATTTTCTTGATCCATATGAATCGTATTCTACAATAATGCCTACTGATTCCTGACTTTATTTCTTCAAAAAGTTAAACAAGAAATTCAATTAGATAAACGTTTTTGAAAGAGACACTGGATAATAACCATAATTCTGGCATGTATAGAGGAATAAAAATGATTGACATTAACAAAAAGTATTCACTGACACACAAATTTAATAAATTATCGTAAAAATCAATAGATTATGCAACTAGTGTATAAATACAATGGGTGATCGATATCGGTAACAAAATTTCATGTTGTATGAAATACTAACAATAATAAATAATATTGTATGAAAAACTACGACACATCTACGGAGAGGAAATACAATCCAATACAACTTTTAAAAAATAATTTAAGAGTTTCAAAGATTCGATCAACAAACAAGTAAGGTCCATATTTACAAAGTGTAGGACGCTACACAAGTCATAACGAAAAACCCACTTCACCCCTAAAAATAAATAATCTTATACACAAAATGCACAGTACTGGGAAAAAAGTGCAATGACACCTTGTCCCATAAGTAATTCTATTTTCTCCAAGACAAACATGATTTCTTTCACTAAAATACTTCTGTTCCAAAAAAACGATCCCCAAAGTTACCTGAAATATAAAAGGGCACAGCTATAGTTACACAAAAAAATTCTGCATCTTATTATACATATAAAACTCTTCATTAAAAGTTAAATTTACACTAATACTTTAAATAAATCAAATTCACAAAGAATTCTTTCACACAACTTGCAAATAAAAAATTATGGGTGCGTTCAGACTGCCACTTTCGGGTGAATATCGAGTAAAACACGAACTGCTCGAGTTTTACTCGGGGAGATTGACATCGTGAACAGTTTTGGGTATTTAATAGGAAAAAAAGGGGCGGCACGTATTTAACAACCAGTAGAGCCAATGGGAGCAAAAAATTACAATAAACAAAGGTCATGTGATCTATCTTCCCAAGGAAAATCCTTGGGGAGTTGGAAAAAACTCGAGTTACTCAGCTTGGCAGCCTGAACGCGCGTTGTTTATCTCCTCAAAAAGTTCAAATCGGACATTGTGAACGGCTTGGGTTTTTCCCCGAGTCACTCGAGTGACTCAAAAGTGGCAGTCTGAATGCGCCCTATGTTAAAAAAAAAAAAAAAAAAAAAAAAAAAAAAAAAAAGAAAGAAAAAGACTAAATTGCAAAAACAGATACTTGTTTCTATATGGCATTTATCCAGAAAACCCTTTATCTCTAGAACATACATTAATGACTTACAACCATAGTTGCTGCTCAATTTCTCAAACAAAATTCTCCGACTTTTCCAGAATTTTTTCACTAAAATTCCAGACTACAGCTAGAGAAGGCTGCCCTTTGTCCATTATAGCGAGCCTATTAGGGGTGCTACAGCTTCTCAGCTCTCTTGTGACTTGCATGCGGCTACAGGAACCCAAGTTTCAAGGGTGACTGTTTCCAAAAGACTTTATGAGAGTGTGGGGTTGTTTTGCAAGACTTGCCATTTCCTCCCTGCTCATGTTTATGAACAGGAGAGTGTTTAGCATGGTGCAGAGAGTATAGAGATTGGAGTAGGGATCCATGGTCAATTGTTCTCTTCACTGATCAGTCCCAGTTCAGCCAACCATCCATTTTTGTCATATATACATAGAGAGAGAACTAGGGACCTGCTACCTACCCTCCATTGTCTGCAAAATTGACCATGATGGCACTGGAGGTTTAATAGTCTGGGAAGGCATCCTGTTCAATGGCCATGTCTTTGAAAGGGGCACTGTGACTGCAAGAATGGCTCCAGACTGAAGGGCCATTCAATTTTTTAGATAGGTCTATAAATTGTTCAAATTGCAAATTGAACGCATGAAATCATGAAGTATGCGAATCTAAAGTTGTAAAGCAAACTTTTGGTGAGGGCCCATGATACCCTCACTGGAGCCGCCCTTGTGTGACTGCTATGAGGTACAGGGTTGAGGTCAAGAAGCCCTATGTTCGTTTTTTCAGGCGTGCAGTGGGTCCCGAGTTCATTTTCACGGACAATAACGGGAAGCCACACAGACCTCTTCCAGTCAATGACTTTGTAGAAAGTGAGGATTTTGCTGGATGGATTGGCCAAGCAGATCTCCAGATCCCAAACCTATAGAACATGCCTGGGAAGCTCTGGGGAGGGCAATGGCAACTCACAACTCCCCCCCCCCCCAACTGGGTCATTTACAACTTTCAAAACTGAAAATAGCATTGCTGAACCAGTGGGGCGAATTGCCACACTGCCTTATTTCAGGCATGAAATCTTTCAAAATGTGTGTTCTTTTTGGCTGTTCATTGTATCTGAAAGCATAAGAAAACAATGCACAAGTAAGTTACTCCACTTTCCTTTAAAGATGCAGTTGGTATGATTGAACAGCTTGCAACTTATTTCACTTGTCAGAAGACGAGTGAAAAAACATTCATGAACTCAATTGAAACTGTAACTCTCAAAGACAATTAGCACATCAGACAATTATGAAAGATTTTTTTAATTTAATGTCTTCAGGAACATTAATCAGAGCATAAATACATTAATACTAAAGATATGTAATTTGTAAAATATAGTATGTAAAATAATGTACAATTGCTTTCATTTTTATGATAAATGCTTTATTTTAAAATTCAGTTATTGTTTTCAGTGTAAAAATTATTAAGAAATAATTTATAAATATCTTAAAATTATTATACTCACATAAATGTACATTAGAACCATTAAGCCTGTAATAATCAAAGTTTATTAATGCTTCACTTACATGTCTTTTAATTAATATGCCATTTTACGCCAGTCCCTTGAAAGACATATAAACGGTATTTTATTGATAAGTTTATAAAATAAGAAAGACCACTTTACCTATACCAGGCATAATGTAAAACCTGTCATTCACTTCAGGATCGACTTCTGAGGTAACAATTTTTACTTTTGGAAATGCATATGCAATTGTATGCACACCTGAAACAGAACATTAGTATTATTTATGCATAAATATATGTTTATATTTTTCAATAACAAGCAGTAAGATTAGTCAGATTAATATTTTTTTAAAATTGTTTTAAAACAGCAGTCATACTTGTATGGTTAACAAACTTTGGTTTGAGCATCTTTAATTAATACATGGTAGGGTTTTTGACATCAAAATCTAATTTTCTGACATGACAGAAATAAGAACCACGTTTTTACCATCAAAAACCTACTTTTCTTAAGCAATGCATCAAACAATAAATTTCAATATAAAATTTTCTTTACTATTAAAAATTACAATTAATTATTATACTATTAATTACACATATAATTATTATACTATTAAACATAAATTCTTAAAAATTGAAGATATTAAAATTTTTGATCCATCAATTTAAGACTCTATGGAAGTTGTGACTTGTCAAGTCTCAATCTCAATCTCAAGTTTGCAATGAAATTCATTTTTTTTCTTTTTAAACGTTAAGCATCACACACATTTTGTTTTGTTATAGCTATCTTTACAGCATTTATATTTTTTAGAATACACCTGGACACCAGTATAAGCTTGAAATATTTATACACAATTTATAACTACCCTTAATATAAACAAATGAAAAATTGCTGCAACCCTTTATCTAATTTAAACTTTTGCTTAATTAAAAGTTCACATTAATACAAAAAATACATTAATGTATGCAATATGCATTTTCAGTCATCAGGATCACTAATTCAAAATATGTGACAAAGTTTTTTTTTTGTTCCCCACCTGCAACTCAACCTAGATATAAATGAAAATCATCCAATTGGAATTTAGAAGTGTAATGCATGAAATGTTTCAAGATATTCAAAATCATTAATGAAATATGCATCATGAAATAAAACCTATAAATGTAGACAATTTTTATAATTATACTTATTTTACTAGAAATACTTAAAATTCTGAAGGATATAAATATCCTAATTATACTTTTAACATTAATCAAGTATCTTTGATAACCTTTTTTAAAACTTAATATTTTAGGACAATTTCCATTTAAATAATAATTAGCTGGAACAAAATATACCCAAAGATCTTGTTTTTGATATTTTTAAAAAAGAGGTTTCTCACATGACAGTAAAAACTATCATACATCAAAATCCTGCTAACCCTGATAATATCTGATCATAGTATTTGAATTGCACCAAAAATAGTTAAATATGGCAGTTTCATTTGTGAAGACTGGGACTTTACTTATCTATTTTGCTGAAAAAAGATATACATTTATTTTAAGAAAAGGTTCAACAAAGTCCTCCATCCATACACGGAATAGGGGTGTAACCTACCTGACTCTGCCATCAGCAGAGAGCACAGCATGATGTTTTCTTCCGGTACATCATGATCGAGAAGAACTCTGATGGCCATCATGGAAGCGGCACCTGTTGCCACAGTGGCATCCATCAAAATGATGAAGTAATCTTTGATGTCCTTGGGCAATCTCAGGTAATACAACTGAAAACAACAACAGCAACTGTTCATTTTTGTTAAAATTTAGCTAGCAAAATCTCTTGCATTATGTTCCTTTTCAACAATAGTTGTTACCAAAGATAAACAGTATATACTTTATTAATCTTAGTGTATGATAGTTCAATATGCAAATGTTTAGAAATATCTTTTTTTAATTATTAATGAAATGATTATCCATGAATTATTAATGAAATGATTTTTATAAACATGATTAAACTCGTTAAAATTTTTTATTTGGGAATACCTTATTCCCCCGTACATGATATATATTTCGGTTACACACATAACTATCATCAGTCTTTCTGGATCTCACACTAATGGCGGCTTCCTTATTTATCTCTTCGTTCTTCTTCTTGAAAGTTCGATGAATGACGTCATCCCATGATTGGTCGATTGTAAGAAGCGCATCGTTGATGCTGCCATCTGTCGTCATTATTTCTAAGCTCTCACGAATGTAGGCATATATACTATTTTTAAAGTTGGCTATTTTTTTAATATTTTTAAAATCAATGGTAATGGGCTCTTTCAAAGCAAAACGGGCCAGAGCGGTACTTTGTTTCTGGAGGTTAATGTCTTGAAATTGTTCGTTTTTTCGCTCTTTAATTTTCCTTTTTGTAACACCGATGTAGCAATTTTCTTTATTAGTATCGTTTGACATAAAATTAATTTTATAGATCCCTGCGGTTTTGATGGGGTTGATTGGGTCTTTTTCCGATCTAATGTGCTGAAAAATTGTTTTATTAGGTTTAATTGGAATACGGAAGTTCTTTTTACTGGCGATAATAGAAAGTTTATTGGCTATCCCTTGGCTAAAGGGGATAGCGGTAGTAAAACGTGGTTTATCTTTTTGACGGTTGTCTATAACAATCGACCAATCATGGGATGACGTCATTCATCGAACTTTCAAGAAGAAGAACGAAGAGATAAAAAAGGAAGCCGCCATTAGTGTGAGATCCAGAAAGACTGATGATAGTTATGTGTGTAACCGAAATATATATCATGTACGGGGGAATAAGGTATTCCCAAATAAAAAATTTTAACTAATTAATCTGCCTATTAAATAATGTTTTATATGTTTTTATAAACATGATGAAGCTCATGCTTCAGCACACATACTTCTGGTTCTCCTGTGTCTTGATTCGTCTGGATGAGAATTTTTCCTAACCTCACATCTTTGAGGACATCACACAGGGCCTGTTCCATCGTCTCACCCGCTCGCAAAATAGACACACCGCAAATCTGTTGGGAAAAGAAAAGGTAATATCACGAATTGAGACAAATAATAATCCAATCACATGTGTGCTGTTGTCCATGCATAAGTGTGATGAAACACTCACCTTCTCGGTTGCGATTCTCTTGCCCTGATATGGAATATTCTGAGGTGTGTCTACGGTAACAGGCTGATGGGAGAAAAAAGAAGATTGGATGAATTGAAAGACTATCATAGGCTAGTGGTACTATTGCAAAAAAAAAATCACATTTACTGAGAGATGTTCCAATATTGCAGCAATGGGATAGCTGTAAATTGGCAGCTGAAGGTTTAAGAACCGAGGGAAGGGGGGACAGAAAATTTCATGCTGGGTAGCAGAATTCCTGACCTTGGAAGAGCATTTTGTACAGCAAAGCATTTGCATCAAAATCATTAAATAAATAAAACTCCTCTCATTAACCAACGCATATGATTTTGAATTAATCTAACAGGGTCCTATCATTATATTTCAAAAATAGTTAATCATTTATAAAAACTAGAACATACATTGTATTTTTTTTTTTTAGAAAATTTTACCCTATACATGGCAAGATTTTATTCAGAAATATGATTAATAACACATATTTACAAGGTTCTGTATCCTGTATAAAGTAGGGTATTTCTTATGTAATTTAGGTCGCTATTTTCGAAAATGCAATCAGTTTGTGCCTAGGACCCTCAGATTTTGAGATATCAGAAACATTTTATAAATGACTCAGAATATTTTCTATGCATAAAAATGATATAAAATTCATGTTATAATTACAGAGACATGAAATTGTAAACGTAATTTCTTCATAATGTGCATGTGGAACGTTGTATTCTTAGTTTTCAAGGTGGCGCCTCATTATGGTGGGGTCGTCGATTAAATCCGTTGAAGCAGCCAGCTCATTACGGTTTTAAACAACATAGTTTAAACACGTGTGATTCATACCATTGTTTGTTTTCGTTAATTCCAGTATCATAAATTTATCGTGCTTTTTAGTTTGCGATTGTGCAGTAATGGCAACATTTGGGAGGTGTGTAAGTTCACCTGATTCGTTCTGTTACATTATGTGGTGAGTACACTTTGAAATCCCAGAAAAAAACTGCGACTCCTTTGATAAAATATGCTTATGAACATTATTTTGGGTGCAAAATAGGGGACCAGGATAAAAACTGGGTTCCCCACATTTGCTGTGGCACGTGTGCTGTATTACTTAGGTGTTGGTTAAACGGAGAGAACAGATGCATGCCTTTTGCAGTTCCTATGGTTTGGAGATTTCAAGTAGATCATGTAACGGATTGCTACTTTTGTATGACAAATATTTCGGGTATGAAAGGAATGCAAAGGAAAAAAATAGCATACCCAAATCTTCCTTCTGCAAGAAGGCCGATACTACATAATGAAACTTTGCCTATATATACATATGCTGGCCGACTACTGTTGGGGATTCATTAGAGAAGCGCCACAGTACATTTATAAACGTAAATCAACAGCTGTTGCATTTCCATAAATATTGTTCATGTGTTAAATTGTAAAAGTGCAATTGAGTACAATAAATGTATATATACAAATGTTGTTCAGTGAATGTTACTCAATGAACAACATTATGATTAAAAAAAAAAGTTGAGGACATGTAATTTTTTCCATAAATAAAAAATAAAATTATCTAATAAAGAGACATTTAGTTTATAAATAAATAAATAAGCTATAATAGCATATAATTTATAAGCTATAATTTATAAATAGCAAACATCTCGAAATCTGTGGGTCCCAGAGAAAACTATAAGTATATTCAGAATCAGCAACTAAAAATACATAAAAAAACTGTGTTTCGCAACGATACAGAAATGAAGTTAAATTTTGTAAATATGTGTTATAATTTATATGTGTTCTTAGGTGTTCATTGGTGATGGAAATATTATTAATAGTAATGTAGTGTCGCACACAGTGTTTAGCAGGAAATAAGTTTACTGTTGCACAGTTTCTAATTAAGGAAACATTGAAGTGGCAACATGAGATAACTTTAGAATACGGAAAATTAAATAACTATATTTGCTTTTCATTTTTATATTGACATATTTTGTAAAGAAATTTAATTAAAATTATTGTAAATAAAAGATTATTTTAGTGGAGTCAGTGAAGTATTTTTTAACTCAGCATACAGGACACTTCAAATAATATTAAAAAAAAAAAACATTGATTTTTGAAATTAGGTTTTATTAGGCGTATCACATAAGGCACACTGCCAGACTTATAACAACTGTAGAATTTTGGAAAGTGCAATATATCAAATCATATACAGTGTCAAGAATAGGGTTAGTGTCACTCTAGACATAGCATTCAAATCCTGCTGTCATTTGAGGGGGTGGGGAGCAGGGTATGGACAAGATCATATTGTGTAGAGGAGAGAAGAGGAGATGGTACAATATATAAAGTATCAAATTTTTGTGCAAGTTGTTTGTTCCACAATCCTATGCATTCTGAACAATGCAGGAGGTTTAAGGAAGGTGCCCTTTTACAAAGAAGACTCGCTGAACAGAGAAAGAATCCAGTGGAATGTCTAGAAAATGGCTCTTTTTGACAACACATAGTGTCCTTTCATCAACAAAGTGCCCTTTATGATTAATCTGCCTTGCACCATTTGAAAAGAAATGCAAAGACTGCAAATATGATTTGTCATCTAAGAAAATTTGTTTAAAGTTACAAAACCATAGACAGGGATGAGAATGCACCGTGACAAAAAAAGAGGAAAAGTGTGTGAGCTTGAATTTAACCTTTAAAAATTTTGATGTGCAGCACACAATTTTTATCATTAAATTTCAACCACAAAGCAAATCAATCACTTTTATTTGGAAGAAAATAACAACCCAAGTACTCACGAGTAAATAAATACTTAATCAATTTTAAATAGAGAACATGCAGGAGAAAAAAAAAGTTATCATTTAAAAAGAGGATTTTAAGCATTTTCAGTCAAAGATCATGGCAAATAATAATTTTCATGCCTGAATTTCAGACTATTTTTTTAATTTAAAAATAAAGCAGTAGAAAAAGGATGACTTTGTGGTCTAATCTTAATTTTATCTGAAAACCTTGATGAGAAATATAGGAAGTAAAAATTATGCATATACATCCATTTTCTTCATCTCATAGTTTCTAAACATTTAAATGGTTAGAATAAAACAAAGGGAAAAAATTGTTTTATTAGAAAATGAATAATCATTTTTCAAATGTCACTAAATATTTTTCCAAATAAAATTTTAAAATCTTCCTAATCCTACAGTAATAGGTTAGTGCGAAAGTTTCCCGCTACAGCAAATATTGTCTACACAAACAGTTTGCATAGGCATGTTTGCTCTTATTTTGCCAAATGATTTTTGTCATTTGAAAGAAAAAGCTTTTTTTAGAACATTGTGTTATGAAATTTGTAAAAAAATATCGTTATCATTAAATACAAGGTAGACACCTTGTGGAGCTATCACGCTACCAGATTAGAACTATCATTACTTGTAGTTCTGTTGCAAAAAGTCAGCTACAGAATGTCACCAAATCACATGTGTACAGTCTTGGGTATTGCTGTTGTATCACATATGGCACTGTGAAGATTTGGTATCGATAGTTCAAACACAAGGACTTTGACATTCAACAAACAGAGCCCTCTGGCCGGCCTACTGATGTTGATGAAGCCCGTCTGCAATACCTTGAGGAAGAAGATCAGTATTCAACCACTCGAGAGCTAGTTAAGGAGTTAGACGTCAGTGCCATGGCCATTAATCGTGCTATGCATCGTACAAACTTGACGTACAAGTTCAACTGCTGGGTACCGCATGAGCTGACTCAAGCAGATAAGGACAGACATGTTCAGGCTTGCACTAATCCGTTCGAATATCAATGCAAGGACAACATTCTGGACCGGATTGTCACGTGTGATGAAAAGTGGATTTACTTCAACAACCCAAGCCGAAAAGGAAATTGGTCTGTATTGAATGACCTCGTCAGTAGCATCCCAAAGAGAAATTTGACTGACAAAAAGGTAATGCTTTGTATATGGTGGGAGTGCCATGGTATTATCCACAAGAAATATCTGGAAAAAGGTAAAACTATCGACAGTAAGATGTACAAGATATTGAGGCTGCTATCAAGGGAAAATGCCAAACTGAATTCTGGCACAAGAAGGTACTGTTCCATCAAGATAAAGCAAGACCACATGTGTCTGCACTCACCGACTGGAGTCGGTAGGGACTTGAATGGGATCTTTTGCTGTATCCATCATACAGCCAAGACATAGCTCCTTTGGACTTCTACCTTTTTTCACACCTGCAGTTACATTTTTCTGGTGCTATCTTTGATTCAGCACAGGACCTCCAAAATGAGGTTGATAGGTTTTTAGTCTCACCCCCCCCCCCATGTTGATGGGCTGAAGGCTTTGAAAAACTACCAAAACGTTGGCAGAAAACCATAGATTTGGGTGGTGATTACTACCTGCACTAAAGGTACTACTTTCAGATTCTTTTCCGACTTTCTTAATAACTTTTTTTGGTGGAAACCTTTTGTTACAGCCTGATATATGGAGGAGGAAACAAAGGCTCCTGTGTCATTGGCTGCAATCAGCCAGAAAATACAGTGCAAAAAATTCATAACTGTTTTAATTAAAAATATATAAAACATTTAATTTTTTGTAGTAAAAAATACTGCACATGACAATAAAACGAAATACAGATATAGCAATTTCTTTCATTTTTTTTTTTAATTGCGGTGGAAAAAAAGATAAAGATCAATAAATATACTAGGGAGAAAAATACTTTTCTGTTTAGTTGCATAAACAAAAATGTTTTAATTTAGTTTAAAAAAACAGCATTTAAAACTTGATTGTTGAATAAAAAAGATGCATTTAAAACTTGAAAAATAAATCAAAATGAGCATTTTTGTACTTAGTAATTGCATTACAGATAAGAATAAAGAAATACTTACAGGAAAATACTTATTTACCAAATGGACACAAAAAGACTGAGCTTGAATTGGCAGATATGATATATGGAGTTGGTCATGGTCATATAACCTACTTATTGTTTTTAAAAATGCAGAAAATTACTAAAACGCGGAATTCCAGGAGATTCTCATCCCTGCATAGAAGAGGAATATGTCCTAATGTATTTTTTGGAGAAAGTTGAAGATAAAATAACAGCGCAGGATGTCCATCATTGTCAGGAGGCAAAAATAGTAGCATTAGTAGCCTCACAAGCATAACAATGGTGTCAAATAGCATTCTTTTTCTAACTTTTAGTTGCTAAAATAGTAGCATTTTCTTCAAAGTTTGGTTTTAAAATATATTATTGGCATTATAGCATGAAAAAAGCACAAAATGAAATACTTAAATCAATTCTTCTTTTAATTTGCTCATTCTCTTTTCTTGTTCTCTCTTATAGATAATCATACATCATACACAAATTGAACTTAACGAATCATTATTTTTCAATAAATGTGACATATATGCACCAGCAGTATAGTTTCACAGACCAGTGGTTGGGAAACACAGCGCTAGAATAGTTGTGACATGCAAATAGACACTTTTCAGCAGTCACTCGGATAGTGGATAAAACTTGGAAGAGAAACAGAAATAACAAAGAACAAAGTTCCCCTGATAACCCAATGAGTTGCCTGAAATCTAGAAGTTGCCAAATATTTGAAAATAGTATTATAATGGCTTTTTTTTTTTTAAACCAAAAAAGGGTCCAAGTAACCAAATCTTTAATTTAGTAGCAAAAGCCTCCTTTTTAGTTGCTAGTGGACAGCCTGCAGTGTTGCAAGGAAAGAAAATGAACGAATTTAGTTGTTTATCACAATCTGTTTTGCAAAATCACTCATTTTATTTTTCTAGAAAGCAAAACGAGAGATGTGGAAAATAATGAAATAGTTTTTGCAGCACAATTTCCATAAGTCACATAATTTATAGGTTTGTTTCAGTTTAGGGTTACAATTGCTCTCTCCATCTATTCTTCTTCTATGGTTACAACACTAAACAATCAATCTGGTAGAAATATCAACAACAACAAAAGTTTGCTGCTCCTGTACAAGTGAATGAAAACTTACTTTGAAAGGCAACAGCGATAATGAGTACTCAATCAAGAGGCGCATTAATCGCTTTGAGTAGAAAATGAATTCGTCCCGCGAAGTGTGCTTGTCACGAATGAACGTATAAAGGCCCTTGATCTGGGAAGTGGACGGAAGAATGCATAATGCCTCAGGTAAAGGTTGACCACTGTGACACTGGATAAGCTTGGTTCTGAGTGAGAAATAAAAATAATTTTTTTCTTCTTCTTAACACACAGTTAAAATAACTTACATTCCTTTAAAAATATACATAATTATAAAAATAATACAGGTAGAAAGTCAAGTTCAATGATTTTGCAATGCAATTGTGTTTCTTTGAATATGTTTCGGCTCAAAGACAGTCTCTTCAATAAATAAATTGCAGTATAAAAACATTTCTTAATCTATCCCCCCCACATTCCCATACTACAAATCCCTACCCCCATCACAGCAATATCTGAGCTTAAAAGCTGTTTTTTCTTTAAAAAATCTTGCAACTTTTGAACAGCTTTCTAAAAATCCAATAGCGCTAGACTCACAAAAGATTTAGAATGTGTCTTTAGAAGCTGTAGTATATGTGAGTGCAAATAGCAAACATTCTTCAGAACGTCCACCGTTGCTAGGAGACAAAAATATTAACTTTAGTAGCCTCACAAAAATAAAAATAAAAGTTGTCAAAGTAGTAGCGCATTGTCCAAAATTTAATTCAAAAATATATCACTGACATCATAATATTAAAAAGAAATGCACAAAAATATATAACTAAATTAATTTTTCTATTGATTTCTTATTTTCTCTTCAAATATCTAATTCTTACAAATATATAATGACACTTCTCATACACTCTTTGAATACAAGCGATAGTATAAATTTTCTAATAACATTAAGTTAAAAATCATTTGTTTTGTTCATTCTCTTAATGAACAAAATTAAATAATCATTTAAAAGAATCTTGTTTATATTTTCTTGTTCTTTCATTTACACAATACTTTTAATGAATACACAAAATTGTATCATTATGACCAAATCACTTTTGGTTTCCAGAATAGCTGTGCTCATGTATAAAATTAACATTAAGATGGGTATTTAATTAGATCTGTTATTGCATATGATTTAGTTTGTATCATGAAGCTATTTACTTTGACTAAGAAAGAAGTACAAGAAATACAACTCACTGTTAGTGGTTTAAAAAAAAATATTGCAAGTAAACAAAATATCTAAAATCTAAGTTTATGCACTCTTTCTCATGACATGAAATCAATGTATGTGCAGAGGGCAATGTATAGCAGTATGTTTCCCTTTATAGAAAAGTTCAAGGGACCCAGAAAAACGTTGATAAAAATTTTTTTTAATGCTTTAATGGAATGCATGGTCAAATGCAGTTTCCGATTCTGAACTGCTACGAACAAATTAATATGCTGAAATATAAGGTAAAACTTAGATATTTTCATTATTATGTAATGAAACTTAAAGATTAATGCAATTATAGTTTTAGTAATTAAACTTTTTTTTTCTTTTGTTTCGAGAGAAGTTCTATAAAATGAATAGAAAAACTAAAACAGCTAACTATTTAATATTCTTTTGCAATTTTGTCAAAAAATTTAGTTTACTACCGTCTGAGCTAGCTTGAAAAAAGTAAAGCTGAATCAAGATCATTTACATACATTCATGAAGATTTTGTTACAGTCAAACCTTGTTAAGACGAAAATGCTTAACTCAAAATTTTGCTTAAGACAGAGGAAAACAGTTTTCTCATCACATTAATTTGGAAAACAATAATAATTGCATTGTTTAATACAAGCATGAAGACAAAATTCACTCTTTTAAGATGAAGTAAATAGTGTGCCTAATGAAAAAACATTTTGTTTTGGCTGCTCAATCCATGACAGATGGAGATATTCTGAAAGATCCAAGTAAGAAGGAGAATGTAAAGGAAGAGGTGAATAGAATGGAGGATGGTGCAGACATCAAAACCCTTCCTATGTCCTACAATGAAGCAATTGGGGCTTTAAAAACTGTTCTCTTTCTACAAGAAAATGCCAATAGTGCTTTGGACAGTCAGGAGAAAGCAGATTCTTTTATAAACAAACATGGAATGCAAAAATTCAAATGACAGTCAATATATTAATATTTAAAGGTCTAACTTAAGGAGAAAAATGTATTTTTCAATTTTATTTCCCCCATTTTTTTTTTTAATAAGAATATTACAGTATGTATGTATACCATTATCCTCAATTCTTTGATATTTTTGTGTTAGTCATTTACTTTAAAAATCATCTTAAAACTTTTGCTGTTTTATCAGTTGATTTGAAAGATGTGTGCTACCATGAAACTATGGCTTTACTAGGGATGCACCAGATATTGATTTTGCCAGATACCAGATATCCGAAGCTCCTTTGACTACCAGATACGATATCCAATCCCCTATCTGGCACTAGATATGCTTTTAGTTATGGTGCATGCTTATTTTGTTTTTTATATAAGTTTATTTTACAGTTATAAATTACAAACATGTTCCGCACATTATTAAAACAATTTAAATAGACTGAAAGATAATTTACAAAAAGTATCTCTGCAAATATATGTATATTAATAATGTTGCATAAAAAAAAAAAAAATTAAAAAAAAAAAAAATATTTTGTTTATCTGTACAATATAGGCAGAAGCTAAAAAATGTTAACCATGACACATTTATTAGTATAACTCTAAATGCTACAGTATTTTTGCAAAACATACTTAAAAAAAAAATAAGAATAATATATCTTCTAATATGCCCATGGTGGAAGATTAATTTTTCTCAAACATTTGTTGCCTTTTTTCTGTTTTAACTATTTAATACTGTTTCACTTTAAGCCTCATTTAGTTTTATTTTAAGTTAAAACAGTTTGAGAGATTTTGAAGTAAAAAGAAAAACAGACTTTTAAATATTTCTAATGGAGTTATAGTGTTTTTCTTTGTAGTTTTATATGCATATGAAACAGAATTTCTGAATATGCATTAAAATTCCTTAATTAGAAATAATAACATATTGGATACTGATCTGGAATTATCAGGGAATTTTTAATTTCTAGAAATGTCAAGGAATTTAGTAAAAAATGATTTTTAAAAAACTGGAACTGTGGACAGATGACATTTTAAACTAATTTGTAAAAAAAAAAAAAAAATAAAACACTGTTTATTCCCTTGACACATATTTATATTAAAAAAAAATAACATCAGTGTTCATCAGTACTATATTTTTCTCTTTATAGTATTTTGAGTTAACATACCACATATTTTAAAATCGAGCATTATTTTCAAGATTTTATTCATTATCATGTTTTACATTTCCTTTAACAGTATTATTAATTTAATTAACATTAATGCCATGCTGTCAACTGCTCCACATTTCACAAAATTATGCAAAAAGAAAAAAAAAAGTTTTGGCTGTAAATGGAAGCCCATATGCGCAAATATATGAGGGGAGGCAAAAGTTATTACAAAATGAACAAAGAACAGACAGCACCAACATGAAAAAGGCCATGTGATGTGTGCCGAAAGTGCTCGAATACAGTACAAAAAGTGTTTTTATATTTAACTACGGATTACGTCTGTAAAATTGTTAGAAATAACTTACTATATATATATATTTTTTCAAATTGTTCCTGCAAAGTTGACAGCCTAGTTGATGTTTCATGTTTGTTTAGGAAAAATGTTCGAGTTGTGATTTCTGAGTCAAAATACATTTTAATCCTAATTAATCAAATTACTGGGTTATTACAATTCTGCTTATTTCCTAATGTATGTGAAAGGTTAATTCAAAGTATATTTATACAGACATTTCTATATAAATATCAGGGAATTCATAAAAATTAGTTTGGTGAATTCTGTGTATTCAGACTCAGAATGACACCAGGACCGAATTAGCCATTAGGCTAAATAAGCTTTAACTTATGAGTCTCGGCTATTTCACAGGCCTGTATAGAGACAAGTCAAAGGAGAAAATAACAATATTAGAATTAAACCTATAAAATTCCATATTCAAAGTATGTGATTGCATGTACAGAAAATATTCATAGCCAAGTCACTTGCAAGCACTAATAGCAAACCTGCCAACCTAAGAAAATTAACATCAGTAAAACTAAGTTTATTTATTTATTTGTACTAATAACTCATGCTTTCGTTGCTACTAGTTAAACTAAGTTTATTTCTGGTCAAAATATTTTAAAATTTTTATTAAATCATTTTCATTCATAACTGAGCCTGCTCTACTTAGTGTGTTCTTTTTTCTTACCTGGTTTAGTTAGTGAGGAGGGGGGGGGGGGGGTCAAAAATTAAATTTAAAATAAGAATCAGTTTTTATCCTTATGGCATTAAAGCTTTAAATGAACGAGTACTAAAGGGAAAATATTTACTCACGAGACAGATGGAAAAAGATCAAATTAAAAATCGGAACCTGCCCCATCCAATGAAGTGTTTTTTCTTTATAGGTTTCCTTGGGAGAAGAGGGGAGGGTGAGAGGTTTAAAAAAATAATTTTAAATTCAAAATAGGAATCAATTTTTACTCTTATGGCATTGGAGATTTAAATAAAGGAGAGGTGAAGGGAAAATATATATTCTCCACACGGACGAAAAAAGATTGAATTGTTAGAAATTGAGAACTTCGAAAATCGCTGAGCAATTCCGTAAAATTACTCATCAAATCTGTACATCAGTAAATTAACACCAAAATCCATATCTTTTTCGGATAGTCCGTGAAAGTTGGCAAGTATGTAATAGGCACATGAAAAATTAGAGGCAGATGTACAGCTGAAATTCTAAAGGAACAATTCAGAATTGTGCGAATTTCTGTGATGTGTTCAGTTTAAATGCATATTAACCCTTTGAGGCGCAACCCTTTCCCAATGCTGGAAAAAGGGCAGCCGTTGCCATCGCTCGACTTAACTACCAGCAAGATGGTGAACGTTTTGATCGTCCACCATCTTGCTGGTAGTTAAGTCGAGCGATGGTAACGGCTGCCCTTTTTCCAGCATTGGGCAATCTATCCAGCTGTTCTCGCGTTCTTCCATTTTTCAGCAGATGTTAGTGCTGTTAAAAAGAATTGTGATCATTTTTTGACGGGAAAGGACGTGCTAAAAAGTAAAGGATTCTCGTGTAGCTATGTCACCCGCAACTATATTTATAGAAATCAAATCTATTCTTCGTGACTGGCAACAGACAAAACGTCAGAGTTGGGTGTTCCCAGAGTGGGATCACTGCGCTTTAAAGGGTTAACAATTTTTATTTCAAAGCATAACAATAGCATGAATAATACCAATTGGCCAGAAATTTGTTGAAAAGTCCAGACCAGAGGCATTAGAAAGAATTAAAGGGTATTACCGCCTTTTTGAGACACCCTGCATAGCTAAATAGTATCAGATGGGCATAACATTGAGCTCATTCACACTAACATGCAGAAATATTTGAATTTTCTAGTATTAATGAACTGCTCTACTCTATTATTGTATACACTTTTTTTGAAAACAGAAGAAGAAAAAAGAGGAAACACACGTAGAAGCATTTTTCAGCAAAAAATGGAAAATATATGTGTACATACTTTCAGCAGGGTGTTCACCAATATCAAGAAGTAAAAATAGTATCATTAGTAGCCTCACCGATATAAAAAAAGTCGCCCGTTTAGCAGCCATTTCCTTAACTTTAGATGGCAAAATAGTAGCATTTTTACATGATTTTGTAGTTAAGAAATAATCATACATCAATTAGCTTCATTTAAGAAGGAATAAATAAAATGATAGATAAAAAAACTTCATGCATTATATAATAGAATATATAGTACATTTATTTTCATATCACGATTTAAAAAAATAGATTAGAATGTATTAGGCAAGTTGGAGTGTTTAGGCTGATTAATTTTTACCAACTATGCAAAAAATTCCAGAGCTGGGGGTCGAACTATGGGACGAGTCCCAGATGAGCTCCCAGTAGCTCAGTGGTAGAGCATCCTGCAGGTTAAGCGGCAGTCCTGGGTTCGACCCCCAGCTCTGGAATTTTTTCGAATAGTTGGTAAAAATTAATCAGCCTAAACACTCCAACTTGCCTAATACACTTGAAAGGTTGATGCAATCACTTTCTAAAAATATAGATTAGAATGTTTGATGAACCAGAGGAGGCAGCCCCCCCCCCCCGAAATGAGTAAATGCAGGATATGGAGAAAATTACATATTTGTGGATACATTTGAAAATTCCCTTTGATACCTCCATAGTACATTTGAAAGTTCTCCTTGAGAAATTTGAGGTTTAGCTAAGGACCTGGGCCAAATTAAAAAATCTTTTCTAATGCGTTTTTCCATCTGCAAAGATCTTAACCTTTTATAGGTCAGTATTCCCAAATGGGAACATCCAATTGAAAATTTATTGAAAAATTAAATTTTATCAATATTGATTTGGAAAGTTAGCAGATATAGTTAAAAGATGACATGATTTTTTGAAATATCAGTTGCATTTCTATTATTAGTGGGATAATGGATAAAAAATCATAAAAACAGCCATCTTCATAATTTTTTACGAAGCTATGTTGATACATCCCCCTCCTTCTTCAAACTCAATTCTTGTATCTTTACTTAAATTTAAAAATAAATCTTTTATTTACTAGGGGCCAAGGCCCCTAGACTCGCTACACTCGCATTTCGTATGAGGCATTTGGCCCCTAAAAAGACTTATTCGTAAAAAAGACAATTTCAACAAACAAAACCCAAACGTTGGATAAGATAGAATGTTACCGAGCTACACATTGCTTGGAACATAAAAATTTAAACCTTGCACTATTTGTATTTATGTGAAAACCATGGTATGCCTTGCGTATTAGCCAATTATGGAGAAAATTCATAATTTGGCGACTTATGTATATGTATAGTTAATAATTAGCTCTAAGAAAACAGTAATTCATATGTTTTCTTTGATAAAAACTACGGAACAGATAGGATAGCTTGCCACCCATGGCGACTTTTCATTATTTGGCGATTAACACATGCTCACAACCTATAATGACTGTTCATTTAAGGTTCCTGAAAAACCATTATCCATATTTTCATTTACATAATTCTTTGCAGATTGGCATACTTAGCACCACAAATTATACCATCTCGCCGTGCTGGCCAATATCCAAAGTGTACTATAACTGCTATAATGGCACAGTTAATGCTGCCAAATATTTCTACTGGTAGCCAATAATCCAGCTGGACCGAACCAGCTTTAAAATAATCTGCATTTTAATTATTTTTCATTTTCAAGATATTAGTTATTCTGTTTTGGAAAAATGAATAATCACTCATTCTAAACTCCTGTTGTCTAAGCGAACTGACTATTTGAAAATGGTCAACTTTGTGTAACACATTTTGAGTTACTTATTTCATATAGTTTTTATTTTGGCGTAAAATAGGCGTAATTCTACTTCATGTTTGACAATTTCACGTGACACTACATACTTGGAAACGCTTTGTTGCAAAGGAATGAATGATTTTATGCCAAATCTGGCAACCATTATGTTTTATTTTTTCAGTTTTTTATTAATATCTTCTAAAATAATTCGATTTTCGAAATTTAAGTCACGTTTATCAGGTTCCTGGGAGTTTTCCGAATTCGGGAACATGTTTCTCGAAATTCAAATCCCCACGGTTTAGGAAGATAGGTCAACAAGCTCTGACAGCAGCCTTTACTTTTTTTTTTTTTAGAATAGAGAGATTCTTAATATTTCACTTATTATTTAAACTACGCCTAAAAGTATAGTCAAAAGGACCAATGTTCCCAATTGGGGACACAGTGAAAATTGGGGGAGAAAATTTTTTTCCCCATTAAAATGACTAATATCCTTTAACTAACGCATTTGAAGGCAAAATATGCAGAAAAATCTAATTTAAAATATGCCTGGATCTGAATTCGGTTTGTAAAAGGTTTAAACTCTACTTATGATATTAAGGTAATATTCATTAATTTTTAATTACGATATATTGACTTTTATAAGTAATATTGCATTCTAGATTTTGAGTTCTCAGCCACCCCTGAAAAAAATTCCTGGCTATTCTACTGTGATGAACAACCAATAGCAAATTAGAAAAGAAAAGGGAGTAGACAAAAACCGAAATTTGATTTATAAATTAGTCACCTGAAGTAAGGTACAAGTAGCCAAAAAGTCCTATCTTTAAATTAGTAGCAAAAGTTGCCTCTTTAGTCGCTGGTGGACACCCTGTTTCAGGCATATATGCTTATACCAGGGATGAAAATGCAAAAATATGGAAAAGAGGAATACTGATATTTAATTTTATTCTCATGTGCAGTTTTTAACACAGAAATTTTATTTTTTACATTAAGTTTTAAAATGTTTAATCTTGTGAGTTGGCAATTTGCTATTTTATTTTCTGGCAGTTTGCAGCTACAATATAGGAGATAGCAAATGTTTTTGAGCTTAAATATGCGAACATAAATTTAACCATTGAAAAATTACATGCTGTATCAAACAATTTCTAACATTAAATTTCAATCACAAACTAATTGACTTTTATCCTAAAAAAATAAAATAAAATAAATAAATAACATTAATGCACTCATTTATAAATAAATGTTTAATAATTAGTTTTAGATACAGATCATTCAATAAATGAAAATGGATTACCATAATTTAAGAAGATATCTTAAGCAATATCATAAAATCCAATTACCAAGAAACCACATTATCATAAAACCACAAATAAAATTATCATATATCTTATACGCAAATTTCAGACTATTCTTTTGACATAAAAATAAAGACTGATTCTGAAAAAAATTGATTTTAAGACCGAATTTTTTAAAATATTGGTCAGAAACGGAATGAAAATTATGCATATGGAATTGGGATTTTTTCAATTCCACATTCAGTTTCAAAAATAAGCATTCAAGCGATTAGTATAAAAGGGAAAAGTTTTCTTGTTTTATATGGAAATAAATAATTCTTTGATAAATAACTAAATATTTTTACAAGTAAGTGGGACTATGACAGGATCATATACTATGCTATTATATCGCAGCAGCAAATTGCCAGAAAATAAAATAGCAAACTACCAACTCAGAAGATTAAGCTTTTTTAAAAATTAAATGTAAAAAACAAAATTTGTCTTGTTAAAAAAACATGAGAATAAAATGAAATAACAATTCTTCTGATTTTAAAATTGCAGGAGAAAATGATATAAATATCAATTTTCTGTTGAATTGAATTATCAGAAATGTCTTATTTTAATTCAACAATATAGTACTAAAAATTACTTTCTTAAAAAATATAAAATAAGAACAGTCTTTTTTCTCTCCATTCAGTCATGTAAAATCAATCTAATGGAAATCCATAATTTTTATTTTTTTTTTTAAATCACAGAATTAGTGTGATGTGATTTCATATGTTTGCACACAAACTTTCAGATGTATAAAAAAATTGAAAAATGTATAAAAATAAATCAAAACATGCATTCAAGTTGCTTGTAATTGCATTTGCAATATGGATATACTTAAGGGAGAATATTCATTTACTGAAAGGATGCAAAAAAAAAAAAAAAATTGAAGTTCAGTTGGTAACTATGGAACACAAAGACCAGCGATAATTATACTTTTTCTAATTTGGCAGTTCTTTAAAAAAGAAAATGTGGAAAATAACGAAAGCGTGGTATTATGTGAAAGGGATGGGTTTTGTGCCTTGCAGCTGAATATGTGAACCTCATAACAGAGAAAGACAGACGTCAAATTTGGAGCATTCATGCCCGTTGCCTGTAAAAGCTTCAGATAAAAAAAAAAACATAACTCATTTTTTAAAGTGGTTTTTTTGACGGATAATATTAAAATAGAATGATATATGGTAATTTTTTTTAAATAACAGTAAATTATTAAAAGAACAGTGCTAATAATAGAAAGAGGTTTCAGGACCGTAACCAGAAAAAAATTTCAGGGAGGATCCAAAAATTTTTGGAGGGGGTCCAAACCGAAAAAGGCAGAATTTTTCACAAAAAGACTTCATCATTATTATTTTGTTAACAAAATTCAAAATTTTGGGTGGGGTGGGGACAGAGCCCTGGGTACAGCCTTGAGAAGTTTTAATTGGATGGTGGGGTCAGGCCTCTCATGATAAGGTGCTACTGTTAAAAGCCATAATCAGTACTCGGCAGATTCGTTTTAGTTCACACCATAAAATGTTTCTTTGTTAACGAGGCCCCCATGCTTTTCTCAGCTCCAGCGTTCCCTAGTGGTCTTAGTCTGGGCTAGCTTCCCACTAATCCAGCAGCCAATGTTCGTGTTTCCAATCTCTTTTTCTTGCACTGGATATCACACTATTATTTTGCTTTCTCATTTTTTCTCAAAATCTATGGGTCATACAAATACAGCTCTCTGGGCATATTTTATGTACTCAAAGGGAGAAATACAGTTTCTCCTTGCGAGTTATGGTTAAAGTTTATGCAGTCTTATTGGCACACCCTGTAGAACAATTTTCTTCTTGAAAGGGTCTTGCAGGACTTGATTTGCAATATGCAACAACAATTCAACAGGATCTGACATGAAGTATAAATCATACTTGTGCAAGCAATTAGTTTGTCCAAAAAAAAAAAAAAAAAAAAAAAAAAAAAAAAACTACGACAAAATGAAATGGGGGAGAGACATTTTGCAACTAAGTGTTTTTAAAATTAAATAAGACTATTCATCCAATTTCATGCAAAATAAATCTAGAACAGCCAGCTTGTAGTAAAATCTCATGCATCCAACATACACAAACATACAAAAATTAAAGTTGCAATACTGAAACTTACTTATCAAAGGCAAACTTACCGTAACTTTAAGCCTCTCTAAAAGAAAATGAAAAATACAGTAAGCAAGTAGCACAAATCGTACTTCAAAGATAACAAAATATTTTACATAAAATTATACACTCTACTCTACATCAAAAATGATATTTTACTGTATTTGTAACCCCAAACCTTATGAGAACGGCATGTATTGGGGGGGAAAAAAACACCTCATTGCAATGCAAAATCACAGACTATTTCACAAGTTATGAAACATAATAAGAATGATTATAAAATACATACCAGTTGTAATTGTGTGTGAACATGTTGAACAATAAGAGATATAGCAATGTCATTTTCACCACCTGTTAAAAAAATATGCAAATTATGTTTAAAATAAAAGATTTGCAAGCTACCAAACAAATAATTTATATTTATAGCTTACAGGGAAACAACAAAATTAATGAATTGAAATCTATTGGATATATTATATATATAAACATGATATAATGTAATAAAATTATGTTCCTACATTCTATTAATAATAAAAACATATTTTTAATAAATCATAAAAAAAAAGTTTCTGCATACTGATCCTACCCTAATAAATCCACTAAGAAAAGATCAATGACACACCAAAACAATTTAATGGAATACGTTGCTCTAAAATTAATGTAGCTTAACAAAATACAAAAGGATTCATCATCTCATGACACAACCTAAATCATCTGCATTTTCACTGGAGGGAAAAAAAAAAAAAAAAGCTTTTACATTTCTGTTTCTATGAGCCTTGGTAGCATAGCTGCAAACCTCCAAACACAACTGTTTTAAATCAATTAAATAATGCATTAAAAGCTTTATTAACAAATATTTCACAAACATATTTATAAAGCAGATTTGACCTTAAAAATGAACTACAACTTGCAAAAATTTTAAATAACATTAATTTATTAAAAAGTAAGTAAATATCCAAAATGAGGGTTCGTTTTTAATCATCAGAAACTTCAATAAAGAAATGTCAAAGGAAGGAAAATAGTTTACAAGAAAGATAAGAAAAGATTGAAATTTCTCTTTGCCATTATAAATAAATTTTGAAGACTGAAAAGTCTTCATTCATTATTGGATTTCCAGAGAAAATAAAAAATATAGGATAAACTGCTGCAAAATCGTAGCACCTGGCAGCTATGCCTGTAGTAGTCTAATAATCAAAAAAGAGTAATCAATCCTTCTTTTTTTTTTTTTCTGCTAGAATTACTAACGCGTCATGTGGGAGCCATCTTTTTTATCTTATGACAGGTATTATTTTCTACTTGACATTTTTAACACATAGTAGTAAGCTTTAATGAAAGCATTTCCATTACAATACTTATTGATCTGTGGCACATGGGTGATATTCTGACCTTAATCTGACCTATGACAAAACATAGATGAAATACATTGGAATCTGCTAAAGTAACTACCTTGGAAAAGTTATCACCTCTTTATACTACTTATGCACAATTTCACTTTACACCAGCACAGGGTTGTTAAATACCCAGGTTCTTTTTTAGTTTTATCGGAGTATTTTGGATTTTATCAGGGTTTGGGGGGCTTTATTTGGGTTTTACAGACTTTTTTCGAGGTTTTTTTTTTTTTTTTTTTTTTTAAGGATGGGATTCAGAATGTTTAAAAAATTTTGCTTTTTAATAAATACCACTTAAAACAAATAATTGATTATAACAATCATTTATAGATGAAAAAATATTTAAATCAATAATAATTATAGATGAAAAAATATAAATCAGTAATAATCAAAATCATGGTTTGCTTTTTGATAAATTGATTATCAACAAGTTTATTAATATTATAATCGACAATAAAGCTAAAGTACTATACTAGTACTGAAGAAGTACATACTGGTACTGAAAGCAGAATTTTAAAAACTAATTTATTTGCTGTGTATAATAATAATAAAAAAAAAAATCCTCCTTCATTTTAATTCAAGTGATTAGCATAAAAAATTTCTCACATGTTATTCTGAACATTTTTTTTCTTTAGGGAGGGTGAAGGAGGCTTCTTCCTATTTTTAGGGTAGGGGGGGGGGAGTAGGCAAAATCACAACAATCGTACATACACCACACTTTATGGCCTCTGTACAGTGACCACTTTTATTAGGTGAACAGTTTAGTTCTTCCTGAATGTAGTCACATTAGACAGGTTCCACTGTACTACTATCAGTTCTCTTGAAATATTGGCTGCCAATGAGAGAACAACAAAACTCTTTCTAGCATAAGGCCAATGTTTCAGTGAAATCTTGCTATTGTGGATATATTTGATCTTTCAGTTATAAGGAGCGTTTTCAAGGGCCCAGCACCACAGACTAAAGATTAAATAGACCGCTCGCGCAGGGTTGCAAAATGAAGCAAGCACCTGGTCACGTGATGAGTGGACCCGACCGATCCCGTTCATACGGGAATCCATTGATATTTCAATGCGTGAGTGAGAAAGGCCGGTTAGAAAACCTGAAAATTTATTGAAAACGGTGAAATACTGCAGCGCACATGGATGCAATGAAAAATTTACCAAAGGTGGCTCTGTTACATTTCATCGGAAAATAAAATTTTTATGAGTTTTTTGCTTTATTAATGAAAAATAGCTGCACAAAAATACTTCTTAGCTCCTAGCTCTGACGTTTGTCGCAATTGAAAACGGTGTTATTCAATTTGTTGTGAATGAAATTAATCATTTTCTTAAGTTAATTTTTTATTATCCTTTATGAGAGCTATCTATATATTTTAAATATTTATTAAATGTTCAAAATTAGAGTTTAATCAGATACTACGTGTCTTGATGTAAATTGATATATTTGGCGATGTGTTGGCGAAGTTGTTTATAGTCTGAAATTTTCATGTTTTTCAGGCTATTATTTAAAAGAAAATAAAACTTTATGATTATTAATTAAATGTGGAATGTTTTACAGCATGTAACAAATATATTATCCTTTTCCGTACATATTCACATGAAATGTTTATTTAACATTTTCTTTTTACGTATAATTAAGAACTATATTGTATTGAGATTTGGAACTGAATAACATCTTATTGTTTAATTTTCGTTTATTTTTACACATATGTGGTGTTTGAAAATGTATTTCGAGTTATTTATTTACTCTCGCTTTTGTTAATACACGTACCGTTTTCCAAAACGAAAGTATCTGGAACATGTCCTGAAAAGATTTATCCGATTACTTTTCAGATTTCCAAGAAATCAAGAAAGGATATAATCTCTTAAAATAGCTAACTGAGCTTTTAATTTAAATTTATTGCCAGATTTGAACTAAAATAAAATATAGCTTGATTTTATTTCCACAGCAAATTTGAAGAAAATGATTACCTTCTTTAATAAATTTTCACAAAACTACTTGAAATTTTAATGATGAATATGTTTTTTTTCTTCCCCGTAAAAAATAATAACATTAGTTACATTGTCTCTAATAAATAATAATAGCATGATAAAGGTATTGCTTAAAGAATGAATTTTTTTATTTAAAAAATTTAAATGTATAATTTATTTTTGTTGTAGTCAGTTGTTAAAATATTACATTATGCGAGGTGTAAATCATATGCACGAAATCCATTTATTCTGATTTTTTTGGTTTGTGAGTTTTTCAAAGAACTAAAATAAACGTTTTCCTACTTGCTAAAATGCATTAGTTTCCAACATTCCTCATACTCGCTTCACCAAATGCGGCGAAAAGAAGCCAAAAATTTCCTCCTCAGTCACGTGATGAGTGGAATTTCCACCGAGGTATTTGCTTCACTCGGGAATAGGGGTTTTACCACAGCGCGAGCGGTTTACCAGATATCTTTAGTCTATGCCCAGCACCCATTTAAATAATATGTTTTAAATGCCTACGACAAACAGAAGAAAATGAAAAGTCTTGAGTAAACTGAAATATCCCTTTGGCATTCTCTTTATTTTTCAAAAACAGGGGAAAAAAACCTTTTTTGCAGAGAATGAAAAGTCAGCACCCTCAACCTCTGCTGCGAAAGTACTTGCAAGTAACCTGAACACTTAAATAATTTTCAGTTGTAGTTACACATGCAGGAAGCAAATCAAATTTTTGAATCAAATGAACGAACAAACTAATTAAAAAAACAAATAAAATGTTTTTTAATCAATGAATGAGCCCTTTTGGCTAATCTAGCACTTATGCTGCTTAATCACCTAAAATGACCTATCAAACAACCTCCTATTTCTATATTTTATCACATAGTTAATTTTGTGCATGCAATCTGTGCAATGCATATTGTAATAAGAAATTGTCACACTTCAAATAAAATAATGTGCTTATAGAGGAATCAGTGACTAACCGCTCCTACATCCATACATGTTTAAATTCTCTCTTTTTTTTTTTTTTTTTTTTAAATGGACAATACATTTTTCTCTATTTTACCTTATAATCAATATATATGAGTAGGAATGTCATTACACATGAATACAAGCATTTTTTTTTTAACAATAGTGTGAATTGAAAATAAATACTCACTTAACCCCTTACCAGAATTGCCGGAGCTGAGCTCGGGCAGTAGGAATTTTTTTATTTTAATCTGAAATCTTTCCTGAATTATTTCCTTTTGCTTTCAAACACTTTTATTTACTTTTCTGCGCACTACATGGTAGAACTACACATGATTTAACAATTCTTATATGAGAATAGTGTTATTATGTTTCGAAAATGCATATAAATCAAAATATGCATTTAAAAAATTGACATTTTTTGACCCTCCAATTTGAAAAAAATTGAACCGGCAAGGGGTTAAATATCCATTTTGGATACATACCCAGGTATTTACCTTCAAATAAATACCATGGTATTTTTTATCACTGGACATGGCATCCTTAGAAAAATTCCAAAAATGAACACTGTGCACTACTTAAAATTCTTCTAATTTTTGATCACATGACTATTCAAGTAACATGATCATAAAGATGTAAATAGTAAATGATCAACATGAATAATAATGTAATAATAGTAAATGACCAACATGAATAAGTCATTTCATAATGTATTACTGAAATGAATGGATTCATTCTATGAGATTTGCCTGTGTTAGAACGATCAACTTTACCTCTAGGAACAATGAGATCAGCGTGGACCACTGTCGGAGCTATGTAGTAATCGAATGCAGGCTTGACGAATTTTTCGTACTGCTTGATCACTCCTTCCAAATCTCTTCCCCTTTCCATGATGTCTCTCCTTAACCTTCGTGCAAGACGGATGTCAGAATCTGTCTCAATGTACACTTTCATGTCCATCATCTGTTTTAAAAAAAAAAAAAAAAATAGTCTTGAGAGAACATGGAAAATTATATTATTCTCATTCTAGTCAAAGGATGCATTTTAAGGGCTTTGTAAGACCATTTCAATAGCTTCCAAGGCTGTTAAATCATTCCATGGCTTTAGTATTGGGAAATAGGTGCTGTAAAATAACTGTCAAAACAGCAAACTAATTAACCACTTATAGTGAATAAAAAATCGTTAAGTAATTTTGAATTTTCATAAATATTTCATTTTGAATTTAACATTATAAATCTAATGATAAACTACTCAATATTTTAAATATTAAGGTTAAGATGCACCTTTATAAAAATCCAGTGTGTGAATAAGTTTCCTAGCAAGTATTTAAATGGAAAATATCCAAGTTTAGAAAGGAAATCATGTGATATGCAAAGAAATTGAACTTCTGGTAGGGGAAATTAATTTTTTTTTTTTTTTTTTATCTACAGCAGATTTTACCTACTACAATGTAAACCATGAAGAAGCTAACATTACTTTAATGCTTTGGAGCATTTCATTAAATATTTTTTCATCCATTTTATTCAGTTCTAATTTCTGTTCGTTAGCTGAAAGGAAAGCTATTTCATTGAAAAAAATATTTAACACTAAAACCATAGGATAGATCCTTTTGACCCAAAATCAAACTTGTTTCTGCTTTTTTCAAAAAGTTACAAACTGAACATAAAGCAATTGTGTGACTTTTTCTAACTTTCTGTTATTCTTAAAAATTTTTTTTATTTTAAAATCAAATATTTAGTTTTTATCTTTTTTTTTTTTTTTAACATGTATACCTAAAACCACAGATTGGAACATTTTGGCCCAAAACTTCCCACGAGTCTGCTCAAATTAAATAAAAGCCATTATCATTAATGAAATTAATAGTTGTGACATAACAAATGACCTAATAGCATACCATTAAGTCATTTTCATTGTAACATGAATTTTACAAGTCTGGTCAATTTGACCCATCACACAGTTTTAGGTATATCTACCATAATGGATGCAGTTCTAATAACAATTATAGTAATGATATTTTGTTTATTTTAATGTAATATTGACCTTGATACAAATGTGTTAAGGTTAAACAAATGTCATTACTTTTCAATTACAGAGTTATTTTTGCTTTGCAATGTGAATTTTACAAGGTGGGTCAATTGGATGCAGACAGGAGTTTTAGGTATACCTCAAATGCCACAGTTTTAGTGTTAAAATAAAAAAATATGCAAGATTAAAAAAAAATAATTTGATTACATATCAGTAAAAGTGGAACAAATATGCTCAAAAACAGGCTTCTCTGTATATTCCTGTTTTATTATTTTACTCTCCCTGACAGTTTTCCATAAAGTGTGTTTATGTGTTTATGACATCTTTACACTAGCGCGATCTGCCAAGGATAGGGGGTGCCTTGGTAGGAGGACTTTCTAAGGGGTTCTAACGTGTATTCACGTTACATCTGGAGAAAATCTACCAAAACTTCAGAGCATCCGATTGACAGCCGCATGATGGGACCCAAACTCGGGACCTACACACTTCGGCCGTTTACCATTTTCAGTGACATAATCACTGTACCATGGTGAGGTTCAGTATTCATAGGCATAGAGCAAGGTAGAATAACTAGAACAGCAAAATAGCATAATTTGATTTTAACATAGTACTGCACCTGCTGCACATAAGAGCATTTTTTTTTTTTTTAAATCATACAATTTCACATCAGTTGCCTTTCCAACATAGAGGCATTCACTAACAATCAGAAGATTTATAGATTGCAAGATAAAAATAATAAATTCAACAAAGGTGGCATACTGAGAACATACATTAACAGACTTTCATGGAGCAAGTGGACCACCAGTCAATATTTCTCATACGGCTTATGGTAAAATTTAAGTGGTTGAATAGAGATAAAAGGGTTTTTTTTTTTGGTTTTTAAATCCTAAGGAGATTTTTTTGGGGGGGTTTCTTTGAAGCAGTTTTTGGCAGCATCTTCTTTTGCAACAGAAATATAATAGCAGTATGTATTTTTAAAATGCATTTACTTTTAAACGTTGCTCTCTTTTTTTCCCTTTAATTTATTTAGACACATTTGCATTAGTTTTGTTCTATTTTATGTGATAAAACTGAACTTGAAAATAGTATGAATGAATGTAATAAGACTCATAAAACGACTGAACATTAAATTGACCAAGTCTATATAGGTAGCTACCCAAAAAATTAAATCGTAAAGGATTGGTCAAAAATATTTGAAATAGTCATAATAACATGAAATATCAGTTAAGAACATCGGTTTAGGATGGCTGTTTGAAAAGTGTCGATTTTTTAAGTTTTCGGAGAAAAATATTTTAATAGAAGTTGAATTACATAAAATAATGCGATTTTATGAAACCACTTTTAACCTTAACAAAACACAAATTACAACAATGTCATAATTAGAGTGAGAGTGTGAATTATGTGCAACGACATATTCGCATTTGCAAACTTTTTTCAGAAATTTTATATGCACAGGCATGAAAACAGCTGAAGAGCAAAAAAGAGGAAATACACGTGGACGTATTTTGCGGCAAAAATTGAAAAATTTACGTGCACGTATTTTCAGGCATACATAACAAGGTTGATAATGCAAAACTATGGAACAGGGAAATACTGCGTGAGCTTAAATTCAACCACTGCTAAATTACATGGTGTACTAAACAATTTCTACATCCAAGATCAAAACAAATCATAAGTCTCACATCCAAATTTCAGACTATTCTTTAGATATAAAAAAAAATATTCTGGAAAAAAAATAATTATTTTAAGACCTACCTTTTTTTTTTTTTTTTTTTTTTTTTTAAATTTTTGATCAGAAATGGAATGTAAAAGTATACATATGGCATTGGCATTTTCTAAAATAAGCATTCAAATAATAGAATAAAAGTGAAGTTTTCTTGGAAAAAGAATAATTCTTTAATAAATGTATAAATATTTTCTCAGGTAAAATTTTAGAATCTTTGCAGTCTTGTAGCACATCAGCACACAGAAGTGTAACTTATGACAGGGGACATATGTTCTGCTCCTTCCTATATCTAGCTGCAAAATACCAACTCACAAGATTATGCTTTTTAAAATTAACTGTAAAAATAATTACAAAAGAAAAACCTGCACATGAGAATAAAACGAAATATCGATTCTCCTGATTTTAAAATTGAAGGGAAAATGATATAGAAATCAAAAAACATATTATGGGAAAACTAATACTTTTCTGAGTTGAGTTACTAAACTAACTGAACTAGTTGAGTTACTAAAATGCCTTACATTTTAATTTAACAATAGAATAACCTCCATTTTATGGAAGTAAACTAGGATCTTTTACATTAATTTCTTTTTTCTTGGGGGGTGCGGTCGCCCCCCCCCTTTAATCCGCCCTTGTTTCTTATTCAAAAAAAAATTAGTGTATTGATCTTGCTTTTTGATCGTTAGTTAGCGCGCAAGATCCAATGAAGCCGATACTAACAAATTTATTTCCGTAGAAAATACAGCACATAGATGCACTTCAAGTGACGGCACGTCGACATGCAGGGAGCATTTAAAATTTTTCCCCCCATTATGTCGTTTAAAACATCGACGTAGTTACAGGTGCGGACAAACTTCGTGAAACCACTTTAGAAATATTTCAGTCCGATATACAGAAGAACCAAATTTTGAATGTGCTTTAAAAAAAAAAATAATTTATGTAATATGGGGGAAAGCAAACCTTCACAAACCGAGGTACCGTGAGCCGACGCCGCGCCTAGTCATCGAGAAGCTTGTTATTGTTTTGTCTTCACTCGGGAAGCTGGCTATTTAAGCGAGAGCGAATTCTGCTGAGACGTTAAAACCAGACTTGTGTCGCCTCAATTTCTTTTCTTTCTTTCTTCTTCTTCTTCTTTTTTTTTTTTTGCGCGCGCTCGAATTTTTAATAAAGAGCATTTTTTAATTTTATATTTCGTTACTTTTAACCCACAGAGAGTATCAATTGAATGTTGTTTAAAATTAAGTATTATGAGGCTTGACCCATAATAATTAGTAATGATTTTTTCTTTTCTTTTTTTTTTCTTTGGTTATGTACATTTTCATAAATGATTAGTAAAAGTAATCTTTTAATTTATTTAAGAGGGCGATACGCCTTGCCCAGAGACAGATTAATGCAATTTTATGGGCGGCTAGTTGAAATTTGTCTATTTTATGGAAGTAAAATAGAATTTTTTTTTTCTCTAGCGGAGGAGTAATCGCTCCCCACCAACCCCTTTAATCCGTCCGTGGTCTTACCATTAGTTAACTTTTCACGAAGTTACGGTACATATTTTTAAGTAAAATCCGCGTAACTGTTTAAAAAAGAAAATGCAAAAAATAACCCAGTGGCGGATTATTGAAAGTTTGTCGGGGAAGGGGGGGGGGGTTAGTTAGAAGATTGACAAATACATCCATTTTATGGAAGTAAAATAGGATCTTTTACATTAATTTCTTTTTACTCCCCCCCCCCCATTTAATCCGCCCTTGAAATAACCAAAACTCCTAAATTTTTCGTTTTCTTTTGGATTTCTGAACAATAACTCACATTTTTAAAAAAGCATTATTCTTTTATTCAGCAGAAAATAAAGATGTGTACGTTTTAATAGCTATAAATATCGAAATATTTATTTATTGGAACTAATACACTATTCTGTTTAATTATTACTAATGATTATTTATTTATTTAAGAAATAAGTATATTTACGTATAGGTATGTTAAGTATAAGTACTTACTTATTATCCCGGCGGTCATTCCCGTCAAACTATTTTTTCGTCAAATGAGTTGCCAAACGAATTCAAAACCATTAATAATTTCATGTGCCCAACATTTATCTGGGCAAAAAATCGCTCGTCTTGGCGGACCGCCGGGATAATACGTAAGTACCGTCAGGGTGCGAACTGATCATTTTCCCCAGCGGGGGACATTAGAAAGAAAACATTCTCCAGGGGGGGACACTTGAAAAGAAAAAGGAGGGAAGGTGTAAATGCTTCACTCACATGATATTACATGAAAATGCATTCGCCGACACGTCTGGGAACTGACCTATATTAAAACAAGACATAAATTGTTTGTTCTATGGAGTCACAGATACATCTGTTACTGTACCTGTATTGGAAGCCACTCTTGAAGGTTTTGAGCTTAGAAAAGGGACGAAAAACGATAACATACTACCTTCATTTTGACTTCTTGACTTAAATCCCAAATCTTCAATTGCCAGTTTAACATTTCTTCAGCAGGGGATAAATAGTATCCCTGGCAGGGATCATTTTATATTTTTCTAGACAGGGATATTACATTCGTCAGCCGGGGACAATCCCTGGCATCCCCCCCCCCCCGTCAATTCGCACGCCGAGTACCGTATATTTAAACTATCATAAATTATTTTACTTCCTTTGCATGTTTAAGACCTAAAAGAATATAAGACTTATATTTTAAATACCATTACTAAAAGCTGCACTTTTATATAAGTTTATAACAAGTTTTATTTGTCGTGCAGACCGTCAGTTTGCTTTATTTAAACAAAAATCCCAGTTTTGCATTCATAAAATGTCTAGAAGTTCTAGTTCCGCCGACGATTTTTCCAAAACCAAGAAAATTTTTGGATCCGAAAATGGCCACAAACATTTCGTTTTCACTCCACATTTTTCTGATATATTCGTTAACATCTGCCTTTTTCTCAATAATCCACAATAGAAGTGTCAGTTAAGCTGGTATGTGTCCATGGAAAAAAAAAATATATATATAGATTCATCAAGCAATAAAAACACGTCGCCAGCAACAATAGCTCACCGACAACGGTTTTCCAGTGCCGAAAGGTCTTGATAGAGAATTATTGTTGTTTAGTAGTTCGCCAAGTACATAATTATGTAGCATATGCCTTTCGAAACTTCGTGAATCTAAAATAAGTATTTGCCCCTCTGAACTAAGTTTTGAATTTACGAACTGAGGAAATCAGTATACATTGCACTCAAGCTGACTGTAGGCTAGGCGGCTAGGTACGGTGCGAGATGCAGTGAAAACGTACATCCCAGGCGCGCATTATCGTCCTCTTGCTGGCGGCGAAAGATAGCTATCTCGTGAATTAATTTCTGTGGAGAGGCCGCTAAACAAATCCAAATTTCGGCTAGTATTGGTTTCCTGTTCGCACCCCCCCCCCCCCACCCACCTTTTTCCTCAACCAAAATTACTCTGCTATGTTTGTCCCGCTAAGTACGTCGTCGATTTAGGACATCTTTTGCTTTAGGTTCGTAATCAATTTTTTTTTTTTTTTTTTTGGAAAAAGCGGAAAGATTTTAAAACATTTTCGAAAAGCGGAGGTCTGCCGAGAAAAAAAAAAAAGCGGAAATCCGCCAAAAAGCGGAAGATTTTCATGCCTGTATGCAAGAACATGATGGGCCTTTCTAGAACATAGAATAATAGACTCGAGTGGGTTGCCTTATTGTACCAGGAGAGAAAAGTCTCGCAACTGAAAATTCAGTAAAACATTTTGTATACTTCAAAAAGTAACAAAAATGAAAAAGTTTTGCAGCATAATTAATGACATATTTTGCACTGCTACGATTACACAAAAAAAATTAACTTGCTTTAACTGGCAAACAGTTTTGAATTCTTATTCTATCTTTTGTGAAATTCCAGAGAAATTGTCTTTTAAAACTGCACCCTATTTGCCAGAATATTTTCATTTTAAAGTACTTTTTTTCTATAAATAAGTGTAGTTTTAAAGATTAAGTACATATTTTCAGAGATTTTGATACATATTTTGTGAGTTTTTAAAGGCATATAATTCATGGCCTAGTCATATTTTACAGATATTGTGTAGAATAGATATGTATAAAAACAATGTAGCAAATTTTCTATACTGGAAGATTTGGGCAATTCAAAGGGGGGGGGGGACACCCCACTAACCCCCAACTCATCCAAATCATTTTTTAACACTATACACACGGGATATTAGAATTCATTAAAAACCAGAACACAATACATACCTCAACTAACTGCTTGTGAGCAAAAATAAGTATCCCTTCAAATATAATTACATTAGCTCCATACATAGTTTTCTAGAAAAATAAATCATGCAATTACATTTTGCTTTCAAAGTACATCGATTAAAATGCACATTTATTATTTCATAATACATATTTATATTAAAACATAATATACATCTCTTTTAAAAATATTGTTTCAGATGAAAAATAAGTTTATCACATTTTATTACTTTTTGTTTTACTGAAAATTTAAACTGTTCTTTAAAACAGCAAACCAAATAGACAAGTGATTGCAATGTTTAATATACAAATGCAGAGATATAGTTTATATACAAATAAAAGAATAAATGGCTAAACTAACACTTTATCTATACAAAACATATATATAAATAAAACATACAAACATATATATTATATATATATATAATTACATACAAACAAGCTACAAGATTGGTAGCTTGTTTCATTATATGTATAAACAAAACATTTAAGATACTTCTTTTTTAAGCATTTGAGTGCTATTAAAGAATTCTGTTATCAGAAACTGGAGAATCACTTTACAAGAATTGCCAAATAGTGGCAGTGTGTGAAATGTTAAAAGTTGCCAGTGTTGGCTATTTTTTAGCAATTTATTGTCAAGTTTGGCACCAAAAATTTAATGCCCCAAACTGAAACTAACTTGGCAGTATCTTCTATATTTGGGGAGAAATTGCCAATCAGTACTACGGTATTATGTGTGTATAACGCGCACCCTTTACTTAACAAGAAAAAATAGAGAAATTTTGTTATCTCGTATATAACGCGCACCATAAATGTGACATTCAAAAGACTCTGTAGATTCTTAACCTAAGCACTCCATTCAAATTTGTTAGTCTAGCTCTCCAAATACCTGAACTACCTGAATTTCCTTTCTCCTTTTGTCAATTTTGGACTGGGTATTACGCTCATCAGTCAGCTCAAAGAAAAAGATAAAGAAGAATGATTCTGAATTTTCTTTCCCCATTCAAAAGTGGACCAAAGGCCTCGACCAACCCAACCCAGTCTCCCTGGGTTATGAAACAAATCACACATAGTGGCTGGTGGGTCACGTGTTGGTTGCAAAATGATGTCACACAAATATCGTCCATTCCTTCATTATTTGCGAGAGAAGACAGCCTTTTGAAAACGTGGAAGTAAGATGGAAAAGCGAACAAGTTATACTGCAGCATTTAAGTTGAAAGTATGCAAAAGAAAATGGTAGCCACGCTTCAAGTTGGAAATTTGGTGTAGGCCAGTCAAGCGTGCGAGAGTGGTGGCAGTCTATGGAAGAAAAACTGAAGAAAGCACTATCTAAAAAACGTGCTTTTCGGGGGAAGTCGTGTAAATATCTGCAATCCTGCAATCGGTGGATGACAACAACAGATCACAAATTCACTCCAAGTGGGAGAATGAAGCGTGCTTCTCTCGACAATTGTATGTGAATGGATATGAGAAGCTTGGAATTTCATCTCAGCCGATATGATAAGAAAGAGCTTCAAAGTGACTGGAATTTCCAATCGGATGGATGGAACTGAAGACAATATGAAATACGAGGACATTGACTGTGACGAGAGCAGCAGTAGCGCCAATGAGGATTGCTAATTATATTAATAAATTTAATGTTTCTAGCACTGTTGTATGAAAGAAGTGTTAGGAGGGGAAAACATATGTAGCAAAAAATGACTTCGATTAAGTAAGATTTTTCCAGTTTTATTTTCTTCTTTGAGTACTTTTCATGATTCAAACCTATATCGTGTGAATGTATGCAGCTGTGAAAAATTATTCTAAGTATAATGCGCACCCAGAGTTTTTGCCTTAAATTTTTGAAAAAAAAAGTGTGCGTTATGCATGAGTAAATATGGTATTTAAATGGGTTGATGTTACTGGAAATATCAATTATTGCCTATAAAGTGCCAGTATTACTGTAATCAAGGACATACCCAGGGGGGTGGTCCAGGAGGTCTGGACACCCCCTCCCTGAAATTTCAGTTTTTGTTAACAAAATAATAATGATGAAATGTTTTTGTGAAAAATTCTGCCTTTTTCACCGTTTAGACCCCCCTCCGATATCTTTTCTAGGTACATCCCTGACTGTAAGTGAAGGTGAAGTATTGTTAGAATATGAAAATTGTAAAACAGTTTGAGCAGGGTTGATTTTAATATAGATTTCAATCAGGGTTCCCACTCAATTTCTGAAAAAAAATTCCCTGACTTTTCCAGGTCATCATGCGATAAAAAATCCAGACTATTTTTTATGCTTATGACGTCAACTTTGCATATGTTATATGATTTTCCAGGTTTTGGGCCAAAATTTGCAATTTTCCCTGACTTTTTTTGCCAAAATGAAATTCCCTGACTTTTCCAGGTTTTCCCTGACCAGTAGGAACCCTGTCAATTCTAAAAAAGTCTTATGGAATAAGGAAAATAAATATGGTACTCATGAATTATGATACACTTTCCAACATAACGGAGCAAGGAAGACAAACTGGGCTGATGCACAGATTTTTATACACTTTTAATATATAGCAAGCACTTTAGCTATTGCCTATTTGCATAGTTAAAATATGAAATTTAAGAATTTTTTTTAAATGTGAGGGTCTCTCTGATCAGGCCAATTATCTAGCATGAGGGATCATACGTCTAGATCCCTCGTGCCAGATAATTGGCCTTAATCCCACAATATGGATCAGTTCTGTTCCACACAGTCATTTTAAAAGGTGACCCAGTTTGACCGCTGCAGCAGAATGATTATTACTTACCATTCTCTTCTCTCTGGAATGCGTCACAAAATTATATATGGGAACATCCACACTTCTGCCTTCTTTCAGCTTCCTCACAGTCTCTATGAGGAGGTCAAAATCGAAGGCGTCGGGATGATCAAAGTTGTACTCATTCTGCTTCGCGAGCTTGTGGTCATTTTCGTCGAGCACCTGGAACAGACACAATTTTGACGCATTATTTACAAATGTGCCCATGTACGATGCATTCCTAACATTAAAAAGCATGGGATCCCCTGCGTCAAGCAAAGTCAAAAGGCCTGAAACTTCTTCCAGATATATTTTTATGTTATATGCCCATGTAATCAATGCAATAAGATTGCATGGTAGTTAACCTTTTCACATGCAGAGGCCAGACATTCAAGCAACATAATTGTAACATTCATGCAATTCATGTCAAAAATGCATTAGTCCATATATTTTATGTCTATTCACCCGATAATAACATTCCTAGATTTGCACAAAATGATAAAGGGTGAAAAATTCTTATGCACATTTTTTACACACATGAGGATATTTCACAAAAAAAGTTATCGATGTTGCATTAAATGGATGTCACGAATTTAACTAACACTCTAGGAAACAGAAATAACTAAAAAATGTTATAAAAAGGCTTGCACCAGAAAGGGTTAACACACTCTATTTTACAATAGTGGTTTTGGCCTTGAAAGCCAGGTCTTAGTTGTTAAAAGATTTTGTCCTTTCATAGGAGTAGCATTGGCAACCAACTAGGTGCTTTTGTAGGGGGGGGGGACAGACAATAGTTATTTTAGGGCACATGTCCCCCAACTTCATCTGAAAATCTTTTGATTTGAAACATTTAATTCAAATTTAAGAGAAAATTCCCTTTTCTACTCTCGAATTCGATATTAATGCAAATTTAACAGCCACTAACTGTAACCTTTTTTTAGAAATAGGCAGTCATCCTAATCAGTACCAATTCTTGCGATTGATTACAGATGGATGTAGAATAATTTGAAGTTTGATTCCAACATTCTTTTGAGGAACCCTATTTCAGTAATGCATTAGGCACATGATAAATCCTCAGGATATAAAAGTATAACAAGCTACAAAAAATATTAGGACATCACAAGATTTCCATTGGACAAATTTGGTTACCGTATTTTCTACTTGAGGAGGGTGTCTTACTTTATAAAAGGAGTCCATGCTAAGAAGCGTGACCCAGGGAACATCTAAAGCTTCAATCACTTTTCTTGCAACGGTCGTCTTGCCAGATGCACTGCCTCCGCATATACCTTCAAACAAATTAAAAGACAGCATCACACAACCATTTTCTCAAATAAATTTCAAGAAGTAAAAAATAGCTCAGTGCGTATTTTCAATTGGAACACAAAGGGTCCATCCTCCTTCAGCTCAGTGACCTACAAACAGACAGGAAAATCCTCTTTGTATGCAGGTTGGAACTTTTTGCAGTTTAGGAAGAGGGGGGGCCTCTGTACCACTCAAAACATATGTACTAAGATATTCCATTTTTATGCTTGTGTTTTACTAAGTTTTTTTTAAACTCTTCCATCAACATTCTCAACAGCTGCAACCAATCATCCGCATCAGGTCATTCCTGAGCTTAAAACTCAGCCACTCGTCTTTCTCAAACTGGACTACATAACAGAAAATGAGATGTTGTAGCGAGATTTCTTAAATCAAGGTTGTTGGATATGCTCCTTACTTTCCTAACTGGGCAAGGATTTTTGCCCAAAAAATCTCACGTTTTTTGTCTCATTTCAGCAAAACATTATGTGTGCAAAAATGACTTAACACACAGAATCAACATTTTTTCCCCTCTCAAATGCCATGCGTGTGCATAAAAATTTTGCAAAATATCATTACTTCAGTTGAGTACTATAAATAAATTCAACATTCAATTTCACCTAAACAAATATGAAAAAATATAAAACAAGTTGAAATACATATGAGATGCACAGCTCATATCTAATAACTATTGAAAGGTGTCTTGTAACACTCACATTAGAAATTTATCTAATTTTGTAAAAAAAAACATATTAGTCAGCTTCATTACAGCTTTACAATTTCTAGATAAATAATGAGCATAACATGATGAACATTCATTAATACAATTTAATATTTTAGAGCAACATAAGACTACATTATTTCAAAATCAATTTGGGGGTATCATTGGGGGGGGGATTAGATAACCCCCGGTTGTTAAACTTGGGGGGTATCAGACGGAACGAACAAAAAATAATGATCTAACACAGTGGTTCCCAATCTTTTTCTTCCTGCAAACCCCTTCTAAAATCTGAAGAGAATTGGGTGAGCCCCTTGTATAGTCTTTGTACATATTATTTCGTGAAGCCTTTTAAAGAACTTGCATACTCCTGAGGGTTTGTGAACCACCAGTTGGGAACCCATGATCCAGCAAACTCAAAGTATGAAACAGAGGAAAGTTGCAATTTTTGAATACACTCTTTTAAACCAACCAAAACTCTTGACCATTAGATCAACAGCCTCACAGTAGGCCAGAATGCTGGACCTACCATCTACCAGGGGTGCAGAATATGTCCGAACGTACAAACGAGGTTCAGGGGGAAATTCTGAAGCGTGGGAAAATTTTTGTCCTGAGTGTATTTAAAGAAAAGAAAAAAAGTGAGAAAACTATTTTTGTAAAGATGCATTTGTTATTAAAAGAAGCTAGCGATAGATAGTGTAAACTATAACTAGTCTAAACTAGAATGAAAATATGCTTCGGTTTTGGGGAAATTTCGGACAAAGCAAATTATGTTCTGGGGAAATACAATAGACACTGGTTATAACCATAGCTGCCAACCTTCCAAGAAAAAAATAAGGAACACAGCACTTGCTCATAAAATCAGAAATAAGGAACACAGTGAGTGGTCATGAAATGTACCATTAAATATACAATTAAAAATCGTACATTAACAAAATTAAATTATCATGTGTATAGAGCTGATGTGCATATATATAATCATTCATTTATAAAAATAAAATGTACTTAACTTTGCTTGTTTTCTAGAGACTTTTCTAGAGTTTTCTTGTTTTTTAGACTTAAATGATTAATGTAATAAATTCTTGAAAGAATTAAAAAAAAACATTCAAATAAATTTACTGACTTATTTGATTATATTTTGACAACTAAGCATAAATGCTTTACCAAAAGCTGAAAATGTACACGATTTTCCTTTTTTTCTGTTAATTTTAAAAATCCTTACACAGAAGCTGAAAAACGGAAAATTTTGGCTTTAATACGTATTTACGGAACAAAGTTCAAAAAACGGAACGAATCCGTATAAAACGGAACACTTGGCAGCTATGTTATAACATACTCTCACAGGACCTAAAAAATTAGTACATTATAAGCAATACCGCCGCTAAGATTCAATATTACACAATAAAAGAAAGTGGGCTCATCATTTCACTGTACGACGCGTTTTAAAAAGGTCTGATTTTTTAAAAATCAAATTGAAAAACAGAAAATTCTTTATTACTTACAATTTTTATTGAGATAAATAATCTGTCATTTTCTTTTGTTTTAAACGAGCAGGTGCTACTTAAAAAATACCGTTTTGGACGTAGCATCTCTGCAGCATTTAATGCATCGGGTATGCTTGGTATAGGCTCCTCCGTTTCTTCTTCACTATTATCAGAATCATTATGGATGGGGCTTTTCATAAGGGATTTACATGGATGAATGACAAAGAAAAAACATGGTCTTAGCCCTACCTTGCAGGGGAGAAAGATAAAAGATCGCTCCCTTCATTCGTACACAACTCATCTCGCTAGAGAATCTGAAAACGGGCAGCGAGTGTTTTTGAAAGTACTGAAATTTCCGAGAAAAAGGAAATGAATTGCTTAAGAAAAGGAAAATTTTCTTTGGCTTTGGTATAAAAAGTACATTACAGCCAAAGTACGTACTTTTGTTAAGTACGCTTTAACTGAAGTTAAATAACATTATAAATATAGTACTTCAATCTGGACCCATCTTCTACGTACGTTATAACCGGTGCACACTGTATTGGGCCCTAAACATTTTCTGCATCCCTGCCATCGACTATGTTCAGTGTCTTATCTATGTAGCCATGATTAGGGTCCAAACATATAAAAGACTGAGCTTAACATGGTATTAAAACTGAGGATTCAAGAAGAGAGAGCTGTGTTAGTCTGTATATTTGAACTGTTATTAAAGGATTTGTTAACATAAAATATATATTTTGAGCACTTTTTATCAGTTTTAATCAATAAGATTTACATTATCATAATTGATTCTTTTTACTCAAAAAACTAGTGTTTAAAGGTTAAAATTCCTTAGGACCTTTCTAAAATAAGAATGACATCCATAAATGAATAAATATTGTATTATTTTACAAAGTTCTCAATTAATTTCAATTCAGCTATTTTTTATATAATGCTATGCAACACAACTTTATTAAATATGAAACATAAGTTATATTTTCATTGACTATTCTAAAATAGTTGTGGGTATGAATGATTTATTGTTTGTGAATGAATTTTTCAAACACATGCAGATCTTTTTAGTGAATTTCACATCTAAAAAATCAGCTCTTGCTTGAGAAAGTCCCGAGTGTATTTTAATATCCATAGCTGCCAACCTTCCAAGAAAAAAATAAGGAAGACAGCACGTGCTCATAAAATCAGAAATAAGGAACAAAGTGTGTGATCATGAAATGTATGATTAAATATACAATTAAAGATCTTATATTAACAAAATTAAATTATCATGTGTAGAGAGATGATGTGCATATATAAGCATTAATTTATAAAAATAAAATATCCTTAACTTAGCTCAGTTTCTACAATACACTTAAGTGTTTAATGTAATAAATACTTGAAAGAATAATAAGATAAACATCATTCAATTAAATTTATTGACTTGTCTACAAGGATAAATGATTTACCAAAAGCTAAATATGTATACAATTTTCCTTTTTTCTTATAATTTTTAAAAATTCTTACACAGAAGCTGAAAAACGGAACATTTTGGCTTAAAAACGTATTTACGGAACAAAGCTAAAAAAACGGAACATTTTGGCTTAAAAACGTATTTACGGAACTAAGCTCAAAAAACGGAACGAATCCGTATAAAACGGAACACTTGGCAGCTATGAATGTCATAAGTTTGTAAAAAATTAAAAATATAAAATAAAGGTCTTTTTTAATGCTACTGCATTGCAGGAATGCCATAGAAAAAGTTGTTATTTCCAAGAAGGATGGAAAAATACTGAAATTGGAATACCGGAGCATCATTTTCTGTGCAATTTAACGGATACATTTTTTACTGAAAAAAATTGGATCTCTGCATTTTTACAGAAGACTTTTATGCCATTCTATCATTGCACAGATCCTACTATGACCAGCGTATGAGTCACAAGCAGTGGCTCACCTATGACAAAGGGCTCCACAAGCTGTCCGTGGGTGTCGTACCAAGGTGGCCGCCCAGCAGTATAGATGGTCCTCTGTCGGGTCCTGAGGACGGGCTCTCGCGAGACGTTGGACTTGGAAGAGGACCACGTCCTCTCCCGAATCCTCTTGGAGCGGTGCAGGGGGGAAGCGCAGAGGGAGGACAGGTGAGGAGGGAAACTTGGAGACTTTGGGGATGAAGCGGGGAGTTGTTCATCGGCAACATCTTCAAAGTTCAGCTCATCACCACTTCCACTGCAACAAAGATTCAATGAGAAAATCAACTTACGACCAAATGCACAATCTATGCTTAGACATACAAAAAACAAATAAAAATGCTCATGTCCAAAGCTCAAAATTAACGATGGTCTACTAGTCCGAGACCACAAAAATACATATCCTACCAGCAGAACACTCATTTTGATAGTCCCCTGGACCCATAGCATTTCATTTACATTTCTTTCTTTAACACTAATTTGCATTTTCCTCTAAAAATAAATATTATAATTTAAGTAAAGCTTCATTTTTAACTCAGTTCAATTTTAATTTATTTGCAGGTTAAAAGATGCATGTCATAATTCCAGCAAAATATATGATTGGGTGTGTTTAGTATTTTAATAATAGGTATTTGTTTTTTTTTTTCAGCTCTTAACAGAAATCAAAATATATTGTCCGTGGAATTTCTTTTGTTTTGCAATAATAAAAAAAAAAAAAAAAAAAAAAAAAAAAAAAAAAAAAAAAAAAACCATGGCTGTACAAACTTATGTCGATCCCTTAACTAGGGATGCACCGAATACCATATTTTGCCGAATAACGAATACCGAATATTCGGTTGAAATTCTAACTGAATACCGAATACTTGGTTAAAATTTATTAAACTATTAAACTGGCAATGATTAATTTAATTAGTTTATTCTTAAACGATATTTCATATGGTGTAAAACTTCAAAAATTAAAATCCTGCAAAATTTAATATCCAAGTGTTTCTCTTATATATTATTAATAACTTTTCTAAATATTAGTGGAATGCTGGCAATTTTTTTACCTGCCTATTTTATTTAAAAAATGAGCAGTTCATTGACTTTACATATTTATAAACACTTAATGATATGAGTATTTTTTTTCCTGACTACTGTTTTAAATTTAAATGAGATAATAATAGCAAGGTCAATGTAATGTGCCATAAGATTTGAGAAAAATTGAAAAACAACCAAATTTAAATTTAACATCCGAGTGTTTTCTCGTACATTAAAACTAATTTCATTGTGATATTAGTTTTTTGTGTGATTGTGGCAACACTACACTAAGGCAATCTGCCAAGGATGGGGGGTGCCTTGGCAGGAGGACTTTCTAAGGGTTCCTAACGCGTATTCACAGGTAATATTAGTAAGTAACTACTTGAATTAATTTAGTACTATGGTACTATACTATATCTTTCATTCATGATATAAAAAATATGTATTTGTTTACCGATTGGTGAATAATTTATTTACTATTCGATTGCCGAATATTTAAGTATTCGGCCGAATCGAATATTCGGTTTGTCTGCCGAATAGGCAGTATACCGAATATTCGGTGCATTCGTACTCTTGACAGAGGATTGTACAATTGCAAATGGGCAAACCTTGGCATGTTACTCACTAGCTTAAAACAGTTTTTTTTTTTTTTTTTTGGGGGGGGGGACAGTAAATTTGCAAGGTGAATTGACATATTGAGCCTCGAGTAATTAATATGGATTATTGCTTTCTGATGATGGTACTTAAGTACTATAATAAACAAACTGTTAAACAAAAATATAATTTTCTACAAAAATTTGAAAAAGCATGCGTTTAGTTTTAAAAGCAAGAATAGACTGATAAAATATAACTCTCTCCACTTCATTACATCATTTTTTATTAAATTTAAGAAACAATCTAAAAAAATAGCAAATATTTTCATACAATTAAATAACAGTTCTAGATTTTACAATGGGTGGCCTGAAAATCAATGACTGCAGGTAAATGGATATTGACATATTTCATTGTTATCCACATTTATTATTCTTTCTATGCATCAGACTTTCTCTAAACTGATTAATGCTTCTAGGAAAAAAATTATGGACAATCATGACTCAATTTTTTTTTTTTTTTTTTTTTTTAGACTGAGGTATGCTAAAAATTGAGAGAGTAAAAACCTATATATATATATATATATATATGCGTGTGTGTATACATACATTACTCAACATTATTTTAACCCTTTGGAGCATTGCATTATCTTTTTAATAATAAAAATAAAAAATGATCAATAAAACTTTTTTGGGGGGCATTAAAAAATATATTTACCACCAAATCCATCCATGCTCATGTGTACATGACAAGCTGTGCCATCATCTGTCATATGAGATACACCCTATTTTAACGACGTCAGAAAAACAAGAAAATAAAGAGTGTTAACCCCATAATGTGATTTTAGCAGCTCGAAGATCAGGGTTTGGTGATTTAAATCATTTTTAAAAATCATGATTTTTATCAAAAATTTAAAAAATGTCTAAAATTTATGATTTTTTAATTTTTAAAATTATTTGTGGTGTGAATTAGTTAATGTAATTCATATACTATTATTAAAATACCGAAATAAAGTAATATAGTTATTCCTGTATTAATCATTTTGGTACAGAAAAGACTTCAAAACCTTCTTTTTTTTAATAAAAATGTACAAGATCATGATTTTTAATGTGAATTTTTTTTTCTAATATGCTAAATATTTGTTTATTAAATAATAAAACAGCTTAAAATTGTCAGAAAAGAAAGATGTCAGTTAAGAAAATAAGAGTTAAGAAATTGTCAGTTAAGAAAATAATGGAAAATTTTTATTTTGTTATAAAATTATTGACTTTATAAAGTAAGAAATGGATTTTTAATTGTCATAAGTAAAGGTTGGTTTACCCCTTATTTTTAAAATTATATTTATATGAAGGCTTAAATATATTTAAAATTATATTTATATATTGCTTGTTTTAGATTTGAATTTAAAAAAAAAAATTATATTAATTATTGCTACGTTAGATTTCAGAAATTTCGAACATAAAAAAATTATAGTCTTCTTACAAATGTTTCTGAATAACAGGAATAAAGAGAATAGTGCTGGGTTGTCCAGCTTAAACTTTTTTTTTCTAAAGAATACAAAATCCTCTAAGATACATGGATTGTATTGGGTTGATAATTTTTTATACTTCCCCAGTAATAAAGTAAATACATGAATTATTCAATTATTAAGACACGTGTAAATTGTAACAGATATAATTAAATATTAATTTTGTTCAGTTATTTTTATATGACCAAATTTTTATGTTATAAAGAAATAAGTTCCAAATTGACTATTTTCCCGTTAAAAAAATTTTTTTCTGGAAATTTAAGTTAAAAATCATTCCAATGCTTATGTTAAACAATATTTTAAATAAAAAAAATTAAATTTAGAGGACTGATTAATATTGATTGAAATTTGAGTAGAAGACATCTGTTAAAATATGAAAATTTAATAATAAGTACTATACAAATAAAACAAGTTACAAAAGATTAAATTATACAAAAACCAAGTTATATAATTTAAATAATTATTAATTGCTTATACATTTAATAATATATTTATTTTAAATATTTGATTTTAAATATTTATTTAACATATTAAATATTTGTTTAATATTTACATGCCTTTGAGGTAGACCTCAAAGAACACGAATTCCTTAAACTGCATTAAAAAATACTTTGTTTAAACTATGATAAACTAAAAACCTTAAAAAAACCATGTTTTTTTCCCCAACCCTCAATAAATCTAAATAAAATATTATAAAATTTAGTGAGAAAATCATTATTACATGGAATTAGCAATTATGTTTTATTTTCTTAATTTTAAGTAAAAATTAGTAATACATTTTTTAATTTTATTTAAATAAAAAAAATCTTTTGTTTCAATAAAAATCAATTTTTAACCATAATATATTTTTTAAAAACTGTCTAACTAAAGCAGTAATTCATTTTAAATTTTTTTTTCATCAAAAATCAAATTTTTCACATCTAAATATATTAAAAACTATATAGTAATACATTTTAAATTTTATTTAACTAAAGAATTTTTTTTCTCTCTTTTACAAAAATCATAATTGTTTCAACCACATTATAAAAAAAAGTTACACACACATTTTAAATTTTATTTAAATAAATAAATCTTTTTTTTTTTTCTTCTATAAAAATCATGATTTTTTCATATCCCGATCTTTTCTTTATGTGCTTAAATCTTTTTTTTTTTTTTTTTTTTTTTGTCATCGCCTTTGATTTATATTCATAAGGAAAGTAACTTGTAATTAAATAAATATGCATTGTGCCTTGCTTTAACATCATCCAATGGACAGTGGTTTACCATAAACAAAGATTGCTAAAACTGAATCCTACCCAACGAAAAAATATATTGGCTCTTAGGTTCGCATGAAGACAAAATTATTAAATAAAACTCATCCAATACAAAACACAGCAAATTGGATAAAATTTAGGGTAGTTTTTTTCTCTTTTTAACTTAAAAAATATATATATACTGAAACATCTCTTTTGAAATATCCTGAATTTAAAAAAAAAAATTCAAAAGCATATAAATTTAATTCTAGAAAAATTTGTGAGAATGTTAAGTTTTTAAAATTTGAAACCTTTAAAAGATCACATTTCTGTGGAGAAGCTTAGCACACATTTGCAAAATAATAACAATGTTATTCCTTCCCTCGTGAAATAGTGTTTTTATTAAAAAGGAAAAATATTTTTAAGTCAATAGTAATGAGCAGACCATTATACATTATTGTTAAAATTTTTGATATTGGTCATACACCATGTGCAGTTCAATAATAGTAAGTATATAAATAACTACGAATTATTATGTAGTTACATTGACTGAAAAACGTCTATAAAATCGGTTCACTTATTTGCAATTTCAGATATTGGAAGAACTACTTGAAATCAAATTATAAAGCACACTAAAATCAAAGAAAAAACAAATAAACACTCGAGGTGGTCCTGGCTGTTTGTAAATGACAATAAATTAATTAAAGGCAGTCATCAGTCTGTTTTTATTTTTATTTATAATCGCACGCTTAAAAATAAATCTTTATGCAGTAAAAAGAACGTCGAATAAAGAGAGAAGACACAAATAAGGAAAATTTTTATACAAATTCGGATTCACTTTTTAAAAAGTATACATACAGATAAACATGTTCAATCGCATCGATTTAAAACAACCGTTCCAACGCTGGAAAGAATGTCCACACAAAAATAAATTCCCGATGCTGAATCGTGGAAAATAAAAGCTTCCTTTTCGGATACACATGGATTTAGGACTTGCCACATGCCACAGCACGTGCAATATTTTCGTTCAGGAGGGAGATCGTTACTCAAATCCAAAAATAATCCAATAAAACAAGTCCATCGACTAAAAACAAGGGGAACGAATTACATTATAAAATAATAATAAAAGTATACAACGAGTGACCGAGCGGAAAAAAAAATATAAACAAAACGACATGCCCCCAATAGGATTGGGAAAGCAGATGAATCGGGAGCTTTAAAAAAAAAAGGAAAACAGACAAAAGACGAACATAACCGCTGGAAACGAGGAGCAGGACAGCGGAGTTCCAGAAACATACTTACATTAGTACTTTCATTTTCCTTTTACGCTACACAACAACACAAACAAACCAATTTCATGGATTCCCAGACACTCAAATAATACACACAAAACACAACGTGAGACACACAAACTCTCGTCTCCGGCCAATCAGAGAGGGACGGAATGCTGCTGTAGTGTTGCAGCATGGGGGGGAAAAAGGCCAGGCGGTGGTGTCGAAATATTACGAAATGTACACCCCACACTAGCACAGCTAATCGACTCTTAACGGGTGACTAAGCTGGGGTCAATCATGCACTACTGATTGACGGCCATCGCATACCTGTCGGAGCTCGCAGAGCTGGGTGTCAACAAGAAGTTCGCCATCATTATGCGAGAAGAGAAGGAGGGAGAGCGCTACCTAGGGGTAGAACCGGAAAACGGAGATGACGCACGACTTCTTCCGCGCTTCGTCACACGGCGACGTTGCTCATGGAACAACTACGCATTTTGGAGGACCCTGTCCACAATCGGATAGAAAATGGACCGAACTTAAAAGATTTTTTACTAGCACTCTTGTATATCATTTCTATAAATGGATAATATTTTAGTCCGAAATTTTAAAAATCAATAAATCACCGACGAAATTTATTAAGGGCAAAAGGGGGCAATTGGCCCCTAAAATTCGGGAAAATTCAGGTATATCTACTTGAAAGTAGTATTTTAGGAAACAATTTGACAACCCCCCCCCCGATGTTACATACCAATTTACACCAATGCAATAAATGATACCGGGTGTCCCCTAGGGCGTATTAAAGGAGGGGGCGACCGCCCCTTCCCCAAAGAAAAAAGAAATTAATGTAAAAGATCCTATTTTACTTCCGTAAAATGAATGTATATGTCAATCGTCTAATCAGTGGCGGATTATTGCAAGTTTGTCGGGGGGGCAGGGGTGTAGCCAAGGGGGGTTAGGGGGTCATAACCCCCCATGAGGAATTTTTTGCCCTACAAAATGTATATTCTTCACTACATTGTCACACGCACGTATACATATATATGAGTTGTTGTAGTCGTAACCCCCCCCATGAAAAATTTCTGGCTACGCCCCTGGGGGGAGGCGGATAGTCTGTCGGTGGGGGCGGTTAGTTAGAAGATTGACATATACATTCATTTGGTGGAAGTAAAATAGGATCTTTTACATTATTTTCGTTTTTCTCGGAGGGGGGGGGGGTCCGCCCCCTTTTTATCCGCCTCTGCTTCTAACAAACCGCCCCCACCGACAAACTAACCGCCCTCCCCCCCACAAACTTGGATTAATCCGCCACTGGGTGTCCCAAAATTGACTGATGAACTTTGAAAATCAGTAAAAAAAAGACGGAATGCGATAGATATGTGTCGTTTGCGGCCTTATGCTTAGAAGCCAGGGAATTTTATGATACCCAATTTCAAATTTAGTTAATATTTTCACCCACAAGTGGCGCTGAAAATTATGAAAAAAATACAAACCATGTCAAGTGGCATGCCATGGCCTCCTTATTCGCCAGACTTGACGCCCGGCGACTTTTTTCTTTGGGGGGTACCTGAAAGATTTGGTATACCGCCAAACTCCACAAGCAATTGCGGAGCTGAAGCAGCGCATCTGCACTGCATGTGAGACGATTCCAAGTGACATATTTAAACGGACGTCTGGAAATTTTTGCCTCGGACTGTGCCACGTTGTTGCAGCAAACAGGGGTTACATTGAAAATGTGATTGTTTAGTTTTTTGCAACAGTCCTTACAAAATTTTAATAGCGGTTTTCAGCGCCACCTTTGAGTGAAAATGTTAACTAAATTTGAAATTGGGTGGGATAAAATTGCGCGATTTCCTAAGCATAAGGCCGCAAACGATACATAACTATAGCATTCCGTATTTTTTTTATTGACTTTCAAAATCCACCAGACATTTTTGGGACACGCGGTAAAATCATAGGTGTAACTTACTAAGGGCAAGGGGGCAAATGGCCCCTCCACAAAAAAAAAAACAAGTAAATTAAGATTATCATCTATATTTGAAAATATTTTCTACAAAAGGAAACATTTTGCTCCCCTCCCCCAATGTTCCATGCCAATTTACGCCAATGGATAAAACAATAAATTTTAAATGAGATTCGCACTAGTTCGCTCATGGGGGAGGGGGGCTCCGGTCAATAGCCCTCCCCCTCCCAAACTTCTGTTTTAGAACGTGAGATTTGTATACTTAACGATTTCATGCGTTCAGTTTGCGTTTCGCAAACTTACAGACCTCTCTAAAAGTCCAATGCCCCCCTTACGAAATTTCAGTCTGGAGCCTCCACTTTATGCACAGTGTTTAAACTAACTTTATGTGTTCGCGTAATAATAAAGTTATTTATAACATTGACACAGGGCCGTAGCTAGACCGTTTATCTAGGAAGGGGCTCAAAATTTTCTGAGGGGGGCTGTCAAATTTACGCACATGCATGGCAGAATATTTCCCAGGGGGGGGCAAAGACTACTTCAACGTATGGTTACCATGTTGGAAAGAGCAAAAAAGCAAAAACACTGCCTACAAAAATCCAGGGGGTGCATTGCCCCCCTTGCCCTATGCTGCCGGCGACCATGCGTACATGCACTCACAAATGCGTGTGTGTATGTGTGCGTATGCATGCATAATTAAAAAAAAATCTTCCTTTATTTTTATTACACTAGCACTAAAAGATTGCCCGTTGTGGAAGCAATTAGGGCTAGAATTAGAATATTAGCAATTAGGGAGCTAAAAAAAACATTTGTAAAACATGTCTACACATAATACATTAAATCTGCTTCCACTTAAAATGAATAACTTCATGTTCAATTTTTGTTACTATCGAGATCGAATTTCATGTTCTTCTGGAAGCTTGCGGAAACTTTTCGTATTCGAACGATTTCGTTTGGGAATATTCCCTCTTATATCAATGCTTCATGCATGAGTAAATCTTTTTATTTGTGAAAAATAAATAAATAAACTTATAAGTCTGAAAAAACTATTTTAAACGAATTGGATTCGCAATTTTCCCTTCAAAGCCTGATAACTTTGACTTCAGTATGACGTAATTGTCACTTGCGACAGTTCATTTTGTCCTGTTAATTATTCACTTTTTTTTTTTTTACTCTCGGAAATAAAATGGATCTGAAAATAGCAAAAAATCGCTTAAGAATGAGGGAACAGGTGAATTTTCGGTTTTAAAGAAGCGTCACGGTATCAGTGAGTCAGGGATCAGCATAACTATATAGTAGGATTTTGAATACGCGTTTAATAAGGAAACTTTGGTGTTATAAATTCTTCAAAAACAATAAGGGGAGCGCCATCGTAAGTTATCCTTTTGCAGGAGGGGGGGGGGCACAGTGTTAGAAGGTTGGGATAGGCTGTTATACAACATGCATCATGTAGCTTCTTTCCTTTGTTACATTTTATAAATTTTCATGAAATAAAAAAAGCTGTAAAGGGTTCATAAGTTTCTCATTTTGTTTATTTAATCATACACTCAATATTTATGTGTGGTAATGTCATTATACACGAACAAAAGCATTTTTTAAACCATAGTCTTACTTGAAAAATAAAACCCATTTTGGGTATGTACCCAGGTATTTACTTTTAATAAATACATATTTTTTTTTCTAATGGCCGGCCTCTGCCTTGAAGGCTTTTGCCACTTCAAGGCCAGAATTGTTGGTCTCTTTATCATGGGGCACCTAGTAGATGGCCAACATCGCCCCCTATGAAGGAACGGACACAAAGCCAACCACGCCCAGTCGGGGATCGAACCCCTGAACCTGTAGTACGGTGCTTTAACCACCATACAATCCGGACGGCTTAAAAATAAATATACTGGGGTATTTCACATCACGCCGAAAAAAGAAGCAGACCTTAACCCTCTCGTCACCGAATTATGAAAAATCAGAGAAAAAAAATCTGTCTAGCATTGAATGCATCTGAAATACTATTATAAATCATGCAAAAATATTTTTTTCTAATGTCGATTCATATTAGATTTTTCTAATATTAGTTTCTGCATTTTCGAAGTATTTTGTTATGCAAAAATTAATTTAAAAGGATGCACCTATTAGGTAAAGGTTGAGGAATAAGAAAAAAACTATACTTACCTTAAAAAGAAAAGAAAACGGTCAAAAAGCAGCGTAAATATTTTCTTAATTTTTCTCCTGAAACAATGAAGCGAAAACTGTAAAAAAATGATCTAAATGGACAAGTACTGCAATCTAGGCGCGATTTATGCATCTAGTTAAGAACCTCCTATACTTTCTACATGAATTAAAGATATTGATATCACTGAAAGAAAAAAATACTCAATTCAATTGTTTTCTCTCTCAATATTGCTATTTGAAGTAGGAGCCTCCTATGAGGTTCAGGGTGACGAGAGGGTTAAGAAAAGGAGAAGGTTTGGGGGGGGGGGAGAAGGAAATAAATTTAAATTGTAGACAAAGAAAGCCTTAAAAAAAGTGTTTCCGTATGCATCGATTATAAAACGTTTTTCATTAAAATCTTCTTTGCCTACCAATGGCTGAGTGGATAAGACTATGAACATCGGGAAAGGAGGCTGAAGCTCACAGGTCCAGTGTTCAGACCTCTCGCAGCCAGACCAGTAGCCGAGCGCATAGCGCCCTCAACTGGGAAACGGGAAGTACTTGGTTCAAACCTAAGTCGCGTCCGTCGACCTAGCCGTTCTGAATTTTTCCGTGGTTTTCTCCGAAACTTCACTTAAATACGTGTTATGACACCTTAAAAAGACCTCCACGTAGGATATCCCCTCGACCTAGATCCCTCCTGTAGATACTCGGCCATTATCCTACAAATCAAATCAAAATCTCGCGCGGCTGTCGATTTAGAGTTTTGAGCGGTTTTCTTCAGATGAAAAGTGAAATTGTGTTAGAACCCCCAAGAAACTCCTCTGCCGAATGTTTTCCTCCGCTCCGCCCTTAGGCGGATAACTCTTGTGTAGCTTTCACGGACTAAGAGGCTTTAGGCCGGTCATCGGGAAGCGGTAGACGGGCGAAACCGCGTCAGCCTCTGAAAGGAAAATATGCGACTCCCTTTTAATAATTAACGGCACGGGCGCCCTCTGACGACACACGGCGTAAGTATCTCCCGCGGGGTGCTTCCGTTGATATTTGTTTACGTTTCAGCTACTAGCAGACGACGCATGCGCCAAAAATTAATGAGTACGACTCCCAGCGCCACCTTTTGGGCAAATTTCATTTAGTTCTTTCGCAATGCTTGGATGATTGTCCTAAAGTTCTGAGAAAGGCAGGGGGCGCCGAACAGAAAATTCCAACAAAGGTGCATTGTGAAATGGCTTTAGAAAGCAACAAAATTTGTGCCTTTATAGACGGCCAATTCTGTTTTTGCTCTCTTTTATATATATTGCAGTTTACCGGATGTTGGAGGCGAGGGCGATCACTCATTGCAAGGATATTGACTATGTATCCTGCCAGATTTGTAAAGAAATAGTATCCGCGACTGGTTCGCAGGAAGTTCACGGCATACTAAAACTTGACACTGGATCGCCTGTTCATCCTTTTTCTGAGAAGTTGGCTTTCCCCCATCCTGTTCATGGGCGCAATAATATCACCAAAGAAAGTTTGCGATGTTTCTAGTGCAATTTGCACAAATTAGTAAAATTCTATTTTTGAAAGCAGTAAATGTTCACTCAAGGACATAAAATGTAAAACTTAAACCTCATATCTCCCCCCCTCCCTGAAAAGAAAACCCCTCTGTTCCTGCGCTTCTTCTTTTTTGCTCTAGGGGGGGTTGGATTTTTCCAGGGGGGGGCTGAGCCGTCCATAGCGCCCCCAGCGCTACGGCCCTGCATTGACACAGTCATTCGATGCAAACAGTTGTTGCGCAGCCATGTCAGATGATGTCACCTGGGGCAAACCTCCATTGGGGTGCCCCTTTCTTTCCATTTTCACATCCCCCTAGCACGGCACCCACGCAGTGGAGAGATAAGGCCACAATTACAGTAGACATGTAGAAGTAGACATGGTGAGTTTTGCACTCCACCCCTTTTTTGATTTGCAAGTAATTTCTTTTTAACTAATTACATCAAAAATAATTTATTCTCTTCCTAAATATCTTAGAAGCAGAACTCTTAGCAGAAGCCTTAAAGTGGATCCACTCCAACCGCAACGGTAGCAGAGTAAGGATCTTCAGCGACAGCCTCTCGAGCCTTCAAGCCCTAACACCTGCAAGAACGAAGGACTCCCTCATTCTTGAAATCAAAATCCTCTTAGTCAGACAATATAACACCAGCCTCGCGCACGTGAAAGGGCACTTTGGCATAAAAGGCATCGAGAGGGCAGACCCATTAGCCAAAGAAGCTGCCCGTCTTCGCCGATACACCCTCAGCACCTGGCCGCAACAAAGTGCCACCTCAAACAAGGGAAGACACACCTACACTCTGCAACCCAAGATGGGTCCGAAAGAGCTTAAATTAAGCGCCCCCATTACAGCTTTTGTAACAAACCGTGCACCCTTTCCAGCCTCCATCACCGTAGGTTTCACAGAAGCCAAACGGAAAGCTGCTCGTGCAGCTTATTTGGAGACAGCATCCACTCGGGGCCATCGTGATTCTACCGGGCCTGCTTGTGCACTCCCAAAGAGGCCTACGGACGTTTCCTCATGGGTTAGATTCGGCCGTTAGATGACGTATCTAAGGGCTGGAACCAATAAGTGATCACCCGTAGGCCTCTTTGGATGACTCATCGGAGTGCACTGCACAAGCAGGCCCGGTAGAATCACGATGGCCCCGATCCACTACATATTTGACTGCCCACTCACCTCATCATACCTTCTCAACTTCTGGGAACTCTAAAGGAGCCGACTAGCAAGAAATAGACTGTAAAATTTATGGGCTTCTCATGGAATTGAGTCAGTTACTCTGACCATCCAAGAACTCACCAGCACCTACCAGCACCCTTGTATAAACCTTCTGTATATGTAAAAGAACCTCTTTAAGTCAGCACTCCTACGTGAGATAAGTCTAGCCGGCTTGCTCCCATAAGATTTTTTCCCCCCCCCTCAGTTTGTTTTTTCAAATAAACTCCGCAGCTGCCGTAAAAGGCTTTAAGCCGACCAGGTCGGCATCTTTGCCTTTTATTTCAAATCACGCTTCCATAATCCTGCGATCACCGCCTTCTAGCGGTCGCCGTTTGCATTTCCGGAAACAAGCTGTAACATAAATCATGTGTTGTCATGACAGACCAGCATGCTAAGTTTGGAAACGACCTGTTGAGACACCCTGCATATTCCCGCTTCCTGCTTTAGCCTGTAATAGAATAGAGCCTCGTACTTAGACAAGATGTTCCAATCCATGTTGAAAGACACTCAAAGAGCTAACCTAGTGCAGGAACCCTGCTCTAGGTTTAACAGAATCTAATGCGTCTGCATGGTGCTATCTAATCACTGCCAGCTTCATTTAAAGTGAGAGGAGGGGCTGAAAAGCCCTCAGGGCAAGTGGGCTAGGGCAGCAGCTATGGGCTACGTGCCCCGGGGACATAAGCGGGGCGTGGCGTGAGCCATGGCAAAATCCTGATTCAACTTATTAGCCTTTTTTGAATGTCCACAGTTATACTGAATCAAATTGGTTTGATAGTTTTCCAGTACCTCCACTTTCAGTATAATTTTTCAGAGTGAATTGGATCATTAAATAATTGATTTAGAAAAAGTCATACGCTGTAAGCTTTGTATGAGAGTGAGTGGTGGCTGCACAGCACATCCTATCAACGTCTGTTTTGATTGTTTAGGATTTAAATTCCATTTTTTTTTACTCCAATGTGGCTACATCTCTTAGTTTAGGAAAATTCAGCAGTATTTTAATTTTTGAAAATTTTCACCGTGTGTCATGCACAAAGATATATGCTATACTTTCCTGCCGCACTCACGTCAATCGAATTTGTACATGTCGAGTTTTTGCAGCTTTGTAATTAACTTTTGGCAGTGAGTGAGTGTAAAGTAATTCATCGATGCAATGAGGCGAGGAAAACTGTTTTTCCTCTTGGGTTTTTTCGTTCTACTTTCGCAACCGATCGGACAGTTCGTTTTACCTTCGCAACGTTCGTGGCATTCGCTTTATGATGAAGGGGTATGTCTAGTTCTTCTGGAAAAGTGGGTAATGTGGTCGCTTGAACTTGTCCCTCTTTGAGTCGTTTGCGAGTCCCGTTTTAGAGAGACGAGATGTCCAATGAAAATCGGCTCTCACTGATTCTGTTCACATGGGCCTGGTGTCATTTATCAATCTATCAGTTTGGGACGTAGCAAGTTTAGAAAAATACTCCAGGTGCAAACTATCTGCTATAGGGGATTAGGTTTGGAAACAGCACTTGTGAAAATGTTCATTTACACACTTACAGGGTGTTCCAGAAAGATTTCCCCAAATCTGAAATGACATAACTGCGAAACAGTATGAAGCAGGAGCTTGAAACAAGAAGGAACGATGGAGCGACAGTTCTGGAATTTATTTTATTGTAATTATTGAAAAGACTTTCAGTGTACATTAAGGTCTATGGATACCCCCCATTCATTGAAAGTCTGTGGTCAATCAGTAGCTCGGCTGTGATCGAAATCTCGCAACGTATCGCATGCTTGTTGGCTTTTGTCGAAATATCGCCCAATTAAGTGTCAAAATTAAATCTTTCAAACTAAACCCAGCTTGACCCTATCTCAAATACATTGGCCTCCAAAAGTTAAGGTACAGCATATTTTCCGAAGCTCACCATAAAAAAATGGCAATAAAATAAAATTCATAGTTTTTATTTAAATTATAATAACGAACGTTAAAATAATTTATGCCAAAACGATGGCTGTCACTTAAAAGTTTGTTAGAAAGAACAGGTATGTAAGAGTGAGTGAAAAATGCACAAATATCAGGCTTTCATAATTACGTATGTGGCTTCTATTGATTCCCAATTTTTCGAGGCAGATTCGTGGACAATAGGTAGCTAGAGTCCAGCAATGTCTAGGAGAAGCCATTTGCCCGATTCGTTAAGGTACCGGGAGGTCGTATGGACGTAAATGGGGTTGTCACAGGCGGATGTTGCTAGGCGTCTCTTATGTTTCTCGCAGTGTGGTCCAACGATTTTGCGACCAATATCAATCCTGTGTCCAGAAAACATGTTCCGTGCCGGTCCGCGAGTTACAACACCTGTAAAAGACCGTTTTCTAGCTCTTTTAGCCCGAAGGAGAAGAAGCACTACTGTGCTGCAGCACGTTGCAGACCACTTTGACGTATCAGGAAGAAGAATCTCCGTTAGTACGGTGCAAAGACGACTTCACTATGCAAGGCGACCCGTTGTGTGTGTCCCCCCCCCCTCAACCGACGATAGAGAAGGGCCCGCTTACGTTGGGCAAGCAGCGATGGCCTTTTGAACACTTCACAGACGAGTACCGATTCACAATGGAGAGCGATTCAGATTGTCTGCAGGTATGGAAGGGGTTAACACACCAGATACCGCCAGTCCAACACAATTAAAGGACACAGTACCAGAGAAAGTGGTGTGACGGTTTGAGAAGGCACCTCACTCGGTGATCACATTGACCTGCACGTGTTCCATGGAGGAGCTCTCACTGGTGTGAGATATCGGAATGAGATCCTTGTTCCATAAGTCTGCCCATAGGCCGGTGCTACTGGCAACGATTTCATTCTCATGGATGACCTAACGGAGCTGTAATTGTTGAGGACTATCTTGAAGGTCGTGGTTTGGAGCGAATGGAATGTCCAGCTCAATCTCCTGACCTGAATCCGAGAGAGCAGCTTTGGGACTATCTTGGCTGACAGATTGCTGCTTTAAGTCCTTCTCTAAGGTCGTTAGATGTGCTGTAACAAGCCGTGTCTGGTCTTCGCTTCCCGGTTCGGTGTCCGACAACTTAATGGGTCGATTGAGTGTTGTAAAGTCGATGCTGTCGATGCATTCAAGTTTGGGGTGGACACATTCCTTATTAGAACTCTTTTTTTTTAAATGTTTCTATGACATTTTACCACAAAAAAACTGTGATGTACTATTTCCTCCAAGAATGGAATTTTTCCACCATGATTGCTTTTTTTTTTCGTAGTAACAAATAAATCATTTTTGCTTTTAACTAATGTAAATTTCTATGTCGCTCTCAATGAATAACTATTTCGTGCACACTTCCTACAAATTTGTCGTTTCTATATTCATTCATTCGCAAATTAGACGCAGAAAACCGGTTGTACCCTAACTTTTGGAGGCCAGTGTATATGACTAGACAACTGAACAAAATGACTGCAGTACTGCATCTCTTTCAAACAGTTTAAATCATAAGATGGGATGAAGAATGCACCGAAAGTATTTATGATTTAATTTATTTTTCTTTTCCCAATGGGCGTGCTCATCAAACATTTTGACACTACGAACGCCCGAATGACTGGCCATTTTATTATGGGATCGCACTGTGTGCGGCCAGCGTTACCCTCCTAATGGAGGGGCAGACAACCATCACATCCATACCCAAGCCGGGATTCGAACCCGGACGAAAGGTGTGATAGAATGGTTCTTAAGCCACTACACCACCTAGGGGGTATTTATGATTTAATGGGAAGAATCGTGGTTTCCGCATCATTTTTACTTTCCGAACATGTACCATGTAAGGAAAGTATTGTAATCATGAAAAAATTCGACTTCGAGATTTTGGTGTTTTGACACGTTTGGAGGGCTTCTGAATCCATTTATGCTATTTTTACGAGATGTATGTATGTATGTGTGCGTGCGTGTGTGTGTGTGTGTGTGTGTGTTTGTGTGTATGTGAGTGAACACGATAGCTCCTGAACGGAGCATTCGATGGAGCTCAAATTGGATATATATGTTATAAACCACCGTCGCAAGACCGGTATGGATTTGGGTGTGTATAGGACTTATAGTTTTTCTACAGTGTTAGGACAAAGATTTCTTTTACATTATGGCCTATGGGGGGAATTTCTTGAAAGTGCGCTACCGTTTAAACGATACATTCGATGGAGCTCAAATTCGGTATACATGTTATAAACCACCCTCCTAAGACCGGTATTGATTTTGGTGTGTATAGGACTTATAGTTCTCCTAAAGGGCTACGACAAAACTTTCTTTTATGTTATGGCATAATGGCCTATGGGGAGACATTCTTGAACGTGCGCAAGCGTTTAAACGGTGCATTCGATTGAGTTTCAATTTGGTATATATGTGTGAATTATTCATCGATTCAAATTTATTTAAGTGCTTGGTCATGATCTTAATCGTAAGTGTTCGGAAAGTCGAGTGGAGTCACTCCAGATTTTTTTTTTTTTTTTCAAATCCGTGAGCTATACCTAGTCATTCACTTTTGGAAGAAAACAAATTGCGTAGACACCCTAGTGGCTTGCATAACACTTTTAGTGTGGTGTGATGAACCAAGAACGCGCACTGTCTTTTCAGATAAAAAGAAACCAACATTTCTTTATAACTTGGAATGCATTAGGTGACTTGCTTCACATACGTAAAGAACTCTTTGAATTTCAAAATTCCGTGACAAAAGAAAAGAAAAAAAGAAGCGAAATAATGGTGTTTATTTTCTTTTTTTTCCCCTCGAACAGTATTGCCTAATACTTGCATCATTATTCTCTTTATGATTTCAGGAACTAAACAATGTCTTTAAAGCTTTTCCTATTAAAAAAAAAGTAAAATATCGATAAAAACAGTAAACACAATAACTTTATAGGTCGCAAGCACACTATTAGGCAAAATCAATCAACCGACCGACCGATCTCAAGTGAGAAGGCCTCGCTATGGCACGGTGGTTACGTCACTGGAAAGGGTTGCCGGGCGAAGTGGGAAGGCCCCGGGTTCGGGTAACATCGCGCGGCTGACGATCTAACGGTCTGGAGTTTAGGTAGGTTTTTCCAGATGTAACGTGGATACGCGTAAAACCCCTTAGAAAGTCTCCTTGCCGAGGCATCCCCCCATCCTCTGCAGATTAGCGTAGCGTTGCCACAATCCCGCAAACAAACAAGCGAAAGGCTTGCCGCCTCGTTGGAATGTGTCCTTCACCCAGAAGGGCCCGCTGTGGATTGGCAGGATTTTTATTTTGACTCGAGATGGATGAGTTGTTACACTTATGCTTAATAACCTTCACACGCATGTCAGTAAAAAGAATAGCAGCTCGAAAGGCAATTGCCAAACTCTTATCACCACAATACCGACAATGAGTATGGATGGCGACAAATTGGGACATTGGAGCCGATGCATGCCGCGGTTGACCGATGTTAAAGAAATACTGAGCGATACTGCTGACATACTTAACACTCTCAGAAAAATTGGTCTTTATACGATAATTTATCCCTCATTTTTCAACGAATAATATCCGTACGTAATATTTCCGTGAATTCTTCTTCCTACTATCTGAAGAAGAGGAAAAAAGTTCGTGAAGCTGGAGAAATATCTTCAACTGACAGGAGAAAAAAAGAAACGGATATTCGTCCATTAACGAAAATATTCCCGCAGCGCTACTGCCAGAAAAATTTCCGTGAATTTAAATAAAATAAGACTTTTGTCTGTACATTTCTTGGAATTCAAAAATTTTGCGATTTCTATCCGTTTCAAGCACCCAGGAATCCGATGATCCCGATGATCCGATGATCCGGGATCTCTCAAAAAAAAGTTTGTCTGTCTGTCGTTCTGTCATTCTGTCCGTGACGCTTTTTTTGTTCAAGCATCACGTAAAAACGACAGAAGCGAATGATATGAAATTCGGTGTCATGATAGGTGGTCACTCAACTTAAAACATAGGCGTCGAATTTTTAAAAAATCTTGATTGGATTTTGAGATTTTGCGAAAATCCTTTCTATCTGCGTAAATTTGTCTTCAAGCATCACGTAAAAAGGACTGAAGCGAATGATATGAAATTGGGTGTCATGATAGGTGCTCACTCAACTTAAAATATAGGCTTCGAATTTAAAAAATATCTTGATTAGATTTTGACATTTTGCGAAAATCATTTCAAACTGCCTAAATTTGTGTTCGAACATCACGTAATAACTGCAAAGGTGAAAAAATGATATCTGGTGAAATGATAGGCGGCCACTCACCTTAAACTATAAGCATCTAATTAAAAAATATCGATCCGATTTCGAGATTTTGCGAAAATCGTTTAAAACTGAGTGAATCTTTGTTCCCGCATTACGTAATAACGACTGAATGATATGAAATTGGGTCACATGATAGAGGGTTGCTCAACATAAACTATAGGTGTCCAATTTTTTAAACATTTTTATTAGATTTTGAGATTTTGTGAAAATGCTCTCAAAATACGTTTATATTTCTTCAAACATCCCGTCATAACGACTCATACGAATGATACGAAATTGAGTGATAGGATAGGTAATTGCTAATCTTAATTTATAGGCGGTGAATTTTAAAAATATTTTGATTATATTTTGAGATTTTGGGAAAATTGTTTTAGAATGCTGAAATTTTGTTCAAGCCTTACGAAATAAAGACTGCAGGGAATGAAACGAAATTGGGTGACAGGATAGGTTGTCACTCCACTTAAATTCTAGGCTTCCAATTTTTCAAAAAGGTTGATTAGATTTTGAGATTTTGCGAAAATTATTTCAATATGCGTAAAAATTCGTTCGCGCATCCCATAATGACGACTCAAGCGAATGAAATGATATTACTGAGTGACTCTCTAACCTGTAATATTTTAACAATGCATAAAAATTATAACTTCGCTTTCTTTACTTTGGCAACCTACTCCATCCATTCTGTGTACTCCTACAATGCTGACGGAAGTTCTTGCTTTTTGGAAATTTGCATTCACTAACCCGTCAAGGACGGGTACTTCAGCTAGTAAGAAATAAATTTTGAGAGTGCGTCTTTATACACTCATTTATCCTCATTTTTCAACGAATCATTTCCGGACTCCTTGTGAACGTAATAATTCGGTGAATTCGTCCTGAAAATCTCAAGAAGAGGAAAAATTTTCGTTCATTCTAAAGAAGTTTCTTCAATGGACAGCAGATAAAAGAAACGGATATTTGTCCATTAACGGAAATGTTCCGGCAGCAGTGATTGCTGCAAAATTTCCGTGAATGGAAGAAATAACTTTTGAGAGTGTAGAAAGGTGGGGGCTGCCCTAGGCGGATGTCTTTTCTCTGAGGGGTTCTAATGTTTATTCACGTTTCTTCTGGAGCATAGGTTCCCAACGTGGGCGATAACGACCCCTTGTGGGCGTTTGAGGCTTTCAGGGGGGCGGTAAAAGACCAGAGAAAATGAGGGGGCGTTGATAGGGCACGGAGAGGCGTGGGAAGATTAACCCAATAGAGTCTAAAAAAGACTTAAAAATCACTCTGATCATTCATTTCTATCACCTGTGCGAAAATTCACCTATTTCGATAGGAGACTTCGCTCTCGAGAGAAAGAGATACCTCTCTAAAACTTTTATTCCTCTTTTTTAAATGAAGAAGAAATTCAGTTGAGTTTCAATTCCAACACTATTCTATCTATTAGTCATTTTTTTAAATTTCACCATGCGTTATGTACGCTCTTATTTCTCTGGAGTGGGAGGGGGGGGCGGTATTGAAATATTCACTAGAAAAGGGGGCACCCGCTCTAAAAAGGTTGGGAACCTATGTTCTGGAGAAAGCCGCACTGAACTAAAGATCGCTGGATCGACAACCGTGCGCTATGGCTGCACTTGCACACTTCAGCCCCCTACCCATGTCCGGTGTCTTATGCACTCTCATAGGCCGATAGAGAATGCGTATGGCTCGAGATGGTTTAGGCATAGAAATAAATGTAGTTTCGCTAGTGTTGCACAGGTGTGCAAATAGCTTTCGAATACTTAAGATTTACACTTCAGGCGTCCCAAGATCGCCCCCTCGCGCGCTGCACCTCTGCCGTTGAAGGCCGGGCAAATAAGTACGTTTTGCCCGGCCGGATAACGCCTGAATCTACCTCGTGCAATCCATGGTATCCAAACCAGCTTCCGCCACGCGCATCCTTTCAAAGCTGGCCCCACCCTGGATGAGCGGATAAGACACTGAATAGGGTAGGCGACTGAAGGTCCCGTGTTCGGGTCTATCGATCTAACGGTCTGGAGCTACGTTTGGTTGTTCCAGATGTAACGTGAATGAGCGTTAGAACACTTTAGAAAGTCCTTAGTCTAAGGTACCCCCCACACCCAGACAGATGCCCCTCGAGCACGCTTGTCATAACACACAATCCCTTCATACCTACACAGATGTCGCACGCTCTTTTTAAAAGTAGCCGATCTTTATTCTACTAAACAAATTGATACGTGTCAAAGGTATAATTGCAATAACATATCCCATGTATTAAAATAAATGACGAGTGCACACATAACCGAAAAAAATACAGTAAGCAGGTTTCGAGGGTTCGAAAAGGTCCAAACTTCGTCAGCTGTAAAACGTTTCAACTTACATACACGAATGAAAGTGAGTTACACATATAAAATATAGTTACTCGTATATAGAGTATATTTACGGATAATAATAATAAAGCTTTTGCTGAAATTGGGTGAAAGCGTTCTACATGCAAAACGTACAGGGTAACTAAAAGCTAATGGCGTGTCGGCAGTCGTCTTCGAGAGTATTAGATTAATGGTTTAATACATAGGCGTAGAGTTATATGGGCCCGTGGGGCTCGAGCCCCCCCAATAAATTGTGAATAAGGGCTGAGCCCACCCAATAATTTACCACTCAATACAGAAAATTAATTTATACTAACATAAAAAAGTATTCACGCCATTTACAAACGTTTAAAAAAAAAAAAAACCTTTACTTGTACTTTTAAAAATTTTCTTCTTTTGATTTCAATCATGATTTAGTATTCATTGTGACGCTACGTAACACCCAATGTTACTATAAGCTGCCGTCGCCAGGCTCTGGTTAATTAAAATCAGATTATGCAATGTAAAGTATGAAATGAAGAAAAGTTCAGATGTGTCTAAAATGCACTATCTCATCGAAAATGTTTTTTTTTTCCTCTTTAATATTTTTTACTTTGCTACTATTTTTAACTTATAACATGGTAGGAAGATACTAACATGGATACTTACCTTACATAGGCGTAGAATTCTATGGATCCATAGAGCTCGAGCGCCTCCAATAATTTACACTTATATACAGTAAGTCATAGCTACCAACTACTGCGGAATATAATTAACCATTTTTTGTTAACAGTATATTTTTTACTTATTTTTTTCAAAATATAGTAACCAGCTCGCGCGCGCAGCACAAAAGTTTTGCTGTATTTTAAGCCGAAAAATCATGTAGAAAAAGTGGTTAATTATATTCCGTAGTAGTTGGCAGCTATGAGTAAGTTATATGTACGTGAATCAGTGGCGTAGCCAGAAATTTTTCATGGGGGGGGTCACGACTGCAACTCACATATATGTATACGGGTGTATAAGGGAGTGAAGAATATACATTTTGTATGGCAAAAAAATTCCTCATGGGGGGTGGTTATGACCCCCCTAACCCACCCCTTGGCTACGCCACTGACGTGAATATATGTGGTTGTGGGGCCCAGCCCCCCCAATAATTTTGAAAACTTTACGCTTATGGTTTAATACCGAGTTCCTGAGTTCGAATCCAGCTAGTTCATGAAAAAAAATATGAGTTCAAAAAATAGTCTAGTGCTATATACAGGGCAATTATCCTTATTTGATTAAGTTTCGTTCCTTGAATCAGTTAAAAGGCATACTAAAGGCGCCGGCCCTTCACTCACGTGCCAGGGAGGTTTAGGTCACTCGTTTACCAGCGGGAAATATTGAGTTCAAATACCGATACTTCATATGGAACTTTCGAGAAAGAAATATTTCGCAGTGCTATATGTCATTCAATTTAATTCGAGTTCATTTCTTGAAATATCTACAGGGCGTATTAAATTCGCCGGCCCTTCCACTGACATGCGCGAAGGCGTCAGATTTAGGTCAATGGTTTACCAGTGGGAAATGTTGAATTCGATTGTGTGTGACTTAGGCAAACCTGCGCGAGGGTTATCTGCCTAAGATGAGGGATTCCTTGGCAGGAGAACTTTCAAAGGGGTTCTAACGCGTATTCACGTTACATCTGGTGAAAACCTACTGAAACTCCAGACCGTTAGATCGACGACCGCGCGATGGGACCCGAACCTGCGACCTTCACACTTCGGCCGTCTGCCATTTTCAGTGATGTAACCACTGTGCCATGGTGAGGCTGTTCAATTCGAATCCCGCTACTTCATAAGAAACTTTCCATAAAGATTTCGCAGTGCTATTTGTCATTCAATTTAATTAAGAGTACCATTTCTTGAAATATTTATAGGGCATATTAAAATCGCCGGCCCTTCCACTGACGTGCCCGAGAGGTTTAGGCCACTGGTTGACCAGTGGGAAATGCTGAGTTCGAATCCCGCTGAGTGCATGTAGGCTGAAAGCCTACATGCACTACTACTGTTTATTATTTCACTATTTAGATTTAAGTTTTTCAGCAGAATTCATCGCTACTTTCAAAGATCACAATGGGTTATTTAAATTATTAACTAAATATTTTGTTTATTTTTTGTGGATCTTAAAAATCGGATTTTGCTGGAAATGCAAATCTATTTTAACGTGTAAGGTGTGTCGTACCTTCATACTTAATTTTCGAAATTAATTTTGTGAACCTCCATTTAACCCTTTAACGCGCGGTGTCCTCGCCGTGAGGACACCAAACTCTTGACGTTTTGACTGTTGCCCGTCACGAAGAATAGATTTGATTTCTATAAAAATAGTTGCGGCTGACATAGCTCCAAGAGAATCCTTTACTTTTTAGCACGTCATTTCCCATAAAAAAATTGTCAGGATTATGTTTAACAGCACTGACATCTGCTGGAAAATGGAAGAAGGTGAGAACAGCTGGATAGATTGCCCCATGCTGAAAAAGGGGCAGCCGTTGCCATCGCTCGACTTAACGACCAGCAAGAGGGCGGACGATCGAAACGTTCATCGCGTGCCACAGATCTAGAGACCCTTTTTTGAGCGCAGGCGTTGCCATCGCTCGACTCGTAGTTAAGTCGAGCGATGGCAACGGCTGCCCTTTTTTCAGCATTGGGAAAGGGTTGCGCCTCAAAGGGTTAAATAACCCACGAGCCGCCACTGGCGAAAACATCAGGAAGAGGTTTCCGCCTACATGCGCAAACAGATGCTCAAACTGTTTATGATGCGGATATTTTGGTTTTTTTTTTCAGCAAGCAGAATTCATAATTATACTTTCAAAGATCACGATGGATTATTTAATGTTTTTAATAAGTGATGTTCTCTCTTACAGCTGAAGTGGACATAAACACCAGGAGAAAGTTCCCGTCTTGAAAGTGCATGCTCTTAGAACACTTCCGTTTAGAAATTAATGAGTGTTGCAGGACTTTTTGAACAGCTTTAAAAGCAAACCGATAGTGTTCACCACCCATTCTTACCTCTTTAAAACCGCCCTACTTGCATGTTTTAAAAGAGATGTAAAATTCTGTTCATCACTAGATCGGAAGCACTACCAATCCTAGAACTATGAACAAAGTTTCTGCCTTTCGAAAAGAAATTTATACGTGTATATTTTCTTTTTGAGAACCGAATTTTGTAGCCCCTTAAATTTGTGAGGCCCGAGGCGCGCGCCTATTGTGAAATCCACCGCTTGCAGCAACGGGTTGTCACAGACCTACCGAATTTTGTATACGGCTTCACTAAAACATGTCCTAACACAAGTCGGAGCAATTTTTTTCGATATTCGAATCAGATTATGTTTTATTTTATGTTTTTTTTTGCGGTTTTTGACATTTTTTTCTTTTGCATGATACGTAATGACGCCGGTAGTTAGACTCTCAATTTAATGATGTTTAGATGATATGAAATAGAGGAGAAAATTTTCTTTTTTTTTTATTATAACATAATATGGCGATTTTTATGATTTTTTTTATAAAGATATATATTTTTTGTCAAAAGTTCTCGTAAAATAATTTAAAAACTGTTGCATCTTGAATTCTATCCGTCATAACTTTTTAATATTTTGTGAAATGACAGAGCATTCACTCCGCCCTCTTTTAAATGAAAAACGGGGGGGAGATATAAATTTCGAGGTTCTTTTTACGAATTTTTAAGTAAAGAAGGATTTTGAATGTAATAGAAGCTGCTTAAAAATTTCGCTATCGGATCTTGCGGTCTGGATGTCTTGGAAACAGTAACAATGAATAAAAGAAATAAAACTATTTTTAACCCATTTGTGCCTGGATATTTTTGCGACTTTCTTCGATTTTTACTGATATTAGAAATAATAGATAAATTTCCGATGTCAACTTCTTGAACAAGGGATGATTTCTTTTAAAATCATTATACATAAAAATCGAAATATCAACATCCTACTGGGTCATGTTAAAATATTTTGTAGAGTTGAGGCTCAATACTCATGAATAAAGGTTAGGAAAAATAAATAACGTTTTCGACTCATAGCGAAAATGCCGCCCCAAAAAAGGGACGCTAGGCATAAATGGGTTAAGCTAGACTCCTGAGTGTTCGTAAGTGAGATCTACGTCATTTTGATTGAACGAGTTTCAAACTCCTTTCGAAACTCAATCAGAATAAGAGACTATCCCGAGCAAAAAATACGCCACACACGAAATAATTCCGCAAATTCTCTTATTTCCGAGGATTTGAGGTGTATAGCCATTTATTAAAATTTAAGATTACGTATCATTTTCGGAGTTTCTTGCACGCATCCTCAAATCTATTAGACAGAATCTTTTTTTTAATTTTGCCAACTAATAAAATGCACATTAAGGCCTTCCTTCAAAGAAAAACAACAGCAAAATATTCATTGAGACTTTCTACAAATTTTATACAACATTTCGAATTAAATGCTCCCTGGTTTCTTAGCAACGACAAGATTGAATAATTTTGCTGTAAAAGAAAGCATGAATTAAAATTAAAAGGACAAGTATCCTGTAGGAGGTGTAAAGTTCGTTGCAATTGCTGTTCGTAAGAGCATAGTGCGCATGTGCAGCTTCGGATAAATTGAAAAGTTCGTTGCCAGACATACGAAGGAAAAACTGCAAAATAGCTGCAGTAGTACTAAGTATTTTAAAAGCTCTTGTAAAACAATGTTTATTTTTTTCTTCGTAATATGTATTTTTATTTTGCTAAACAAAGGACTCTAAAAATTAACTTACCCTTCATTTCATTGTTGAATTTGTCAGCTTAAGTGACAGTAATGGACAGAACCGTATATACTCAGAAAGAAAATGTGGGAGGGGATGGGGACCAAACATTGGAAAAGGCAGAATTTTTCACAAAGACATTATTTTGCTTAAAATAACTGAAATTTTGGGAGGGGGGGGGGAGGAAGACCGGACCACCCTCCTTTAACTAAAAATGTCCTTGGTAATGGACTATGCTACTATGGCAGGCACGTAGCCAGGAAAATTTTTCGGGGGGGGGGATATGAACTTATATGTATAAATAGACGGAATTTCATCACTAATCCAAAAATTTCTGGGGAGGGATATATCCCGACATCCCCCCCCCCCTGGCTAACAATTATGATAAATATGAAATTAGTTTTTTATGTTAAATTCTAATCGTAAGTGAATCGACATCATTTTGATGTCACGAACTTAAAATTGCATCCAATCTTAATGAGGATAACGTGCCTCACGGAAAAATTACTTCACCAAGGTTTATTTTTACGAGAGCCAAAATATTCACGAAAAAATGAATGTTTCATGTAGATATTTCTATGTCTGTGATATCAACAATATTTTAAGACCTTTCTATACGGTAATACACGAAATAATTCTGCCAAGGAGTACTAAGGAGTTTCTGAGTTCGAATTCCGCTGCTTTACAATAAACTTTTGAGGGAAAAAAAAGATTTCGCAGGGCTATAAGTCATAAAATGTAATCACAGTTCTATTTCTTGAAATATTTAATTCACATTAAATTCGTCGGGTTTTTCACAGGCGTGTCCGAGAAGTTTAGGTCACTGGTTTACCAGTGGGAAGCCCGACCAGTGGCCGAGCTCATAGCGCTCTCAACTGGGAGATGGAAGGTGCCTGGTTGAAACAGGTCACTGCCGGAGTTTTTCGCGTTTTTCTCCGAAACCTTCTCTAGTGGAGATAATCGGCAGAAAGTCCTTAGTAAGTCCTCCTACCAAGGCACCCCCATCCTTTGGCAGATCGCCCAAGCGTTAGCGTTGCCATAAACACACACACACAAACAATGGTTTAACAGTGGGAAATGTTCAGTTTGAATTCCGATACGTCATAGGAAGCTTTTTAGAAAAAGATTTGTTTGTGGTTTGTGCTCACTATACGCTTGGGCGATTTGCCTAAGATTATAGGTGCCTTAGTGGGGGGACTTTCCGAGGGGCTGTATTCACGAGCAGGGGTCGCCAAACTTTTTTGATCATCGACCCCTATAGCCCTATAATTAGCTAGCATCGACCCCTATAATTAGCTAGCCGACGCACAAGCAACGCCATCTGCCGGCATCAAACAGCTTAACAGTGGAGATTCAACATATGAGTATGACTCATAAATCAGAAGTGCAGAGTTCGTGCCACTGTGCGCTGGTACGTCAATACTTGTTTCACCCGAATAAATATTCGTTGATTAATTTATGTACTATAAAGAAACTGATATTAAGTAATTATAAAAAAATTCACAAACTTTACGATCATCGCGATTAGGTATGTGTGATTTTCGTATTAAGAACTGTTTTTTCTTCGACTCCCAATCGACCCCCTGGCTCAGATCGACCTCTGCTTTTGTTAAATAGACCCCTGGGGGTCTATTATGTATGATGTATAATCTTTCTATATAGACCACTTTGGCGACCTCTGATCTAGAGGAAACTGACAGAAACTCCAGACCGTTAGATGGATAGCCGACACTTCAGCGAACACGAGACATTTACACTTCAGCTATCTAGCATTTTGAGTGACTTATGCTCTCGGCGATGGTAGGGTGAGAAAAAGATTTAACAGTGCCACACGCTAAAAAAGTGTTCTGTAGAATTCAACAAAACTCGTTTGGTTAAGTAGTTTGGTAGATTTGTTTTGTTCAGTTAAGGAACGTTTGTTTGATTGAACAAAATTGATTTAACAAACACTTTGGATTTTGACAAAAAGTCTTTGTTAAAAACTCGGAACCAATGAAATTTGATATTGCTCGACAGTCAATTCACGCGACATGAGCAGGATTGCGAAAGAGTGCCAGACCCGCCCAAAGGAGAAATATTTAAATTCTTATTACGGAGGAAGAAGGAAGAGCTAAGGATGTATGTGCACTGCCTGCTAATACATTTAAAAATGGATAATATCACGCACATCAAACATCGCACATGTTTTTACACGTTTCTACAGATTTAACTGAGTGAAAGCCATTCAGTGTCCGTCAGACTAACTTATTTAAAACAATCAGAATCCCTTTTCCACAATGTAACGGGCCGCAAAATATCGAAGGAAGTAAAAAAAAATCTTGGTCCGTAAAAGCATTAATTTATCTATAGGCTCGATGAAAGAAATCTTGACTGCAGGCTAAGTTGAACAATACCGAATTATAAATTGTTTGTGTGTATTTCGGAATATTTTTGTAATTTAAAGCCGTACACATATTTTTTAAATCCATATCTTTTTTATGTCACAAACAGTTTAATTCGCATACCATGCCGGAAAGAAAAATCACTTACACTTTTTAGCACTTTATTTATATCCTGTCTAAGAGAAAATACATTTATTTTCCAAATGAAACATTCCGGCTATAAAAATGTTTATATCACGTTGATTATTTAGCTTTTTATTACGTTTATAAAAGAGGTTAAGTTCTACTGTATAAGTGATTGGGTATGAAATAAAGCAGACTACTAATTTCGTATTGGACCGTTTGACACTTCAAAACACAGCTTCAAAATAGCTGACGCGAATACTCCATTTCTTATTTTCACTGAAACCTTCCAATCATTATCAAATTTATCCAGTAAACTAGAAAGTTTGAGAAATAATACACATTTATTTTATGTATCAAGAGCGCAAAAGCAATTTTTTACCTTACCAAGATTTCATATGAAGAAAAGAAATCACATCGAATTTCTTTTATTTAACTTTATAAATATACAAAAACACTAAAATAAAAATATGAATTTTGATGAATAGATAAATTATTTTATCCTATCTCTGAAACTTTCAACCAACTGCTCGTGGGTTGAAAAACAAAATAATAAAAACAACATAATAAATTTGTTAATTAGCTAGAACAACACCCATTAAGAAAGAAATTTTGCTAATTCAAACAAATAGTTGGGTCGATAACCAAATAAATCATTTAAGCAAATTGTTTGGTTGAATTAATAAAACATTTGGTTATTTCAACCAAATTGTTTGGCTAAATTGACTAAATGTTTTGTTGAATTAACGAAGTTAATTCAACAAAAATTTTGTTTGCGCTATTTCAACCGGATAATTTTGTCTAGTTAACGTTTTTTTTTTTTTGTGGATTCAACAAAACAGTTTTTCCAGTGTACATATAGTTTATGTTTGTTTGTGCGTTTCAGCAAGCCTACACCAGGGGCATCTGCATCTGCCTGGGCTGGTGTCTTGGGCGGAGGCCTTCTTAATGGGTTCTAACGCGTATTCACGTGACAAAGGGAGGAAACCGCCCTAAACTCCAAGATTGACAGCCGCGTGATAGGCCCGCGAATACGGGACCTTTACACTGCAGCCATGTACCCTGTTCGGTGTCTTATCCAGTGGGCCGTGTCTACGGATATCATCACAGTGAATTAGAGTTCCATTTCTTGAAATATTTATAGGGCGCATATCAATGACACCGACTTGCCCGAGAAGCTTGGCTTACCAGTGGGAAATGCTGAATATTGGATATGCTTGTGAAAAGAGAAGCATTGTTTTAAATAGTAGTTATGTTAATCACACATCATGCTAATGATAAGATTAAATCTAACTTATCATACACTGTTAATATAGAAGAAGTTCAACGTTTCACCCTACAATAGAGCTAAATCAGCTGCCACCTTTCTGTGGAGAAACGCTGAACCATGAATGGGTGCTTAAACTGATTAAAGAACCCAATCACGGTTCAACGTTTTCTCCTCCATTGAAAGGTTGCAGCTAATTCAGCCCTATTGCAGGGCGAAATGTCGAACTTCTTCTGTGAACGGCGCAGGTTCGCAAAATTTGAAAACTATTCTGGGCACCGAAATGTTACAGTCAGTGTTGTTGTTGTCGTGATGACGGCCCATTCGCTATACTTGGGCTCATGGGCTCTAGGCCAACGGGTGGGGTCTTTCTGAAGGGTCCTAACCCGTACTGACGCTGAGTTTCGGAGGAAACCACGGAAAACTCCGAACGTTCAGGTCAGCGGACGCGACCTGGTTTCGAACCAGGCACTTTCCGTCTCAGTGTTTAGTATTTGTGTTGTGTTAAGGCCAATTATCTGCTCAAGGGATGTAGGCCTAGGGGGGGATTGCCCTCCGTGGGGGATTTTCCAAGAGATCCTAAGCCGTATTGACGCGGAGATAACCACGGAAAACTCCGAACGGACAGGTCGGCGGACGCGACCTGGTTTCGAACCAGGCACTTTCCGTCCCTCCTATAATATGTATATATATATGTATGTGTTGTGTTAAGGCCAATTATCTGCTCAAGGCAGGGGCGTATCCAGAAATTTTTCATGGGATGGAGGGTTACGACTACTACAACTCATATGTATACGTGTGTGTGATAATGTAGTGAAGAATATACATTTTGTATGGCAAAAAATTCCTCATGGGGGGGGGTTATGACTTCCCTAACCCCACCCCTCCTTGGCTACGCCCCTGGCTCAAGGGATCTAGGCCTAGGAGGGGGATTGTCCTCCATGGGGGCCTTTCTAAGAGATCCTAACCCGTATGGACGCGAAGTTTCGTAGAAAACCACGGTGAGCTCCGAACGGTCAGGTCGGCGGACGCGACCTGGTTTCGAACCAGGCACCTTCCGTTCAGAGCGCGCTCTACGCTCGGCGTTGTTACAGTAGGACCCCCCCCCCTGTCGGTGCAGGGTTAGGCTCCCTCACAAACTGCGCCTATACAAGCAAAAACACACACTCACCATAGATTCGCTTCCTCCTTGCGCTGCTTCTTGGCGGAGAGGGCAAAGAACATGATCCGGTCGACGTCAGCAACGAGGGTTGAGTGAAGTGACACGCCGTGCCAGGCAAAGCGATTGATTCCCACCAATTGAAGAAACGCAGTCGAGGAGCCGACACGACACACTTCATTCATACCACCCTAAAAACACTCGAGTCAAGTAACGACCATTAGGCGGCTCTCCTCTGTTATTGTTCGCCGCTCCTTTGATTTTCTTGGGTTTCAATTTCGCTTCCCGTCATTTCACTTTCGACTCATCTCGAGAGTGAGTGGACGCTCAATCAGCGACACGGGAGATGAATCGTGACAGAATGATGGATTATCAGACTCTTTCCAACATACTACAACACTCCATTTTTTTCCCCCCTTTGCGCCGAACTGGGCGACGCGTCGTTGTCAAAAACTTCGTCTATGTACTTTATATACCACAGGCGTAACTTACTAAGGAGAGGATCAGGTGTCCCCCAAAATTCAAGAAAATGCATCGATAACCTATTTCAAAATGGTGTTTTCTGCAATAGGAAACATTCCGCTACCCTAATGTTATCGCCTATGGTTTTAAGACCCCCTCGAACGAGTGGATAAGACTCTGAAACAGGACGGAGGGCCGAAATGTTAAGGTCCAGCGTTCTCGCTGGGTCGATCGACCGGCTGGCGATGGAACGGCCTTGGGTTTCGGTCGGCTTTCTCCGGGTGTAACCTGAATGGCAGTCAAAACGCCATAGAAAGTCATTCGAACCAGGAACCCCTCATACTGGGCTGATAGCCCATGAGAAATTTTGCCAATACAACACAAACCTTTTGAGGTACTTGTAGCAACTATATTTTTCTCTTCCTCGGACGTAATAAAAAATAAAAATAAAAAGCAATCACCAAATCATGCTGAAGTAAATGACGTAAGCAAGTGTTTTTCGCAGGGGCGTAGCCAAGGGGGAGGGTTAGGGGGTCATACCCCCCCCCCCCATGAGGAATATTTTGCTATAAAAAATGTATATCCTTCACTCCCTTATCACACACAGCTATACATATATATGAGTTGAAGTAGTCGTAACCCTCCCCATGAAAAATGTCTGGCTACGAAACTGGTCTCGACTCACGTACAGCGTTGGCCCAGCATCGCGTTTGCCTCCAGGTCGAAACTTCTCGTCCTCGGGCTCGAGTCGTCTTCTTCGGTCCTCCTCTGGCTCTGTCGCCCCGGGCAACGCTCCCATACAGTGGCCTGACCCGGAAGTATAGATTATCAACCTCCATGCCCTAGTGAGACGACTCCCGCAGGCAAAAGAGGTCCCCGTACCTGGTAGGTGAGAGATAAAGCACAAAAACACAAAACACTAATAAAGAAACTGTATATTTTAAACATGCTTTTAAAAGTCCGTAATAATCCACTGAAGGACAGATACGGACGGTGAAATAAGGAGTCTCAACTCCAGTACAGCGTTGGCACTGCATCGCGTTTTCCTCCAGGTCGAAACGTCTCGTCCTCGGGCTCGAGTCGTCTTCTTCCGTCCTCCTCAGGCTCTGTCGCCCCGGGCAACACTGCCATACAGTGGCCTGACCCGAAGTATAGATTATCAACCTCCATGCCCAAGTGAGACGACTACCGCAGGAAAGAGATGCCCGTACCTGGTAGGCGAGAGAAAAAGCACAAAAACACCTAACACTAATAAAGAAACTGTATATTTTAAACATGATTTTAAAAGTCCGTAATAATCCACTGAAGGAGAGATACGGACGGTGAAATAAGGAGTCTCAACTCCAGTACAGCGTTGGCACAGCATCGCGTTTGCCTCCAGGTCGAAACGTCTCGTCCTCGGGCTCGAGTCGTCTTCTTCCGTCCTCCTCTGGCTCTGTCGCCCCGGGCAACTCTCCCATACAGTGTCCTGGACCGGAAATATAGATTATCAACCTCCATGCCCAAGTGAGACGACTACCGCAGGCAAAAGAGGTCCCCGTACCTGGTAGGTGAGAGAAAAAGCACAAAAACACCAAACACTAATAAAGAAACTGTATATTTTAAACATGCTTTTAAAAGTCCGTAATAATCCACTGAAGGAGAGATACGGACGGTGAAATAAGGAGTCTCAACTCCAGTACAGCGTTGGCACTGCATCGCGTTTTCCTCCAGGTCGAAACGTCTCGTCCTCGGGCTCGAGTCGTCTTCTTCCGTCCTCCTCAGGCTCTGTCGCCCCGGGCAACACTGCCATACAGTGGCCTGACCCGAAGTATAGATTATCAACCTCCATGCCCAAGTGAGACGACTACCGCAGGAAAGAGATGCCCGTACCTGGTAGGCGAGAGAAAAAGCACAAAAACACCAAACACTAATAAAGAAACTATATATTTTAAAAATGCTTTTAAAAGTCCTCGGGCTCGAGTCGTCTTCTTCCGTCCTCCTCTGGCTCTGTCGCCCCGGGCAACTCTCCCATACAGTGTCCTGGACCGGAAATATAGATTATCAACCTCCATGCCCAAGTGAGACGACTACCGCAGGCAAAAGAGGTCCCCGTACCTGGTAGGTGAGAGAAAAAGCACAAAAACACCAAACACTAATAAAGAAACTGTATATTTTAAACATGATTTTAAAAGTCCGTAATAATCCACTGAAGGAGAGATACGGACGGTGAAATAAGGAGTCTCAACTCCAGTACAGCGTTGGCACAGCATCGCGTTTGCCTCCAGGTCGAAACGTCTCGTCCTCGGGCTCGAGTCGTCCTCCTCAGGCTCTGTCGCACCGGGCAACGCTCCCATACAGTGGCCTGACCCGGAAGTATAGATTATCAACCTCCATGCCCAAGTGAGACGACTACCGCAGGTCCCCGTACCTGGTAGGTGAGAGAAAAAGCACAAAAACACCAAACACTAATAAAGAAACTGTATATTTTAAACATGCTTTTAAAAGTCCGTAATAATCCACTGAAGGAGAGATACGGACGGTGAAATAAGGAGTCTCAACTCCAGTACAGCGTTGGCACAGCATCGCGTTTGCCTCCAGGTCGAAACGTCTCGTCCTCGGGCTCGAGTCGTCTTCTTCCGTCCTCCTCTGGCTCTGTCGCCCCGGGCAACTCTCCCATACAGTGTCCTGGACCGGAAATATAGATTATCAACCTCCATGCCCAAGTGAGACGACTACCGCAGGCAAAAGAGGTCCCCGTACCTGGTAGGTGAGAGAAAAAGCACAAAAACACCAAACACTAATAAAGAAACTGTATATTTTAAACATGCTTTTAAAAGTCCGTAATAATCCACTGAAGGAGAGATACGGACGGTGAAATAAGGAGTCTCAACTCCAGTACAGCGTTGGCACAGCATCGCGTTTGCCTCCAGGTCGAAACGTCTCGTCCTCGGGCTCGAGTCGTCTTCTTCCGTCCTCCTCAGGCTCTGTCGCCCCGGGCAACACTGCCATACAGTGGCCTGACCCGAAGTATAGATTATCAACCTCCATGCCCAAGTGAGACGACTACCGCAGGAAAGAGATGCCCGTACCTGGTAGGCGAGAGAAAAAGCACAAAAACACCAAACACTAATAAAGAAACTATATATTTTAAAAATGCTTTTAAAAGTCCTCGGGCTCGAGTCGTCTTCTTCCGTCCTCTTCTGGCTCTGTCGCCCCGGGCAACTCTCCCATACAGTGTCCTGGACCGGAAATATAGATTATCAACCTCCATGCCCAAGTGAGACGACTACCGCAGGCAAAAGAGGTCCCTGTACCTGGTAGGTGAGAGAAAAAGCACAAAAACACCAAACACTAATAAAGAAACTGTATATTTTAAACATGCTTTTAAAAGTCCGTAATAATCCACTGAAGGAGAGATACGGACGGTGAAATAAGGAGTCTCAACTCCAGTACAGCGTTGGCACAGCCTCGCGTTTCCCTCCAGGTCGAAACGTCTCGTCCTCGGACTCGAGTCGTCTTCTTCCGTCCTCCTCAGGCTCTGTCGCCCCGGGCAACACTGCCATACAGTGGCCTGGACCCGAAGTATAGATTATCAACCTCCATGCCCAAGTGAGACGACTACCGCAGGAAAGAGATGCCCGTACCTGGTAGGCGAGAGAAAAAGCACAAAAACACCAAACACTAATAAAGAAACTATATATTTTAAACATGCTTTTAAAAGTCCGTAATAATCCACTGAAGGAGAGATACGGACGGTGAAATAAGGAGTCTCAACTCCAGTACTGCATTGTCCCAGCATCGCGTTTGCCTCCAGGTCGAAACGTCTCGTCCTCGGACTCGAGTCGTCTTCTTCCGTCCTCCTCTGGCTCTGTCGCCCCGGGCAACTCTCCCATACAGTGTCCTGGACCGGAAATATAGATTATCAACCTCCATGCCCAAGTGAGACGACTACCGCAGGCAAAAGAGGTCCCGTACCTGGTAGGCGAGAGAAAAAGCACAAAAACACCAAACACTAATAAAGAAACTGTATATTTTAAACATGCTTTTAAAAGTCCGTAATAATCCACTGGAGGAGAGATACGGACGGTGAAATAAGGAGTCTCAACTCCAGTACAGCGTTGGCACTGCATCGCGTTTTCCTCCAGGTCGA